>CM034234.1:7230372-7881689 GCA_019916065.1 Vitellaria paradoxa
AATTTCAGATTATTTTCTGTCCAAATAATGTGGAGAATACCAAGGAAAGAAAGTAAGGTTTAAGCAATAATGAGCCCATAAGAAAACTTGGACAAAGCTGAGAAAAGTTTAAGGGTTCAATTATATCATAAACATCATTAATTGATTGAATAATTCACATGAGCGAAGTTCTATGGTCTATGTTTGCCTAATTAAAAAGCCTATTTTGGATGGCTTAACGCCCATCAATTAGGAACGATTGAACCTTGGCTGTTCTTGGAGAGAGTATTAGTGCCTTGTTGGAAAACGTAATCCACAATTTCCTATATTTTATTTGAAGTAAGATGGCATATTCATCCACGTAAGGAAAATACATGAATTTCACTATAGGAGATAATAATACCAGAGTTAACAATGTTAATGACATAACATATTTATTATACTTTTTGTCACGCCCCCAATCTTGTGATTCAAGAGGTGAGTAAATAACATACGTATTATACACTAAGTAATTAATTCCTAATCAGAGTAATAAGATAACCCTGGAGCAACATTCTCAAAAGATAAATACATTACATAATATAAATTGAGCCTTAGCTATTACCAGACCGTTATGCTTCAACATATTCCATAATAATAACAATATACAAAATAGACCCTATGACCTTTACAACCCAATCAATTGAATCTCTAAATTAAAATAATATTATAATCCTAAATAAAAATTTTAATTTAAATAAATAAAAAATGTAATGTCTGCATCAGTTCATGCACTTTTAATCCCACCAATGCTCACCTAATTTTTAGGATTTGTTCCTACAACAAGGTCTGTAAAGATGTGAGCACTAATGCACTTGTATCCAAAAGTATCATGAAAGCATATATAATATGTAAGGTAATAATGTAAAACAATGCTAATATTTATAATTCAATATAACTCAACATAATCATGCAACACCATATAACAAATCCCAAGTCCTCATCCATGTAAGCATCACAATTTCATTATCAAACTAGACCTTATATAATTACATGTCATGATTATTGTCATTAATCTTATTTCTTAATCCAACTATTATTTACTTAATCATTTTTTTCACAATCGTCCTTATTTATGTTCTTTTCTCACTCTATTTACGGGGGTGGACATAATTAACGTCTTCATTAGAGGCCATGATTAGTCTTAGTTTATGTCATCGTTAGAGGCCACAATTAACCTTAATTTATGTCGTCGTTAGAGGCCACGATTAGCCCTAATTTACGTCATTGTTAGATGTCACGATTAGCCTTATCACACATCATGTTGTAAGTTACTAACCTACTAGCATGAACACCAATCCTTGTAAAAGTTTTGGGTCTTTCAACTACAAGATAATCTCTATACCATTTCTATTTGTAATACCCACCATCCCTATGTCTCAATATTAATCACATCTCTAATTATCTTATTTTCCATTGACATCATCTACAATATGTCCATAACATACCATCAGAATCCAAAAATCATACATGTCACCTCATCAATTCCTTTCACTTTTATTATCAATTTCAATAATGAGTCATCACATTCCAAAGTGAATTATTCTACCATCTTCATCGTAACTAAATTATTCTTATTATGTTCTAATAATCAATATCATTCAATATAAACAACCAATCATACTTCAAAAATCACAATCAATCAATAATAATAAATCGTTCATAGAGCAACTAATACTAAGTCACGTATCTCTTCAGTAATTCAATATCCTTTATCTTATCTCTTAAACATCATCCATCTAAACATTTCCACCTCCAATATCTTATTTGATCATTTTATTGCAAAAAACTAGATTATACTCCATTTATCATAAATATCCAACACTAATTTCTCTTCATTCATAGTATTTAATCACCATATCCTACATTTATCATCATATTATCTTTTATCTCTTTTCCTTTCCAACAAGCTTATCATATTCTTCTTATCTTCATGTTTAATCAAGGAACATCTTATATCATCACAGTACCCAATATAACAATTTCAATTCAATTCAACCTTACAATAACATGTTATCACCATATTATACATTTTTCTTGTTTTCCTTAACTCATTTTAACTCAACGTGAAACATATGTCAAGAGCAAGTTATCAAATATGGAGAATCACATCATAACAAATTTAAATTAGGGTTTAGACCAACTGGGGCTCTGCTGTAGGGGGACCCGGGCTCGCGCATCAAGGGCCAGGGCACCCCTCTGTGGGCAAACTTAGGTCTTTTACAAATCTCACATGTTTTATCCTAAAACTCGTTCTATAATCAAGTTCTTACACTTATAAACTTTACTTGAGTAAATTAGCAAGTTTACAACCTCTTTTGTTTAACAAAAGGGCAACTTAAACAAGGAAAACTCCACATCTAAAGTTTTTGAAGGGGTCCGGGCGACCCCTTTGAGGGACCCAGGTGCCCTCACCACCTAACTAGGCTCGGGTAAACCGACCAGGGCACCCCCATAGGGACTCCGGGCACCCTCTTAATGTCCAATGTCCTACTTTTTTCTAGTTTGAGCTGAAATCCAAGGTTTTGTACCCTAAACTTTTGCCCAATCTAATGTTGAACCCAAAACCTCATTTGACATAAAAGACTCTAAGAAATCAATCAAAATAGCTTTAATTCACTCAATCTATCAAAACAAAAATGTGGATCAAACCTATAGATTCACAAATTACACTCATATCACACCACTTGATTCTCATCCTCATGCCTCCAAACTCTTAAATAATAATCATACCAACATTTTCTAACTTATTACATCTCATATATGCCAAAATGAGGCTAGAAATTCTACCTCAAACTTTGAACACAAAGTGAAGCCCGGTTTAGGCTTTAACTTTGAGTTGCACAATCTCCTCCCATTTGATCCAAACAACAAATAAGCCACATAGAAGTGTTCATTGAGTGCTTAATTCTAATATTGCAAGATTAATTTGAGTTTGGTGAAGGTTTGAGTGACTTACCAAAACCAAGTTCCTTGGTTCTTCCTTCGGTTCCCATTCCTCTCCCAGTTTACTTTTTCAAATCTCAAAACTCTCTCTCCTTCTTCTCTCTCACCACATATACATGTGCATGGCTTGGTTACAAGTATTTTACAGGTCCCTACACTCTTCCTACTCCCTTATTTCTGATCATAGTGTAACATCCGTTGCCAAACACAGAATCACGTCCATTTGTCAATCTACCACACAGGAGGGGCGCCCTATTGAGGACCCAGGCGCCTGCCCCTCTACCAGAGGGCGCCCGCCTATATGCTTCCGAGCTAAAATGCTAATTTTTGAATTATTTGGCCATTAGTTCTAAAATTTACCATTATAAGTTATCTCTAATGACTAATACTAATTAAATAACATACTATCATATCTAAAATGTGTTAAAAACCATCAATTTATATCAATTCGAAAACTTGGGATATTACACTTTTATGTGTGGATAATTTAGTGAACGATTATATTAGAGTATATTTAATGCATATACACATTGTTATAACAAAGTATATTTAATATAATTTTTATCTGCTGACAATTTTACCTTTATTAAATTAGTAGAGAGTTAAACTTCACATCTATTTCATTAATTTTTAAATTAATATTTATTTTCTTTTCCAACCATTAAATCAATTAACTTTTAAATTAACATTTAGTAAAATTATTTTTTGACTAAGACTAAATTAATTAGTAAATTAATAAATAAATTAATTTTCTTAATGGGAGGAAAAAGTATACAAAATTTAAATTTTGAACTAATAAATTAGTAAAGTTTAATATCAATCAATTTTCATGAATAAAAAATAAATATAAAAACTTCAAATTCTGAATTAATTATCTAAATTAATATTCCACCGTAAATTTCTTTTATTAAATTAATCTTCATGATCGAAAGATAAATATATAAAATTTAATTTCAAAATTAATTATCCAAATAATTCATGTTTCATCCTTAAATTGGTAAATCAATTAATAGAAATTATTATTAATTAATTTTCATAACTTAAAAATGAATATATAAATCCAATTTTTAAAACTAATTATCAAATTATTGTTTTCACTAACTAATAAATTTTTTATTAAATCAATTTCTATGACTAAAAGAATAAATATATAAAATTTGAATTTTAGAATTAATTATTGAAACTATTCATATTTCCATTAATTAGTAAACTAATAATAAAATTTATTAATAAGACCTCGATCGTCGATACTGCTCCCAAAAGAATTTTTATGGTTAAAAATAGAAACCTATATACACAATATTACAACTCTAATGATCCAATTATTGAATGAACTGGGATCTATAATATTCTTGGCAAAGAAAAAAAAATATATATAGAATATTTTCAAAACATTGTTGCTTTTGTTCATGAATCCTTCGTGTATAATTATTGAAACTATTCATATTCTCCATTAATTAGTAAACTAAATAATAAAATTTATTAATAAATCGATCTTCATAACTGCTCCCAAAGAATTTTTATGGTTAAAAAGATAAACCTTATACTACACAATATTACGACTCTAATGATCCAATTAGTTGAATGAACTGGGATCTATAGTAATTCTTGGCAAAGAATATATATATATATATATTTTTTTTTTTTTTTCAAAAACATTGTTGCTTTTGTTCATGAATTTTCGTGATTCTCCAAGTTTCGTTTTCTTTCAGTTCAGGGAGATGCTAAGATTGAAGTCTCCAATTTTGATTTTTTTTAAATTTAATGTAATTTAATTATAATTTTGAATACTTCTTATCAAGGTTTATTTCCTCAAATTTAATGTTAATTATAATTTTGAATACTCCTCAACGATTATTTCCTCAAATTGTTTTTTGTCTTTTAAACTTTCAATAGCTACTTTATCTAACAATTTTTCAACTGTTTTTCCCCGTTGATCATGTTTCAGCCTAAAACCCGTATAATTAGACCATCTCATATGGAGCCTTTACTCAAAAAATTTTTTATTGTGCAAGTTGGTCGTAGAACAAAACTTCAGTTTGGCAAGTCTTTGTTGGTCGATCTTAATTAACATTTAAAGTATATTAATTAATATTTTATATTTTATTTTAAAATTACATTACAATTTAATTGAATTTTTATCTGCACTATTTTTTTAATTATAATAATTATTATTATTTTAATTCTCAGTACACAACAACATATTTTAAATTTACTGTTAAATTTAATTCGTACAAAAAATTACTATTAAAAATTATTCATAAATAGTTCAAGTTCGCACAGAGAGTTGCTTAGACTCACTTATATTCAAAACGAGTTAAACCCAAACTCAAAATGAACCAATTTTTCTATTTATATATGTTTATCTGTTTATATTTTTTATTTTTTATTTTCTATTATTATTATTTTTTAAATAAAACTGAAACAGTATTTTGAAATGTAATTTTGTTTATAATTAAAATTTTTTCTCTTAATAAAATATTTAATTTTATTAGTTTCTTAAAAAACTTAATTGATGTTAATAGAATATATTTCGTATTAATTTAATTGATTAATTTAATTTAATTAATCTAATTTTAATTTAATTAAATTAGATTAATTAAATTAATCAATTAAATTAGGTAAATTAAATTATTGTATAAAATAATTTAAATCATAAATATAAATATATTAATTATAAGTTAACATATTATTTATTAAAAACAATTAAATAAATTTATTACATAATAATTTTAAAAATATATTTAATAATTGAATTAAATTAATTTTATTATTTATTAACAATAATTTAATATAATATATTACATATTAATTTTGATAATTAAATCAAATTCATTATTTATATTATTTATTTAAAAGTAATTTTAGCTCAACAAAATATATAAGTAAAATAATTAATTTTAATATGATAACAAAAAAAAAGAGACAAAGTATTTATAACAAAAAAATAGAGTAAAAACTACTATTTTTTCATTTTTTTTATTTAAGTTTTTATTTTTTTTGGAAATAAAAAAATATAAGTTGATTTAAAACGAATAATTTTTTATTGTCAGTTTATAAAATTTAAAAAACATAAATAGTAAAACAAAAATAGAAAATATTATTAAACGGAGGATCAATAATTAAGCCTAAATAGGGTCAAGTTCAGCTTTAATTTGTTTGGACCACCCACTACCCACTGCTTGGTAATATTTGGGAAATGATATATAATAAATATTAATAGGACCAAAATTATTAATTTATAAATGAAATGCAAAATACAAAAGGCACAGTGGTTTAGGATATTTATTTGTAATGTAAGCGAAAACAACACCCACAAAAAAAAAAAAAGTCACAATAGAAATATTTAAAATTTTTTACGAATCCAATAATATGTATTTTATTTTTAAATTTTGTTTATTCTATTTTCTTTTGTAATGAATATTATCTTTTTACATTAGAAAAAACTAAAACTAAATTAAAAATAAAAATGTTATATATATTGATATATAATTTTTAGCCGAATGATAAAATTTTCATGCATATCTACATTCCACCAGGGCGTGGGTCTGTGGAGTTTAGGGTAGGTTCGGTGCACCTGTGACTGTACGATGCATGTGTAAATCGTCGGAGCACTTATACAATAGATCGTAACAGTGTCCTATTAAGTGATCCGACCAATTCGCGGTGACACCAGCCTTACCTGAAAACGATCAAACACGGCAGTTCCGCCTACCGATAATAACTACACACTCTACACCAGTGGTGAATACGGGGGGGGGGGCCCCCATCGTCTCTTGCGTCGGTTGCAGAGAGACGAGACCGAGAGAGAGAGAGAGAGGTGGTACCTTTTGGTTTGGCGGGCAAATTATATAATCCAACAATCAGCCTTGCACTGCGTGTGAAACGGGGAATCACATTTTCAGCCCAACGCATGAATCGGTATTACAATTCCAGAGGTGCCAGCTGTAATGCTCAGCCCTTTCTTTTTCTTTTCTTTTTCTTTTGTCGTTATTATTAAGAGTATACACTAAATTTTGTTAGAATTCTTACACGAATTGGTGAATTTAATTAGTGTATTTAGAGTTATATAAATTATAAAAATTAATATCTCGTATTTTATACAATAAGTAAAGAATTTAAATTTATTATCTCGTAATTCGTGTATATAAAGATTATAGTGTTTTGTATTATTTTGTTTAACTCCAAACGTTATCTAACTTTAGGAGTGTTTGGTTAGTAAAATTGTGGCCAAAAAGTACAGTAAAAGTATAAAAATTTGATGTAAAAGTGATACGTAGTAAAATTAATTGAAAAAAAATATTAAAAATTATAGAATTAAACGAATTTTAATTAATTTTGACCAACCAAACAACCTATTTACATCACTCCAAACGCACCCTAGTTACTTATTGGCACTAAAAAGTGCTCAAGCTGGCCCGGACAGTCATAAGCTAAAAAAAAGGACGCTTGCAATGTCCCAATAATTGACCATTAAGATCGACCAACAAAGGCTTATCCCAAAAATTAACCATTAATTAAGATCGACACAAAGACTCATCAAACTGAACTTTTGTTCTACGACCAACACATCGAAAGACTTTTGAGTAAGGCTCCAAATTAACCATTAATGAGCTGCTCTGATTTACGGGTGTTAGACTGAAACGTGATCAACGGGAAATAAATTCGAAAAATTTTAGACGAAGGGGCTGTTGAAAGTTTAAAAAAAAAAAAAAAAATTGAGGAAATAGCTCTTGAGAAGTGTGCAAAATTATATTAAAATTACATTAAATTAAAAAAATATCAAAATTTGAGACATCAACTGCCCCTTGGCTGAAAGAAAATGGAACCCGGCGACACATGGATGAAGAAGTTTTAAAAAATATTTTTTTTCTGCAAAGAATTACCCTCACATTCCAATTCATTCAATAATTGGATCATTAGAGTGATCGTCTTGTTATAGGTTTTATGTTTTCTAATCATAGGTATTCTTTTGGATGATAATATTTGCCTTTTTAGGAATAACTTTTAATATGTGAGCCAAACTATTATTTTTTTAATTATATAAAGACAATTATAATGGCCTATATAGCTTTATCACAAAATTAAATTACCTTTTTTTAAGGGAAATGATAAATAAACTCACTCATTAACTTCTTTCACTCCATTTATTAGTTTTCATTAAACTATTATAGAGTGGAGAAAGTTAATAGAGAAGTACAAATGCCCCCACTATTTTGTTTTATTATGTTACATATATGTAAATCTAATGACTGAAATTAATTTGTCAATATCAAAAATTATCATTTAATATCATAAAACTTTTGATATTGAAATAATAATTTGTAATATAATATTTTACATAGGTGCATTTGGAATGGAAAAAAAAAATTGGTAACCATGATAAAAGTTAAATTTCCGAAATTTTATAATGAAAAAAAAAGTTAAAAAAATTAAAAAAAATTTTAAACTTTTTGATAAAGGTCTTGTTTGGTGGCACTAAAAGTTACCAAAATTCACTAATTTTAACTAATTTTGGAAACTTTTTTTCAATCAAATTTTTTCATATTTTACTTTTATGTCTAATCTTTTTATTTTTATTATATTTTTGATTAACTTTTTGTCAACTAAATACCCCCAAAGATTACTGCTTCGAACGAAGCCCAAAGGTAAGAAAAACAAAAAGTGACGTGCTAACATAAAATATGGTTGGTTAATTAAGGCACCGTTTGGAATTCCAAAAACTCTATAAATTTTTGTTACATTAATTTTTTTCTTTCACTGTATGTATTACGAACTCACAATTTTTTTTATTTTATCTCATTTTTTTCACTTTTTATCACTCCAACACAAACAGAATAATGCACTGATTACTGGAAAAGTGGTGCAATTAAGTAGTACACGATTACTAGGAAAAGTTGTGCCCAAAAAATGAAAGCGTTGTTTTAAACAGTCTTTAAAACTGTTTGATTGGTAAAAAATTTAGTTAAAAAATATAATAAAATATAAAAATTTAATGTAAAAATGATATCTGATAAAATTTAATTAAAAAATATAAAATGTTATAAAATTAGTAAATTTTAATTAATTTTAACCAATTAAACAAATGTGGTTGAAGGGCCCGGCTTATAACACTAAATTTTGATAAAAGAATACAAAATAAAAAATAAAAGATATAAATTTTAAATATCAAGTGTTTAATATGTTTTTCAAAATGTAAAAGTTAGTAAAAAGTAAGGTGTGTTTGTAGTGATAAAAAGTGAGATAAATTGAAAGTTCGTAAGCGTGCAGTGAAAGAAAAAATTGATGTGATATAAATTAACAGAGATTTATAGAGTTTTTTGTTATTTGTTTGCAAACTAAACGAAGCCTAATAAAGTTAATAAAATTTGATAAAAGGTAAAAAAAAAAAACTTTATAAAAATTGAATAAAGTTAAAAAAACTTAAGAATTTTAGTATAAAAAAATTAAGAACAATAAAAAAATTTTGATTAAATGTAATACTCCAAACACAGACTAGTGAACAAATTTTAAAACGATAACTTCATACATTTGGAGAAGCAACAACCTTTTTCGTTCTCTTCTATTGTTTTTTTAGGCGTGAAAATGTAAAAATTAAATAATTTTTAATTTTTTTTTTGCTAAAATTTAGTGCTTCAAACCAAAGCGTAAAAGACAGAAAAAACAAAATGGTTTAATATTAATAAATTAGTAAGGGTCTACGCCAAATCCTTCTCTCACTAAGGATGATTTTTTTTAAATAACAAAAAAAACAAAAAAATCAAAAAACAAAGAAAGACGTACCGTTAAGACAAGAAAAATAAAGTGACTTGCTAACTGAAAATATGATTGGTCAACTAAAAGAGGTATTTAGTTGATTAAAATTAATAAAAATTTATTAATTTTTTATATTTTTTCTAATCAAATTTATTATATATTACTTTTAAATTAAAATTTTATATTTTATTAGAATTTATTGACTAAAATTTTACCTATCAAACATTGCTCGATAGTGCACACGATTAGTAGAAAAGGTGGTGCAATTAAATTGTGCACATGATTACTAGAAAAAGTGATGGCCGAAAAACTGAAGCGCTAGTTGCAAACAGTCCTCTAAATGCAGCACAACTATTCTCAACCGCATCAAAATGTCGCATAATCCATAACTCAAGTGAGGATAGTTGATTTTTAAATAAAAAATATATTTTATGATTATAATGATTTTGAATTAAATCATTAATAATTGCTCATAATTTTAGTTTAAAATAGATGAGTGGTGGCTTGTGTAGTAAAAAAAAAAAACGTGGGAGTAGAATTAAATTCATTCAAAATGTGTTAAAGTGTTAGTTTTGAGTGCTAAATTTTATTAAAAAAATAAAAACTAAAAAGTTATATAAGTTTTAAATTATTGAATGTTTTTATATTTTTTTTAAAGTGTAAAAAATTGATAAAAATTAAGTAAAATTAGTAAAATTTAAAGGTAAAAAAACTTGATAAAAATTTAAAAAAGTTGAAAAAATTAGAAATTATTAATATAAAGGAAGTTAAAAAAATTAAAAAAAAATTAGAGATTTTTGATTAAATTTAACACCCGAAAATTAACAAGTTTAAAACATCATGCAGCATTCAAAGAAGCAACAATTTTTTTTTTTTTTTTGGTTTTGTTTTGCTTACTTTTTAATGTGTATTTGAAGTGATAAAAAGTGAGATAAAATAAGAATAAATTATGGAGTTCGTAATTCATACAGTGAAATAAAAAATTAATAACTTTAAAAATTTTTTACTTTTTTTTATCAATTTTTTAAATTTTTTATTTTTTTTTTTTTTTTTTGTTTGTTACCTGCGGGCTCAGGCGAGACGTTAGATGGAAAAATATAAGATACAGAAGCAATTATAACCATGGACAAGTATATGTATTTGTTATGCATATATAACCTACATATATGACCTAGCACACGAAAACTCAAGAGAACTCTAACTATATATGCATTTATCGAAAGGGTTTATTGAGTACTTCAATTCATCAACTTCGCCCAGAAGCAATGGCATTCCAGCAGCACCGGCTTCACTTTGTTGTACCTCTAATGTCTCCCGGCCACTTCGTTCCCGAGATAGACTTCGCCAAATTACTGGCACAACAAGGCGTCACCGTCACTGTCATCACCACCCCTCTCGTCGCTCTCAGATACACCTCACTCATCAATCGCATGGTCGAATCTCGACAACTCCCGATTCGTTTTGTCCAACTCCGGTTTCCGACCGCCGAGGTCGGTCTGCCGGAGGGAACCGAAACCTTGGAGACCGTCACCTACCCGGACCTGATCGAGAAATTCTTCCTTGCCATTTCCATTCTGCAACAATCATTCGAGCAAGTATTCGAACAGCTGGAGCCCACTCCAAGCTGCCTAATCGCCGACAAAAACTTCCCATGGTTAGCCGACACCGCCCGGAAATTCCAGATTCCGAGAATCATCTTCGATGTAATCATGCTTCACTATTTTAGCTTCACACAACTTGCACATTTCCGGAGTCCATGAAAGCGTGGCCGAGTCAGAACGCTTTTTGCTGCCCGGTTTGCCTGATCGAATCGAGGTAACCAAAGTGCAGTTGCCCGGAGGATTCAATCCCGGTTCGGTTCACGTGCCGGTTTTTAGGAAACAAGTAAGAGAAGCAGAGGCAGAAGCATATGGAGTGGTGATTAATACTTTCGAGGAGTTGGAACCGAGATACGTCGAAGAATGCCGGAAGGTGATCAAAGGAGGGAGAGTTTGGTGCATCGGTCCACTGTCCCTCTGCAACAAAGACAACCTCGACAAGGCCGAGAGAGGGAACAAGGCCTCAGTCGACGAAACCCAGTGCTTGAAATGGCTCGATTCGCAGAAACCAGGCTTTGTGGTCTATGTATGTTTCGGCAGCCTCAATCGAGTGATTCCTTCTCAGCTAATAGAGCTGGGATTAGCCCTGGAAGAGTCGAAGCGCCCATTTGTTTGGGTCATTAGAGGGACTGATAAAACAGGGGAGTTAGAGAAGTGGATAGAAGAATACGGGTTGGAGGAAAGAACAAGGGGGAGAGGGCTTCTCATCCGGGGCTGGGCTCCCCAAGTGCTCATCTTATCCCACCCTTTGCGTAGGAGCGTATTTACACACTGCGGCTGGAATTCAACACTGGAAGGAATATGCGCTGGTGTGCCGTTGATAACTTGGCGCATGTTTGCGGATCAGTTCTTCAACGACAAGTTGGTTGTGGAGATACTGAAGATTGGGGTGGGAGTTGGAGCTGAGGTTGCAGTGCACTTGAGCGAGGAAGATAAGTTCGGGGTGTTGGTGAAGAGAGAAGCCATCGGGAGAGCTGTGGAAGAAGTGATGGGTGGAGGTAAAGAAGGAGAAAGTAGAAGGGAAAGAGCAAGTGTGATTGGGGAGATGGCGAAGAGGGCAATGGAAGAAGGAGGATCTTCTCAGATTAACCTGAAACTCCTAATCCAAGATGTGATGCAACAAGCAAGTGACAAAGCTCAATTTGGTTAAGCTTTGTGTGTGCGCGCGTGTTAATGCACAAGTTTCACTGCCAATATTAAGGTAAATCTCTAGCTAGGTGGCAGATGAATGGCACGTGAACTATACATGTATCTGTGTCATCATCAAATAAAGGAACTTGTTTTTCATGGTTTTGTTTAATTCTATGGCTGTCTCTATACATACATGTTGGAAAGGTATGGAGGTGGCAAATTATGGGTAATTAAATCTGAGAGTGTGGAAAGAGGAGATGTTAAGGGCAGACAATTTCCAATTTACCATAGTCTTTCACTGGTAGTTTAGCCGGAGTTTCCTATTTCTGGCAACTACTAATCATTAATTATTGTTCACTGAGTTAAGCAGACACTGGCTTCATTAGGATTGTGGAAATTGCTACCTTATAACTTTTCTTATAAAACTAATTTCCTGAAAATTACATTTTTTTTCTTAAAGTAGTACTTCTCAGATGGTGAACTTGCCTGAGACAAGTGCTAAGGCTTCGAGTTTTACCGAGAGTGTATCCCTAATTGATCCTTTGAAAATACTCCTTAATGATCCTCTCACCTCATACTCTCACACATATACGTCACTGACAACTGAAAAGGAAATTGAGATCGCATTAAGAGAAACTCGAGCAGTTCCCAATAATAACTTGAAAAAGCGGTGGATGTGTATAATTCCTGGCTGCTAACAGTAAACAGTCACATGCTGTCATGCACAACTAGAGGAAATAATGAGAAATTTCGTCTGAGCCAAGGAAAATACTATGCATGTTGTGAGAAGCGATTGTACATTCTCAACCGTTCCATGTATTCGATTCCATGCACATAATGTAAATTTCATAGTATGTAGGTCCCATGCATATTAACAATTGACGCTGTATAATTTTAGTTGTATGACTTGAACAATTGACTTTCTCGAAACAAAATATTTATGGTAAATGCTGCATTACTAGACTTTAAAAAGTAATTTTTTTATTAAAAATTAAAAAGTATCGATTCAATATATTTCTTATGTACTTTCTATTTTTATTTATTATTTATTTTATTTTATTTTTTTGAGCCCAAAACAAAGCCACCTCAATTTTTATTGAAAGGCTTCCCGAAGGCAGTTAATTAAAGATGCCTCTGCTTTAAGGTTAAAATAGGATGCCGACCCAGCATTTCCATGCTCAGGGCCAAGACTGTGACAACTAGAAGGTATGCCCCATTGTGATTCAGACCAACAAAGACATCAAACTGAATTTTTTTTTCTTTTTCTTTTTCTTTCTTTCTTATTATTATTATTATTATTATTATTATATTATTCAACCATGTTACATGTATACACACAAACACATAATAATATATTATTATTCAACCATGTTACATGTATACACACAAACACGTATACACACACACACATCATTAAAGACCTCCACCAAGGCTCCAAACGACCTGGTCCAAATTTTAGTTTTGGGTAGTAATAAATGTTTGACATTAATTACTTGATGCAATTTCACTTCAAATTTTCACCCTTGGTGATTGATTAAACAGAGTTCGGGGATATGTTTAACACTATTTAATATGCGGTTTGCTAATGACTATGACAAACGTTTTGCAAAAAGATCATAACTAAGATAGTGTTTGTTTTGAGAGAAAAGGGAGGATGTTTTTTCTTTTTTTTCTTTTTATTTATTTATTGGTTTTAGTGAAAAAATGGAGGGATAAAAATAAAGAGGAAAATCTTTCACTGATTTCACCATTATTTGATCCTTCCAAAAGTGGGAGGAAATGGCAGAGAAAAGGTATAAGGAGAGAGATGAGAGAAAATGTACTAAATTTTCAAAGCGTGGATCCTATTTTATTTTAAAAAATTAGTTTTTTTTGACAAATTTTAAATTATAATATATATATACACATTTTTTACCCATGTCTTTTCTTCTAACCAAAGGACAGAAAATTTTCTATTCTAGAAGGAAACAAAATTACCTTTTTTTTGGTTTTCCATCCCACTTCTCCTTCCTACCCACAAAACGAGCCTAAATGTTCAATAAAATTCAAAGAAAATTAGGTGCATGAACACCTAAATTATATATAAAAAGATTGCTTGTGTAGGCGCTTACGTCAACAAATGTTAGTGACAGAGAATAGTGTGTGATATACATATATAGATATATCTTTGAGTCATAGCACCCAATCCACCAATCAAACCCAGGTGCAATTATATCTTGAGTCATAGTACTCAATCCATCAACCAAACCCAAGTGCAATTAAAATGGCTTTCCAGCAGCATCAGCTTCACTTTGTTTTAGTACCTCTAATGTCTCCTGGCCACTTCATCCCCATGATAGACATGGCCAAATTGCTGGCACAAAATGGCGTTACTGTCACCATCATCACCACCCCCTCCTCTCTCTCAGATTCAGCCCCGTCATCAACCGTGCAGCTGAATCCGGACTCTCCATCCGACTTCTCCATATCCGATTTCCATCCACGGAGGCTGGATTGCCCGAGGGATGCGAAACCTTCGAGAACCTCACATCTCTAGACTCGTATAAGCTTCTTCATTGCCGTTAGCTTGCTCCAACAACCTTTCGAGCAATTATTCGAACAGCTGAAGCCCCGTCCGAACTGCCTAATAGTCGACAAAAATTTCCCATGGCTAGCTCACACTGCTAAAAATTCCAGATTCCGAGGATTGTCTTCGATGAATGAGCTGCTTCACTCTTTTATGCTCACACTTCCTCCACATTTCCAAAGTCCATGAAAGTGTGGCGTCGGAGTCGAACCTGTTGTGGTGCCTAATTTGCCCGATAGAATTGAGCTGACCAGAGCTCAGCTTCCCTCATCATTCAATCCGGGTTCCCTGCTGGACGTGCGGAGATTTCGAGAACAAGTCAGAACGGGTGAAAAAAGAAGCCTTTGGGGTGGTGATTAATAGCTTCGAGAGTTGGAACGAAGATATGTCGAAGAATTCCGGAAGGTGAGAGGGGAGAGAGTTTGGTGCATTGGTCCGCTGTCCCTCTGCAACAAAGACAACCTCGACAAGGCCGAGAGAGGAAACAAGGCCTCAGTCGACGAAACCCAGTGCATGGAATGGCTCGATTCGCAGAACCAGGCTCTGTAGTGTACGCGTGCTTTGGCAGCGTCAATCGCGTTCCCTCTCCTCTCAACTAATAGAGCTTGGTTTTGGGCCTGGAAGCGTCTGAACGCCCGTTTGTTTGGGTCATAAGAGGGAATGATAAAGGGAAGGAGGTAGAGAAGTGGATTGAGGAAGATGGGTTCGAGAGAGAACGAAAGGGAGAGGGCTTGTCATCCGGGGTTGGGCCCCACAAGTACTCATCTTGTCCCACCCCGCCGTGGGAGCCTTTCTAACGCACTGCGGTTGGAATTCGACTCTGGAAGGGGGTGTCCGCAGGAGTGCCAATGATAACTTGGCCCATTTTTGCGGATCAATTTTTGAACGAGAAGTTGATTGTCCAGGTACTGAAGATTGGAGTCGGAGTTGGGGCTCGGGTTGTTGTGCACTTGTTCGAGGAGATGAGTTTGGGGTGTTGGTGAAGAGAGAGGCAATTGTGAGAGCTGTGGAGGAGGTAATGGATGAAGGAACGGAAGGAGAAGAGAGAAGGCAAAGAGCAAGAGAAATCGGAGAGAAAGCGAAGAAGGCAATGGCAGGAGGAGGCTCTTCCCATGCCAACTTGACTCTCCTCATCAAAGATGTCATGCGACAAGCAAATCAAGCTCAATTTACTTAGGAAATTATCATGCTATCATAAAATGTATCGGTAAGTAGAATGAGATGGGAATAATGGTCTATAATGAAATGTATTTAATGAATTTATTCATATCATTCTGTTTACTTTTTTCTATATTGAAGTCATAATCAATACTGTCAGTCGGGCTGGAAAGTTTTCAAATGAAAAAAAAAAATTCTGTAATTTTGTGGTTTTAATACAACGAGCATGGCCAAAGGGTACATGGACCTTTTTTTTTTGGTCAACATCAATTGGAGGGTGACAGCAAAGTCGTTGGAGGACATTCATCACAAGGGCGGATCCACGCGGTGTCGAGTGTCGGCGAGCGCCTACACTGGATTTTAAGTAATTAATAAAATTCAATTCTTTGATCAGGGTTGAGTAATGGTGTACTGGCTAGTGTGCAGTCTTTTGGCTCTTTTGTCAGCTTGAAGATGAGAGTTCGAGTCTTTCTCGCCTCCATTAATTTCTCACTTCTATTTTAATTTTGTCCCACAAGTTCTTTTATTTTTATTTTCTTCTTCCCACCATTTCTTTTATTATTATTATTATCATTATTGTTATTTTTGACAAAGAATAAAAGTACTTAATCTATATTTTATGTAAAAAAAATATTTGATATCAATATATATATTTTATCATATTTATACATTTATTAAAATTTAAATTTTATTTATAGTTTACGCCTACACTAACCTAAGTTTCTGGGTCCGCTATTGATTCACCATATATCAATTCTGTTCCGTTGGTACCATTGATCGTGTGGATAAAATCAGTACCCAATCAGTGTACCTAATTACACACTGCTCTTTGTCTGTGCAAAGTGCATTTTTTTGAGGTATATATACTGTTTTGAGATGGAAATTAAGGGTTTGTTTGGAATCTTAAAAAAAAATTAAAAATTTTTAAATCATTCTAATCAAATTTATTACTTATTATTTTACATTTAATTTTTAAATCATTCTAATCAAATTTTATCACTTATTATTTTTACATTGCATCAACCTCATTTTTTAATTTTTTTTTTATTTTTGTTAAGACTTCAAACGGCCGCTAAATTTGTGTTGAAGTATACGTATCTATCTCTTTTAATGGGTTAGATTTGATCTGGGCCCTACCCAAATACGAAAATGTGTATATAAATATAGTATACATGATATATATATATATAATATAACCATTGAGAAATGTACTGTGCTTTGGGGCATTTGACAGTGGTTTACAAACATTTTCTTTTCTTTGCCGTCAAAAACTGGATTAAAAGTCATCAGAAATCATATGTTGTTAACTGTTTTTTTTTTCCCAGTAAAAATATAAAAAAATTCTGTAAAACTACATAATTTTCCTTTTTTTTTTTTCCAATAGTTAGGATGTGAGTGGTTAATGGGGTGTGTTTTAGAGTTGTAATAAAATTGTATAAAATTATAAAAGTAATGTTTCGTATTTTATGCAATAAGTAGGAGAAGTTAAATTTTATCGTCACATAATTCGTGTTTATAGAAATTTGTAAAATTTTATAATATTTTATTCAACTCCAACACACCCAAGCATATAATTTCAGGACTGAAACCAAAAGTACTCTGCTTATACTCAATCTGAAACAATTTTATTGTCCTTGACAGTGCGTGTGAGGGTATGCAGGCAAAATTCACGGACTTTGACACATAATTTTAAAAATCGGATCAGACCGGACGGTTCAACTAGATGGACCAGGTGGTTCAACCAGTTGAACTGAGAACCAGTCCACTGGTAAAATCCAATGAACTGTTGAACCGGTCTAAAACTGTTGACATACCGATTCAACCGGTGAACCGGTGCTGGTTGAACCGGTGCCGGTTGAATCGGACTATTTTTTTAATTTTTTGGAATGGTAAAATAAATAAACTAACCTGCACTATTCTAGAATCGAACCTAGGACTATTTTGTGGTAAAGTATTATTATCCCACTGAGCCACTAATACTTATTATTTTTATTTTTGCTTAGTTTTACTTATATAATATATTAGTTTTAAGTGATTTTATTTTACAACACATTTTGTTGACACTTTTTATTAGTAAAACAAATTGAGTAGAAAAATATGTAAAAAATATAAGTTTTTAAAATTATTATATAATTTTAACATATTTTTTATATTTTATTTATATATTTAAATATATTTATGACGTCACAGTTCAACTCCAGTTCAATTCCGGTTGAACCACTAACCTGTGACCCGATCATTTTTTCAATTCGATGAACAGTCCGATTTTTAAAACATTGCTCTGACATATATGATTGCAACAAATCAGGCTCTTATGGTTGTCCTCATGTCATCAAGAAAATAATGATCAGATCGAGACTCTAAATATAAATTAGAAAAGCGTTAACTATGGGTTAACTAAATGCATAAATTTTGAATTTACTTTTCAAATATTGCTAATTCGAATTTTTTTTAAAATTATTAAAAAATTATTCGATTGCTAATTTCACTATCTCAGAGATTAATTGTGTGGACGTAAATATGTCAACCTTTTTTAAGATGTATTTTACCCACTTGAAAATCTCAATGTTAGATTATTTTTTATCCAAATAATTGTAGAGAATACCAAAGGAAATAATGCAAGGTTTAAGCAATAATGACCGGAAAAAAAAAACTTGGACAAAGCTGAGAAAAGTTTAAGGGTTCAATTACTATCATAAACATCATTATTGATTGAATAATTCACATGAGCGAAGTTCTATGGTCTATGTTTGCCTAATTAAAAAGCCTATTATGGATGGCTTAACGCCCATCAATTAGGAACCGATTGAACTGGCTCTTCTCAGAGAGAGTATTAGTGCCTTGTTGGAAACCGTAATCCACAATTTGCTATATTTTATTTTAAGTTAGATGGCATATCATCCACATGAGGTAAATACATGAATTTCACTATAGGAGGTAATAGTACCAGAGTTAACAATGTTAATGATAAAGTATATTATTATACTTTCTGTCACGTCTCGGATCTCGTGACTCGACGAGTGAGTGAATAACATACATATTATACACTAAGTAACCAATTCCTGATCAGAGTAATAAGATAACCCTAGAGTAATATCCTCAAAAGATAAATACATAACATAATATAAACTAAGCCTTAACCATTGCCAGACCATCATGCTCCAACATATCCCATAATAATAACAATACGCCAAAATAGGCTTTATGGCCTCTACAACCCAATCGATTGAATCTCTAAATTAAAATAATATTACCGTCCCAATAAAAATTTAACTTAAATAAATGCAAAATGTAATGTCTGTATCAACTCATGCACTTTTAATCCCACCAATGCCCACCTAGTTTCTAGGATTTGTTCCTACAACAAGGTCTGTAAAGACGCGAGCACTAATCCACTTGTGCTCACGAAATATCATAAAGCATATATAATATGTAAAGTAATAATGTAAACAATGCTAATATTTATAATTCAGTATAACTCAACATAATCATGTAACACCATATAACAAATCCCAAGTCCTCATCGGTGTAAGCATCACAATTTCATTATCAAACTAGACCTTATATAATTAACACGTCATGATTATTATCATTAATCTCATTTCTTAATTCAATTAATGTTTACTTAATCATTCTTTTCACAATCGTTCTTATTTAGATTCCATTCTCACTCTATGTACGGGGGTGAACATAATTAACGTCGCCATTAGAGGCCACGATTAGCCTTAGTTTATGTTGGCACTAGAGGCCACGATTAGCCTTAATTTATGTCGTCGTTAGAGGCCCACGATTAGCCCTAATTTATATCGTTGTTAGGGGTCACAATTAGCCTTATCACATGTCATGTGTGTAGGCTACTAACCTATTGGCATGAACACCAATCATTGTGTAGGTTTGGTCTTTCAACTCCAAGGTAATCTCTCTACCCTTCTTATTTTGTAATACCTACCATCCCCGTGTCTCGATATCAATCACATTTCTAATTATCTCATTTTCCATTGACATCATCTACACATATGTCCATAACATACCATCAGAATCCAAAATCCATACATACCCACTCATTAACTCTTTTCACTTTTATTATCAATTTCATAATGAGTCATCACATTCAAAGCGAATTATTCTATCATCTTCATCATAACCAAGTTATACTTATCATGTTCTAATATTAATATCACTCAATATAAACAACCAATCATATTTCAGAAATCACAATCAATCATAATAATGAAATCATTCATAAAGCAACTAATACTAAGTCATGTATCTCTTTAGTAATTCAATGTCTTTTATCTTATCTTTTAAATATCTCCCAATTAAACATTTTCTCATCTATATCTCATTTGATCATTTTATTGTAAAACACTAGATTATACTCCATTTTATCATAAATATCCAATACTAATTTCTCTTCATTCATGGTATCTAATCACCACATCCTGTATTATCATTCACATTATCATTTATCTCTTTTCCTTTCCAATAAGCTTATCATATTCTTCTTATCCTTATGTTCAATCAAGGAACATCTTATACCATCACAATAACCAATATAACAATTTCTATTCAATTCAATCTTACAATAACATGCTATCACCATATTATACCATTTCCTCATTTTTTTATATATTTTCAACTCATTTTAACTCAATATGAAACATATATCAAGGGCAAGTTATCAATATGGAGAATCACATCATAACAAATCTGAATTAGGGTTTTGGAGCACTCGAGGCGCCCGTATCAAGGGCCAAGGTTCCCCTTTGTGGGCAAACTTAGGTATTTTGTAATCTCACATGTTTTATCCTAAAAACTCGTTCTATAATCAAGTCCTTACACTTATAAATCTTACTTGAGTAAATTAGCAAGTTTACAACCTCCTTTGTTCAACAAAATGGCAACTTAAACAAGAAAACTCCACATCTAAAGTTTCTGAAGGGGTCTAGGTGCCCTCACCACCTAACTAGGCTCGGGTGAAGCAACCAGGGCACCCCATAGGGACTCTGGGTGCCCTCCTGATGTCCAGTGTTTTACTCTGTTCCGATTTGAGTTGAAATCCAAGGTTTTGTACCCTAAACTTTGCCCAATTCGATGTTTAACCCAAACTTCATTTTCTTGTGTTGTTTATGACATAAAAGACTCTAAGAAATCAATCAAAACTAGTTTCAATTCACTCAATCTATCAAAACAAAAATCTTGGGTCAAACCTGTACATTCACAAATACACCTATATTACACCACTTGATTCTCATCCTCATACTTAAAAATCTTAAATAATCATCATAACAATATTTCCTAACACATTACATCTCATATATGCTAAAATGAGGCTAGAAATGCCTATCTCAAACTTTGAACACAAAGGTAGTGAACACCCGGTTAGGCTTCCAACTTTGAGTTGCTCATCTCTTCCCCTTTTGATCCTAACAACAAACAAATCATATAGAAGTGCTCATTGAGTGCTTAATTCCAATCTTGCAAGATTAATCTGAGTTTGGTAAAGGTTTGAGTGACTTACCAAAACCAAGTTCCTTGGTTCTTCCTTCAATTCCCATTTCCTCTCCCAGTTTCATTTTTCGAATCTCAAAACTCTATCTGTCTCCTCTCTCTCACACACATATACATGTGCTTGGCTTGGTTTACAAGTATTTTACAGGTCCCTACACTATTACTTACTCCCCTATTCTGATTATAAGTGTAACCCCAGCTACCAAATACAGAATCATGTTTATCTGTCAATCTGTCACGCAGGTGGGGCACCCCCATTAATGCCCCGGGAGCTCGCCCCTTTACCTGGGGCCCCCACTTGTATGCTTTCGAGCTAAAATGACAATTTTTGAGTTATTTGGCTTATTACTTTCAAAATTTACCACTATAAGTCATCCCTAATGACTAATATTACTTAATAACATACCACCACACCCAAACGTGTTAAAACCATCAATTTATATCAATATGAAAACCTGGGATATTATGCCTTTTATGTGTGGATAATTTAGTGAATGGTTATGTCAGAATATATTTAATGCATGTAAACATTATTAATACCAAAGTATATTTAATATAATTTTTATCTGCTGACAATTTTACTTTTATTAAATTAGTTGAGAGTTAAAATTCACGTCTATTTTATTAATTTTTAAATTAATATTTATTTTCTTTTCCAGCCATTAAATCAAGTAACTTTTAAAATTAACATTTAGTAAATTATTTTTTGACTAAGACTAAATTAACTACTAAAATTAATAAGTAAATTAATTTTCTTAATGGGAGGAAAAAGTATACAAAATTTTAATTTTGAACTAATAAATTAGTTAAGTTTATTATCAAAACAATTTTCATGACTAAATAATAAATATAAAAACTTCAAATTCTGGAGTTAATTATCTAAATTAATATTCCACTGTAAAATTTTTTTATTAAATTATCTTCATGATCGAAAGATAAATATATAAAATTTAAAATTTAAAACTAATTATCCAAAAAATTCATGTTTCTCTTAATTAGTAAATCAATTAATACAAATTATTATTAAATTAATTTTCATAACTTAAAAAATGAATATGAAAATTCAATTTTTAAAACTAATTATCAAATTATTGTTTTCACTAGCTAATAAAAACTTTTTATTAAATCAATTTCTATGACTAAAAGATAAATATATAAAATTCAAATTTTAGAATTAATTATTGAAACTATTCATATTTCTGTTAATTTGTAAACTAAATAATAAAATTTATCAATAAATCGATCTTCATACTGCTCCCAAAAGAATATCTATGGTTAAAAAGATAAACCTTATACTAACAATACGATAACTCTAATGATTCAATTATTGAATGAATTGAGACCTGTAATAATTATTGACCAAAAATATATATATTTTAAAAACATTGTTGCTTTTATTCATGTATCTCCAAGTTTTATTTTCTTTCAGTCCAGGAAGAGATGCTAAGACTAGCTTCTCAAATTTTATTTTTTTTTTAAATTTAATGTAATTTTAATAATAATTTTGAATACTTTTTATCAAGGATGATTTCCTCAAATTTAATTTTAATAACAATTTTGAATACTTCTCAACGGTTATTTCCTCAAATTTGTTTTTTCTTTTTAAACTTTCAATAGCTACTTTTATCTAAAATTTTTCAACTTTTTTTTCCCGTTGATCATGTTTCAGCCTAAAACCCGTATGATTAGACCAGCCCCTTTGGAGCCTTTACTCAAAAAGTCTTTTGATGAGTAAGTTGGTCGTAGAACAAAAGTTCAGTTTGATAAGTCTTTGTTGGTCGATCTTAATTAATATTTTAAAGCACATTATTTAAATATTTTATATTTTATTTTAAAAATTACATTACAATTTACTGAATTTTGTTCTGTACTATTTTTATAATAATAATAATAATTATTATTCTTTTTAACTCTCACACACAACAACAATATTTTAAGTTTACATGTTAAATTTATAATTAGTATAAAAATTTACTAATTAAAAATTATTCATAAATAGTTCAGGCTTGGCACAGAAGTTGCTTAGACTTACTTATTTACAAACCAACCAGTTAAACTCAAACTCAAAAATAGAACTAATTTTCTGTTTATATATGTTTATCTGTTTATATTTATTATTTTTTATTGTCATTTTTTAAAATAAAACTAAAACAGTGTTTGAAAATGTGATTTTGTTTATAATTAAAATTTTTTCTTTTAATAAAATATTTAATGTTATTAGTTTCTTAAAAAATTAATTGGATTTAATAGAATATATTTCATATTAATTTAATTAGATTAATTAAATTCAATTAATCAATTAAATTAATTAATTAATTAAATTACTATTAAAAATAATTTAATTCAATAAAAATAAAATACACTAAATTATAAGTTAATAATATCATTTATTAAAAACAATTGAATAAAATATATTTCATAATAATTTAATTAATTTAAAAAATATATTCAACAATTAAATTAATTAATTAAATTAATTTATTGTTTATTTAAAATAATTTAATAAAATGTATTACATATTAATTTAGATAATTAAATTAAATTCATTTAATTATATTATTTATTAAAACAATTTTATTTTAATAAAATAAATAAATAAATTATTAATTTTAATATGAAGTAGAAAAAATAGACAAAGTGTTAAAATTGAAAAAGTATTTGTAACAAAAAAATAGAGTGCAAACACTTTTTTTTTGGTTTAAGTTTTTATTTTTTTGAAAATAAAAAATATGAACAAATTTAATAAACATATTTATGTTTCTAATTTACAAAATTTTAAAACTTAAATAAAAAAAGGAAAAATAAAAAATATTACCAAATGATGGCTTAAGAAATTAAGCCTAAATAGGGTTCAGCTTTAATTTGTTCGGGACACCTACTAACCACTGCTTGGTAATATTTGGGAAATGATATATATAAAATAATATTAATAGGACTAAAATTATTAATTATAAAAAGAATAAATTAAATACAAAATACAAAAGACACAGTAATTTTGGTTATTTATTTGTAATGTAAGCGAAAACACACCCACAAAAAAAAAGTCACAATATAAATATAAAATAATTTAAAAATTTTTACAAAAAGCAATAATAAGTATCTTCTATTTTTAATTTTTTACTCTATTTTCTTTTGCAATAAATATTAATTTTTAGAATGAGAGAAACTAAAATTAAAAATAAAACATATTTATATATATTATATATATTTTTAGCAAATGCATAAAATTTTCATGAATATTTTCTGGTATGATAGATCCCGCAACAGCTATCATAAGAGTACGTATTGAGTGAAACTCGTTCTGTGATCCTAGATGGCAAATAATCACAGAAGATAAACCAACTTAAGCAAGCGCTAACGACTCAACCGAGAAGACTAGTAAATGACCCTCCACAATTGAAAGAATAACTATCCCTAAAAAAAATCAAATCTGAAATCTATTGATCCAAATTCCTTCGGCCCGTACCTCGAACCAACTCAAGTCTCATTTTGGGGCAACTTTCATGGATATCTTCATTCTACAGGCGTGGGACTGTGGGCTACCACTTGACAAGCCGACATAGTATAGGTAATCAAAGTCAAACACGGCAGTTCCGCCAGCGATATCTACACCCAGTGGTGAGTCGGCCCTTCGTCTTGCGTTAGTCGCAGAGAGAGAGAGAGAGAGAGAGAGAGAGTGGTGAAAAGGCCCTGCGTCTTGCGTTTGTCGCAGAGAGAGAGAGAGAGAGAGAGAGGAGAGAGAGAGAGAGGTGGTCCTTTGGTTTGGCGGGCAATTATCATCCAACAGTCAGCCTTACATGCGTGTGAAACGTGGAAATCACATTTTCAGCCGAACGCATGAGTCGGTATTACAATTCCAGAGATGCCAGCTGTAATGCTAAGATTTTTTTTCTTTTTTTTTTTGTTAATTAAGAGTGCATTAGACACACTAAATTTTGTTAAAAATTTTTAAGAATTATTCATTTTTAATCTCATTACATAAATTACAAATTCATAATTTAAGTGTCTTTAAAATTATATAAAATTATAAAAACTAATGTCTTGTATTTTATGTAGTGAGTAGAGAATTTAAATTCTACTATCTCATAATTCGTGTCTGTAAAGATTTATAGTGTTTTGTATTATTTTGTTTAACTCCAAATGTTATCTCACTTTAGGAATGTTTAGTTGATAAAAATTTGGCCAAAAAGTATAGTAAAAGTGTAAAGATTCGATGTAAAAATGATATGTAGTAAAATTTAATTGAAAAAAATATAAAAAATTAATAAAATTAAATAAATTTTAATTAATTTTAACCAACCAAACAATTTCTTTGCATCACTCTAAACACACCCTAAGTTACTTATTGGCACTAAAAATAAAAAGTGCTCAAGCTGGCCCGGACAGTCATAAGCTAAAAAAAGGCGCTTGCATGTCCCAATAATTGACCATTAAGATCGACCAACAAAGGCTTATCCCAAAAATTAACCCTTAATTAAGATCGACCAACAAAGACTCATCAAACTGAACTTTTGTTCTACGACCAACACATCGAAAGACTTTTGAGTAAAGGCTCCAAATTAACCATTAATGAGCTGCTCTGATTTTACGGGTTTTAGGCGCTGAAACGTGATCAACGGGAAGTAAATTCGAAAAATTTTAGACGAAAGGGGCTGTTGAAAGTTAAAAAAAAAAAAAAATTGAGGAAATAGCGCTTGAGAAGTGTTCAAAATTATTATTAAAATTACATTAAATTAAAAAAAATCAAAATTTGAGACATCAACTGCCCCTTGGCTGAAAGAAAATGGAACCCGGCGACACATGGATGAAAGAAGTAATGTTTTTAAAATATTTTTTTTTTCTACAAAGAATTACTCCACATTCCAATTCATTCAATAATTGAATCATCAGAGTAGTTGTGCTGTTATAGGTTTTATGTTTTTAATCATAGGTATTCTTTTGGGAGCCGTACGAGCTAATGAAGCATGTGGTCATGTTGGAATTGAGACTCATAAAAGAAATTTGGCCATTATAACTTGTACTGCATTCACGATTTATTTACAGGAATAATATTTAGACCGTAAAATTTTAATTTAATGATTTAAATATATTTATTTATATTTTTTAAATTAAAAATTTATAAATATATTTCAAATGCTAAATTTTAATCAACCATTCAAATTGAGTTATTTCCGAATTGACATCAAATTTAATATCATTCTCTTCTCTCGTGTCCCCCATTTAAGCAAATGCATTCTAGCTTGGTCATTGTAAACCGAGAAGGGAATATACTTTGAGATATACGTGAAGGGATTCACTTTCCATTTTCATCTTTGGTGCACAATCAGTAGGTATATCTAGCTAGCTACTCCGACATCAGTTGACACGGGCTGTCCTTACCAGAAGCCATTTTTAGAGAGTTAGGAGAGTCGTCTGGAACCAGCTCTCTTGCCGCAATTTGCATCTGATATGACTACAGTTTATCAAAACCGGAAGAGATAAGGTGCATAAATTCTTGATAACATATATATGTATATATCTGTGTACGTATGTAGGGTGAAATTCTTCCTCAGCACAAAGTGATTGTCTATTTTAGATGTATTACTGGCATATTATCATATCTGATTGTACATGTAAGTAGATTCCTTATTTAGTGGAGGGTTAATTTCGCAATTTTTATTTTTACTAGACAAGAAGTCATGAGCTTTTTTAAAAAAAAAAAAAAAAAAAGAGAGAGAGAGAGACAAGCATTCCCCCTGAAAATCTGCCTACACAGTAAAAAAAAAAAAAATGCCTACATTATATAACCCAGTAATATAGGCACATTACTTTCAAAACGAATGGGTGAATTATTTCCTACAATCTATAAGTGTAAATTCCATGCCCATGTAGGCTCTTACGTCATCAACATAACAGGCCAGCGTATATCCTCCTCTCTCTCTCTGTCTCTCTCTCTCTCTATATATATCCACATAAATTCTTGTGTATCCATCAACCTGCCTTACTCCAATAATGGCTTTCCTGAAGCAGCAGCAGCAGCTTCACTTTGTCTTAGTGCCACTAATGGCCCCTGGCCACTTCCTCCCCATGATAGACATGGCCAAATTGTTGGCACAACAAGGAGTCAATGTCTCTATTGTCGCCCCACCTCTCCTTTCTCTGAGATTCAGCTCCATCATCAACCGTGCGGTGGAATCCGGACTCGCCATCCGACTTCTCCAACTCCGGTTCCCGTCCGTGGAGGCAGGCTTGCCGGAGGGATGCGAAACCATCGAGGCCGTCACTTCTCTGTACATGATCGAGAATTTCTTCCTCGCTGTAAGCATGCTGCAGAAGCCATTCGACCAATTATTCGAACAGCTCAAGCCCCTTCCGAACTGCATAATCGCCGACAAGCACATTGCCTGGTTAGCCGACACCTCTAAGAAATTCCGGGTTCCGAGAATTATTTTCGACGGAATGAGCTGCTTCACTCTCTTGATTTCACACAATTTATTCACTTCCAGAGTTCACGAGAGAGTTGCGTCCAAGTTAGAACCCTTCGTGGTGCCCGGTTTGCCCGATACAATCGAGCTGACCAAAGCTCAGCTTCCCGGAACATTCAATCCAGGTTCACTTAACGTGAAAGAGATTCAAGACAAAATCCAAGCAAGTGAAAAAGAAGCATATGGGATGGTGATTAATAGCTTTGAGGAGTTGGAACCAAGATATATCGACGGATTACGAACCCTGAAAGGAGATAAGGTTTGGTGCATTGGTCCCTTGTCCCTCTGCAACAAAGACAACCTCGACAAGGCGGAAAGAGGAAACAAGGCCTCAGTCGACAAAAACCAGTGTCTAAAATGGCTCGACGCCCAGGAACCGGGCTCCGTGGTGTACGCGTGTCTTGGCAGCCTCAGTAAGGTCACGGTTCCTCAACTGATGGAGCTTGGTTTGGGCCTGGAATTATCGAAACGCCCGTTTGTCTGGGTCGTAAGGGGGGCTAACCGTCAAGCCAAGGAGGAGATAGAGAAGTGGATGGAAGAAGATGGGTTCGAAGAAAGAACTAAAGGGAGAGGGCTTCTAATAAGGGACTGGGCTCCTCAAGTACTAATCTTGTCTCATCCAGCCATTGGAGCATTTTTAACCCACTGCGGATGGAATTCGACTCTGGAAGGACTGTGTGCGGGTGTCCCAATGGTAACTTGGCCGATTTTCGCTGAGCAGTTTTTCAACGAGAAGTTTATACTGCAAGTACTGAAGATTGGGGTGGGCGTTGGAGCTCAAGTTGTTGTGCATCTGTGTGAGGAGAATAAGTTTGGGGTGCTGGTGAAGAAAGAGGCAATTGTGAAAGCTGTGGAGGAAGTAATGAATGGAGGAGACGAAGGAGAAGAGAGAAGGAAAAGAGCAAGGGAGATTGGAGAGATGGCGCGGAGGGCAATGGAAGGAGGGTCGTCTTACCTTAACATGAAACTCCTTGTCCAAGAATTCAAGCAACAAAGCAGGAACAATATGTAAACATGCATCTCTCTGGAATGAAAATCAACGTGACAATAGTTACAGATTCGATTTGGTTTGATTGTGTGGGTAATTTTGTCAAAGTATATATGTAATCCCATATATATTGGAACCTTAGAGTTCATTTGGTTTGACCGTTTTCAGTCTGTTTTTTTGTTTTTTATTTTTAAAAATAGAGAAAATAACGAAAATTTATTTGGTTAACTTTATTTTTAAAAATTATTTTTGAAAATAAAAAATCACATTACACTGAAAATGAAAAACGGTGTTTGCTCGTTTTGGGCGTTTTCATCCAAAACGCGGAAAACGCCAAAACGCGGAAAAGGCCGAAACTGCTCCCGAATTTCATTTCACCTCTTCAGACGTTCTTCCTCCGCCTCTGCTACATTCATTGATCGAACCGCCGGACGCTGCCGTCATACACGACCGGACGAGAGAGTTACGCAGGTAACATTTCTCTCCCCCCCCCTCTCTCTCTCTGTATGTGTTCCCTCAAACTGATGTTGATTGGGTATATGTGTGTATATATATATATATATGTATATATATATATGATATTCCATTTGCCCCCAATGGAAGCACAATCATGGGCTGTCTACACAGCAGCATGGCTAGCAACGGTGGCCTTATTACTCGTTTCAACCCA
This sequence comes from Vitellaria paradoxa, assembly GCA_019916065.1. Classification (NCBI taxonomy): domain Eukaryota; kingdom Viridiplantae; phylum Streptophyta; class Magnoliopsida; order Ericales; family Sapotaceae; genus Vitellaria; species Vitellaria paradoxa. The sequence goes on from CM034234.1 coordinate 7,260,179, forward strand.
TCTCCACCGTCGCCGGAAACTTAATCCGCACCGGGTCCCAAACAATGGCCGATCATCGGAAACCTCAACCTCATCGGAGCCCTCCCCCATCGCTCCCATCGCGAATTATCCCAAAAATGCATCTCCACTTCACCCCCCTCTCTCTTTCCCCCCTCTCTCTGAGTAGTAAGGTGGGGTCCAAGCTTTGGGTCCCAAATCATCATCACTCCCACCCACCAGACGAAAGTGCCATGCCCGTTTCTGCCCTTAGCCTCTGTTTGTTTGGGGCTGCATTCTGACGCTACCATCAATGATCAACGGACCCAAAAGGAAAGTAACATTTTAATAGAATATTTTATCTGTACCACATGTGGTTGGGGTGGTCTCTTCCCCTCTATTTGTTGCTCTTGGCATTTGGAGAAACTGTTTGTTTGTTGTTTGCTTTTGGCCTTTTTGTGGGGAAGCAATCTGGGTGGGTTTGGTCTGCTCCTCTGGTATGTTGAATTTGATGAGCTTCTGGGTTTCATCCAACAGAGGTTTTGAGCTCTGAATCTGGTGAAATAATTTGGCAGTTCTTGCGGGTTGTCATCGTGTCACTGCAATTTTGAATCTTTTTGGTATGTTTCTGGCTCTACCTTTGTATTGAAATGATGGCCTCTGCACAGCTTTGGAGTGGATGTGAATTTTTTGGTTTTAATAAAGTTGGGAGTTGTATGGTTTTGATTTGTGGGCTATTGATTTAATAATGTCTATGGGCCTTGCGATGATTTGGTGGCGGTTTTGGATAATGTAGATTGCTGCCTTTTTTTTTTTTTAAATTGCAGGGAGGAAGCAGTGGGAAATTGAAGTTTTGTTGTCTTAATTATCTGGTTAACCAGAAGTAGCAGCAAATTTTGACAATAGTCAAGAAATTTTGGAGTGGCATAAATAGTTGAAACTTAACGAATTTAGAGCATAGAAGCCGTAGATTGCTGCCTTATGATGAGTTTCTTGTTGAATTTCTTTTGCGGATTGGAAGCAATAGGATATAAAATTGTCCTTTCAAATTCCCTGGTTAACCAAAACTAGCAAATGAAGGCAAATTGGTCAACAAAGTTTGGAATTCATGATTTTGATTTGTTGGTTTTTTTTTTTTTTAATTTAATATATATATCACTAGTAGAAAGTGTGGAACTAGCGACCGCCTAAGACGGTCGCTAAATATCTAATAGCGGTCGCTAAAAGTATTAGCGACGGCATAGCGACCGCGTCAAACGAGTCGCATTTGCTTCGTCGCTAATAATTATTAGCGACCGCTAGGACGGTCGCTAAATTATTTGCGACCGCTCCTGCGACCGCTCGAGTTTAGACGTATGGATATTAGCGACCGCTCATAACGGTCGCTAATACTGCAAAAGGCGGTCGCTAGTTGTTTGGCGCGAAGATGGCGCGAATAAATAGCGACCGTAGTTAGCGGTCGCTAATTAGGGAACGGCGGTCGCAAAATGCGGTCGCGCGGGAGCCATGACCATTTGTATTAGCGACCGGAATATGACTATTAGCGGCCGCCATAGGCGGTCGCTATTTGTAAGTAATTTTTTTATTAAAAAAAATTTAAATTATTTAAAAATCTCAATAATTATAATTTAATTTATACTATAATAAGATCTCAATAATTTGTTTTACAAATCAAATAATTTAATAATAATTTATTTTTTATTTATAATTATTATTTATTTAATAGTTATTAATTATTTATAACAACTATTATATTTAATTACTTATCTATAAATATTTATATTATATTTAATTTATTAAATTACGCATAGAATTAATGAAATTTTTCATAAAATTTGTAAAAAAACAAAAAACGTATCTCCTAATTATGATTATATATATACAAACATAATATCAAATTAGATTACAATTAAAATAAAATTTTATTATATACAAATGTTCAAAATACAAAAACAAATATATATATAAATGTACTGATCAAAAAATATACAAATAGATCCTAATCAGTCCAGGAGGGCCATCCGCCATCATCCGGGTCCTACAATGAAATAATAATGAAATTATAACGTGATAATTAAGAAGACATGAATAAATAAATTTATATAATTTTAATGAGTAATAGTAACGAGAAATAAAATTTTTAACCTGAGGAGGAGGAGGAGGTGGATGGCTCTGACTCTGAGAGAGGCGCCGCTCCATCTCAGCCATCATCTCGGCCCGAAGAGCTGCCTCTCGCGCGTCCATCTCAGCTCGAAAGGTCTGCAGCAGATCTTGATCGCGACGTCTGGCCTGAGAAGATGATTCTGCTCGTGCAACGGATCGGCGTGGAATACCTGCACCCCGCGTAAGCGTGTATCCATGACCATCGCGTCCGATAATGGAGAAAAATATCTCGTCCCTCCTCTCTTCGGACTCCCTCTCATCTGGCGACAGCTCGTCTAAACGTGCATTAAACTGCGCCTAATGCAAACAAGCCGAAATAGAAAAAACAAGATAACTAACTATATTATTTAAAGAAAAAATTAAATTATAAATTATATGTTGATTGGACAAAATATTAAAATTTGTTACCTGTATAGCCTGAACCTCCGGCGAATCAGTACGTCGAGTCGCCAACCACATGGACATCCGATCTGTCCTCAGGCCCTCCTCTGTCCTCTGTTGAAAGGTAAATTATATGTTAATAATTTACTATCATTAAAAAAGATAAATAAAGAAGTTGCTATTAGCGTGATAAGCTCACGTTTTTACCTCGTGGCGAACCTGAGAAAAGTGTCGAGTCCCCTCCTTGTGCCCCGGCCCCTGCAGTCCTCGATTTCGCGAGTTCCTTTGGGCCTCCGCCTATTTTAAGTTATTTTCGATTACTTTTTGTAATTTACGCTTGATAACGTCAAAACTTAAGGAAAAATAATTAAATCGCAATCATCTCACCTGTGCCTCGGGACTCGACCAATACCTGACGAGCTCAGCCCACTGGTGGGGAAGAACGCCCGGTGGGACCCGCTGGAGGATGTCAGGGTCATTCTCATGACCTTTCCAGTATTTATCTTTAATCTTATTTTTATGATCCTTCCACATCTTCCGACACTTAGCGAACATAACGTCCCGGAAGTCTGGAGGAACATCAACTACATTGGCCTAAAAATGACAAATTGTAGAATATTATTTGTTACAAGTTTCAGCACATAAACAACGTACAATTAGATAAATAAAATTTTCATACCTGTACTTCGGTCCATAGACCCTCGAACGTAGAATCTGGAAAACGATCCCACTCGAGGGTGGTCAATGGGAATCTGATCGGATTCCGGACCAAATGTCCGAGCTGTGAAATCAAAGACCGTCCATCCTTCCCAACCGGATGGGGCGTGTCATCCCACTGAACGGTCATCCACTGAGATCCACAGTTCCACTGCGGCAATCCCTTCGAGGGCCCTCTGCCAGACCTCGAAAGCCTGCTCGGAGTGGGAGAATCTGTTTCAAACAAATTGTTACATGATAAAACAACAGAATATATCTACTGTTGTTGGATAAGATACATTCCGAAATTAAAGAACTTTACCTGCATCTGTGTCAGCCACTGAAGGTCGCGTGGACATAGGGGGTGAAGGTGGGACAGCATCTGCTGAGCTACTCCCGGCACAGGATAGCCCCAGACGCTCAGCCATCGTCCTAGGACCAGTCCTCTTCCTAGAACGTCCGAACATGGCTACCTAACTGTTCACAATTTAAACTTATTATAATTTCAAATATAAAGGAAAAAAAAATTTAAATTCTACCTTGTTCGGATAGAAAAGTACACAACCGTGTATTAAGTATGTAAATCAACCGTATCTCCTTCAACCGTGTCCCTAACCCAATTAACATCTTCATCACGTTGGACAATTGCATCTTGGTCAAGAGCTTGTTGGGCGAATGGATCAATATCAGGCTCATCGCAGTCGATTTGGTATACCCCTCTCCTTGACATTTTAACTGCAACTTGCCAGTTGGGATCAGCTCGATCGCCAACATAGTAAACTTGCTCTGCCATGGATGCCAGTATGTATGGTTCAGCTTCTATTTGTACATCTCGATGTAACAAATTGTTTAAATTGACCAATTTAAATTGGTACTTATCAGCTTTAACCCCGCGAATTGGATCAGCCCAAACACACTTGAATAATAAATATCTTAAACCACGATTGTAAACGATTTCAATAATGTCATTCAGTTGGCCATAATAGTAACCACCGTCAATAGATGGACAACCGATGCCACTATTTTGTGTTGCTCGCCTATCATCTACTTCCTTGATGCGAAATCGGAACCCATTGATGTCACAAGCTGTGAAACGTCGAGCTGTCGTGTAAGGACCATCAGCCAACTGTTTTATTTCATCGGTCAAAATAGAATCCGTAGTACTTCGTAAATTGTATACCTATGAAATGTAAATTATCATGAGTTAATTAAACACAAATTAATTGTGATGTGAAAATCATATAAAAACATATGAAAATATTTAACACGTACGTAGTTCTTAAACCAGTCATGAAAACATTGATAATGGGACATTCGAATTTGATTGTCTGTTGCACGAGGCATGTTCTGTTTCAGCTCGTTTATGTGTCTCCTGCAATGCAAATCAAACAGGATTGAGAATAATCACGATTTTTATTACAAATATGATGTAATTAACTTTCTTTATTACGACAACGTGACTTACTGGGTCAATGGCACAACTGATTGGGTGTTGAAGAGCACGAACCGATGAGCTTGGATCCACTCGATATGGTTGAGATCAAATGACGTGCCTTCCCCAATAGGGCCTTCATTTATCCGCTCCGACTTGCTAAAAGTCGTTTGGACATCATCGTTTAGATATGCCGCACAAAAATTTATGCACTCATCCATCAAATATCCTTTCGCTATGGATGCCTCGGGTCGAGCTTTGTTCCGCACATACCTCTTCAATGTGTTCATATATCGCTCGATCGGATACATCCACCTAAATTGGACAGGGCCACCAAGCCGGGCTTCTTCAGTTAGGTGTATAGTCAAGTGAACCATTACATCAAAAAATGCCGGCGGAAAAATTTTCTCTAGATGACACAGTGTCAAAGCAATCCTGTCCTGCAGACCCTTTAAATCTTCTGTACGGATTACTCTGTAACACAACTGCCTGAAGAAATTACTGAGCTCGATCAACGGCTGCACAACATTGTTAGGCAAACATGTCCTTACTGCTATAGGCAACAACTGTTGAAGCAGGACGTGGTTGTCATGACTTTTCAAACCCTGTAACGTCCGTTCGCTCATGTTGACTCGCTTCGAAATATTCGAGCAATATCCATCAGGTACCTTCACGTCTTTCAGAATTAATAAGAACGCATCCTTCTCCTCCTTGCTCATGGTGTACTGTGCAGGTGGCATGTATGCCCTGTTGGACTCTCCCGGCTGCAAGTGCAATAGAGTTCTCAATCCCATCTCCTGCAAATCACGTCGAGCATTAGCATTATCCTTTGATTTCCCCTTAACACCAAGGATCGTCCACAATATATTATCGCAAACATTCTTCTCAATGTGCATGACATCCAAGTTGTGCCTGAGTAAGTTGTCTTTCCAGTAGGGCAACTCATAGAAAATACTTTTCTTCTTCCAATTATGGGTTCGGTTCCTATTTGGACCAGAAATAGATGGTAGCGGGGGGGCTAACAGATCCTGAAAGTCATATACTGTTCGAATTTGCTCCCGCTCCATCTGGGCCAGCAATTCGACCCCGGTCATTGCTCGTGGTGCCGGACCGAACTCCCGAGTGCCGTCAAACGAGACTCTGTCCTTCCTAAACCTATGCAACGGAGGTAGGAAGCGTCTATGACCCATGTACGCCCACTTTCTACCATACTTTAGCCAAGTTGACTTCTTGCTCTGATTGCAACAAGGACATGCGAACTCTCCTTTCGTGCTCCAACCAGATAAGTTGGCGTACGCCGGAAAGTCGTTAATTGTCCATAGTAATGCTGCCCGTAGTTTAAACATTTCATTTCTTGTTGAGTCAAATGTCATCACACCATCAGTCCATAATTCATTAAGCTCTTCAATCAATGGTTGCATATAAACATCTATTTTATCCCCGGGACCCTTAGGTCCGTCAATCAATGTCGATAGGATGACAAAAGGTTGCCTCATGCACAGCCAAGGTGGAAGATTATATGGAAGTAGCAGTATAGGCCACGTACTGTGAGTTGCCCCAGTCATGCCTGAAAATGGGTTAAATCCATCAGCCGCCAAACCAAGCCGTACACTGCGCGAATCGACAGCGAAATCAGGGTGTCTTCTATCAAAATCCTTCCACGCCGGAGAGTTTGTTGGATGGGATAAGTTCCCATTATCCCCCCTGTTCTCGGCATGCCAAGTCATTAGTTTAGAGATCTTAGATGACATGAAAAATCTCTTCAATCGTGGCTTAAGTGGAAAGTAGCGCACTTGCTTTGCAGCCACAAGCTTACCACGATTTGAACTACCCAAACGATTCTGCCGAGTTTGGATAGTACCAACATTTTTCCATCTCGAAACACCACACACGGTACACGAATCGAGGTTGCCATTCTCATTCCGAAACAACATGCAACTATTGGGACATGCATCCAGAGTTTCGTATGTGAATCCCAGATTCTCAGTTAACTTGCGTGCCTGGTAGTACGATTCTGCAAGCTTAGCTCCCGCTGGTAAAACCCTACGGAGTAACTGTAGTAGCATGTCAAATGACGTATCTGACCAGTGATTCAACGCCTTCAAATGTAACAACTCAACGGTGAATGACAATTTACTGAACTCCTGACATCCAGGATATAATTCTGTCTGCGCATCATCGAGTATTTCAAAATATCTCAATGACTCATCATCTGCACCCGAGCGGGGAGTAGTTCCACCCGTCAGATTAATACCGGCACCGTTGTCTTCATGTGTCAATCCACATGCGATATCAGCTAGCATCGCTAGCATTGGATCAGCTTCCTCTACAACCTCGGCCTCCACCTCAACGGTTTCTTTCGGACGAGAGGCGGTATACTCTTCCCCATGGAGAGTCCAGAATTTATACTGCTTCAGGAACCCATTACGGATCAGGTGCTCTCTGACAACCTCCCGTGTATAGTAATACCGGTTAGCACACTTCCTGCAAGGACAACTAATGTACCCACTGGGAAACCCACTGGTGAATGCAATAAACTGATTAATCCCCTCCACATACTCCGGGGACATCCTATTCGGCAAATCAATCCAACTCTTATCCATCTCGCTGAGAGTGTCTGTGGAGTCCCAAGAGGAAAACAATGTCATTACTATAAAATGTAGTGCCATATGCAAAACACCTAGTCTTAAACTTTACCTCCTCATTACAGGGTGGTTGGTCCTATCCCATTCGAGAATACACGATCTAACTTGCACTCAACAACTCAATGCCGTTGTCCCCTAATTAGATAAAATTTCGGCAGCATGTCCGCGTGGTTCTCCAAGTACACGATACACAGACGACATTAGTCGTACCCTGTGTACGCACCCGGAGAACAACAGGACGTCAACCGAAACTTCATCTAACACAGGACAGTACATGAGTTGTTGAATACAAGATGGATAATTGCATTCCCAAACTGTCCATACTGGACAATTCAAGACTCGCGTACATCAATCCCCGCACGTTCATCGAGAGGACAACGAACCTGGTCAATGACCTAATCCGTTACCTAAGGATGACCAAACAGGTGGCGTACGAGATTCTTAAACGGGTCTAAGTTTCACTAATATATGCAAATGAATAAAATAAAGTGGTTCTCAATGTCTGTTTGTTTTCTAACTTAGAATAAAGTATTTAGATGTTGCATTGGGCCCAGGAAAGATTAGGGATTTTATTGTAGTTACTAATTGAACTAATTAACTCTTACTAATTAACTACTGCTGCTTGTGTAATTAATTACTATAGTATTCGGTAAATTACCTAGAAACAATATTATAATATTATTGTTTGATCTAATTTTCTTATCGTATTCGTATTGAACTACACTGGGCCCAAGCAAGATGTTGCATTGGGCCCAGGAAAGATTAGGGATTTTATTGTAGTTACTAATTGAACTAATTAACTCTTACTAATTAACTACGGCTGCTTGTGTAATTAATTACTATAGTATTCGGTAAATTACCTAGAAACAATATTATAATATTATTGTTTGATCTAATTTTCTTATCGTATTCGTATTGAACTACACTGGGCCCAAGCAAGATGTTGCATTGGGCCCAGGAAAGATTAGGGATTTTATTGTAGTTACTAATTGAACTAATTAACTCTTACTAATTAACTACGGCTGCTTGTGTAATTAATTACTATAGTATTCGGTAAATTACCTAGAAACAATATTATAATATTATTGTTTGACCTAATTTTCTTATCGTATTCGTATTGGATTACACTGGGCCCAAGCAAGATGTTGGATTGGGCCCAGGCAAGATTAGGGGTTTTATTGTAGTTACTAATTGAACTAATTAACTCTTACTAATTAACTACTGCTGCTTGTGTAATTAATTACTATATTATTCGGTAAATTACCTAGAAACAATATTATAATATTATTGTTTGACCTAATTTTCTTATCGTATTCGTATTGGATTACACTGGGCCCAAGCAAGATGTTGGATTGGGCCCATGCAAGATTAGGGGTTTTCTTCTAATTAGAGTTAATTGGAGTTAATTATTGTTATTCCAAAAAATAACACTTCAATACATTATACGAAGATCAAATATACAACAAATAAAATAATACGATACAAATTAAATAAATTAACAATAAACAATTCAATATTTACTCATTATAACATAAATCAAACAATAGATATTAATTTTTTTTTTGTCTTATGCATCGATTCTTATTTAAAAGTATTCTTTTTATGAAAAAAAGTAATATGTTTAAAAGTTTACAAACTTTATTGTATTTAATTTATTAAAAAATCTATCAACTTTTACTAACTTTTTATACTTTTTTCAAACTATATATTATTTTTACATTAAACTATATATTAATTCTCATATTTTTAGTAGTATTATCTAACATTATAAATATCATAATATAATTTAATTTCCGTAAGGTACGTTAATCAATTTATTTATAAAAATGACCATATTGAGTGAAGATGTTAGCATTGCTTCAAAAACTATATATATATAGTGGGAGACAAATTTTTTAGTAATTTTTACTTTTTTTGACATTTGATAACTCCTTAAAAGTTACTAAAAAATTTTGAAATTTTTTTTAACATTTTTACTAAATTTAATTGAAAGATATTAAAAATAGTTAATAAAAATTTTTTATATTTTTAATAAACTAAATACTCCTATATAATCTAAAATTTAAAATTCAATTGATTATACTATTTGTATATATATTATTTTATTTTTATTCATTAAATATAATTTTTTAAGCCCAAGTTTAACGCTCCAAAAAAATAGGTCACATGCATAATTTTCCAAGTAGCACATATAATTTTCCAAGTATCCAAAAAAATTTTTCAAGTACCACAAGATGAATTTTATATGAATAATTTGATAATTAAAATCAAATGATATATTACTGGCATCAAGCTTAAAGAAGTAAATAGTCAAGAGTAGGAAATTTTTTATTTTTTCCCTTCAATATTTCAACTAATTTCATTTTAGCTATTTTATGATTCTAAAATATAAATCTATCACTTTTTATGAATTATTATTTTCCAATTAATTTACAAAATTTTTTGAATTTTGTAATGAATTCAAATAATAAATTGTAATTTGTATTAATTTTTTTCAAATTCTACCGATCGAATAGTTTTGAAATTACGAATTGTTAACTATACAAAAAAATTTTATTATCCAGAATTTGTTACTATGCCCACGGGGGCTAGATATTCGTTTTAGAGAGCAAATGGCAGACTAACAAATACAAAAAAAAAATTAACTTTTGTCATTTTTTAAATTTTTTCCAATTTTAATAACTTCTTTTAATTTTTATAAATTTATACCAAACAATCAATTACCAACTAAAGTATTACTTTGTCATTCTCGCATGAAAAGTTACACGGCTCTATATTTCCCGTCACGTTAAATTCATGTTTAAAAGAACAAAAAGTAATTTACTTTTGAATATCTAATGAAAAAATTAAAAGAAAAAGAAAGTAATAATCATTTTGGTGGTCACATTTTGACTTTTATGTCAAAATATTAGAGAGAGAAACTGTTAGAATGAGTTTTTGGGGTTCGTTCTCACGGATTTATGTCAATTTTGTTGAAATTTATTAAAAAGTTATTGAGATTTGTAAAAAAAGTATTGAAATTTATAAAAATTTGTTAGGATATGGATAAAATGTATTAAAGAGTTTTAGAAATTTTCAAAAATTTAAATTTTTTTTATTTTTAGTAAATTAAACGCAGCCTAAATTATTTTGATCGAATTTAATTAATTTTAATTTCAGTTTTTGCATTTCGTCTATTTTTTTTCACCCAAATAACAAATACAATTGGGGTATTTAGTTTATTAAATTTTATCACAAATTATAAAAATTATCAATTTTTTCGATTAAATCTCATCACATATTTTTTTTACGTCAAATTTTTAAATATTCTTTTTCCCAATCCAAACACATACCAAAGCCGACGCAACCATTAAAAAGTTCTATACATTTTTTTTTACGCACTGCACAAAACACAACAATTTTTTCCACTAACTAAAATTTACTTCTAAAATCTTTTTTTCTTTCTTCCAACATACCAATTTTTATAAAATAAAATTAAAAAACATAATATTAAAAAAAACAGCAAATAAAAAATACAGAAAAAAAAAACAGCAAACAAAAAAAAAAACAGCAAACAAAAAACAAACAGAAAAAAAAACAGCAAATAAAAAATACAGAAAAAAAAACAGCAAACAAAAAAAAAACAGAAAAAAAAAACAGCAAATTAAAAAAAATTAAAAACAACAGCAACATACACAAATAAAAATATTACACAATACGCACATGAAATAAACTATTTAACGAGTAACTAAAATAAAAAAAATTAAACAAACAATAATACATACATGCATGTATAGATAATCATCAAACCCCCAACCACAAAAAACAAAAAAAAATTATTTACATTTATCCAACAATAAACATGAAAAATACAAAAAAAAGAAAAAAAATTTCAAACTAAAAATAAAATACAAACCTGGTACGGTGTAGTGTTGCCTTAACCTCAAAATAAACTACAATAAACAAAAAAAAATATTAATGCATGTATATGAGTGAGAGAGATAGAGAGAGAGAGAGAGAGAGAGAGAGAGAGAGAGAGAGAGACCTCGACCTCCGGCGACGGCACGGCACGGCACGGCGGCACGGCAGACGGAGGAGAGACGACGGCCGAGGGGGGAGAGAACTGAGAGCGCGGGGGAGGGAGGAAAAAAAAGGGAGGGAGGGAGAGGAAAAAGAGGGAGGCTTTCTGCCGAATATAATTAGAGAATCAGCGACCGCTTTAAGCGGTCGCTAATACGGTCGCTACAACCATATTAGCGACCGCTTAGAGCGGTCGCGCGAATTTTTTCGTCGTCGATGCCTTGCCGCACGGGATTAGCGACAGAGGTTTAAGCGACCGCCATTAGCGGTCGCTAATATTGTTTTGAAGCGGTCGCCCGAGATTTCTATTCGCCAATTCCCCATCCTCTAGTAGTGTATATATATATGCGCGCCATTATGGGAAATTTTTGATCATATATTTACAGTGGGTTGTTGGCTTTTGATTTTTTTAAATATATGTAGATAATGACAGAAAATTATACACCATTTTACATTTTTCAAAATGTCGTTAATATGTTACATATATATTTTTTTAAACCAAGAAAAAAATTACAAGATTAAGTAAATTGAAAATATTTGTATTTAAATGAGTATAAAAGGTATGTGTTAATTAATAGTATTTCAATATGAAATAAAAATAGTTGTGATTAATTTGCATAATCAAATTCATTTAGAAAATATCATTTCAAAATTTCAAACTAAATGCGTTTTTTATTTTTCATTTTGAGAAATTATTTTTCGAAATGGCAAACCAAATACGTTTTCAGTATTCTGAAAATTAAATTTCAAAACAAAAAATAAAAAATAAAAAATAAAAAATAAAATTACAAACTAAATGTCACTTTAATTTTTTTAATGTATTGTCAGAATGTTGACACTTTCCACCTAGCCACATGTCCATTGTTTTTTCTTGTACTATTGGCAGAATCCACTTAATATTACGATAAGCTTCTAACCTTTTTTTTTTTTTTCAACGTTTTGAAATTATATTTATGTTATATTTGGATAAAAAACTGTGCTAATTTTAAAATAAAAAAAATATAATATATGTTGGGGTTAAATAGCAGGCTGTAAAAGCGTAAATACCCTTTATTTCAAGGGGAATCTTACTGCAAAAAAATATAAAAAAAAAAAGCCATGAACTCGAATCAACGTACTCAAATGGAATACAATAATGCATCCAGCGGAGCAATTCATTTCTATGCTGCTTATCCAAACTAGAGGCTCTCACCACTGAGGCAAGGTGATATGGATAGGCAACTTTTCTCTTACGGTCGGGCATTGAAGGAAAATTGAGAAAGGACAATTCCAGTCACGTGGCTGCACAGTTGTCTAATTACTTTTGTTTGCATCTAAATCTGACATCACATGCATGCAGAAACGAGAGAGGAGAAGTGTCAATTTAGCGAACTACTACTCAAAAACAAAAATAGATTAAAAAAATATTTTACAGAAAAACCTCTGCTATACAAAATGATAGAAATTGTTTACATATATATATATATATATACACACACACATACGCACACGCATAGAGGTATTTGGTTGACAAAAATTTGACAAAAAAATTTAGTAAAAGTATAAAAATTTGATGTAAAAATAATATGTGATAAAATTTGATTAGAATAAAATACAAAAGGTTGATAAAAATTGATAAATTTTGATTGATTTTTTAGCCAACCAAATATCTCCAGCCTGCGTTAGAATAATGTTGTGATAATAATATTCTTGCAATTCAAATATTTTCTTTTACTAAAGTCACAATTGTATCATAACCCCATACATTTTTTTTTAACATGTCAATGGGTGTATTTGAAGTATAAATTTGTAAAAGTTATAATTCATAATTCGCGTTGTGGGTATAAAACTTGAATTTTATAAAAATTTGTAAGAATTTATAAAAATTTAGAGAGTTTTAAACAGTCCCAATACTTATTTCATAATATTATTTTGTATATTGCGTTCTAACTCTATACATATATTTATTTATTTATTTTTTGAATAATACATGGGTTTGAAATTTTCAGTTCAAATGAAGCCGGCCTGCACTTGAAATAATTTAATTGAAGTTGTGTTTAAGAAGAAAGTAATTAGTATAAGATTTACAAAACAATAATCCAGTTCCCAATATTAAAATTAAAATATAATAAAGAAGTTACATATATATATATATATATATTGTTTGCAAAAGTTTAAAAAGTTATAAATGTCCAAACCAGTTCACCTAGGTTGGGTTTCCATTTATAGAATTGAAATTAAAAAATTTAGTACTAATTATTTAACAAGAATCGTTCAAATATAATTTTGTTAATTTAGATAAGAATTTTAATATAATTATGAAAAATTTAAAATCATCACAAAAAATGTAATTATTTGAAATCATTCATTCATTGGCTTCAGTATTTTAGATAGTAATGACATCAATACTTTGGTAATAATTATTAGAAAAAATTTTCTTGTATTATTAGATAAATTAAATCTATCGTATTTATATTTTAATTTTAAAACAATTTACTCTTAAGTTCATTGATTTAAAATCTTTTTATTATTCAAATGGGCCCTTTAATTTTGAAGCGAATTTGCAGAGCTAGGCTTGGGATTAGAAGCATAAAAAAATTGACATTCATTCAGGTAATGAAAGGTATAAAAATAAAAAGAATAGATTTGCCGAGGTATAGAATCAAATATTTAGTAGTAGCCAATAATCTTAAAACCGTTATATAGTTCTTCCATTTATTAGTCACTGTTCTTATTTTATGACAGTTAACAGACTTCTGACTTTTGTATTTTAATTACGGTTTTAATTTTGTAGTAGCTAGTAGGATTTTGGCTTCGATATTTTGGTTACGCGTGGGAGCCAAGAAAGAAAACTAATAATAATTCCCTATTCCCTCCCCCGCGGGAAAACCCCGCTCTCGCTCGGACCTAAAATAATCCCGCTCAATTTGTCTCCCATCTCTCTCAAATCTCTCGCTCTTCTCCCTCGTTCTCTTGTGTCGGTGCCTGAGTTCTCATCCCTCGTCTCGTTGCCGAAGTGTAGCCCGTGCCAACCAAGACGGCAAGCGGCAGCCTCCTGCCGCCGGAGCATAGAGCAACCTCCCTCCGCCGAAGCCTGGCCCTCTGTTTCTATTCACAGTTATGGAACAATTTAACTTTAATCAAAATAATTTCATTCCTTGTCTGGTACCATTGATTCACCATACCAGACAGCACTGTAATGTCTAGGGTTTCTCTTTCCTCAACTGCTTGTAGTGTGTAGGTGACCTTCCAGTTGAGAAAACTAGTAGAGAATCATGACGATAATAGGCTTCCCATAGAGCATTAAACCTAAGAAGAGCAAGATTCTCTGGGTCACTATGATCTACCTGTAATCAAAAAACTATAACTACTAAAATCGCCAGAATATGAAGCTAGACAGGAACACTAGATGAAAAATCTACCGTTGTGTAGTCGAGATCTGAAAATATTGGCTAGTTTCTGATGAAAATTTTGGTTACCAAATCGGTTTAATTTCTGATGGAAAATTTCTGATAGTATATATATTTATAGATCAGTTGCATTTATTGAATTGAAAGTAGTCTACTTCATTTGAAAAGTTTCTTTTACAACCTCTCAGTTCTTTGATATTCATAACTTCAATTATACAATTGAGAACCTCTATTTACTTATATATAGATGATGGTGGCGATCAAATTTTGATTTCTGTATATCTTCCTCTCTCTGACTTTCTTTTCCCATTTTATTTTACAGGGTCTATCTATCTATCTATCTATCTATCTACATTACAGTTTTACTGTTTGTAGTTCAGCTTCACGCCTAAAGATAATTGAGATTAGTCTAATCATGAACTTGATTTAGTTATTTTTTTTTTAAATTCTGGTCCGTGATCAGTTAATTAAATGTGAGGTTAATTCATTGGTGTTGTCATTTCATTTGAAGGTACGACTTTATGAAACTGGCAGACAGGCTAATCTCCGTACACATTTAATGTCCTTAGAAACTGCAATTTTTCAATCTCAGGTCTT
The DNA here is from genome assembly GCA_019916065.1 of Vitellaria paradoxa. Taxonomy (NCBI): domain Eukaryota; kingdom Viridiplantae; phylum Streptophyta; class Magnoliopsida; order Ericales; family Sapotaceae; genus Vitellaria; species Vitellaria paradoxa. The sequence continues at coordinate 7,275,517 of CM034234.1, forward strand.
GTAGGAGGATCAAAGTAAAAGAAAGTAGATCTCTTCCTCACAACATCTGTCTGTAAGTTATTCTAATTCTCTGATTTCCTTGCTTTCTTTGGTTCTTCTTGTATGGGGTGTAAGGCATCTACGAGCAGAGGTCGGAGATTGGATTAGGTTATGATCATGGAGAGTACCGGGATAGTGTTGGTGGGGACGGTGTATACGCATACAGTGGAGGGAAGGTGGAGCCTTATGGTGCTTAAGGCTGCGGCTTTGGTTCTTCTTCTGGGGTGATTTTTGATGATTATGGGAGACCAATTGGTTTTGAAAATGGGAAGAAGCAAGATGCTTTGGGATAATCAGCTAAGGTTGTGAAGGTGATCTCCAAGTCTGAGATCCAGCAGGATGTGGGTAGCGGGGTGCAGATGTACTGTGCCAAGCTGTTGTTAGAAGGTGCGGGTCAGACCAACATGGATGTTCTTTGCCAGGTTTGTGAGTAGGACTTGTGCTTGATTTTTATTTTTCCTTCGCAATTAGAATTGTGTTTGTTTTACCTATAATCAGTGATTGTGAGAGGTTAAAGATCTTATGATCGTTTCTTTTTTACCTTTTGTTATGAGTTGCTTTATTGTTCTTGAATCAATTCTGTTGAATATTTAATTCATATCGAATCATCAAGAAAATAAATTAATACGGAAGCGTACCTGAATTCATTGATGTAATTTTGTGGTTCTTGATATTCCAAGCTAATATGTAGATTTTTTTTCCTTATTCTCTCTGACGATGGGATCTCAGATTGATTAGAAAATTCTTACGTATGACCTGGGGACCATAACCTATTTATAATAACTGTAGAAACCCTACTTCTATTCGGCCCATCATAAAATAGAAATATGGGCTTAGGTATCTACACATTAAAGGCCCATACAAAATTGAGATGTTATAAAGCCCAAAACCTTAAAACCTTAACAGACCACTTTAAATGGGCTTAATATTTATGATAGCCTATAATACACAAATAACACATTTGGCCCACAATTGATTATTTTCCAACAATCTCCCACTTGGGCCAGATATGTTAGCTTGTGCATTATAAAATTAACCTTATGAGCTCAAAATTTGCTATCATTATCAAGCATCTCTATGCAATCTGGTCCATCAATTATATCAATATAGGATTAAAGCGGCTTTCGTTATATGTATCATAACTAAACCCATCAATAATCACATATATCAATACAATCAACGACATAGATCAAGTATGGATGTGTAGCATGGGAATTACATATAATGTGATCTAAATATGCCTATTTTCAACTGGTCCTACTTTATTCTTTAGTGAGATCACAACAAATACATTCAGAGTGCAAATAAACCAAATATCTTATTCTACAGAAAATAAATCCATAAAATGTGTCTATAACTGAAAAGTATCCAAATATAAACTCCCACTAAACCAACATATCATCAAATGATACAACACCCATATGAGCTACATGCTCATGAAAGACCTTGGGTGGTAAGCCTTTAGTGAGCGGATCCGCAATCATAGAGTTTGTGCCAATATGCTCTATAGACATCTGACCACTCTGAACTCTTTCCTTAACAACGAAAAACTTAATGTCTATGTGTTTAGACTTCGAAGAGCTCCTATTGTTATTAGAATATAGCACAGCTGACTTATTGTCATAGAATAACTTTAATGGTCTTTCAACACTATCCAAAATTCGCAGCCCAGTGACAAAATTCCACAGCTATATTCCATGATTAGATGCCTCATAACAAGTTATGAACTCTGCTGTCATAGTGGAAGAAGCTATGAGTGTTTGCTTGGCACTCCTCCAGGATATAGCTCCTCCAGCCAGCAAGTAGATGTAACCTGATGTGGATCTTCTACTATCTTGGCATCCAGCAAAATCGGAATCAGAAAACCCAATGATCTCCAACTGATCTAATTTCTCATAAGTGAGCATGTAATCATTTGTTCTCTGTAAGTACCTCAAAACTCGTTTGGCTGCTTTCCAATGATCCATCCCAGGATTACTTAAATATCTGCCTAACATTCCAACAATGAATGCTATGTCTGGACGTGTACAAACTTGAGCATACATTAGACTCCCAACAACTGAAGCTTTGGGAATCTTATGCATCTCCTTAACTTTAAGGTCATTTTTAGGACATTGATTGAGACTAAATTTGTCTCCCTTAGCGACAGGGGTGTCACCTGGTTTACAATCTTGCATGCCAAACCTTTTAAGTACCTTATCGATATAGGCCTTTTGTGATAATCCAAGAATATCCCGAGAGCGATCTCGATGTATCTGAATCCCTAATACAAAAGATGCATCACCAAGATCTTTCATCTCAAAATTCTTTGATAGAAATCTCTTGGTTTCATGCAACATGCCTATATCATTTGTGGCAAGCAATATGTCATCAACATATAAAACCAGTAAAACATACTTACTCCCACTGAACTTGTGATACACACAATTATCCACAGCATTTACCTCAAAGACAAACGAGATAATTACTTGGTGAAATTTGTAGTACCACTGACGGAAAGCTTGTTTAAGTCCATAGATGGATTTCTTTAATTTGCAAACCATATTCTTTGAGTCTCCCGACACAAAGTTTTCTAATTGCACCATATAGATCATTTCATTAATGTCACCATTAAGAAACGCCGTCTTAACATCCATCTGATGTAACTCAAGATCAAAATGTGTAACAAGCGCCATAATGGTTCTGAAAGAATCTTTCGTAGAAACTGGAGAGAAAGTCTCCTTGAAGTCGATTCCCTCCTTCTGGGTAAAGCTTTTGCTACAAGACGAGCCTTATATCTTTCCACATTACCATTCGAATCCCTTTTGATTTTAAATATCCATTTACAACCAATGGGTTTCGCACCTTCTGGTAATGGGACAAGATCCCAAACTTTATTGTCTTGCATAGACTTGTACTCCTCATTCATGGCATCAATCCACTGTTGAGAGTTAGAACCCTGCATGGCCTGATGAAAGTTGATTGGATCATCTTCCATTATTCCAATATCTTTCTCATATTCTTGGAGAAATACTACATAATCATCTGGAATAGCACTTCTCCTTTCTCTCGTGGATCTCCTTAGTTCTTGAGGTTGTTGATTTTGTTCTTCTGGCATAATTACCTCATTCTGGATGGGAGGTTGTTCAACATTGTCTTGTTGAGGTTCCTGATTTCCTTCTTGATCAATGACAGGTATAGAAGCCTTCACATTATCATAAAGGATAGTAGGAATCGAAACTGATTCCTCCTCAAAGGCAATGTCTCTAACCTTATTTCTCCCCCCAAAATCAACATCCTCAAAAAATGTTGCAGTTCCCGTTTCAAAAATTGACCTAAGTGTGGGATCATAAAATTTGTAGCCCCTTGATCGCTCAGAGTAACCAATAAAGTAACTGCTCACTGTTTTGGAGTCCAATTTATTTTCATGTGGCCTATAAAGCCTTGCCTCAGCTGGACATCCCCAAATGTGAAAATGCTTCAAACTAGGCTTTTTGCCTGTCCAAAGCTCATAAGGTGTTTTGGCAGCTGTTTTAGTGGGCACTCTATAAGAATGTAAGCTGCAGTCTTAAGTGCTTCTCCCCAGAATGATTCTGGTAAAGTAGAATAACTAATCATACTCCTTACCATATCTTTTAGGGTTCTGTTTCGTCTCTCAGCTACACCATTCATGCTAGGGGATCCTGGCATGGTGTACTGTGGGACGATTCCACACTCCTCTAAGAATTTAGCAAATGGTCCTGGACGTTGTTCTCTTGAACCGTCATATCTACCGTAGTACTCACCACCACGATCAGATTTGACACTCTTAATCCTTTTGTTGAGTTGATTCTCAACTTCATCTTTAAAAGCCTTGAACACGTCCAGTGACTGAGACTTCTCATGAATGAGATATAGGTACCCATAGCGTGAGTAATCGTCTATGAATGATATAAAATATTGTTGATCATTCCAAGAAGCCGTAGGGAATAGACCACAAATATCCGTATGTATCAATTCTAAGACGTCTGAAGTTCTGTTAGCACCTAATCTCTTAGTTTTGGTCTGTTTTCCCTTAATACAATTAATGCAGACATCAAAGTCTGAAAAATCAAGGGAATCCAAAATGCCATCAGACACAAGTCTTCCAATTCTATCTTTTGAGATATGACCTAACCGCTTGTGCCATAATGACGTCGAATTTTCTTTATTTAATTTGCGTTTAGTACCACGTGATTGCACATGCAAGGTTTCATTATATGATGCAATAGTATCAAGTAAGTATAGGTTATCATATACAGATAATGAACCAGTACCAATAACATTTGAATTCAACGAAAGACTAAACTGATTGTTTCCAAATGAACAATAATATCCAGATTTGTCCAACAAAGAAACAGAAACCAAATTCCGCCTAAAAGACGGTACAATAAAAGTGTCTTTCAAATACAAATAATAACCAGTTCCTAATAATAACCTAAAAGTGCCTATTGCATCAACTTCCACCGACTTGCCATCTCCCACAAAGATGCATCTTTCACCATCATTTGGCTTTCGGTAGCTCAGGCAACCCTGCATAGAAACACTTATGTGAGTAGTAGCACCAGAATCTAACCACCAAGTGTTTCTAGGTACTGAAGCTAAATTAACCTCAGAACAGACCAAAGTAAAAATTGTACCTTTCTTTGCATGCCAAGCGTGATATTTGGCACAATCTTTCTTGAGATGTCCAGTTTTGTTACAAAAGAAGCAGCTGTCAATTTTCTGCTGCTGTTTCTTTTGTGCTGGATTCTTAGTAGCAGCTTCATATTCTTTCTTTCTTTTCTTGCCCTAACATTAGAGGTGCTTGCCAAGTGAGCACTTTCAGTTTTGTCTTGCTTCAACCTTTCTTCCTCTTGCACACAATATGAAATGAGCTCATTTAAAGACCATTTCTCTTTCTGGCAGTTGTAACTGACCTTAAAGTGACTGAACTGTGCAGGAAGCGAGATCAATACCAAATGCATGAGCAAGTTATCAGACAGCTCAAGCTTTAGTCTCTTAAGTTTAGAAGCAATATGAGACATCTCCATGATGTACTCCCTTATGTTCCCTTTGCCTTTATACTTCATTGAAATCAAGCTTTGCAAAAGCGTGCTTGTTTCAGCCTTATTATTTTTAACAAAACGCTTTTCAATCTCGACAAGGAACTCCTTGGCATTAGTTATCCCGTCGGATACTGCGCCCCTAAAGGCTTCTGGAATGCCGCGCTTGATGATCATAAGACTCATGCGATTTAAGCGATCCCACTTCTCAAAATTCCTCTTTTCATCAAGTGAACTTTCAGCTGTAAGAGAAGCGGGTTGCTCAACCCTGAGTGCAAGGTCAAGATCCATGCAGCCAAGAATAATTAATATGTTCTCTTTCCAATCCTTGAAGTTTGTTCCATTTAGCATAGGAATCGAATTTATATATGCAGATATGGTAGTAGCAGACATATTAGCTGTATTGAGAACAAAACAACCAAAGAAAACCATGCCCACATTAATAAATAAAATTAATAATCAATAAATTCAAATAATGGTAAACCCATCTCAAGATACCCAACACAACATTAATATCAAGTCTTTGGACAGTAATATTAATTGTAAATGGTACTCTTGTTGTAGTTATCAAACATTGACAATAACTCTTGTCAAATAATAAGCCAATCTTTGGATTGACTTACTATTCACATGGAAACCTAATAATTGTCACATGTTTACCACCACAGGTGTATATGTAATTCTGCCAAATATTAGCCTTCCTTTGGGCTGACCAATATCCGTATGAATTACAGACACACAACTTTCTAATATTCAGAAATAAAATAATTTCCATAAGAGAGGTTGCTTTGGCAACATGTTGCTTCAATTAATTTATTGTTGAATATTATCTATCAAAATTAATAATACTAAAATTTGAATTTAATTGATTCCTTAAATCAGTTCCGTTAAAATTAAAAGAAATTAAAACTCTTTAAGGCCCTTTTGAAATAAAAAAATAAACCTTTGGTGGCTGTTAAGTAATTTTTAAGACCTTTCATATAAGCTCATAAGAAAATTCTAAAGAAATTTCAAACTTTCAAGAATTACAAAACAGATCCAAGGATCCCAATTTTTTTTTTTTAAATCAAATCCGTAAATTCACCCATCAAAATCAACAAATCCGAATGGCTGAAAAAAAAAAATTAATGAAAACCGACTAACTATTCGGATCAAGATTGAGCAATTTGATGGTCTTTGTTTGGGCGAAACGACGCGTAATGGAGAGAGAGAGAGACTTGATTTTAATTAAAGTTATGCAAAACAAACTTTGCAGGTTTGTGTCTATATGGCAAAATTACCTAAAGCCTTTAAGGCTTCAAAATCGAGATAGTCGAATCCTGAAGGATTCAATTTAAATCAATTGAATCCCTGTTTTTTTTTTTTTTTTTTTTTTCGTATATGTATATATATATATATATAAAACCTACATATAACCTGAAAAACCCGAAATCGGAAACCCGTGTAGGGATTAAATCAGCGACTCAAATTACCGAAACAGTCTGAATCCATAGGATTGTCAAAACCTTTCACATATACATTAAATAGCTAAAAGATAAAAATCATAGCCATTCAATATTCATTAAAAGCAAAACTTTTCAGCGTGAACATTGAATGAATATTCATTAAAAAAATTTAATCCAGTGTGTATTCATAAATCGTCATGCAACACCACGTTTAAAGCATGTACATGCATGTGTATATATATATATATGCATACGAACAGCAATTGCATAAAAGAAGATTAAATAACCAAAAAAAAAAATTCTCAATGATTCAACATGAGTAGCTCTGATACCACTTGTTGAATATTTAATTCATATCGAATCATCAAGAAAATAAATTAATGCGGAAGCGTACCTGAATCTATTGATGTAATTTGTGGTTCTTGATCTTCCAAGCCAATACGTAAGTTTTTTTCCTTATTCTCTCTGACGATGGGATCTCAGATTGATTAGAAAACTCTTACGTATGACCTGGGGACCATAACCTATTTATAATAACTGTAGAAACTCTACTTCTATTCGGCCCATCATAAAATAGAAATATGGGCTTAGGTATCTACACATTAAAGGCCCATACAAAATTGAGATGTTATAAAGCCCAAAACCTTAAAACCTTAACAGACCACTTTAAATGGGCTTAATGTTTATGATAGCCTATAACACACAAATAACATATTTGGTCCACAATTGATTATTTTCCAACAAATTCTTCATCTGATGGTAGTGGTTTCCATAAAATTTGACGCCATGATTTTTGAATTAAGTCAAATGACACTGGTGATGTCGTTTGCTCCCAGAAGTAAGTTAAAATAGAAAGGAAAAAATGAAACTTCATTTGACAAATCATGCTGATCAAAAAATCCTGATGGACCTCTCTACCTGGTTGTAGGTTCCTTTGAGTTTGTACATGCTGTGTATGTGATTTGAAGCTATCTATCTTTTACGTAGTTCTTTGCTTGATAACCAATTTTCAGTTTTCATAGGCATAATTTTGCTCTTTTGGATTAACTTGTGAAATGCTGGCTAGTAAAATTGATATATATTTTAGGGTCTTGCTGCTAGCATAGAAGCGTTTCTTGGCAGGTTACTAGTTATTGAGGCATCGCTTCCTGCTAAACCAATTAGATTATGAATATGGCGGTTAATGCATTTCATTGAGATGCACATGTGATCTTGGTATAAAGGTGAATGAGTGATTGAAGATTTAAATCCTATAACAACTATGTTGACAGGGGAACTACCATATTAAACCAGCAATAACCAACCATTTGCATCTTTTTTATGCACAAAACATTGGTTGGAAAACCACTGGTTGGTATTGAACTGCTATGAGCTGGATAAGTGATAATATAACCATGTGACATCAGGCCATACACTGAAACACAATTTTAGTTTGTCGTTTTATTTTTTAACAAAGAATTAAAAGATTCTTGTTAGCACCTGTGCAGAGATTTTGAACGATGGTTGTTGAGTTGAGAGCTTTTATTATCATCAGGGGTTTAGGTTTCAGTTTCACCCATCTACCTGAATGTGGGGTTGCCTTTTAGCCTTTGAATTAGTATTTTAGGGGGTGTTTTTGAAGTTTTTGATGATAAAAAAAAAATGGGTCAAGTTTTTCTGCCTAATTGTGGCGTTGTTCTTTTGCCAGTGAACCAATAATTTACTCTTCTTTTTAATTTTTGCATTGCGTATTGGTAAGATTATAGAAAAAAAAAAAGAAAAGAAAAATCTAATCACAAAGAGTAGACAATAATCCTGGGAGTCTTGGCATTTTCTCTCTAGATAGTGTTCAAGCGTTGACAGTAGAAAGGGGACTTCAAGTAGCACAAGTAGGGTAACAAGGAGCCATGATTAGAACCATGAATGGCCTTGTTTATCTGCTTTGTCACACCCTGGCGCTCGTATGAGTCATATATGGTGCTGCCAATGTGCTTGGGGCTCACTCTCCACACAGGGCTTACAACGGAGGCTGAGGAAGAATGAGCTGTCCCTACAGGCTGTTTCTCCACTGGGCTTTCCATTGTTTGGTACTCTCTCTCCCCCCCCTTGTGCAAGCATCATTCACCTTTTTGAAAGATTGGTGGACTTTTGTTCCTTTTTTTTTTTCTTGCTCTTGGATTCTATAAATGGATTATAGTTTATGAAGGGTGCTTTGTAAGTAATGTGGGAGGGTTGAATTACACAATTAACAAAGGAAATTACATTGTGATTTTCTTATCTTCTTGACCCCATGAACAACGGCTTTACTATTTGATCTTACTTATTCAGCAGTCAGTTGCATGAGAAATCTCTTATTGAGGTGAACACCTCTTTCCTTGAAAAGCATATAGGTCACCAGCTGCCTTATCTAACATACGTATGCATGAGCATCCTCTGATTTTGTAATAATTCTTATTGTCTTGCATTTTCAGATTCCTTGATGCATAGAGCAACAGTCGCGGAAATGCTTATATCTTGGATCCCGACAATAAGGCTGAGGCAATCAAATTAATAGAAGATTCATCCAACGACCTGATGTCGACGTAGTCTCTTAGTAAATTAACCTTGAATGGAACTTTTTATTATTATTATTATTATTATTATGGAACTGGTTATCTTGCATGTCATTTTTGCTTTGATACCCTCGGAATACTAATTACCAAAAAAAAAAAAGATACCCTCGGAGTACTAACCACACATTGAAACACTGCATCTTTCATGAAATCAGAAACAGAGCACGTGGACCAGTCAGGGAATGGAAAATAAAAGACTGCATTGCAGTTCACAAACCAGTTGGGACCATTGTCATATTCTTTTGTGTTGCTTTTTGTTTGTTTTAATTTGTTAGAATATTAGGAGTTCTTTTTATTTACTTTTCATATTAGTATTATTATTGATTTGATTGAGAAAAATGAATGCGTTTTGGAGTTCAATGATGGTCCTCTTTTTATTTTTTTTATAGGCATTTTGTTTGATATCGTTAATAGGTAACTATTATTTTTTGGGGGGTGGTTCTATTTTTACTTTGACAAGTCTAAATGATTTGATATTTTATTTTATGCATTTCTGGTGTTATATATAATACTTATATTTAATTTAAATTGGATTACTTATACATGTGTTCTTTTTTTCTTAATAACTAATTAACTAAAACTAATCATTGTTTTATTTTTATTTCAGGGATTCGGATCAAAATTGATATGGAATGATTTTTTTGAGTACTATATTGGAGATTTTTTTTCTTTTTAATACAGTATTTGGGGCATTTTTTTGGTATTGTAATATGATTTATTTATGCTGCACTGTGTATAATATTTTTGTTTATTTTAATATCTTCCGATATATTTTTATTAATGTATTGTATATTTTATATCTCGTATTGAACTATAGTTACATGAATGAATTAAATTGGTTAATAATTGTAAATATAATGTTAATTTTACAAGGTGAAAAAAATAATTACTATAAATTAAATATAAATTTAAAAATAATTAATAATATTAGCTGCGGCCATGAGCTGTAACTAATACTATAAATAAAAAATAAAATTTTTGATATTGGTCATTGCTCCAAGCTCTATTTAAAAGTTTATAAAATTAAATTAATATTTATATTTGAATGTATTAATTTATATTCGAATATTGTAACTTAAGTGAAATGGTATCGTTTTGCGTGAAGAATGAACAACATGGTGCCGTTTTGGGGTGATTGCAGTGGTTACTGTCAGTCCCCGCCTGCAGCCTCCCCTATCTCCTTTTCCCTCACCAACAGGATCTATTACGATCTTTCTCTGCCTTATCTCTGCTAAAATGCTGCCTCTCCTGTAACTTCTTGGGTATAATTCTTAGTTGTTTTGTTTAACCCACACAACTAAACAATCCTCTGATTTTTTTTCATTATTCAGTTGATTAGCTTTTTAAGGGTCTGAATCATCTGAAATTGTGGTCTTTTATTTTCCTCTTCTTGTGGCTAAAAGCTATACAGAGTGCAAGTTCTTCAAAAGATTAATTTCCCCTTAAATGGTACTTTAACATCAAACTTTGGATAAGCCTAATGTAGCAAATAGAATTGACAAGCCCACTGTGTATTTATGTGGGTTGTGGTCTCGTAAAATGCTTCTTGTTATTAAGATAAGTGCCAATATAGGCCGAAATCCTGCATTGTAGTTTCTACTATTATTTTTTCGTATTTCGAGTGTATCTGACAATTAGGACTTTGTAGGACCTTTAATTCTGCCATGATATGTAGTACAGCTATATATATATATATATATATATATATAACAGCTATTATACCTACTTTTATGCATATATAATGTAATTATTATGTCATAGTTGGATTTTGATTTATCCGGAAGTTCAATTTTGATTTAGTTTGCACTTCTTTACGAGTTTCAGAACATTTCTACAAGCAAAGCTACGTGCACACAATTTCTCTCTAATATGGCAATGATCTTACTACCGTCTATGGTATGTGAACTTAAAACCTGTTACTAGCTTCCATCTTCCTTTCTCCTTATTTAATTTGGTGTGGTTATGTTTATATGGTTGTCTAAGAATTCCTTCTGGAACACACACACACACACACACACAAATCATTTGTCACCTACTTTTAGTCAAAATCTTTGTGGATCCTATTTTTCATGGTCATTTTATTAGAAATATTGAGATTTCGAAATGAAACAATTACAGGGAGAATTGCAACAGAAATTTGTAGAATTTTTGTAAATCTTCTGTTGGAAAATAATTAATTATGGGCCAAATATGTTATTTGTGTTATAGGTTATCATAAAGGTTAAGACCATTTAAAGTGATCTGATAAAGTTTTAAGGTTTTGAGTTTTATAACATCTCATTTTGTATGGGCCTTTTAATATGTAGATACTTAAACCCATATTTCTATTTTATAATGGGCCAAATAGAAGTTGGGCTTTTACAGTTATTATAAATAGGTTATGGTCCTCAGGTCATACAAAAAACTTTTTCTAATCAATCTGACATCCCATCATCAGAGAGAATTAGAAAAAGAAACCTACGTATAGACTTAGAAGATCAAGAACCAAGAGATTGCAACCATAGATTTAGGTACGCTTCTGTATTAATTTATTTTCTTGATGATTCGATATGAATTAAATTATCAACATTTTCTTTTTACTAATTGAAAGGATATGATTAGTGTACCCTCGATAGTTTAAGTTCAACCATAAAATTGTCATGATTGCAAGCAGGTAGCTCTATTGTCACTTTTCTGGTATTCAAGTAGTTTTATGGAGCTTCTCATATAGTTTGTCTCAGTTCTCTTTTTAGCTGATTTATGAATCTTCCTTCCTATTTGTTTCAAGATATTGCCAAATTTATGAAGTTCTTGCCAACAAGATGTCTTCATTTCATAGAGAGAATCATGGTTGCCCCCCCGGATTATATGACCGTTCACAAGCTGAGTAATGATAATAATGTTTCTGGGACGTATCTATGGCTTTAGCCCGTGTAGTGGCCCATGGTTCTCTCCTTGGTGGAGGACCAGACAAGCACCTAGTGGGAATCACAACTGACCTCGCGTTTGACAAGGCTCCAAGTGCTCAAGGGTAGAGTCAAGGATTACAAAATATTACTTATTGTAAATTAAAATTTAATAAATTAAAAATCTCATAGAGAGTTGGCTGAGATTGAACTATTTAAAAAATAGAATGAACTGTTTAAGAAATGGATTAGACTAATTCTTTTTTGGTCCTAAAATTTATCTAGTAAAAAAAATCTTTTTTTTTTTGGACCGTAGCCAGTAGTGTGGCTCCGACCCTGCAAGTGGTTCTTCACAAGTCTAAAAGAGAGTTTGGATCCCAAATAAATATTAAAAAATTTTTAATTTTTACCAAGTTTCCCAATTAATTTTTTCACGTATTACTTTTACATCAATCTTTAGATTTATTCACCTTTTTTTTTTCCTGCTAACCAAACACCACTAAATCCGACTAGATCCATTGCCGGGCTTAATTTGTGTGACTCTGTCCATCCAACATGGTATTCTTGTGGGATTACATGGATTAATGGATGATATATTTCTTATTAATCCCTATCCAAACACGATTTGTGCCCCCCCTTACCGTACCGGAAACAGATTAGGGTTCAAATTCAATCGGTTTTCTCCCAAATTGAACGAACTTATTCTTTTGTCTCTTCGCATTCAATGTTCTTTTGGCCAATGCTGGACAGGTTAGGATTCCGGGTAATTTCAATTCTCTGTTATGTATCGATTAGCGTCATATGCGTACAAATCCAGTTTAGATCCCGGGGGTTAGTTTTCTGTAAATGTTAGGTGATGCTTATGTGTTTATGGGCATGCGTCTGCATGTACTTTATCTGTGTGTTTATATATTTGTTTTCCTAGTCCAATTATCTCTGCAAGTTCTCGTATGTATATTATATCTGCATCTGTATGCATATGTTTATATGTACATATATTTATAACCTTGAAAGTAACAATTTTCCTTGTCCAATTATCATCGGCAAGTTCTCACATAAGTCAAATGGATTGTGAAATGTTCTTTTTCCTCTTTTTGACTCGGAGTCTGCAGTATTGCAGACGCTGTAGTTACTTCCAAACGTCACCGTTTTAACCTGTGTAGTGGCCCAAAGTTCTCTCCTTTGTGGAAAGACCAGACAAGCACCTACTGGAGATCACAACTGACTCGTGTTTGACAAGGCTCCAAGTGGTCAGGGCCAGAATCACAAAATGTCTTATGTTACTAGTCAAAACTCAATAAATTAACGGTGCCATAAAGGGTTAGTTGGTGTTGGACTATTCAATAAATGAGTTAAACTAATTCTTTTTTATCCGAAATTTGCTTAATAATTTTTTTTTTGGCATTGGACTGGAGCCCACCAGATGGCTCCGTCCCTGCAAGTGGTTCTTCACAAGTCACATGCCTGAGCCCGAGCCTGATCCTGCCCTTAGCAACATCCCTGCTTCCGTAGGCTCTTGCAGTCAGCAGTAGAGTCTGAAAGATTTCAGAGGAAAAAGACTTGTCTGATTGTATCTCATCTTCTAAATTTAACAGCAAAAATCTGCAAAATAAAACCTTGCCCATTTATCGAATTCCATATCCATCAATCTCCAGTAGCAATGGCTCCACAAAACCTCCTCCACTTCATTTTGCTCCCCCACACCGCCCAGGGCCACCAAATTCCCAAGACAGACATAGGCAGGCTACTAGCACAGCACCGTGTGGCTGTTACCACAATCATCGCTCAGTGCTTCCCCTTTCACTGGGGTCATTGATCGTGCCATCAAGTCCGGGTCCCAAATTCAACTTCTCCGTGTCCCTTTTCCATAAGCCAAAGCTGGCTTGCCCGATGGATGTGAGAGTGTTGACAATCTCCCTTTGAGAGACTTAACTCAAGAACTTCCTTATTGGCATTAGGATGCTGTTGTATATGTATCCTTAACCTTAAGAGTTAAGTGAGTTGGGTTAGGTCTGCGAGTTAGGAGCTTATTACTCCAAGTTTTCAAGTTCGAATCCTCTCTCTAATAACTCTTGGGCACAAAACGTAATAAGGTTGATAGGACGGACTTTCTTGGTTGGACGAACTATGTCTAGTTCTTGGGTATCGGTTCAAATTCCCATCGCTGCGTGAGTCTGCGACTTTGAAAGGCTGGTGTGTGTGCCACAAATCAAGAGAGATTCACCCCCTAAGGATTTGGCATAGAGAGTGAATTTCTCGGGGTCAAACCCTCTTTTTTTATATGTATCCTTAATTTATTATATTAAACATTGTAGCAATTTTATATGGTTAAAAATTGATGAGGTGTTTGTAAGCTAGCTTGTGTATTTTCTTCTAAGGCGTGGGAGTCATTTTGAGTTATTATTAACCTCTTGTTTTTTCGTCTGTTCTTCAACTCTTGACTTTAGTGTTTTGCCACTATTATGTTATGATGTGTGAGATTAGATATTATATGATTAATTATTATTATTATTTTTTTCATTTTTATTTATATGGTGTTTGTATGATTGGTGGAATGTGAAAAAAAGCCTGTACGGATATAAATTAATCCTTTGGTTTATTGGAAAGGTTGGCACCATCTTGTTTATAACAAATAATAAATCCACGCCATGTGGCCCTAATTGCGGTGAGTGCACTGTGGCTGAAATTGTTTACAGTCCCACAGCTCTTATTGAAACAAAAAATTTGGAATCTTTTGTGTTTCATCTCCTCAATACATCCGAAGGCAAGTCTTGATTGGAATTTCCAGCTATAACATTAGGCTGAAATTGTTTCGTACTTTCGAGTCGTGGGCCTAATGGTCCTCAAAACCAAAGCGAGGCCACAATTTTGGTCAAGATGTTGAAACTTCTTTCCCTGCTTTTGCCTAATCAATCTAACCTAGATTGTGTAAATACTTGAAAGTTACATAAAAAAAAAAGAAAATTATTTTACCAAATATTCTTTATAAAATGTGAAATGAAAATAATGTAATAGTAATATTTCTCTAATAAAAAGAAGACTTTCTAATGAGTTGTTTTTATTTAAAAAAATGACAGGCTTGCTAGTTTGTATATTATGGATGTGTTTGAAGTGATAAAAAATGAGATAAATTAGATAAGTTATGTGTTTGTAATTCATACAATGAGAAAAAAAATGAATCATTTTAAGGGATTTTTAAAAGTTTACATCAAACCAGACTGAGTTTATTTTCGTCCTTATTTACATAAAAAAGATTAACTAATTGTATAGCATTATTCAGAAGTAAATTGTTTGTTAGGAGCAAATAAAAAACCTCTTACTTCATTATTTTTTTCTCCCAGCAAATAATTTTTATTACTTTTAGGGGGCATTTAGAGTCCAAAAAACTCAAAAAACTTTAAAATCTGCCATGGTCTCAAACTCCAAAAAATTTCAAAAGCCATTGGAACGAACCAAAATGGTGCGTTCCAATGGATTTTGTCAGAATTTAAAAAAATTAATCTGACATTTGTATAAAAAATTATACAAAATTTCAAAAATTTTTAAACTCTTCCACTAAAATTTTGACACATGTCACTTTATATAATTTTTAACAATTTTATATTAAATCAAACATAAATATTTAATAATCATTACACAATAATTTTAAAATTCACTTTTGGAAACTTTTGATTTTTGTTGGGGTTTTAAACGCCCCCTTAATCATTCTATTGATTTAATTTATATATTTGATTGAGATTTGCACTATTTATATAAGCGATGATATTCAATTGAAATTAAATATATGTGAATAAATGAGAGCACAATTCATTAAACCAAAGTATATTATCATCTAAAAAATCTCAAATTATTAAAAGGCTATAGTCAGTATATAATAATATATGCAATTTTAAATATATATATATATATATATCCACAATCATTGGATGGGTTCTAGAAGGAGGAACACTTTTCTGATCGAAATAAGCCTAAACAGCCTGTGGTGTCGCCTTGCCGAGGAGATAACGGTCAGTACAATTATAGATGTTTGATTGGAAAAAAGTAAATTAAAAAAGATATAGTAAAAGTATAAAAATTTGATGAAGAGATGATATATAATAAAATTTAATTAAAAAAATATAAAAAATTAATAAAATTTAATTAATTTTAATAAATTAAACATCCTCCTAAATTTAAGAATCCTTACATCAGCCTCGAGTGCCTTGTATGGACGGACAGCAGAAATTTATCTAGTAATATCCATGTATTATTAAACTTGTAACTCTCATGTAAGCCTTACATGAATTAACGGATGTTAAAATTTACCAACTACACTGATTGAGTTATTCTTTATTTATAAATTATCACAACCACGTCATTTAGTAATATTTCCAAATTCTATATAAAAACAAAAAACAAAAACAAAAACAAAATAGCCTTATAACTTGAAAATAAAAATTCTATAAAATTCTACTCTAATTATAATTTTACCACTCTGACGTCATTCTCTTTCTTCTTTTTGGGGGTTTAAGGGGTGTTTAATGTAAAAAAAATACAAATATAATCAATCTAACCTCGATATTGTAGGGAAGTGTTTGGCAACGAAATTTTTAGTAAAAAATTACTAACTTTTGATTTTTAAGTGTTTGACAAACCACTAATTTTTATCAATTTTCTCCTCTATTAAAATAACTTTTCAACTTAAAAGTTACTAAAAATTATTAAAAGTTACTAAAGATTGTTAAAAGTTATCAAAAAAATTACCAAACATTTAAAAGTTGTAAAAAGTTACTGAAAATTATCAAAAATTATTATTTGTTTCACCAAACATATCAAAAATTATAATTAGCAAATTTTGATCAAAAATTACTAAAAATTGTTAAAAATTGCGTTTCCAAATGCACCATAAATTCTTGAAAGTTATATAGAAAAAGAAAAAGAAAATTAATTATTTTACCAAATATTCTTCATAAAATGTGATATGAAAATAACGTAATAATAATATTTTTGTAATAAAAAAAACTTTCTAATGAATTGCTTTTATTTAAAAAAAAATGATAGGCTTGTTCATTTTTTTGGTCTTTATTTACATAACAAAAATTAATTAATTGTATGGCATTATTCAAAAGTAAATTGTTGTTGGGAGCAAATAAAAAACCTCTTACTTCAATCATCTTTGTTGTCCCAGCAAATAATTTTTATTACTTTTAATCATTCTATTAATTTAATTTATACAATTGAAATTACACATATGTGAATAAATGAGAGCACGTACAATTCATTAAACCAAAGTATATTACTAAGGTACCGTTTGGTAACTCAAAAAAATATCAAAAGTTACATTTTGTAACTTTTGGTGTGTTTGGCAAAATCATAAATTTTTTTCACTTTTTTAATTAGTTACAATAAAAAGTACACTCCATAATTACAACTTTTTTGATTTATTACAGTAAAAAAATACTAAACACCCAAAAGTTACACTTTTTTACTTTGCTACAGTAAAAAATTTACCAAACATCCAAAAGTTACAAAAAAAAATATTAAAAATTTCACTTGGTTCAACTAAACACACAAAAAAATGCCAAAAAAAATACCAAAAAACTACCAAAACTTTAATTTTTTTGAACTTTCAAACACCCCCTAACTAAAAAATTCCAAATTATTAAAAGGCTATTGTCGCTATATATGTAAATTTAAAAATGTGTATATATATATATATATATCTACATTCATTGGATGGGTTTTTTTTGTTTTGATAAGTTTCATTGGATGGGTTCTAGAAGGAGGAACACTTCCCTGATCAAAATAAGCAAGAACAGCGCAAATTATTGTGCCTTACCGAGGACATAAGGGTCAGTACGGCGCAAGATTGTCCTGTCCCGGCCATTAGTCTTTATGAATCTTACATCAGCGTCCAGTGCCCCGTATGAATGGACATCAGAAATTTATCTAATAATGGGTCCGTTTGGTTTGTCATTTTTTGTTAAAAATTTTCAAAAATTTCTATAAATCTCTGTTAATTTTATATCACATCAACTTTTTCTCTCACTGCACGCATTACGAAATCTCTCCAAACTACAATTTATCTCAATTTATCTCATTTTTTCTTACTCCAAACAAACCAATATCTGCAACAGCAACGACTATTATTTACTGCATTATGAATAAAATTATTATTAAATTTTTTTATATATTTAAAATTTTAGACTAAAAGTTTAAATTTAAAAAATTATGATAATTTATGAGTTTTAATTTTTTTTTTTAAATTTTAAGTTTTACAAGGTATTACATATGTTTTGATTTCTCTCTTTCCAATTATTTTTTGATAAATACCATAAAAAATAACACAAACTATGGTGTTTTAATTTGAAATGCTCAACTTCCTAGAAACTATAATTAAGCATAATTTAAGAGGGCGTTTGAAGTGCACAAAAAAAATATCAAAGTTGGTGTTGATGTGATATAAAAGTGACACGTGACGAAATTTGATTGAAAGAATTTGAAAATTTTTGAAGTTTCTTGAAATCTTTTGAAAAAATTTGGGACATTAAACGGTTCCAAAGTTAATAGTTTTGATTTGTATATAATATTGCTGTTAAAATATGATAAAATTTATAATGTTCAAGTCATTTTGTGAGATAAATGGTAGTAGAGTCCACTAAAATAAGAATTAAGCAGGAACTTAAAAATATAAAAATGATTTCAACCTTTAAATAAAAGAAAAAATAATTTTTAACTGTTGAAGTTTAATTTGTAAGAGAGGCATTTTTAAAAATTAACTTTATTATATAGATTATTAAACTTGTAACTCTCACGTAAGCCTTACGTGAAGTAACGGACGTTAGGAATTTACCAACAACACTGACTGAGTTATTCTGTATTTGTAAATTATCACAGCCACGTCATTTAGTAATATTTTCAAATTCTATATTAAAAAAAAATAAAAAACAAAATAGGCTTATTATAACTTGAAAATAAAAATTCTATAAAATTCTACTGTACTTATAATTTTACCACTCCGACGTCATTCTCTTTCTAATTTTTTTTTTTTTTTTTAGGTTTTAAGGTACGTTTGGTGTAAAAAAAATACAAAATAAATTGAAACTTTTTCTAATTTTTGTCCTAGTGCTATTATGTGTTACCTTTGAAAAAATTATATATTTGTAAAAATTTATAGAAGTTAGAAAAAATTGAAGAAAATTAAAGAAAATAGTAAAAATAGATAAAAATTAAAATATATTAGCAAATTTTAATAAAGAACATTGAAAAAAAATTAATAAAATTGATAATTGATAAAAAATATAAAAAGTTATGATAGCCAAACAACTCTTAATTACATTTTTCTTACACATCACCACCCTAGCTATTCACAATAGGATAAGACTGTTCTAGGAAACATTTTTACCAACAAAAAAAATGTGACATAAATAATGTAATGATTGTATATTTTTAATAAAATACATTAATATAAATTATTTCTTTTAAAATAATAAATTTACAATCACGCCATATTATTTTCATTTAAAAATTTAAGTATAGCGTTATTTTTCATTACGGGGCGTTTGATAAACTAAAAAATAATTTTTTTTAACTTTTATTTTATTGTTGTTACTGATAACTTTTGGGAAAAAAATTGTGTGTTTAGTAAAAATTGAAAAAAAATAGGTAAAGTTAGAAGAAGTTGGTAATAGTTTAAGAAAATAAAAAAATAAATGAAATTAGAAAATTAAAAAAATAAATTAGAAAAAATTTTAAAATTGATAAATTTACAGTAAAAGATGGAGCTCCTAAGAGTAAGTGCACCAATAGTTAGTTATATTATCTAGTAAACAGTGTACATTTTGGGTTTAGTTAGTGGCTTTTCTTTTCTAAACTACACCAATGTTAGGCATTTTACCAATTGTCTATCAAAAAATTAATTTCTTAAAATTGGAGACCTATATAATGACAAGAAGCGCAAGAGACTGGGAAGAGAAGTGCAGGAGAAAAATAATAAATAATTAGATTGCTTGTGAATAGTTTCTCAGCAGAAGAAGTAAGATACTGTAATCGGAGGAAAAAATACTTCCAGATTTAAAGAGACTGGCGCAAAAGAATACTCTTGTATTGACTAATAAAAATACCTAAAATGTTTATTTAGCTCCCCTACTACACTTGCTCTAGGTACAGCTGGCAGCCAATTCCAAAGCCAATTATATATACACGCACACGTTACATGTGAATTATGGACTAGAAGCTCCAGGTTGAAAACCAGTCACCTTAAACTCCATCCACAGTGAGTATATCATTGCTCTCTCCCTCTCCATGGCCACCCAAATTCATGGCCTTCATTTCCTCATAGTTCCTCTCATGTCCCAAAGCCATCTCATCCCCATGACCGACTTTGCCAGGCTTCTGGCTCAGCGGGGTCTGATTGTCACCGTAGTCACCACCCGGCTCAACGCTTCCCGGTTCAAACCCATCATAGACCGCGCCACGAGATCCGGTCTCAAAATCCAACTCATCCCTCTCCGGTTCCCCTGTCAAGAGGCTGGCCTCCCCGAAGGATTCGAAAACTTGGACACAATCACTTCTCCCGACATGATAAAACAGTTCATGGTAGCCAGCGGTTTGCTCGAAGGGCCGCTCGAAAACTTAATCGCCGAGTTAGAACCCCGGCCGAGTTGCATCATCACCAGCAATGCCCTTCCTTGGACCGCCGACGTCGCTCGGAGGCTCGCCATCCCAAGGTTCGTCTTCAACGCGATTTCTTGCTTCACCCTTTTCTGCTGCCACATGATCTCTCTTAGCGGCGCATCCGAGAGTGCTACTTCGGACGCGGATTCCTTTGTGGTGCCAGATTTGCCTCATAGAATCGAATTTGCTAAAGCGCAGTTGCCTGCGAGTCAAAAAAATTTATCATCCGATTCGAATGGGAAGATGAAAGTGGCTCTGGCTAGTGCAGAAGGCGTTCTAGTGAATAGTTTTGAGGAAATGGAGCCTTCATATGTGGAAGGTTACAAGAAGGTGAATAAGAAGACTTGGTGCATAGGGCCGGTTTCTCTTTGCAACAAAGATATGTCCGATAAGTTCGATAGAGGTAACAAGGCTTCCATTGATGAGCACCATTGCTTCAAGTGGCTTGACTCGAAGAAACCAAGCTCTGTTATTTACGCTTGTTTTGGCAGCTTATGCCACATACCGCTTTCCCAGCTGATGGAGATCGGTTTAGGCTTGGAAGCGTCGAATCGCCCCTTCGTTTGGATAATCAGAGCCGCGGATTGTTCGGCTGAGATGGAGAAATGGCTGGGGGAAGAGAAATTTGAGGAGAGGAATAAGGGTAAGGGACTTGTGATCCGAGGATGGGCGCCGCAAGTTTTGATACTGTCCCATCCTTCGGTCGGAGGGTTCTTGACGCACTGCGGATGGAACTCAACGCTTGAGGGAATATCTGCGGGCGTGCCCATGATCACCTGGCCGATGTTTGCTGAGCAATTTTTCAATGAGAAATTGGTTGCGGATGTGTTGAGGGTCGGGGTGAGAATTGGCGTCGAAGTTGGTATGCAGTGGGGGGAAGAAGAGAAGTTCGGGGTGTTGGTGAAGAGGGAACAAGTGCAGAAGGCTGTAGAACAAGTGATGAATGAAGGGGAGGAGGGAGAGGAGAGAAGGAAAAGAGCCAGAGAACTTGGAGAGAAGGCAAGGAGGGCAATGGAAGAAGGTGGATCTTCTTACTTGAATATAACATTGTTGATTCAAGAGGTAATCCGACTCCTAGAATTGAATAAGCTCAAGGGCTCGACCCAGCAGCTGAAACAGAGTTCAGAGAGGGTTCCCGTTCGTTTTGCTATATCAACATAAATGGTCGCTCCTCTTAAGGTTGATATGGGGGTGGTGTTCTGTTTACAAGTCGTGTTGACTCTCTAATAATTATTATTCCTTCGCAAGTTGATTTCCGAATATCTTTTGGCACTGCTTTTGCCTCCGGGTACGATCTGAACCGGGAAGTGGGTGTATTTAGTGATATTTTGAGTTCCGCGATTCAATTGAAAAGGAGGGTCGAAGGGACTGGCATCTATCTCTCAATTTATTCGTCGGCAAAGTCTAGCAGGGTTCTGGAATTTAAAAAAAAAAAAGAAAAAAAAAATGGTTGTGTAATCATATATATTACAAAGCTGATGACCGTATTTTATGTAAATGGGTCTATTATTATTAGTAAAATTTTAATTTGAAGTGCTTCAGTTTTAGCCTTTTGTGAATTGAAGGAGAAAAAGAAGGTTTTTTGTTTTTTTGTAACCCAAAGCCTGTGCTGGGCAGGCTGATAGGCCCACAAACCCATCACGCCTTGTCAAATTAGAGTGAGTGGCTTGTTTCGAGAAATCGCTTGTTCAACCACAAGTATAATTCCAGGCGATTGGAATCTAGAACGTTTGAGTTTACTGTTCGTCCCAAGTCTTTTTTTGTGCACTGGGCTATTCAGTAAGGGCAAGAGCAAGAGAAAAAGAAACTGCGGCTGGAAAGGATTAATTTTGTTGGAAGAAATCAATTTTTCTAAATTCGTAATTTTTTTTTTTTATATCCCCAGTTTGGGGGTGTAACACGCATGAAATAGAGTGAATGAAATTTTTTAATTATATTTTTCTATCTAATCTTTAGTATTTTTTTATTAATTTTATAAATATTCGTTATTAATAAATATTTTGTAGATAGTATAATAGTATTTTAATCATATTTTTTTTCACATTATTCTCTATTCTTTCAAACAAAAAAAAAAATTAATTATAGCCTCTATTTTGTTCATCTCTCTCAAATAAAAAAATTAAGTACCATTCCTTCTTTTTCTTTAAATTAAAAAATAACCATTCACTTTCATTTTAATTTCTTTACATCTTTCTCACGTGAAAAAAATTTAATTAACCTTTCATCCTTCTGTCTTCGTTTAATTTACTTTTCTTTTCTTTCTCTTTTTTTCTTCACCCTTCTAAACGAATGCTTATCAATCTCAATCATTTATGTCTATATATATATAGAGAGAGAGAGAGGCAGAGAGAGTGAGAGACGTTACATAAAGGACAATTAATTATTGATGTGTTTAGAGTGATAAAAATAAGATAAAATGAAATAAAATGAGATAAATTATGAATTAGTAATTTGTACATTAAAATAAAAAATAAATTATTTTAAAATTTTTTATTTTTTTTTAATTTTTTATCATTTCAAACGGAAAGGTTGCGATTAGTGAGTAACTACGAGTGCCCCGTTATAAGACGAAAGGAACAATGCAAACGAAGACGACGATGCTTAGAATATTTTTCTGATACAAACGAAAGGGACAATGCTTCCAATACTTTTCTGATACAAATTGGGGGAAACTTTGCAAACGAAAGGCAAAAATAAAAAAGCTGCCGTGGATGAGCAGGCAACTGGCATACCATTAAAATTAGGAGGTGTCGTGTGGGTAAAAGCTAAACGAATGGTAGACCTTATTCGTGACACCCGGCATTTGTCGTGGGTTTAAATTCTTTTATAAATATTTTTTGTTCAAAAATTTTTAAATATATTTATTTGTAATGCAATTTTAATTTTAATGTGAAATTTATATTTGTTTTGAATGAAATCTTATTTAGAATTATATTTATTTCATATAACCAAATTATATAAAACTTTGAGTAAAAAAATTTTAAATTATTATTGTTGGATTGTATTAAACTAGTTATATATATATTATATTATATTAAATTAAATAAATAACTTAATATTTAATGAAATACATAGGCATCAACTAATTTGTTTAAGAAATTATTCAAATACTGTTGATAGTAATTGTGCGGCAATAAAATTGTCCTTGCTTGAATTTGTCCTCCACGTCAACCAGAAATCCGATGTCGAGCCTGTCGAGCACAAAGAAATAAAAAAGTTATGACTAGAGTGAAAGTCTCCGACTAAAAAACTTTCCGATGGTCAAATTAGCAAAAGTTTGAGTTATGTAATAAAGAGAGAGAGTAATGTTGTAAGGTTGATAATAGATAGTATATCTGAATTTTAGAATTAAATGTTATATTTATAGTTGGACAATGTAAATTAATTAATTAATGATTAAATGGTAATTATTGTGTATCCTATATGTATATATTATAACGCCATATCTCTCGTTTCATTAAATACTTTTCTTTTTCCATTTAATGTCTCCTTCTCTCATTTAATACGCGTGAGCTAAATGAGGATTTGACATTTTTATCTGTCACTTATAAAGAGAGAAACTAACCAATTTAACTTTTAAACAATTAAATTAGTTTATTTACGACTATTTGACATTCATGGTTGGAACTTAAACCCATTTGATTCATAAACAATGTGGGACTCTATTTTAATCTCTTCTTAATTACTCCTGCCTCACCGAGCACTCTTCCTAATTGCTCGGGAACACACCACTTGTTTAGGTGATTCTTGTGCCTGCATCACTGTCGCTTGGGAATATATCACATGTCCAGGACTATTTTTGTACCAATAGTAATTAAAAAATTGCTATAAATTTTTTTAAACTAAAAATAATAAAATAAAAAATAACACACAAGAAATTAAAAAAAATACAATTAGAAAAAAAAAAATTATGACGGGTGAGGTTAGAGCCGCTTGTGTCTGAGCTCCGGACAGACGAATTGAAAGTCACGCCCCTCAGGCCACGCACAGTCCCCTCCCTCTTCCGGGGACGTGAAGCGTCCACGTAGGACAAAAGTCACGTCAAGCTATCTGTCTTATTATATAGATATCTATCTTATTAATAGATAGGTCGGCACCTTTGTTTGCTTGTAAAAAGGTTTCTAGAAGCAATTGCTCTCATGAGTCAACATTAACCGCCGTGTAAAAATTTAAAAGAACTATAATGTCCCGCTCACGCTATCAACTTCACAGCCGACAGGCTCTTGGTATCCACAATTTCGGAAAACGGCGGATAAATATGGCCTAATGTGATTGTGTCAAAAACAATCGAAGTTACCCCAAAAAAAAAAAAAAAAAAAATTATGAATATTTACTTATTTTTATTAATTTTTATTATTTTTATTTGTTGTATATTTATTTTTAAAATTTAAAATTTACAAATTTTTATTAAAAGTTACAAAATAGTTACCCACTTTTTTTTAATATTTATTAATTTTTCGTACTACTTTTTAATCAAAATCGTTAAAATGACTTGTTTTGTATCATTTTAATGCATTATTTTGATCATTTTTAATTGATCTTCTAAACACAAAAAAAAATAACTAAAATTCTCTATTTTTTTTTAACTTTTAACCATTTTTAATCGTGCAAGTAACCCCAATAAATACATAATATGTACACGTTATATTGAACTTACCCGGCTCCATCTAGAAGAAACAAAAATAAAGAAATGATTCATTAGCATCAAAATAGGATCGCTGAGCTTAATTTAAATTATTAATATTAGATTTGAGTTTATTTCGTTAAAACATAATTTCAATTCAATCTCAATTCACGAAGAATTTAATCAAATCAAAATGCTACCACTTCATTAAATTAAAAATAATATTATTTTAATAAAAATATTATAATTTTATATATTGGTATTGTTTGAAGTTAAAAAAATATAAAATTTTACAAATTTTTACAAATACAAATTACGAGACTATAAAATTTAAATTTTTTACTGACTGTACAAAGTACAAGATACTAATTTTTACAAATTTATACAATTCCAAACACACTCATTATATTAATTAAGTCAACTCGCAATTATTTGATTTAGATATTTTTAAAGTCGAATTCGAGATTAATTCTAAACCAATAATAAATTAAATTTAAATTCAACTTGATAAAGTCATAAATAAAATTTGAAAGTTTTTGAATATACTGCCACGCGTCCAGTTTAGGCAAGTTAACGCGTCAAAATTGAATGTCAATATTAATTGATCTTTTTTTTTTTTTTTTGCTGGACTTTATTATTATGCTCTAGTGATTTTGTTTTTTCATTTGGACTGATTTTTTTTTTAAATTAAAGGCTTAGTTTGGGAAGGTAAAAAAAAGTGATTTTTTTTTTAGCTAATTACTATAACTAAATAAAAAAAAATCACCTTTTTATGTTTGAAAAGAAAAAAAATTAACTTTTTAATAATTGATTTTTTAATTTTTGTTTATTTAATATTTTTATTCTTAAAAATTTAAAAAAAATTAATTATAAAAACATAAATTTGATTATTTTATAAATAAACAAATAAATAAGTCAAGATTTTCAAACGAAACCTAACTTTGGTCTTCTCCCTCCTAGTGGTTTTCAAAATTGTATTTTGTTCATGCAATTGCCTAATGCACCCGTTGGGACTCCCCAGAAGCATATTCTAGATGAGCTCCGAATTAATTGGCTAAAACTGTTTTATGAAGTATCGCATGCACCCACTTTGTTTAACTTTGGGCTCGTTTGGAGTAAAAATAAAAAATAAAATAAATTGAGATAAAATATGATTTGGGATTAATTTTGGTATCATTTTTTTTTAAAAATTACAAATTGTAAGAACGGTTTTCCAAATTCGTTCCGACGGATTCAAAAAAATTAAAAAAAAAATAGCGACAATGGTACTCATTTAAAAGATTTCGACACGAAGAATATGATTGTATAAAAAATTTACACATTCGGTTAATCTATTTTTAGATTTTTTTATTTTTTTAGCGAAATATTGAAATTTTTTGAAATTAGTGATAGCCAAAAAATTAGAGGTAGAGGTGTTGTTAGAAATTTATAGAGTTTTTTGGAGATTTTTCTTATGCCAAACAAGCCCTTTTTAGTACTTATGAAATTTGTCCACATGAGGTATTGGGTTGATAAAAAATTGGTCAAAAAATATAATAAAAGTAAAAAAATGTGACATAAAGATAATATGTAAAAAAATTTGATTGGAGAAAATATTGAGTTGATGAAAAGTTGATCAAAAAGTACAATAAAAACAGAAAGATGTGACATAAAGATGATATGTAAAAAATTTTGATTAAAAAAAATACAAAAATTAATTAAAATTAATAAGTCTTGGTGGTTTTTGGTGCCACCAAATAGGATCATATATATATAAGTCTTGTTTGGCATCACTAAAAATCACCAAAATTCACTAATTAAATTACTTTTTGTAACTTTTATGTCATATATTATTATTTTTATTATACTTTTTACTCTATTTTTGTCAATCAAACACCTCATATATATATATATATATATATATATATATATATATATATATATATATATATACACACACTGTGCATGATGGTCAACGTGTTTGACATGAGTACGGTAGGAAATTATGAAAGTACTCGTAATTCTATAAAATTTAAAAATTTTTTATAAATCTTTATGAAGTTTAAATTTTTTACCCTAAGATTTTCAGTGACTTTTACAATTTTAAAACTCCATATGTATTACTAGTATTATTAGTTGTGACTGACCCGAATTTTGTGTTTGGATCTTTAATTGGTGTAATCATTTTTGTGCGAGTTATTACCCTAATGATTAAATTACTGCGGATGAAGTGAAGGGATATTTATCTAAAAAGAATATTCCTCACAATCCAACTTTCCGTGGACAGGCTGTTACATCACACCCACCCCCGAGATCAGCTAGCAAGATCCGCCATTAGAGGGGACAAAAGCTGGTCCCTCATCTTCTTCGTATAAATATACTAGCGTTCGTCCGTTTGCGTGACGTACGTAATTATATAATAAATTTTTATTAATAAAAATAAAATTGTAAATATATTATAATTATTTTAATAAAATTATATAATTTTAGAGGATAGTTATTGAATTATTTTTTTATATTTATATTTTTTATTTATATCAATTTTAATAAGTAGATAAAGTTGATTAAAATTTCATTTTTATATAAATATTAAAAATTTATGTTTTATCAAATTTCAATCTGATTCAATTTAAAAATTCAATTTGGTCCTAGAATATATGTATTAAATTTCAAACCTACTTAATCGAACTATTTTTTTATTTTAATACGTTTGTCAAATTTTTAATATACACTAATTATTCACTTGAGATAAAAATATTATTAAAATAATTTTTCAACCTAATTGTCAACACGATGAACTTGAATTTTTATAAAAACTATTACTCCTAAACCTAATTATTAATATTTAGATATTTTATTAATATTAACATTTAGGTAATTTTTTTACTTTTAAATTTAAAATATATTAAATTTTAAATTGAAGTAATACTTAGTAATTTCAAATCCCTTTCTTAAATTAATATTCAGATACAAATTTTATAATTATAACAAAATAATAAGCAAATGGGTTCAACTATAATGGATCAATAAGTAAATAAGCCCATTTCATGAACTTATGAACTTTCGCATTAATTAAGGTCATTTGTCACAATTCTAATCGCTAGCTTTATATACAAAAGAAAAAGTAAAATTTTATTCATCTACCGATGTGGAATAAAACGAAATTAATTTTTTGTGAATAAATAAGAAGAAAGTATTTAAAGAATAGAGAATATTAAAATATGTTACATAACATTAGAATGGGGGAGAAGGAAAAAAAATTACATTATTTTATATTATATTTAGTATTATGGTAGAGGTACAATAAAACCCTAGAAGGTACTCGTTTTTGTACGTGTCACTTCTTCAAGCTTTACGTTGTAGTCAAATGATTAATGGACACGACCCACCTATAAAGCAAAGAATTATTGTGAGTGGTGGAAAGCACTAGCCAATTTTCTGCTAAATTTGGGAATTAATCAATATGATAAAGTGGATATACATGGGTGGAGCCTTGGTGATTGTTTAGGTTTATATGCACGTGCGGCGCTAGTAGTAACCAGAGAAGCGCATGACCACCTTATTATTATTATTATTATTGATATTATATTTAGTGTTTATTATAGGGAGAAGTAAAAATGTTTTACCAAATTTAGGTTTCATTTGATTAAAAATAGAAATGAGGTGAGATTGGAGGTAGAAATGGAGTGAATGTGAAGTGAGAATGATCATGTTTTCTGCATAACATGAATGAATTAGTGAGTGAAAATAACGTATGTTTGGCAGGTGAAAATGGAATTAAAATATAAAAAAAAATACTTATACTACCCTCATAAAAAAAAAGCAAATATATATATATACATTTTATAAAAAATTTAGTAAAAGTAGATTATTTTAGTAAAATAAATATTTTATAATAAAGTGTTATTTATTTTGATAATAATTAATTTAATAATTATATTAATAATAGCATATTTAATAATAAATCATTATTTATTAAAAACTAATTTTAATTTAATGAAATAATTTGATTAAATAAATCATTTTATATATTATTTATTAAAAATAATTTCGATTTAATAAAAATAGCTCATTTTAATCATGAATTATTATTTTAATAGTAATTAATTCTAATAAAATAAATAGTTGTAATAATATATTATTTACTAAAAATTAATTTTAAATAAATATTTAAATAAAATAAATTATTTCAATAAGGTGCAACAAAATTTAATAAGTTGTTTCATTTTAATGTTAAAAATTTTTTAATATAATGGTGAATATTATATTTTATGGAGGATAATTTTTGTAAACGTTTT
This sequence comes from Vitellaria paradoxa, assembly GCA_019916065.1. NCBI lineage: Eukaryota > Viridiplantae > Streptophyta > Magnoliopsida > Ericales > Sapotaceae > Vitellaria > Vitellaria paradoxa. The sequence continues at coordinate 7,305,075 of CM034234.1, forward strand.
ACCAAGAGTCGTTCTCCCCATTAGAGAATAAGCCATTCTCACATTGGAAGAATAAAGGGTAAGTGTGGTATCGAAAGTGCGAATAAACAAGAGAATGGAATGATTATATACTTATTTTATCCTTATTCTACTTATCCAAATGTTTCCTTAAGGTTTCATCAAATATCTCTCTTTTTGTCTTATTGTAATAATATAGATGTAGAAACTAATCCAAATTAATTTTTGAAATCTAGACGTTAGTACAATTTGGTTAAAAAAAATTGTACCAAATTATTTAAATTTGGTTAAAAAATTTCAGTTAATTTGGTTAATTCTATTTTTTAAGTATTTACTTTAGTTTTTGATCTAGTGTTAAAAAATTTTAAACCAAACATGTTAAAATAACTGAATTACATAAAACTGTTTTAATACATGTATAATTTATATATAACTATTTAAAATTATATATATTTAATATAAAATAAATATATTAAAATTTAACCAATCAAATTTGGAGCTGAATTTTTTTTTTTTTTTTGAATCGGAACCTCTATTTTCACCCATTTAGTTTCATTTTTTTAAAATAAAAGTATTTCAATTCAGTTCAACTCACTCCGAAATCGAATAATAGACCAATGTAAATTTTTTTTTTCTTTCAATCCAAAATTTTATAAATTGAGTTAATCACTCAAAATTACCAAATACACCATTCTACAAAAACAAATGTTCTAAAATTGTTTCCTTCCGAACTGTAATAACAGCAATGAGACCGGCCCGGGTCTAAGCCAACGGCCTTTTTGGACGGAGCTAGCGGGCTGGTACCTTAATAGAGAAAATACCAACTTCTGTCGCCTTCAATGTTGGAAAAACATAGGAATCCCCAAATTTTGCTAGGAAAGAGAAGTCCAAAAGCCTGGCATGGCAATGCAAGGAAGTTCTAGTTTCTAGCCTTGTTCTAAACTGCTCTTGAAAGTTTGAAACTAGCTCAAGCCATACACACACACTATATATATATATATATATATATGTATCTTGCCAACTATAGATTATTGGACAGCCTCTCCGTACCCAAATCTATTCCCTAAACTGTCATCCTCCATTCAAAGCTTTTAATAATTCAATGGGGTCGCAAATCCAAGATCTTCATTTTGTTCTTATTCCTCTCATGTCTCAATGATGGAGCATGGAGTAGGCCTAGACGAGATAGGAGGCCCAAGTCCAATAATGACTTTTATTATTATTAGTTTCTTTATTTATTCATAATTTTTTAGAATATTAATTAGTTTATTTATTTAATTGTATTTGTTTTGGATTTACCTATTAGGGTTAGGGTTTTTATTGGTGCCTATAAATAGCACCTTACGTTATTCTTTTAGACAGACTTGATGATATTGAAACCCTAATAATTTTTCTTTCAGCCTTTCTTCTTCATTTTTCTTTAGTTTCTTGTTCCTTCGTAGCCGAGCTACGTCAATTTGGTATCAGAGCCGAAAGATCCTACAGCTCTCAATATCCATTCAGTGTCAGATTTTAAACAGCAATCGCCGCAGCAGTTGCCGTAGCCACCGCCGCCATCGCTTTACGCACCTTCAAACCCTTCGAGTACGTTTTCGTGCATTTTATTAATATTTAATTCCGGCGAACACCACCATTGGCACCACCTTGCCTCCGGCGAACTCACCGGTGACTTCGACGACCTCCGACGAAACTCCGGCGACCTCCGACGAAACTCCGGCGACCTCCGACGAAGCTCCGGTGACCTCTGACGAAGCTCCGGCAACCTTCGACGAAACCCTAACGACTTTTCGAAGAACCTTCGGCAACCCTAAAACAGTTTGTGCTTCGCAACGTGCATTGATTCGACATCGAGACGCAGCAATTGGTAGCAGACGAATTTAGGTATTTGACAACATCCCATCGCAAAAAAAAAAAAAAAAAAAAAAAATACACACCTTGTTTGGTTCTCTTGCAACAATACTAAGGTATTGTAGGCATCTCAAAGGTTCTTCAACGAGGTAAATTTTCTTTTACTTTGAAAACTCGATTAATATTTATGATATTTAGGTAAATTTTGTTTGAGTGTTTTTAGATTCCAGTTTATTTGATAAGCATAAAGAATATTAAAAAAAATTTAATTAATTCTTTTGTGATTCGTGCAAATTGTGGCATATAATCGCATTAAAAAAATTTTTAGGTTTGTGTTTGTTGCATTAGCATATAATTTATAAATTTCTTTACCTAGCGAAATTTTAGCTTTTATCTCAGCATGTCAGCCACAAAAAGTGACACCATTGAACCTTCCTCCTCTAACACAAAAGACCCGATTGAGAGACTTAATAATTTTGATTTAAGACTACAAGCCTTATCTCAAGATTTAAATGATAGTCTAGCATGTATTACCCGTCATCATGATGCAAATAAAGCTCAATTTGATTTAGTCACTGCATCGGTAAGTAATTTAAATTCAATGTGTGGTCAATTAACTCAACGTCAATCTGCCCTCGAACAACAAACTCATGCAATGAATCAAAAAATGGATTTGCTTTTAAAATATTTGGGTAAACATGAGATAGGTGAATATGTTGATGAAACTGCTAGAAAACTCTTTGGGTTAACATACACTAGGGGTTCAAGTCCATCTGGGGGTTCACATCAATTTGATGAATTCACAAATGGTTTGCATGATAATCTAGGTAAAATGAACTTGGGTAGTAATTCAATTGCTCAACCTCATACAAGGTTTTCTGATATAGGAGGTTCTCAGTTCAACCTAGTTGATCAGTTTCAACCTGCCAATATTAACTTTCCACTAGATTACCAACCCCCAAAGCAAAACCATCCACCAAATCAGGTGAGAGAGGATATCGCTCCTCAGCGATACCAGCCTAGGGTTAATGGTAATTGGGGTAGAGATCAGGATAGGCAAGTTAGACAACCTCCAAGAGATATCACAACAAAAGTCAAGATTAGTGCTCCTGAATTTGATGGTAGAATGGATTCTAATGTTTTCTCTGATTGGTTAGTTGCTATTGAGGAATATTTTGATTGGTATGAAATGATTGATAGTGAACGTATTAGGTTTGCAAAAATGAAATTAACCAATTCAGCTAAAATGTATTGGCAAAATGTGTTGCAAGACATGATTCGTATGGGTGAACCACCTATCACCCAATGGGCAGTTATGAAAGCCAAGTTGCAAGAAAAGTACATTCCTCCATCATATAAGAGTCAGTTGTTCTCCAACATGATTAATTTAAAACAAATGACTCTTAGTGTAGCTGAGTATTCTGCCAAATTTGAGGAAGCTAGGCTTAGGTGTAGTGAGTTCCATGTTGAGGATCAATTTGCTACCTGCACCCGATTTGTTAATGGTCTTAGGTTTGACATTCAAAAGATGGTTAAATTGCATGCACCACACACTGTAGAGGATGCATATCAAAAAGCCCTAGAAGTTAAGAAGTTCAATAGACCTTCCTCTTTTGCACAACTAAGTCAGCCTAAGTCACAGTCCATGTCATCAAATGGTAATGTTAAGCCCAATAACGTTAGGAGCAAGGAGTCTAGTGTGCGTAACTCTCTCCCAGTTGCTTCTCATAGTGAGTCTAAGGCTAGTAATCCTTCGATTATTTGTCATAAGTGTCATCAAAAGGGTCATATTGCATCTCGTTGTCCCCAACGTGCCTTGGCATTAGATGTTGAACAAAGTAGTGTAGAAATTGAGGAAGACCAAATTGTTGATCCTTTAGAATATTCCGGTGATGAAAATGGTCTTCAGGAAGCTTTTGACGTTGATAAGTGTGTTGGTGTGGTTAGATGTGTGCTGTCCACGACTGTAGATAATGATAATTGGAAGCGTACTAGTATTTTTCACACAGTCATACAAAGTGGAGATAAGAAGTGTAAGTTAGTGATTGATGGGGGTAGTTCAATGAATGTGGTTTCTAAAGATGCTGTTAAATTGTTAAACCTGAAAGTAGAACCACATCCAAGTCCTTTTAGGGTAGCTTGGGTGAATGACCATACTTTGCCTGTCACTCAACGGTGTCTAGTTTCTATTCAAATGGGGGATTATAAGGATGAAATCTATTGTGATGTGCTACTTATGGATGTTGCCCATGTTCTCTTAGGTCGCCCTTGGCTTTATGATCTTAATGCTACCAATTTTGGCAAGGATAATATTTATTCATTTAAGTATAAGGGTAAGAACATTATTTTGAGACCTGCTAAGCCAAAAAGTTATAATGGTAAACGTGACATCCCTAAACTTCTTGAACAAAATTTGCATATTTTAAAATGTAAGAAGTTTGAGAGAGAGGGAATGAAGACTGGTATGTGCTTAGCTTTAGTAGCAAAGGAAGTTTCATCTGACTTTTTGATTACTGATGTTCCTTTGGAAGTGAAAAAATTACTAGATGATTTTATTGATGTGGTGCCCAATGAATTACCTAGTGAATTACCACATTTGAGAGATATCCAACATGCTATAGACCTAGTTCCAGGTTCTCAACTACCTAACCTTCCACATTATAGAATGAACCCTAAAGAGCGAGAGGAGTTGAATAGGCAAGTAGAAGGACTTTTAGAGAGAGGATTTGTTAGGCATAGCCTTAGTCCTTGTGCGGTGCCAGCTTTGTTGACACCTAAGAAAGATGGATCTTGGAGAATGTGTGTGGATAGTAGAGCCATCAATAAGATCACAATCAAGTATAGATTTCCTATTCCTCGCCTTGAAGATATGTTGGATTTATTAGCTGGTTAGCTGGTTCTCTAAGATAGATTTGCGTAGTGGTTATCATCAAATTCGTGTTAGGCCAGGAGATGAGTGGAAAACTGCATTTAAAACACAAGATGGTTTATTTGAGTGGTTAGTTATGCCTTTTGGTTTGTCTAATGCTCCTAGTACTTTCATGAGAGTTATGACCCATGTCCTACAGCCTTTCATTGGTAAATTTTTGGTGGTCTACTTTGATGATATACTGATCTATAGCAAATCCAAAGAAGCGCATTTAGAACATCTTCGACAGGTTTTTCTCACTCTTCGAGAGGCTAAACTTTATGTTAACCTTAAGAAGTGTTCTTTCATGCAACCCCAAGTACTTTTCTTAGGCTTTATCGTGTCTGCATATGGCATTTCAGCTGACCCCGAAAAGGTTAAAGTTATTAGGGAGTGGCCTGAACCAAAATCTGTCACTGAGGCTCGTAGTTTTCATGGTTTAGCTTCTTTCTATCGGAGATTTATAAGAGGATTTAGCACCATTATGGCTCCTATCACAGAATGTTTAAAAAATGAGGAGTTTCAATGGTCTAATGCTGCTAGCCAGGCCTTCAGAGAAATCAAGATAAAAATGACTGAGGCACCTGTTTTGAGAAATCCTGATTTTACCAAAGTTTTTGAGGTTGCTTGTGATGCATCAGGTGTAGGTATTGGTGGTGTCTTAAGTCAAGAAGGTCATCCTATAGCTTTCTTTAGTGAAAAACTCAATGATGCTAAAAGACGATATTCTACATATGATAAAGATTTTTATGCTATAGTACAAAGTCTTCGCTTTTGGAGATTTTATTTATTGCCTAATGAATTTGTGTTGTTTTCTGACCACCAAGTTTTAAGATATTTAAACTCACAAAAGAAATTGAATGCTCGACATGCTAAGTGGGTTGAATTTTTGAATGAATATTCTTTGTGATTAATCATCATGCTGGTATTGAAAATAAAGCTGCTGATGCACTTAGTAGATTAACTGTTACACTTCATCGTATGAGTGCTCATGTCATTGGGTTTGATAGATTGAAGGATGAGTATTCTGCATGTCCTGACTTTGGTATTATTTATGGTGAGGTTAGTAAAGGTAACCGTCATGAGTATGTTGACTTTCTTGTTGAAAATGGTTATTTGTTTAAAGTGACTAAATTGTGTATACCTCGAACATCACTTAGGGATTTGTTAGTTTGGGAGATGCATGCAGGTGGTTTAGCTGCACATTTTGGGAGAGATAAAACTATGGCATTGGTTGAGGATAGATTCTATTGGCCTTCTCTGAAAAGGGATGTTGCTAGGATAGTTGCACAATGTAGAACATGTCAGTTAGCTAAGGATAAGAAACAAAACACTGGTTTATATACTCCTTTGCCTGTTCCTCATGAACCTTGGAAGGATGTTAGCATGGATTTTGTTCTTGGATTGCCTAAAACTGCTAGAGGACATGATTCTATTTTGGTTGTAGTTGATAGGTTTTCTAAGATGGCACATTTTATTCCATGTAACAAAACTAATGATTCTTCACATATTGCTAAATTATTCTTTAGAGAAGTTGTTAAATTACATGGCTTGCCTTCCACTATTGTATCTGATAGGGATGTGAAATTTGTTAGCTATTTTTGAAAAACTCTTTGGAAATTGTTTGGAACCACTTTGAAATTTTCATCTGCTTTTCATCCTCAAACTGATGGTCAAATTGAAGTTGTTAATCGTAGTTTGGGTGATATGCTTAGGTGTTTGGTTGGGGTAAAACAAGGTGTTTGGGATTTAATTTTACCTACAGCTGAGTTTGCTTATAACAATTATTTTAATCGTTCAACTGGTAAAAGTCGTTTTCAAATTGTTAATGGCTACTCACCCCACACACCCATTGATCTTGTTCCTTTGCCACCTCATATGCGTGTGTCTGAACCTGTAGAAAACTTTGCCAAACATATCCATGACTTACATGCTGAGATTAAGCGAAAGATTTCTCTAAGTAATGAAGAGTATAAACTAGCTGCTGATGTACATCGTAAATCTAAGGAATTTAATGTTGGTGAATATGTCATGGTTCGCATTCGTCCTGAAAGAATTCCAAAAACATTTTCAAAAAACCTTTATGCAAGAGCCATGGGCCCTTATTCTATCATTCGTAGACTGGGATCTAATGCATATCTTCTTGATTTGCCTAATGAAATGGATATTAGTCCTGTTTTCAATGTAGAGGATTTACTACCTTACCGAGGCACTTTTGAGCCTCCTACTTTGCCTGCTAGTGTGTCTGCAGGTGGAGCTAGAAAAGGTGCACCATTTGTGCCTTCGTTACAGTATTCTAAGGAGATGGTAGACACTATCCTTGATGATGAGTTCGTGACTTCTCGAGATGGTGATTTTCGTTGCTTCCTTGTCAAATGGCATGGTCGCCCTGATTCTGATGCTACTTGGATACTGGAAGATGATCTTCATCAGTTGGATCCTTCATTGTTGGATTGTTATCTTTCCTCCCACTCTTCGGAGCAGAGTTCTTTTCAACCCGGGGAGAATGATGGAGCATGGAGTAGGCCTAGACGAGATAGGAGGCCCAAGTCCAATAATGACTTTTATTATTATTAGTTTCTTTATTTATTCATAATTTTTTGGAATATTAATTAGTTTATTTATTTAATTGTATTTGTTTTGGATTTACCTATTAGGGTTAGGGTTTTTATTGGTGCTTATAAATAGCACCTTACGTTATTCTTTTAGACAGACTTGATGATATTGAAACCCTAATAATTTTTCTTTCAGCATTTCTTCTTCGTTTTTCTTTAGTTTCTTGTTCCTTCGTAGCCGAGCTACATCACTCAAAGCCACCTCATCCCCATGATGGACCTAATTACTCCCACAAAATGGTGCAACCGTCGCTACAATCACTACTCCTCTCTGTGCCTCCAGACTCCAAGCAAAGGTAATTTTGATACTGTCCCATCCGGCGGTTGGAGGGTTCTTAACGCGCTGTCGACGGAACTCTGTGGTTGAAGATGCGTGTGCAGGGTGCCGTTGTGTTAGAGTTGCCTACCTTAGTTGTGAAAAGACTAATGGTTAATACACAGGTGTACGTGATGAAAGTCTTATCTCGTGAATTAGTTTTAGGGGTTTAAGATAAATCTAATAGCAGCCAACATTGGATCCAGAGTTTACCTTTATAAGAGTGAAGAAAAGTTTTATCTCGTGGGAGTGAAGACCGATGTGTGAAGGAGAGATTGTTTAACTTTTTCATATAAGCATTCTTTGTTTGTAAAGCAGTTTTATAATGAGAGATTTGTTGTCAATGTAATAAAAATTGGTATGAGAATTGAGGTTGAGATTGGCGCTAAGTGGGAGGAGGAACAAAATCTCAGAGTACTGTTGAAGAGAAAGAACGTAAAGATAGCTACAGACAAAGTTGATGGAGGAAGGAGACGAGGAGGCGGAAAATAGAAGGGATAGGGCCAAAGGGCTTGCAGAGTTGGCAAAGAGGAGGGCATGCAACGGAAGAAGGGAGGGGTTCTTCTCATTTTAGTAGGCGTTTAATCGGATAAAATTAATTAAAATTTATTAATTTATTATTTTTTTAATTAAATTTTTTCACATATTATTTTTATTTAAAATTTTTATACTGTTACGATATTTTTTCGTTAAATTTTTGCTGACTAAATATCCCATAATATTGGCATTTTTCATTCAATATGCACTGCATACATATATGCAGACGAATTCAACCTGCCCTTGTAGCCCATGTATAGGTAGGTCTGTCACCTTTGAAATAAATACTAATATCACATCGGTCTCACTTTTCAATAAAAAAAGTTCTTAAAAACATATCATTTTTCCAGTCAATGTCCAAGTACGGGCATGGCCAAGCATTATTATTATTATTATTATTTTAACAGCTGATGCTTCTTTCATTATCTCATACTTTTTCATTGCCACCACCACCAAGGGGTAGACAAGTAAGGAAAAAAAGAATACGATGGATCTAGGGCCGTTTGAAAAGTTAAATTTTTATTATTTTTTTTTGGGGTAATTTCTTACTAAAAGGTGGTAGGTTTAATTTTTTGTGTAATTGCTAGGACAAATAGAAAATTTTAACAAGTTTTAAATTTTTAATAAAACAAATAAAATTTTTTATTAATTATTGGTAATTTTTAAATATTAGTTAAAAATTTTAGTAATTTTTTAATTGCATTCAATGAAATGATTATTGTATTCCTCACCAACTCAAAAAAATGATAATTTGATAATTTTTCAATTGAACAAAATTGATAACTTTATTGTTTTGCCAAACATTACAAGCATTAAAATTTATTTTTTTCCCTCCAAACGAGACTTGATTGTAAGGACGTTTGGAGCTCCAAAAAAATAAAAAAAAAATCAAAATTGAATTTTTTTTTGAAGTTTGGAGTCTAAAAAATTATTTTGAAATGATGGTTGGATATTTTGTTTGATTTGATATAAAATTGTTAGAAATTATATAAAGTGAAACGTGACAAAATTTTAGTGGATATTCTTAAAAAGTTTTGAAATTTTGTGAAATTTTTTGGTATAAATGTCAATTCAACTTTTAAAAAAATTTGACAAAATCTGTTAGAATACGCCATTTTTCCAACGAATTTTTATAAATTTTTTAAAAAATTGAAACTTTTCAAAGTTCGAAAAAATTTAAACTTTTAAATTTTTTAAAATTTTTTGGTGCTCTGAACGGCACCAAAATCCCATCACTGCTTTTTATAAGACAATATTTTACTCCTTCATATATTGAAGTGTTTGGATGGCAAAATTGTATATATATATATATAATTGATGTGAAAGTGATATTTAACGACATTTAATTAAATAAAGTTGATAATTTTTTATAATTTTGATGGAGTTTAAGTAGATTTTGGGAAGGAAAAAAAATTAATTTTTTGTAATTGGGAAGGAAAAAAATTTAATTTTTTAATAACTAACTTTTCAACATTTTATTAATTTAAAATGTAAGAACAATAACCAACTTTTTATTGCCAAACGAAGCATTAGCAAGCCAAATACTCACAGGTGCATTTGGCTCACTATAATTCTCTAAAAATCTATAAAAACTTTTAAAAGTTAAGTACTTTTTAATGTATTGTATGAATTACGAATTCATAATTTTTATTAAACTATCATACTTTATCTCATTTTTTATCACTTTAAATGCTAACCCAACACGCTTGGTGGAGTTTTGCAACTTTTTGTAACTCTCTCATGGGATATGCTTGAAGACATCACTAAGTGGACGGATTCTGTCGGATTCTGTCAATCAAGGGCATAGGTTTGCTGGACCCCAAGTCGAGTTTGACAACTCTTATCGAAACTTGTTTTAACTGCAAAATATACTACATGTCTGTAATACCATGCCTATTGACTGTCCTCTCCTAGTTCCTCTTACTCAAAGCACACTACCGTCGGAAGTATTTTTCAAAATTTCTATATAAATTTCCATGTAAACAAGAAAATTATCTTTTAGAAAATTCGTGATATAAAGTAAATGCCTACATTTTCCTATATCCATATCTATAGAGTTGTAATTAAAATAAAATTATATGAATTTATTATTTCAAATTCACAGGATCACAAATTTTTCATATCAGAGTAATTTAATCTAACAATTTTTTTTTTTTTTAAATTGAACAGCATAACTCTAATCATAAATTGTCGTTTTTCTTATATATGCATTTATTAGTATTACTAAATTTCCGCTCCATTTTTTTATTATATGTGTCTATTTTTATTAGTAAAATTCTTGCTTTATTTTTTTATTAAACAAATTAAATGATGCCTATGTTTTTTGTTGATTGATTAATCTTTTTTTTTTTTAATAGTGGTTGAACGTTAAATGCTATTTTTAGATTAGAAGATAGGTAATTAACTCGGCTTATATAATATAATCTAACAACAATAATTTTAAACATTTCACTTAAAGATTTATGAACCTCTTTTATACGGAATAAATATTTTTAAATAAAAATTGATAACAAGCAATTTTTCTAAATAGTTCAAGTCAATGTGCAAGTAAATTATACTAATAAATTACTTTTCTAAATTTTCTAACAATTGTTACTTGAATTATTGTAAAAAATTTAGTTAATTAATATGATAAAAATAAATTTAGGTGGCTTTCACTATGAAAGAAATAATTAAATACAAGAGTGGTATAAATTCTCTATATTAATTGTTATATATTGTATATTTGCATAAAAAATAATTCTATATATGTATAAAAAAAATATCTATTTACAGGGAAAATCCTAGTTTTGTATTGTGGAAGATTATTGTAAATTAATTACCATACGGAGCCACGAGGTCCGCATGGTGTGCGACTCGTGGACCTCGCGGGCAGCACTATAGTTCGATCAGGATAAAACAATTCAGTTAAGAAGTTTTATATATCCACCCTGACCTACTTGTACTGGATTCCGCAGATAGATACCACATGAAGGTGCTATAAATAGAGCGGTGATTGAACTTTATTTCTTCGCCTTCCCCGAGAACCCCAACAACAACAACAAAGCTTTTATTTCTCAACAATGGCTCCTTCACAACCCCAAGATCTTCATTTTGTTCTGATTCCCGTCATGTCTCAAAGCTTCCACCTACCCATGTTGGACCTCGCCAATTTACTTGCCCAAAACGGCGTGACTATTACTGTAATCACTACGCCTCTCCACGCCTCGAAGCTCCAAGCCAAGGTCGATCGCTGGGCAAAATCATTAAACCTCAGAATCAAACTCATCAGCGTTTACTTCCCCGGTAAAGAAGCTGGGTTGCCCGAAGGATGCGAAAGCACCGAGAATCTTCCTTCTCTGGAGTTGGTGAAACAATTTCTCACCGCTACTTATATGATGGAAGAGCCAGTAGAGAAGCTGATTGCGTCCCTCGAGCCAAAACCCAGTTGCATAATTACCTCCTCTTTTCTTCCGTGGGCTGCGAGGCTTGCTCAAAAGCTCAACCTCCCGAGGTACCTCTTCCATCACATTTCTACCTTCGCTCTGGCGTGTGCTGCCGTCGTCCTCTTCACCAGAGTTGATGAGACCGTGTCTTCGGATACTGAGCCATTTTTGGTGCCTGATCTGCCCCACAAAATTGAGGTCACCAGGGCTCAAATGCCCGACTTGAAAGGAAGATTTTCGAACGACATTCAAGGTACCGTGGACGACATCAACGACGCTGAGTTCTCGGCGGACGGCGTTTTGGTGAATAGCTTTGACGAGCTGGACTGGGAGTACGCCGCTGTGTATCGAAAATTTGTGAAGAAATTCTGGGGCGTTGGGCCGCTTGTTCTCTGTAACAAAGACCTGTCCGATAAGATTGATCGAGGATACAAAGCCACCATCGACGAGCACTATTGCTTGAAATGGCTCGACTCGAAGAACCCAAGCTCGGTCATTTACGCTGCTTTTGGCAGCCTCTGTCAGCTTCAAGCTCCCCAGTTGATAGAACTCGCTTTGGGCTTGGAAGGCTCCAAGTCGCCCTTCATCTGGGTAATAAGGGAAGAGAATTACTCAGCGGAATTCGAGAAATGGATGGCGGAAGAGAAATTCGAGGAGAGGAACAAAGAAAATGGTCTCATTATCCGAGGATGGGCGCCGCAGATTCTGATATTTTCCCATCCGGCGGTCGGAGGGTTCTTAACGCACACCGGGTGGAACTCGGTGGTCGAGGCTATGGTCGTGGGCATGCCGTTGATAACTTGGCCTATGTCTTCGGACCAATTTTATAATGAGAAATTTGTTTCCAATGTGATGAAAAATAACGTGAGCATTGGGGTTGAGGTTGGTAGAAAATGGGAGAAGCAAACAAAGTTCAATGGAGTCCTGGTGAGGAAAGAGAATATAAAGGGGGCTATAGAGAAGTTGGTGGCGTCGGAAGGCATAAGGAAAAGAGCCAAAGAGCTTGAAGAGATGGCGAAGAGGGCAACGGGTGAAGGGGGTTCTTCTCGTTTGAACGTGAAGTCGTTCATTCAAGATGTCCTCCAAAAGGTCGAAGCCCGCGCGAATGGAACCCAACAAGGATCGGATCAAGTTTGGGCTCGATAGGACCGGAGTTTCGCCATGATATGATATATTTTAATCCCCTCATTTTCTTTTTCAAGCTCTGTCCACGCATTAATACTCATTTTTCGAGTTAATTCGACTCGCCTCATATAATATAAAAAAAATAAAGTTTGATATTTATTTATGCTTTATATATAGTTTTTTAAATATTATATATATAATTAAAAAACTAAATATCTATATAAAGTTTTGAAAAAAAAATAAAACTCGTGAATTATCATAATTTTTAAAATTTCAACTATATATAAGAAACTTAAAATTAATTTTGTTCAGTGTTAGCAATATATATATATATATTGCAAAAATAAAACTCGATTTCAAAATACATTTGGGCCTATTATCTTGACCAAGTTTGGCCCAAAGACTGTATTTAGATATTCAGACCCGCGAAAATTTGGGACCGGCCGAACAAGTTAGTGTTAGCCCATGATCGGCTCAAGCAATGGCAGTCAAAATCAAATAGCTCATTAGTTACTTCATGTGGCAGAATTTGACTCAAAATAAGTCAGAATTTTCGCATCTCACTGTACTCGAGTTTAGGTTGGTCGATGTTTGGCTGTTTTATAATTTAGATTATTAATTATTTATTATGATTTATTTAATAGTTGCGTTGGTCATAAATTTTTATTGTGTAATTAATTAGTTTTATTTAAGTGGCATTTAAATTAATTTGAATTTTATAAATTTTGAGCTGTTAAATTACTTAAGAAATTGATCTTAACTATTTGTATTAATATGATTAAGTGTTGCAAAGACAATTAAAGTTGGAACTATAGTGTCATGAATTTTGAATTATGATTAATTGTCCGCCGTGATTTGAATGTGTGGTAGTACAAGATGAAAGAAATTATATATTTCAATGGAGTTAATTTTGTCCCGTAGGGCTAAGGGTGTATATTAGACTTTAGTTATTTTTTTTATTTTTTGGTGAATCAAAATATTCGAATCAGTTTACGCCTACTTTAACTAATCTCTGGAGTCGTAAAATTAACAATTAGATAAATCATTTAATGATTTTGAAGAGGTTTGAACTAGTGACTTTCGAGGAATAAATCTAAATTTTTACGAGTTGAGCTAACCACCGGAGTTAAATTTTAATTATTTGAAAGGTGAGTATAGAGAAAGAGACTCTAGGCTATGTTTGAATGGTAAAAATATAACATATGATTAATTTTTTTTATGTCAAATTATTTTGTTAGTATTTAGTTGGTAAGACATATAAAGGATGTATAGAGCCCGTTTGGAGGTTCAAAACTAGTAAAAAAGTACTAAAAATTACATTTTGTAACATTTGGTGCGTTTAGTAGTCATAATTTTTCTTACTTTTTTGCTTTGTTACAATAAAAAATAAAATCAAAAGTTTTTTCAACCACACAAAAATTACCACTTTTTTGTTTTGTTACAGTAAAAAATTTACCAAACACAAAAGTTACTATTTTTTGCTTTGCTGTAGTAAACAGTTTACTAAACACCTAAAAAATGTAAAACAATGTTAAAAATTACAATTTTTTTCCACCAAACATACAAAAAATACAACTAAAAAAACACATAAAAATTTACCAAAGGTTAAAGTTTTTTGCTTTTTTTTTAACATCCAAACGGCCTCGTAATTTGACTAAAAAAGTGAAAAAAAAAATATTTTACCTTTAAATTTAAAATATTTGAGTCTCGGTTTTGGTGAGTCCTAAAGGTCTGGGACGAGGGGGAGCTGCAGTCACCGCTGACTGCAGCGGCTGCGGTCGGGGCAAAATGGTGACGTTTTGCTCTTTTTTTTTTTTTTTTTTTTTTTTTTTTTTTTTTTTCCGCCGAGTCCTGAGGCTACGTGCGTGTGTTTTGTGTTCGAATAAAAATAAAATATAAATTAAAATAATTAACTTTTTATTTGATTAAGTTAAAAGATAAAATAAAAAAAATATTTTGATATAATTAATTAATTTTTGACTACTTTTAAGTGTATAAAAAATAAATAAAAATAAGTAAAAAATATTTGTAAATTTTTAATTTATAATAAACTTGTCAAAATATAAATATAAATATATATTTTTTAATTTTATTTCACTTTAACTCAATTTAAAAGTTACCAAAAATTGATGTGTTGGCAACTCGCACAAAAATTGATGTGTTGGCAAACTCAATTTAAAAGTTACCAAAAATTGATGTGTTGGCAACTCGCGCGGCGCGAGTTGCCGCGAGTTGCCAACACATCAATTTTTGGTAACTTTTAAATTGAGTTAAAGTGAAATAAAATTAAAAAATGCGCGAGTTGCCAACACATCAATTTTTGGTAACTTTTAAATTGAGTTAAAGTGAAATATAATTAAAAAAAATTATTTATATTTATATTTTGACAAGTATATTATAAATTAAAAATTTATAAATATTTTTTACTTATTTTTATTTATTTTTTATACACCTAAAAGTAGTCAAAAATTAATTAATTATATCAAAATATTTTTATTTTATTTTATCTTTTAACTTAATCAAATAAAAAATTAATTATTTTAATTTATATTTTATTTTTATTCTAACACAAAACACACACACGCTCCCAAAATCACTCAACACACACACGCAACCTCAGGACTCAGCGAAAAAAAAAAGAACAAAACGTCACCGTTTTTTCCCGACTGCAGCCGCTGCAGTCAGGGGGTGACTGCAGCCCCCCTCGTCCGAAGTGTGACCGTGGGATTTGGAGGCCTAACATTTCTAAATAATCACGTGTGGTTAGTTGATTTTAAATTTAACGGTTTAAGTATATTAATTTATTTTTTAAATTAATTTTAATTTTAATCTAATATAATTTTTTTATCTTGCTGTTCGGGCTGACGTTGGAAATAATATCAACCTCCTTTTATTTTCGTGGCCGTGTACGTGTAAATACAAATCAGTGTTGGAGAAAATAACCCAAAAAAAAAAAGAATAGAGAGATATATATATGCAGCGAGGGGAAAAGTGATCTGTCGTTTATGTGTGTAAAGGACGTGGTACCGATTTTGAGGGAAAAAAAAAAAAGATCAATGCTATAATTACACTAATTCATTTATACTCTCATTTACACTCAGCCAAAACGACGTTATTTTGACTTAAAAAAAAAAAAAAAAATGAGGACGGAAGAAGCTGAAGGACGGAAGAAGCTGAAGGGGTTCGCCGGAGCTCTTCTGTCGACACGAATCTGAGTTCACCGGAGTTCACTCTCATGGCGGGAGTTCGCCGAAACCCAAATCGTTCATACCCCAAGTAAATCGGTCCCTCTCCCTCCCCCTCTCCCAACCCAACTCCTCTCTCTCGCCGACTACGTACTCTCTCTCCTCCACCACTCCGCCCTCCCGCCATGAGAGTGAGCTCTGACGAACTCAGATTCGTGTCGACAGGGGAACTCCGGCGAACTCAGATTCGTGCTGACAGAGGAGCTCCGGCAAATCTTTTCAATTTTTTCCGTCCTTATTTTTTTTTAAGGCCAAAACGACGTAAATGAGAGTGTAAATAAATGAGTGTAATCGTAGCATTGTTCAAAAAAAAAAAAAAAAATGCCTTGCTGTTGCCGCTGCCTCCATGGGCAGAGAACAACAAAGGGGGAAGAGATGGTGCATGGGGTAATTTGTCAGATGGTGTTGAAAAAAATTAGTTATTTTTTGTAAATTTTAGTGAATTTAAATTTTGACCCCTTTTAAATAGGGCTTCAATGTACATATAATAATTTACAGGTTAATCAACTATCTTTATTATTATTATTATTATTATGAATGTTATTAGTAATCAGAAATACAAGTTTTAAAATTATTATTATTTATACATGAATATTATTTACTCGAAAAATTTTTTGAATTAAATTATTTTATTTAAAAATTTATTCTTTTCAAATAGTTATTATTATTATTATTATATTCTAACTTTAGTGTTTCATTCATTGATCTTTTTTGCTCACCCCTTGTTATTATTTTTGCAGAAAAATATGAAGGAAATTATTCACGAAGTCTGAACGTTAAAACCTGCAATTGTGGCATTTTTGGAGAGAGTCATTCTCTTATCTTGTGATTCTGATTTGGTGATCAGTTTGGAAATGTATCATTAGAACTTCGGACTCTGGTCGATAGAGTCTTTGCTTTCGGACTTCATTGCTCCTGTGTTCTAATTTTTTTTTTTTTTTAATAATTGGGTTCTTGGAATGATTCATGAAGATGAGGATATTTTTATTGCTTTTGACATTTTGTATACACATTGGTTGCCGGTTGCCGCTGCCCTCGGGCTCCAAAATTATCATTTCACAACCGGGAAAAAGGTTTATGGCTTAACGGATAACTGTAAGCCGAACCCGGCAACCCGATGAAAACCTGTCTGTCATAAGACGGTTGGGTTTAAGACTTCTAAAAAAAATTATCGGGTCGGATATAACCCATTCCGTTAGCTCACCACCCGACCCGTCGTGCACTCCTTTCAAACCCGCCCACTGCCGTGACTCTGTTTGGAGTAAGAAAAAAATAAGATAAATTAAGATAAAATATAATTTGAGGTTGATTTTGACGCATTTTTTTCTGAAAAGTAACAAACTGTGGGAACGATTTTCTAAATCTGTTCCCACGGATTCAAAAAAATTCACAAAAAATAATGACAATGGTACATATTTGAAAGCTTTCAACACGAAAAATATGATTGTATAAAAAATTTACACATTTAATTAACCTACTTCCAGATTTTTTATTTTTTTAGCCAAATATAGGAATTTTTTGAAATTAGTGATAGTGAAAAAATTAGAGATAGAGCGGATTGTTGGAGTTTTATAAATATTTTTACAGTTTTTTCTTGAATGGGACCAAATATCCTAAAGCTAACTGAGCTGGACTTGGAACTTGACTCCACAGCTTGACTATATAGTTCACACGGCCCTAGTAGCCCCGTTGCCACAGGTGTTGCACCTTACTTTACGGCAATGTCCAAGTCAGGCCAAGCTGGATATCAACGGGGGAGCCAGAAATTTATACATAGTCGGATGCTAATTATAAGATACATAATGACAGAAAGAGACAGAGGAAAGAGTTAAAGTGAGATCACAAATTTTTTTTTTACTTGTATTAAGTGGATTTGATACAATTGTATTGATACGTATTAAGTTAAATACTTAGTTCATTTTCACTCTTAATCATTAGGAGGTCATCTGCTTATCTATTTTTGAAATCTATAAAAATTAAGCACACAAAGCGAATGCTAGATAAAAATTAGGTGAAAATTATTCCTTTTTTTTTTTAATTCTCTATCATTAAAGCCTTAAAAGGTTTGTTGATTTTATGTTATTAGTATGTTTGGTAAGTCAAAAAAGTGAACTTTTTATAACTTTGGTTCGGGTATTGTTCCGTAACACTTTAAAAAAAAAATTATGTATTTGATAAAAAGTTTTAAAAATTAAAAAAAAATTAGAAAAAATTTGTGCCTGCAAAACACACTGGCTCATAGTTCCCAGAGGAACATTTTAGGCACCCGAAAGTTTACAAATTGTAAGAGTCATTTGGTTTATTTTTCTATTTTTTATTATCTGTTTTATGTTTTTATTTTTTAAATTCTGTTTTGATCTTATTTTTCGTTTTATATTTTTGAAAATAAGAAAATTAACTCAAAATTTATTTAGTTATTTGTATTTTGAAAATTTATTTTCGAAAACTGAAAATGAGTTTACACATGAAATAAAAAATGATAAAGAATCGTTTTGAGAGTTTTTAACAAAAAAAATAAGGAAAAATATCAAAACAAGAAAAATTAAGCATTTTCTATTTCTTCATTTTGAAATTTTTGACACATATAACAAAACAGAAAATAGAAAACAAAAAAATAAACTAAATACTACCGTAATTTTTAATAAAGAGGCAAGAGAATCCGAGGAAAGATATTTATGGTCGCCATTGATTTCCTGGGGCATTTTGATGCAATTAATAAGTCTTTCAGGGGAAGATAGGTAAATAAAGTAAAAGTTCCGACCTTGCCCGAATTAAGCGAATAAAATATTTTCTATGAAGGAAACGGCGAGGAACAGTACACCCAATCTTTAGCCAAATTCCATCATTCAAGATTGCCTTTTCACCATTTTAGTAAAATTTTATTTATTTTTGATTGCAATTAAGATGCGTTTGGTGCGAGAGCAAAGAAATAAAATATTATAAAAATAATTATTAATTTTTTTATACATATTTGAAATAAGAGAGTAAGTATTAATCCAAGTTAATAGTCATCCACAAAATGAGAGTATTTAAAGAAAAGTAAATGAACGGGACGTAAAGGAAAAATTTACTCCTCTCTTACGTTCTCTTTTACAGTAATGACAAATTATACTAATTATTATAAAATATACTATGTTTACTCAAAATAAAATAAATTATTTTATCAAAACAAAACTTAATAAATAATGAATTATTATAAAAATATTTTATTTTACTTTATTAAATTAATTATATTGAAAAATTAATTTAAATTTGGAATTATTTATTTTATAAAATTAAAATAAATTATTTTATCAAAATAAAAGTTAATAAATAATAATTTATTATAAAAATATTTTATTTTACTTTATTAAACTAAAAATATTGAAATATTAATTTATAATTGGAATTATTGATTTTACAAAATTAAAATTGTATTAGTAAATAATAGTTACTTATTTAAACAATTTATCCAATTTATTTTATAAAATTAAATCTGTATTTAGTAAATAATAGTTAGTTATTAAAACAATTTATCTTATTTAGATGTTTTATTAAAAAAATTATTTTTATAATAATTTACTATTAAATTATGCATTGTACCAATATATTTTACTAAAATTACTAATTTACTTAATCAAACTAAAATTAATTATTTTATTAACGTATTTCGTCAAAAATAAAATAAATTTTAATAAATAATAATTTATTATTAAGATAATTTATATTTTGTTAAATTAATTACTATTGAAATATTAGTTTATGATTAAAATTATTTATTTTTTAATTATATTTATTTTTAATAAATATTTTATTAAATTAAAATTAATTTTTATAATTAATAACTTACTTCTACATTTTGTATTTTACTGAAATTAAATTAAAAAATAATTAATACAACGATCTATTTTATTATAATATTTTACTAAAATTAAATTATCTAATTCTCAAATAATAAATTATTTTCAATATAAATAGTACTAAGAATTAAATTGATTTATTATGAAGATAAGATTTTATTTTTAACAATATTAAAGTTATTTAATATTGTGATAACAATTTATTATTTAAACTAGTACTAATTTATTATCAAAATTAATTTTTATTAAATTATTTCATTAAAAACTATTTTAACTAATTTTAAATTAATAATTTATTTTTAAAAATATTTTAATAAGTGGACATTGTATATGAGCTAATTGTTATTTTTCAAATCAAATATAATTAAATTATACAGGTGAATTATTACACTCATTTGAGGCATAATACAATTATTATTATTTATAATTTATTTTTATTATCTAAACATAGAGGTACTGCGCCCTGTAAAACTTATTCATATAATCCTTTGGGGTGCTCTTTTCATAAGCCTATGGCAAACCAGACAATGAGTTAACTGTGCAAAGATTACTAGAATTTTGTAGAATATTTTCACCTCGTATTATCATCAAATAATATTTCGTAAAACAAGAATTTACTTGATGCATTTGAATTATTTTTGATCTCATATATATATATATATATATATATGCGCGCGCGCGGGGCTGTTTTTATATTAAAATGTCATATTTGTTTAATTACTTTGTTACATTTATGTCATATTTTTAAAAGATTTGTTATGTGCAGTTGAGCTTGTCTATTTGTTGGTATTTGAATTAAGAGTCTGCGACACTCAAATAAATAACTTAAATTGCACGATTACAATTATAACGTACGATTGCGGTTGGCAAATAATATATATATATATATATAATTTGGTTCATTTATGTCGTATGTCACCATTGTGAGAAACTTCTAGGCAAATAATATGCCATGCCCAACAATACAGGTTTAGTAATGATGCTGCGAATCATTAATACTTTTCAATGATAAGAGTCATCCTCGAGGTTTTACAAAGTCACATTAGTTAGCAATTGATTGCAAATTTAATATTAGGACCGGTTGTGACAAAAATTTAAATAAAGTGAGATAATTTGTGAATTTGTAATTCGTGTAATAAGATAAGAAATAAATAAATTTTTAAAATTTTAAAAAATTTTTAACAATTTTTAATAAATCAAACACATCCAGTAATTATGTCTGATTGCATGTTGTCTCAAAGAGACAATTATTTTACACGTATATATGTTGATGAAATCCTATGTTTAGAAAAGTAAGTGCGCAGCAGCCACAGCCTGACTCCATTCACATTACGAAAAGTAAATAGACTCACCTGAAAACGGTGAAAGTGATGGAAACAGGTTGAAGAAGAAGTATGTAGTGTCGTAGAATCAACCCAAACTCTTTGAATTGAATGAGTTATCATCGTAAAATAAGTAATGAAATAGTATATATTCTAATCTTTCTAGAAGAGACAATGTAATGAAATAAATGTATGACGGTGGTTTACTAAAAATTTAGAGTCTTTACTTGATTCAAGATGTGTAATGTATATATTATTTCAAAGTGATTTATTAATCGACTAATAAGTTATTTCATGACAGTTACGTCTATCGTTTTACTGTAAAAGATTAGATTGGTCCATTCTACCATAAGTTCCTCTCTAATCCATTGAGTAGGATTCGACGGTGAATTTAAGTCAATTAATAAAAAAACTTCATTTCCTTGATCTTAATTTGCGTAAAAATTCCAAACTTAAATCCTAATTGAAGTGAAGAGACCTAAATTTTCATGGGTCTCATAAAATTTTACTTATATATGATTAGCTATTATATAAACAAGTTCAATAAAACCCTTGTATACCTTCTTTAATTTCTTGATAAAGAGAAATATGAGTAACGGTAGTTCGAATATGTATATAAAGAATATCTTTTTTTTTTTAATACTTCTTACTATTAGATAGTGCCCATAAATCTCATAATAAGTATCCAAAAATTCATTATGAATTTTGATGGGAGCTTCTCTTAAAGAAATAACGTATTGATCTAGTTGCCACTGAATTAGAGAGGGTTATCTAAATTTATCTATTTTTATCGATAAGCTCCAATTACAACATAAGAATTAAAAAAAATAGATTTTTTTTTTACTTAACGGGTTGTGAAAATATAGTAATAATAATAATAATAATAATCAAATGAGAGACCAAGGTCACTCACCGTGAGACGCACGCATTGTACGTGAGCTTTGGTTCATTCATTGAAAATCAACTGCTTTGAAAGGCCAACTGCTGCAAAAGAAAAGAGAAGAGAAGAGTAGCCGCATGATGATATATAAGAGACGGTGACAACAGTTCGTCGCATGCGCACTCGGTTTGTGCCGACGGACTGAATCCATTGCAGAAGTCTTGAGTTCGCATTACACGCAAGGCAATAAGCCACGACTTGCAAAGATGATCGCCCACCGAAATTAGTCCAATGATTGCAATCGCAGCAATGTTTGAAAAGTAGCTTTTGTTGACAAGAAGTGTCTCGTGCAATCCATGTTTTCAATTTAGCGAGCGTGACAATTTTGCCCTGTATTCTCGAGATTCATGACAATTACATTGATGCGTTTGTAATAATAAAAAAAAATGAAATAATTTGAAAGTTTGTATTTCGTATCATTAAATAAAAAGTAAAAAATTTTTAAAACTTTTAAAAATTTTTTAATAAATTTTAACAAACTCAGCACACCTTATATGACTTCAAAAGAATCTGTAATTTAAATGCCGGTTATGAGTCGGAACAAATATTTTTGATTTCTTTATTGTATTGTTTTTTTTTTGAACATACAGAACATTTATAAATTTGAGTTAATTATTGGATATTAAAATTTATAAAATTTAGACACAAGGCAGTCACTTTTGGAGTGAACTCATAACTTCTTGGACGTACAACTTGGGGTAAGGGTGAGGGTAAGGCTAGCGGCGCACACATTTGTTATTAAAATTTAAATTCTAACTGTAAGTTATCATGAATTTTAACTTAGTTTATGTTTGATATGATTAGATATGATTTGATTTGATAGTTTCACAAATATATATATATATATATATATATATATATATATTATTAAGTCTAATTTAATTATCTCTCAAATAATATGTATACACACTTAGATGTTCTTAGTTATTCTAAAAGAAAATAAGAAAAAGTATTTTGAGTAGAAAGTCAATTAAAATTAAAATAATTTATTCTTTAAATAAAAATTTGTAAAGACTTAATTCGAAGTAATTGTTAGACTGGTCGAAATACAAAGATGAAATGAAAAATCCCCCATCCTAATTTAAAAAAAAAAAAAAAAAAAGCGTATACATTTAGGGGTCATCTGCTCATTGCCAACTTTTATTTACTTTCTTTTTTTTTTTGTTAAGTATTTTATTTACTTATTTACTTTCTTCACTAAAATTTATTATTATTTTTAATTTTATTAGCTTTTACTAATTTTCTTTAGTTCTTTTTAATTTTTTTTGAACTTTTATAAGTTTTTACTAAATACACAAATTTTACTGAAGTGACACAAGATAACATTAAGATAAAAGTTGTAAAAGTTAGCTTTTATTTTTTTCCAAAGGTACCCTTAATCAATATATTATATAGAGGGCATTTAGAGTATCGAAAAATAACGGAAAAATATGATTTAGATAATTTTTTACGTTTGATGTACAACCACAAAATTATGTTTTTTAAAGTTAAATAGTTTTATTTTTGACTTTTGCGTCAATTTTTTGGATTTTAAATCCATTTGAATGGCTTTTTTGGGTCCATTAAAATGATTTTATGTCAGAATGTTTTTGAAAGTTGGTAAAAAGTTTTTGAGATATATGGAAAAGTTATTGGAGTTTGTGAAAATATTGTTGAAATTTGTCAAAGATTTATTAGAGTTTGTAAAAATTTGTTAGAATATGTATATATATATATATATATATAAATTTATAAAAATTTTACGAAATACAAGAAAGGCAAAATATTTCAGAGAGTATTAAAAAATTTTAAATATTTTAAGAGGTTTTCAGAGTTTTCTCACATTTTTAGTGCTCCAAACGCACCTTTAAAAAAAATTGATTTGGTTAGGGCTCGTTTGATAAAATTGTCAGTTTTTAATTTTTGTGTTCAGTTTTTTAGTTTTTGTCTTTAATTTTTAATTTTTTGTTTTCATTTACATAGTAGGAAAAAAAATTAAAACTTGAAAACACGTTTGGCAATGATAATTATTAGTTAGTAGTTACAGCTGTTAATTAATTAAATTTAATAAATTTAATTATATTAATTATTAAAAGTAATTTAATTCTATAAAAATAAAATATAATAAACATAATTTATTATAATTATTTTTAAAAATAATTTAATAGAATATATTTCTTGTTAATTAAAGTAATTAATTTAATTAACTTAACTTAATTTCATTTAATTTAATTACTTAAATTTAATTGATTTAATTAATTAATTATATTAATTAGATTTAATTATTTTAATTATATTATTTTTTCAAAATAATTTGATTCAATAAAAATAAAATAAAATATATGCAATATAATTTAATTATATAATTAATTTAATT
Source organism: Vitellaria paradoxa (assembly GCA_019916065.1). Taxonomy (NCBI): domain Eukaryota; kingdom Viridiplantae; phylum Streptophyta; class Magnoliopsida; order Ericales; family Sapotaceae; genus Vitellaria; species Vitellaria paradoxa. Next base: position 7,329,548 of record CM034234.1, read on the forward strand.
TAATTATATAATTAATTTAATTTAATTATATAATTAATTTAATTTAAATTAATTAAACATATTTATTTTAATTATATCTTTATTAAAATAATTTAATTCAATAAAAATAAAATATATTAAATATAATTTATTATATTATTAATTAAATATAATTTAATAAAATAATTTTATATTAATTTAACAAATTAAATTCAATTGTAATTAATATAATTTGGTTAATTAATATATTTAATATATAATTTAATATATTAAATTAATTATTGATAAAAGTAATTATTAATTAAATTATATTTGATATATTTTTACATAAATAAAAATAATATATTATTAATTTTATATATTAACATATTTTATATATTAATTTAATATTTTTATATTAAATAATAATATATTTGGTGGTAACCGGATATGAGTGGAAAGTAGTGGCGGTGGTGGCCGCATATTGGTAACAACTAGTAGATGATAGTAATTGATGGTTGTAATTAGTAGTAGTTGTATAAGAACTTGAAAACTGAAAATCAAAACTTGAGAAAACAAATTTTCTATGTTTTCATAATTTTTAAAAATTTGGAAAACAATTTTTTATTTTTTTGAAAACTAAAGACAAATTTACTAAACGCGTTTTCATGTTCAGTTTTTAAAAAAAATAAAAATAAAAACTGAAAACAAAATGATTACCAAACGCGACCTTAAATAATTTGAAATTGAACCAAATTAGTGGTAGTAGTACAGTAACTATTTTTGTATTTTGGGGCTCCCTGAATTAGTTAATTTGTATTGGAATAATTGATTTCATTATAAAAGCCTCTCCAAACACATTAATTAATTTTCACGCAACTCTGAACCTCGTTAGTGCCGAAAGCGCCCCCAGAAGATTGAGGTACCACCGCAAGTCCAACAAAAAATACATGTGGCATTTCAAATCCCCACCCCCCCCCCCCCCCCCCGCCCACCAGGAGAACCAGTCCATGTTCCAGGAAAAGAAGAGTGTAACGCGGTTTTCACAAATGGCAGGCTGACCCGGTCCATAAATTGTGATCCGCGCAAAGTGTTCTTCGTCCAAAATTAAGACTTTGAAATATATATAGGTACACGTATTTTTTTTTTTTGAAAGGTGAAGTTTTTCTTTTTTTTTTTTTTTTATAAGGGGGAGGGGGAAGACTCGAACTCGAGTCATGAGCGGGCAAGAGAGGCTCTTAACCACTGAGTTACAGGCCACGCTCATATATAGGTACACGTATATATCGATAAAACCCAGAAACTTTCTCGATGGTTGACCCAAGCCGTGAATCTGAGGTTATAAATACTCACATTAATTATTCATCCCCATATCAAATAAATAAATAAGAAGAAGCAAAAAATTTAAAACTTGTCTCACAGGTACAAAATTTGTTCGAACACTAGCAAGATAAAGTAATTGATGATCGTAACTTTTTTTTTTTTCCCCCTTTTTTCTTCTCTTTTCTCTGGGCATACGCACCACCAATCAAGCCATCTCCACTGGCCAACTCCCACAAAATGAACACCATCAACCAACCCCAATTTTACGGCTGTGTAAGTTGACTTGATTTAAAAACAAATACATATATGTTTAAAGTCGGTTATATATTAACTGCTTCACTCGTCATTAATTTCTTGTGGAGTGTTTGGTTAGCAAAAATATAACGAAAATATAACAATTTGAAGTAAAAATAATATGTGGTGAAATTTGATTGGAAGAGAATATGAAAAAATTGATGAAAATTAGTGAATTTTAATTAGTCCTGGCCAATCAAACACTAAAAAAATAAAAAATAAAAAAATAACCACTTTGACTCAGTCAAAGTCAAGCTCTCATTATAAAGAACGGAAGCACCTAAGCAAAAAATCATGCAAACCTTCACAAACTAGAGAGTATCATCATCATCATCTCTGGCTCTTCCCAGTTCCGAAGCAATGGAATCAGCAGCTTCACACCAGCAGCAGCAGCTTCACTTCGTGCTGATTCCGCTCCTGGCTCAAGGCCACATGATCCCCATGATAGACATGGCTAGGCTACTCGCAGAGCAGGGCGTGATGGTGAGCCTTGTCACGACACCTCACAATGCCTCCAGGTTCGGCTCAACCATAGAGCGGGCCAGAGGTTCGGGCCTTCCAATCCAACTCCTGGAAATCCCATTCCCCTGCCAAGAAGTCGGGCTCCCTCCGGGCTGCGAAAACCTCGACAGCGTCCCTTCCCGCCACCTAATCAGAAATTTCTACAGCGCGCTCGACAAGCTGCAGCAGCCGTTGGAGCAGTATTTGGAGGAGCAGAGTCCCCCTCCAAGCTGCATAATTTCGGACAAGTGCCTCTTCTGGACTTACAGGACGGCCCAAAAGTTCAAGGTCCCCAGGCTCGTCTTCCACGGGATGTGCTGCTTCTCGCTCCTGAGCTCTCACAACATAAAGCTGCACAATGCTCACCATTCCGTTGCTACCGATTTTGAACGATTCGTGATTCCAGGAATGCCCAAGAGGGTTGAGATAACCAGGGCTCAGCTTCCCGGGGCGTTCATTTCTCTGCCAGACTTGGACGTCATTCGCGACCAGATGAGAGAGGCGGAATCGGCCGCATTCGGGGTCGTGGTGAATTCCTTCAGTGAATTGGAGCACGGTTGCGTGGAGGAGTACGGAAAGGCTATAAAGAAAAGAGTCTGGTCCATCGGGCCGGTTTCCCTCTGTAATAAGGAAGTTCTGGACAAGTTTGAGAGAGGGAGTAGAGCCTCGATTGATAGAAAAGAATGCCTGGACTGGCTTGATTCGATGAGACCGAAATCGGTTCTTTACGCTTGTCTGGGCAGCCAATGCCGCCTAGTTCCATCACAGCTGATAGAGCTCGGGCTGGGATTAGAGGCCTCGAAACACCCGTTCATTTGGGTGATTAAAACCGGGGAGAGATTTCCGGAGCTTGATAAGTGGCTGTTGGAAGAGAATTTTGAGGAAAGAATCAGAGGGAGGGGAATGTTGATTAAGGGTTGGGCCCCGCAGCTCTTAATTCTGTCCCACCCTGCAATCAAAGGGTTCTTGACTCACTGCGGATGGAACTCAACCGTGGAAGGGGTGTGCTCCGGTGTGCCGATGGTTACGTGGCCCATGTTTGCGGAGCAGTTCTTAAATGAGAAACTGGTTGTTGAGATTTTGAGGATTGGGGTTCGGGTCGGAGTTGAGGTCTCCGTTAGATGGGGAGAAGAAGAGAAAGTTGGAGTTTTGGTGAGGAGGGAAGAAGTGAAAAAGGCTATAGATAGATTGATGGATGGGGGAGAAGAAGGAGAGAGCAGAAGCAAGAGAGCAGGGGAGCTTGCTGGAATAGCAAGGAGAGCCGTGGAAATTGGAGGTTCTGCTCACTCCAACTTGTCACTCCTAGTCCAGGATATAGTTAATGAAATAAGCAAATCAGGAAAAGAGGTTGGAAAATGAAATAACTATAGAAATTTTTACTAGGCTTATTTTAAGAATGATATGACGATGATATTTGATAATAAAAGCACATATTAGTTTGTTACTGTTTTAAAAATAATTCTGTCAATAGATTTTAATATATTATCATTACTCGTAAAAGAAAGATCATTCGAGTATCAAATTCAATCCAAATTAATTTGAGATTCTGTTTTGACCTATAGTGAATTCGATTCTATAAAAAAAAAAAAAAAAATTAATTGTTTTTGGGGTGAATTCGGATTTTGCACCTTTAATATTCATTGGAAGATCATTTTAGATTGAATATTCCCTATTAGTATTAATTTAATTGATTGGATTTCTGGTCTCTTTCCTATTCCCAATTCTCTCAATGCGAGTATCATATATATATAGGCTGTTGTTACATGCTAGTAAGGTTGGATGAACTATGAAGTCTCTGCATAGGTTGGACGAAGAAGCCATTCTTCCCCATCAATGTATGAAACATCCATAAAAGGGGCTGCTTCCCATTGCCCCAGTTGCTTTCCATAAGAGACTCTGTATGTGTAGTTTGCTCCAGGTCCCCAGCACTCGTACTCCCCAAAGAAGACAGTCCTGCCAAACAAGCAATTAAAAGTTCAAGTAAAAAAGTATATTTTTTTTTAAAGGAATTGAAGAGGGTATTAATTATTTAATTAGCAATTATATAGTATATATATATATATATATATGCATGTAGGGATTAAGTATACAGACTGGTCTCTGGAGGGGTCTCTCCAATCATTCCATCCATCTGGGGAGACAACCTGGGACATGTAGGTTTTTGAGAAGACGACAGTAGCGTAAGCTCTCCATGCTCGCCCAAGCCAAATTCTGCCACTTCCATCAATGTTACAATTCACAAAGGATAAACCTGTATTCTCTGTCACTGATTCCCTCCCATGAGCTGTGATGGCTCCACTTATCCCTCCTTCTATTTCTGTCGCTATCGAACTTATCCTACAATCCTGCCATTATTACAAATTAAAAACTTAATTGTAAATAGCTTTCATCGTATTAGTTATATTGCTTTATACACCAAACAGTACATTTGTAGCGATGATTTGGTGAAAGAAAATAAAAAAGAAAAGAAAAAATATAAAATTTTAAATGCATATTCTTATTTAAATCAATCAAAAAATACAAAAAAAAAATAAAAGATATTTATCAATTAATTATTTTTTTAATTTAATCATTTTTAATTTCTCAATTCTCATGCATTTTCTTTTTCAATTTTATCATTAGCTGAAAATGAGAAGTTATTTTGGATTTTCATTCTTTTTTACCAATTAATTTGATGGAGCCATTTTACCAATTTTAAAATACCTCTCTTTTATTTTCCTGCATAACTAACTACAATAATAAGTTATAACCAATTTTTTATGGGTATAATTGTAACTTAACAAAACCTTGGAGTAACAACCACAAAAACATTTCTTCCTTTTTCTACGCCGTAAATTGACTTTAGTTTAGAATTCCTTAAAATTGTCAGACATATTTGATAATTTCAGTGCTCCACTTCTGTTTAAAACGCTTTAATTAACACTATCTTTGTAATGGGTTTGTTCCACCGGCACCTCTTATAATTTTGATTTTGTACACTAAATTCTACAAATTTTATAAATATGCACCTAAATTTTTTATAATTTATATTATATTCACTTAAATTCCTTCTAATAAATTTTCCACTCAAAAAATTACGATTAACTAATTTAATGACATGAAACTACTTTTATACTCTTATTATTAATAAAAAAATACACTGAAGAGTAAGAGTAAGATTTTTTCGCTATAACTTGATATCAATGGAAAAGAAGTGAAAAAATGAGAAAATAAAATTTATTATAATTTATATGTTATATTAAATATTTTGAAATTTAGTTATTAATATAAAAATTTACATAATATTTTTATATTAATAATATAAATTTAAAATATTAATGTAAAACATAAAAATTTAAAAGTAATTACTAGCAAAAAAAAGGTTCACAAAAACATTTAACAAATTAATTTTAATATAATTTTTTTAATAAAAGATACACCATATCATAATATAAAATATTTGAGGGTTAATATTAAGGTTATAAATATAATTTTATAACATTAATAATTGATCACCAATTACTTTTTCTATAAAAATCTAACAGATGGAATATGAATAAATATAATACCAATCTCAGAGATCTAATTACATGTCTATGAAATATCTATATCTATCTATAATTTTTGGTGAATCTTTTTTTTTTCGTTAATAATCCTTAACTACTAATAATCACTTGCCATTTAAAATTAGTGTATAAGTAATTTTTTAATTTTTGTAATTTATTTAAGTAATTTTATCCTTTTATTTTTTATTTTCTTCAAACATCCTTTAACCACCCACTACTCTTATAATATTCTTTTGTTATATTGAAATACCCCTTAACTACTTATTATTACTTAAGTATCTTTAACTAATAATTATTCATTATTTATTGTTTGAAAAAATTTTAATTTTTTAAATTAAATAAAAATTAATTAAAGATACAAACATTTGTGCCCCTTCTAGTATGAAATATAGTGATACGAAACCAAAATCGCAAATAATATAAATAAAATAAAACTTTTTTTAATTTATCCACCACCCAAAATTGGGTCAACTATTAAAATATATCATAGGTTTATAGGGATGTTTTTCTACCTGAATTTTCTTGAGGAAAAATTTAATTACGGGAAAGATCTACCAAAATGATATGATATTAAAATTTTTAGAATAAATATATTATTGTGGGTTACTTCAATTAAAATTTTGAGCCCATAAAAAAAAATTACATCATACTTTTTTTTAATAAAAAAATTTTGGAGGAGCGTTTGGTAATATCAATACCTCAAATAGCGATCTAGCATTTCCAAAAATGAAATCAATAGATCCTTGGATGAAACAATTCTTGAAATAGTGGCGCCCGCGATCATCATGGAGGGTGTCCTGGGCTCCATAAAATCCACAGCCATAAAAAGCGGCCTGATCGCCTGCAATTCTCAGTGCCACAGCCTGAGCTCCCACAACGCCAGGGGAAGGAGGAGGAGCAGTATTCTTATCAATTTTGACACATACATTTCCAACAAAAAAGAAAAAAAAAACAATTAATATATATCTGTTTCAATTTATATGTCATTTTCAAAAGCATATATATAATATATATTACCTGAAAGCTAATGTTATAAGCTACAAAATTAGGAGCAAAGATGGCAAAGGTGAAGCTGTGGATAGTTCCTCCCGTAGAATTTGCAGTATCATTCCAAGCAATGGCTGTGTTGAGATACCCCTGACCTTGAATTATCAAGTTCGCCTTGTTTGGAGGCACCGTTACTTTCTCCCTGCCAACGTGCATGGATGCAGTAATAATTTAGCAACTTAAAGTTGCCCTAACGTATATAAACACTATTGACAACAAAATGAACAGAATATTTTATATTAGATTATGATATATTATTTATATATATTACCTATATTAGAACATTTTATATTTTAGTTTTTAGTAAGTTACTTTTTTTTTTATATATAAATCATTACTATACATTTTACTTATTGTAAATCTATTTGAAAACTTCTTCTTTACCTTTATGACTACGTTTGTTTGAGGGGATTGGATAACAAGGGATAAGTAATATCATAGGATAATATATGAGATTGGATAAAAGATGAGATTAATTTTTATGTGAGATTATTTTTTTGGTGTTTGGTTTGTGGGATATAAAGTGGATAAAAGATATGATTTGATATGTGATATGACAAGAAATAATTTTGGACATTTGGATTTTGGCAGGAAACAAATCCGAAAATGGGGTATTAATAATACCACAACCCCTGGGGGATCACTCATCCGGCAACTCCCCGGATAACAAAGCCATGGGACCCACAAATCCCACCATCCTGGACAACAAAACAAACACCACTTTTGTGGGATCCACGGGATAATTCATCCAATCCCTCGGTCTTATACCGTGAACAAACGCAGCCTATGAGATATATGACAAGATATAAATCTTACAATTTCTCTCTCCAATTCTATTATTTCTTGTTTTTTATTTTTTATTTTGAACATGGTATTAGAAATTTCTACGTTTTTCTTTTTTAGTGTTTTTTTTTTCTTTTCAGAGTCTTGCTCTGCCATAAAAGTACCACAACTATCATATAATTCTTTTTCCTCCACAGTCTAAACCGGTTCTTAATGTTTTTGACCCTTCCTACTTTGATTCTAACCTCTGTTTCTTCGTATTTCACTGTTTTGGTATACTTTTTTAAATCGATTCTTGGGGTTTTTAACCTTTCTTATTTTGATTTTGACATCTGTTTCTTCGTTTTTCACTATCTTGGTAATTTTTTTTTATTAGGGATGATTTCTCAATATTATATTGTTCATCTTATTCACAGTACCAGTTATTGACGGAATTAACTATAATATATCAACAAATTTTAGTCTTTCTTATTGGCTGTAAACTCTCGAGAGTAAAATTCTGTTGTTTTCTTTCAACATTTTTTAAGTTTTGTGTTTCTTGTTCCATTTTCGCACTCAATATATTTTATTTGATTATTTTTTTATCTCCAATTCAAAAAAATAATCATACCAGTGGAAGTGAAATTTTTTCATGAACTCACCATCAAAACTTCATCGCCGCCAATAGCCACATAGCTCCAAATTCTACATTCGCGGCTTATTCTACTATCTGATTCAACTATTTTTAGAATTCTTTTATTTTCAAACTCAAGTTGGTTTACTATCTTAAGTTTGAAGGAGGGTATTAGAATATTTTATATTAAGTTATGATATATTATTTATATATATTACTTATATTTTAATATTTAGTAATTAGTTACTTTTTATTTTGGTATGTAAATTATTACTATATATACTATTCATTGTAAGTCTATTTAAAGGCCTCTTCTTTATCTTTATAAGATATATGATAAGATGAAAACATTATAATTTCTCTCTTCAGTTCTATTATTTCTTCTTTTCTATTTTTTATTTTTAACACAAATGTCAAAAACTTGCATATATGGGTCAACTAAAATTAGCACATTTGCTTGGACTCAAGCACTTTAAAACGACTTTCATTATAACTTGTATTTTTAGTTTCGTCTCACTTTATATTATTTTATCAAGTTCGTTGATGAAAAACACTCATGTTCATCATACGTGGTCCATTGTGTAGGATAGACACATAATATTATATATATATATATATATATATATGACACTGTTTAGTTGACAAATTTTTAATAGAAAATAGTTGACTTTTGCTCATTGGATATTTGACAAAATATCAATTTTTGCTATTTTTCTCCTCAATTATGATAATTTTTCAACTGAAAAGTTGTAAAAATTTTTTATCAAACACTAAAAAAGTTGCTAAAAATTAATAAAAAATTTACCAAACACCCAAAAACACCAAAAGTTACTAATAATTGCTACTTATTTTATCAAATATACTAAAAATTTGAACCACTAACTTTTAACAAAAAAAAATATCTAAAATTACTAAAAATTAAACTTTCGAAACGGCCATATTCTTATGATTGTATAGCTGACAAAACAGAAAAAGGGAGAGAATTTAAAAGTAGATAAAACAAAACAGAACGACGTAAAGATGTATCATAGAATGAGATTTGATAGTAAATTACGACGCTGCTAAAAGGCAAAGTGGGGAATTGGACCTGTATATGCCTGAATCAATTATGATGAGGGTACTAGAAAGGCCAGAATCAGGAGCAGCATCGACTGCCTTTTGCAAGCTGCTGAAATTGCCGCAACCGTTCAAATCAACTGTTAAGACAAGCCCCGCTCTGTAATCCGATATGAGACTAGACTTCCATTTGGAGTCGTCACAAATGCTCTTGGGCTTCCTTCTCCTCCTATGATGGCGATGATGGTGTCCTCTGGATGCTCCGAGTGGAAGAAATTTATCTACGCCACTTTTCTTAACAAACCTTTTGAGAAAATCAAATTCAATTACAAGGCTACTTCGAGTGAAATTGGCAATGGAGGTGGTCGTGCGAGAAGGCATGATGTGGAGAGACAATATGATGGAGAGAAGTGCAATGGCGAAGGCAGAGAGCCAAAAGAAGGTGGTTTTATTGATGGTACTCATGGTTATAGGCACTGGCACTGTTTGGTTAAGTAGTTTTTACGGGCTAAAAAATCAAAGTCCGGGGTGGGTATGCAAGAGAAAGTGAAGTAATATATATATATATATATATATATATATGTATGTGTATTGTTTTGTTAATGGTAAAGAGGGAAAAGAAAAAAGGCAGTGATGATTGGCGTGAGAGGTAAGAAATGGGGCACAGTGTGATGCATGATGATTACATGCTTGAGCTTCAAAAGTACTTCAATGGTGTTTAAAAGAGGAGAGGGAGAGATATGGGCGGCTAGCTATGGAGATTGGAAGATGCACACGCTAAGTGACGGGTATAGAAATTTATTTTTGCCTTGAGAGTTCATGATTAAAATCCAAAGCAGTGACTATGTGGTTGTTGTTGCGTATATAGGTGATAGATCTATTTGGTTGGGACTTGCGGATCGATAGGCGGTGTAACTGATTAAAAATAAGTTATATTTAGCAATTCCGTATTTTATTTTGATTTTACTTTAATTCATATACTTTAGAACTTTAAATTTGCTTATATACATTTACATGGTCGCATTTTCCTCTTTTATTGACGGAAAGCACCACATGTTTATTGTATGTAATTGACATTTCACATTTTTAGTATATGTTTTAACGATAATTAATAAAATAAATAATTTTTTAAGGTGAGAATGAGTAACTAAATCTCAAAAGTTTTAATAATAAATCAACAAAATTAACTGTTTCAATGAGCCATCGGTAATAATATTTAGATATAAATATAATTGATTATATGTTACTTTTAATATTAATTGCTTCATTTTTTTCAAGTGGTTTAGGAATTACGTTCGGTGTAATACATGAAATAAGAACATAAATTATATATATGTTCGGTGTAATACATGAAATAAGAACATAAATTATATATGTGTGCACGCATGTATATCCACACTATAAAGTTAAATGCCTTAGGGTAAAATTCATTCTTTGTCTTATCAATCCCTTTTCTACTTCTAGTAATGAACTTTTTCGTAAGAAAACCAACAATAACCAAGAGAACTTAGTCAAGGAAATAAAATTGACAAAGAAAGGAAAGAAGAAAGTTTAACTCTTATTATAGAATTTTGACACAATTAAGATTTTTTTTTTTCCTTCCATCTTATTTTATTATCTTAGTTGCTAATTAAGTTACAAAATATTCTTCATTGAATATTTATGTTTTCAGTTATTTAGTTTACTTTGTTTTTTCCAGTAACATGCATGCACTTGACACTTTTATATTTTACTACCACTCTCATTTTAGAATATGTATTTTAAATTGTTTCAATTAACTCCTGTACTTTTAAATTGTCTTTCAAATATAAGAACGATAAATATAATTTATCATAATTTAATTATATAAAAAAATTAATCCTTATAAAGAGTTGTCAATGATGTAATTTTTTAGAACTTATTAAAAAACAATGTCATGAAAATGTGATGCAATCAATTTCATGAAAATTTATCAACTCTTGACTTTTCATAAGGAGTAATTATACTTTTATCTCATTTGGATTGTTTTTAAAAATACAAAATTCACTCTTTATTTCAAAAGTTAACATATAATTCTTTCATGATTTAAATTAAAGAACAAAACTAACTAGATCTACTAAATTTAATTAGATTTGTGTTACACGAGTCAAAATTAATCGAGAGAGAAACATTTCCACAAAAATAGATAAATAAAAGTATACTTTTACCTGCTTTTAATTAAGATAAAATATTACTTTATTCTTTAAAATTGTCTCTATTTTTTAAATAATGTTTGTTGAAAAACCCCATATGAGCTTATAGGTACGTGTAACACAACTCTAATTAAATTTAACATTTTTTCCAAAACACTAAGAATTATGCATTGATTTTTTTTTTTAATGATTCAGGATGTCCGGATCAGCCAACTAGAAAGTAAATTTAAGATCTTACCAATTGAGTTACCACTTCGAGTTTAAATTATCCATTGACTTTTAAACAAGAAAAAATCTTATATTTTTTTCTTTTTTTTTGTCCAAATTACCCAGGAGTAAAATATAATTAGAAAGTTAATACGTACGCGTGCGTGTGCATGTGTAACTTCAGCCTCTGTTATAACTTGTTATAGTGGCTCCGTTTGGAGTTCTAAAAAAAAAAATAAAATTTTATAAATCTCTACAAATACGAATTACGAGACAATAAAATTTAAATTCTTCACTCACTGTATAAATTACGAGATATTTATTTTTATAATTTTATACTATTTTATATAATTTTATACAACTCCAAATACACCCTAGTATGTCAAAGTAAAGCTCTTCCATGATGTAACGCAAACGCGCACGGTTAGTTACTCTCAAATCCTGCAACACAACTAAACTGTGAGTCAGTTATATATGGAGCTTGTCATGAATAGTATGAGGCATGATTGTTCAGAATAACCGTAGTTTCATTTAAGAATAAGAGCATTATATATATTTTATAACTATAATCCAATACTCTGTTCAGTTTGAACCTTGATTAGAGAAATTACAATGGAGAGGCATCTCACATTAGAATGTTAGCGTGTGTGTATAATGTATAAGTCCCACCCGCAAACCAAGTTTAACTTAGTTTGTTGGGTTATGTTAGTTATTAAAACAAAAAAAAAAAAAAAAACCGTAATCCAAATCCAACCCAACTCCAAGCTCTCCCAAGACCTATTCCAAGCAAAGCCTGGAGTGTAATGGTACAAGAGCTTTAGCGTTTATCCAGGATTGGCCCAACTCAATGCGTCAGGCCTTAAAGAAAATCCCAAACTTGACCCTTCTTTTATTTTAAGATAAAAATCAAGCCCTCCTGTGTGTCCAATATAAAATAATAAATAAAATAAAATAAATAAATATATTAATTACGCTTACGCTTACCCTTAGGGTGCTAACCTTGGGTGTTTACTAAAACAAAAACACACAACTCCCTTGTAATTTTAAAATCAACAAACAGACCTCTTGTGATTTAAAATAAAGTGTAAAATTGACTAAATTTGTGTTCCATAAGTCAAAATTGATGAAGGTAAAAAGATTTTCACAAAAATAGATAAATAAAAATACTATTTTTACCTATTTTTATATTATTATTATTTTATTTTATCTCTATTTTTTTAAACAATATTTTTTAAACGATCACATATAAATTTATATAAAAAGTACAATATAAATTTAATTAAATTCAACAATTCGTTGATATTTTTACATTTCAGTTCAAATGATGTGTAGATAAATTTTACATTCCAAAGTGTTCAATTTGGATATATTCAATTTAACAAAAAAAAAGAAAAAGAAAGAAAAAAGATTTTATCCAATCCTATTTTTTTTCATATGTTTTGAGTCTGACTTGGACACCGGAGGTCGCACGGTGCATATGATGATCATTTGATTATCTTAAAGAAGCTTTCACTCCTTTATTTCTTTTTACCCCTTTTCCGGAAAAAAACAAAAATAGAAGAAACTGGAGATCAATTTACGTCTAGAGAGTGAATATCAGATAATGCCAGACTGAATTGCTTGAGTATCAAGGTCGAACAAACAGTTAAGGACACGTAAACATCATCAATACAAATACGAAATTAATAATATATATATATATATATAAACAACACAAACATATTAATTAAAATTCACACAGTTTTACTAAAATATATTAATCTATATGACACAAATGTTCTGCTGAGTAACAACTGCAGCTGATTAAGATGATCTATTTCACCAAAATTCCGATACACATGCGATGGAGAAATGAAGCTGCCAACAAAAATGGCTTCACCGTGGTCCATGGATGCATCGGCTACATCTCAACTGACAACTACAGCAGATATACACACACTACACACACACACACACACACACACATATATATATATATATAAACTAGTTCACCTAAAAAACGCAATATATACTAGAAAATGAAACTGCCCACAAAAATGAATTCACTGCACCCGGCTAAACTCCATGGACGGATGCATCGACTACATCTTCCTGAATTAGTTGACGAGAAGGAACCATTTTTTGTAGCATAGAGGTTCCTTGGAAGGTCACCATTTGCCAACAGATTTTCCTGTAGTTGCTAAGCTGCAGAACAAAGGGGACACAAATATTGATGCCAAAAACAGTTTTAAAAAATGTGAGAGTCTGTCGAGAATCAGCCTAAAAACATGCTTACTTGCTCTGGGGTTATCTTCTTGAGACCAAATTTATCTGTCCACATAGATTCTGCTTCTTCGGCAGCAGGGAGCACCAAGGTCTTCACGTTCAAGAACGTCAGCAGTTTCTCGATACCGGAAAAAAGTATCTGGAAGTAGCCCTGCTCGAGTATATGGATTCAAAATGAAGGTAAAGTGGCTGAGAAAAGATGCAGTAATAAATTTGGCTGCAATTAATCTTTGGTCATCCGCTAAATTATACTGTTGAGTGTAACACTATGACGATATTTAAATAAATTAAAGAGAAGGCTCAAATACATGAGCTGCAGTATACATATGCATGAACGGGGGAAAAAATTAAAGAGAGAGAGAGAGAGATCATGTTAACCCCACCTTGCCTTGGTTACCTTTACTTGTTGCAACCAAAGGGAGTTCCGCAATTCCCTGTCCCAAAACTCTGAATATTCCAGCTGATACAACAGATGAGCTGAATGTATATTGGAGGACTTGTTAGCTTGGAGAAAAAAATTCCTGAGCTCACCAAAATAAAAACACTTCTTCTAATGCCCTACTACGGCAATATAACCTGGAAGAGTACACTAAGTTAGCGAAAATCCTTACTTCACGGTTAATATAGCACAATATATTCCTCCAAAGTCTTGGCCCCTTATTTTCCTTCTGAGAGAGAGAGAGAGAGGGGAAGAGATGTAATACTTGATTTTGAGATAACATCAATGTAATGTCAAAGAAAATAAGAAAAGGCAAAAATAAGAACAAAAATAAGAATGCAACAGCACATTGGAGATTAAAACAGTATGCCATAGGCCAAAGAATCTGATAGTTACCCATAAACCATAGATGGAATCAAGTCACGTCCAGTTGCCGAATCAACTATCGGGTCAAAGCATTCCTGAAGCATAAGCATGGGTTAAGTATTCAAATAACAACTGCTTTGATGTTAGATCCTGTTAAGCATTATTCAAGTAATTAAACATGTCCACTTTTACCCTCCAAATGCTTAGAAACAACCAAACAAACGCCACGAAAATTCATATGAAGCGTAAAAGAATCGCCCCCCCCCCCCACCGGGCCCCAAAAAAAAAGTGCAATTATCTGTATCACTTACATGAAATATGGCAACAGCTTTTGAGAGCAATGATCTAGTATCAGGCGGAGCAATTTTGCCACTGAGAAGCCTCCATTTGACATCTAAATCAGTGACTGTATCTGAAACTTTGTCCCTGTGCTTCTGCTTTAAGACATCCAAAAGAGAATCTTGAATCTTTTCTTCTCCACGAATTAGCAAATTCTGCAAAGCAGAATAGATCCTCTGACAATCTATGCAGCAAAACCACTTCCCCTCTGGCAATTCCTGTTGCATAATTGGCCTCAAATTTTGATCCAGAAACAAAGTACAAATTTTCTATGCGGAAAAATGGAACTTCTAGTAGAAAGTAAACTAGGTGAAAACTCTGAGAAACAACATATACGTGCACACCTTTAGATCAGCCATTTTATGTTTCTTCAAGCAGCCAACATGATATTCTTTCTCACACTGGGAAGGAAACAAATAGTATATACTAGTTAGACAGCAGCATAAAGAGATTCAGATTAAGGCATTGCACATTCTGATCACTTTGCAACTCAGATGAGAGGGAAAAAAATGATATGAAGAACAGAAAGTACCTGATCACAAACTATAACCGTGCGTGGACCAAATCCAGATTTGCTAAAATCATAAGCTCTGCAAAATGCAGGTTGAAAAACATTAACATCTATATAAACCAACATAATTTTTTTTTTGGGGGGGGGGGCATAAGCTAAGGCGGATATTAATTGGAAATAGCACGTAAGTGTAGTATAAGCACACAGCAACATAGTTCATGCATAAAATCTAATCTTTGACAGTTAACCAAAATTTAACCACAACCTGCACAAAATACATGCAATGACCTCAGCATCCTCTGGATATTTGACGATTCGTATGCATCGCTTGGTTATTTGTTCAATAGGATCAGCTCCTGAAACCCTTCCAGCTGCTACCGCATTAGCATTATGCTCCGCAAACTTCTCTTTTTGGAGCAAATTCTGGCAATATTTACAGTACCATTTACCACAAGGTATGCTTGATAGTGATGCACATTCTGCATAAGCCAGGTAGACCACCAACATCAAGCCAAACTAAGAGAAACAACAGGTAAAGTGCAGGAAAGTAGTAAAACAATCCTGTAAAACAAGCAGGGACACTTACAAGAAAGTGCCTTGGTCTCGTATGTGTCAAACACCAACACTCATCAAACACTCCTTTGGACATGTGTCCAACAAATCCAATCAATTTTTTTTTATTTTAAATTTGTTGTAAAATACAACCGAACACACTAAGTCATGATTTTTTAACTTTTCAAATCAGAATGCATCAACAGTGGGGGACACAAATGTTCATCGTCTAGACACACATTGCACATTTTTTTTTTTTTAAAAGATTTAGTATTAAAAATAAAAAACATTAATTGTAAGTTGGACATTGAGAAAGCTTATGAGCAGGTGAATTGGAATTTTTTATTATACAGCTTGGAGCATATGGGGTTGGTCCAAGATGGAGTGGATCTCTTGGTGTATCCATAATTTTTCAAGGCGTCGGTATCAATAGTGAAGAGGTTGGCTCCAAAGGGAGTCCTTATGGGGAGACTTGGGGGAGGAATTTATACACCACCTCATTAGTTGGGACACAATGTGCTTGCCAATGAGGCAAGTTGAAGTGGGCATTTGCAAGTAAAACCATTTTTATGAAGCCAACACAGGGAAGTGCCTTCGGAGATCTGCTTGTGAGAGGAATCGCTTCTAGAGGAAAATAGTTGCGGTAAAATAAAAGCTTGCTTGGGGGTAGTGGACTACCTAAGAGGTAAAAGGAGCACATGACACAAGCCTTTGGAAAGGCATCCACAGGGCTTGGTCCAAATTCACAAGATTTCTTATCTCATTTGAAGTTGGTAGTTGTTATCGTGTTAACTTTTGGAATGATCCTTGGATTGATGATAGGTGCCGGAGGGATGTATAACTATTGCCCAATTTCTATAATTTAGCAGCGGATAAAGATGGATCAATCTCAGAGTATTCCAATAATCATAATGGAGTTATTGCTTGGAATTTAATCCTTCAGAGGAAAACCCATGACTGGGAGTTAAATAGCCTAACTAGCCTTCTTAATAATGTATATTCTTCAAAAGTGGGGGTAGGAAGGATTAGCTAAGATAAAACATTTGCAAATTTGGTCGCTTCAAGTCTATGAAGCATGGATACGGATACTGGAGCGGGTACGGGTACAGGTACGAGATACGGCAGTTTTCAAAAAATGAGGATACGGGTACGGTGAAAATACGGCAAAAAAATAAAATAAAATATATATTTTATTTAAAATATCTTTGAAGATAGCATCTATATACTATTAAACATTATATAAATAATAGCTTGAAAAATACCATTCAATCCACAAATTAACATCATTCATACTCAAAATTACCAACATCATTCATACACAAAACACAAATATAACAAAAGTATCAAATACAATTTCACACATCCCAAAATAAAAATAGTTTTTTTCATTTTCTAAATTTTAGTCAGATCCAACTTCAATCATATCAATATATTTTAGTTAATTACAATTTGGCCCCTACTAAAATTTTATCATATCAATTTTGGTGTTCATATGTGTTTTCCGGAAGATCTTAGAAGTTTTCTCTTGCTTTGGTGGGGTCAATCTTTGGCAAAGAGAATAAAACTTACTTGGAATTTGGCTCCTTTTTGTCTTTTTTGGATAATTTGGAAGAAGCGCAACAAGAAGATATTTGAAAATAATACGAGGATTGTTCTGAAGATAGTCTTTATTTCTAAGCTGTTTATATGGTTGGGTGAAAGAGGGAAGTGAACTTGATCTTTACTCCTTTTTGAATTTTCTTGATACTTTGAACTGATCAATACTGTTGGGTGTTTTTGTAAAGCTTTATTGCATTATTTAAGCATCATCCTGATGCTTATATCTATTTCTTTGAAATAAAATTTTACTTATCTTTTTCAAAAAAAAAAAAAAAAAAATTATATCAATTTTCCCCCAAAAAAAGGTTTAAAATATTACATTTGGACCCCTCCCGTATCCTAAAGTATCCTTCCCCTATCCTACTTGTATCCCAATCGTATTCCAACCGTACCTAATGCAAAATTTAAAATAAAAAAATTAAGATATGCCACGTGGCGTATCCGATACGTATCCGGCCGTATCCGTATCCTCGGAGTATCCGATACAAGTGCGGCGCCTAATTTGAAATATCCGTGCTTCATAACTTCAAGTTATATTATAAGAACCTGGTAGGCAACATGGAAGGAGATTTTCCTCAAAAGGGTATTTGACCCAATGAAGCGCCTCAAAAGTTTGCATTTTTGTTTGGTGTATATACTTTATGGTGGGACTATCACTAGTGATAACCTCATCAAAATAAAGCTTATTTTGGTGAATAGGTGTACTTTGTGCAAGAGGGATAGCCAAACAAGGAATCCATTTGTCACCTTTTAGTTCATTGCCCTTCGATAAGATGATCACAGAATTTGATTTTGTCTTGCTTTAGGATGCATTGTGTACTTTCAATGGAAGTTAAAATATATTTTTGTGCGTGGTGTGGATTTTTTTTTTTTTTTTTTTTGGGTAAGTAAGAGAGCATTTGGATTAATGGGATAAGTGTTTACAAAATCTAGAGGGCATACCCTCGGTATACAATATATACATCATATATAAGTCAACATTATAATTGGTCTATATGAATTGGGCTCCCCCATTTAGTACACATCTCTATATTAGTAGAAATAGGCTCTATGTTTTTAATTTGAGAGACTTTCGGTCGAACTTCATGTTTGATCTTGCTAACAATGCTTTGAGGATTTGTGGTTATGCCAGTGAAGAGCCTTGCATTTCTTTCTATCCATTTGTGATAGATAAAGCTTGTCCATGCTAGTTTGCGTACCATGCTGAAGAAAACTTTACCACTGAACTTACCAATAGCCCACTCTATTTCACTTTGCTAGGTCTGCTTGTTCCAAGGCTCCAAGATCCCTTTGCAAGTTTGTATAGATTGAAGAGCATTCTTTAACAATTTTATATGATTGGTTATCTAGTAGTAAATATTCAGATTTAAATAGTTTTTTTTTTTTGGCACTTTGTAGAGCACATATAAGCTACTTGATAAATGGTGTCTTTTGTACTTGGGTGGCCTCCCCCAGATACTTTTTAGCATATTTTATTCATCAAAAAAAATTAGGAATTCTAATGTCCAAACTTCCAATTTATTTATGAATAGAGTTATATAAAATAAATAATTTATGTATTTATTTGCTGGCATAAACTTATTATGTCCAAATTTTTTAGAAAATTATCTATATTTAAACAAAAATAAATAAATTCTACCCCCACATAAGCATTAACACAAAAATTCAAAATGGTACTAGTTTAAAAACAAGATAAAGAGCAACAAAGCTGACAAAAAAATCTAATTATTGATGCTATTTTTTGAAAGAATTTAAATTTCACCTATATGGAAGGCCCTAGGGCATCCATCACAAAGCAGCAGATTCCCACCTTCAGCACAGATGATGCATAGGTCATCATTTTCCTTGACAGAATATTTACCACCTTTCAATAGAGATATTGCAAATTCATGGAGTGAGACCCCATTTGAAGTGTAAATGTATCCATAACTGTGGGTAACATAGACACAGTTAGAAAGGGGACAAAATAAATAACAGATTGAATTAGGAAGTTGACAATGATCTAATAAAGGAAAGAATTGACTCACGGTTTTTTGTGTGAGGCCCAACCAGCATGGGCTTCAAATTGTGAGGGGCTGACCTGTTCATTCAAAGTATCAAACATTAATAATAGAATATCCAAAAGGCTCAAGTGTAGTAAGATATATACCTCAGAGTTGCAGCAACGACAAATTATTCCCAGGCCCCTTTTATAACCTTCAAGCAATCTCTGTTAACAACAATTTGTTACTTTTTATGATCAAAATTATTAAACAGATACAACACGTATACTATTTATATCAACAACCTGCCCCTTAGAATAATATGCTACTTCAGTTCCATCTGGTAATCCGCCATCTTCAAAAACCATCTTATGCAATCGCAGATCTCTATATAAAGATATCACAAAACCATCAAAAGTTATTTCTCAAATAGTATATGTTAAAGCCTACCTGGAAATGGAACTATGCAGAACAATGTACCAACTTTTTTGTTATCTTCCATTTGCTGTTCTCTTGTGGAGAGAGACATGGAGAATTTTTAGACAACCAGGGATCAGTAACAGCTTTTGTTGACCTGGTACATGCAAATGAAACCAGAGAGTAGAATTCATAGACGTAGACACCTGACACAAAATTAAATAAACACCCACCCACCTTTCTGTAATATTTGGACTCTTATTTTGTGATAAAATATGCACTGAAGCACTTCTGCGTGTCTCTTGAGTTGAAACTTGTTTTGACAACCTGAAATGACAGCAAGCAGAAAGGCCTGTTTGAAGAAATCAATTGGATTTCAAGAAATAGAATCTATTGCAAAGGAAAGCAAATCTCACTTGAAGGAAAATGAAAGATATTGTAAACTCAAAACCACTTATTCAAGATCATATAGAAAATAACTGCTAAAACAAAATATACCTAGAATTTGTATCAATTGCATGAGTTGGGGTAGCTTCTGAGTTGTTTAAACCCACACATGACAGGCAAAGTTGCTTCACCTTTTTAGAAGAAAAGGTCCCAAGAAAGGACCCTTAAGTAAACAGAAACATGCATATACAAACAGCCATTTTAAAAAAAATTAATTGCAGCCAAACATCTCAATGGATAGTTAAAAAAAGAGATAAGCTCACCCTTGCAATTTTGACAAATGACAGATTCCTTTGCAGGCAATGGAGGAGCAATGACACTCTGGATTGTTTCTTCCAATATATCCAAAGGAGAGTCCTTGCAAGTCTTCAACACCTCTAGGAGACTTCTCCCATTCTCAAGGCATATATATTGTGCTGCTCGTCTGTATGATTTACAAGCATGGATCTCAAATTTACTAGGATTAATAACCTACATGTATGAAAGTAATAAAGAATCAAAATTCCTAACACATACATGAGAGTAACTGCTTTACAAACTACTAACGTAAGCAAATAGATAGTGTAAAAAATTAACAATACTCACCCTGGAGCCCTTGCACAGACTACAAAAACATAAGATACCAACGTCCTTAATCATTCCCTGAAGCTCAGATCCCTATGATTAAAATACAATTTTTTAGTCTAAAGTCCAAACTGGAAACTTGTAATACTAACAGTAAGGAAAAATTTGCATGTAAGATGCAAAATGAATAGACACATCATCATCAGTATAGAATTTGAAAGGTAAAATCCATCAACACAAGCAAAACCATCCTAATAGCATAAGAAAAATTTTACACTTTAAAGAAAGACCTGCCCTTTTTTATAAAGTGCCTTATCAAGCTCATGTGTACACCGTACTAAAGAGTTTAACTCAATTCCAATGAATGCCCTGCTTCAATTTACCAAACATCACTGACTATAAGTGTAGTTCCTGTGTGCCCCAACACCAAAATAAATGCGCACACACAATCATGCACATGTACATTATATGTTTCTTTTAACATTGCAAACAAAAAGTTATCAAATCTATGGAATGACCAGACATTTTGCTAAGAAAACAAATAAATAATAGAGTAGCTGGTCTACCTTGTTACCACCATTGTAAAAAACAGCATACCCATCAAGCAAACCAGTCGCAAAAAGCTCCTTCACCGTTCTAGGTATCCTTCCCAAAGCAATCTTCTTTGACATTTTGAGTTCCACCTTCTTTGTTGGAGTCCCCAAAGCATTAACCACATTCACCTCAACATTTAAAAGTGTTTCATTCTCACCACCAGCTGACACTTCAGAACCAGCAGCCACAGACACCGGACACTCCACCAGCTCCACATCTGAATCCGAGTCCCATGCTAACTGTGTAAATCGCCTTGGAGCTACAATCAAGCCATCACCTTTTACCTTGTCACTCCCGCAATTGGTTACATCATTCCTTACGCCACTGTTCTCAGTCTTCCACACTTCACTGCTCTCATCAATCGCCATTGGCACAAACTCAAAGCCATCCTCATTTATGGTAGGTTTTTTGCAACAATCCCTCAACTCTTCTTTCCTTGAAGGAGAGTCAGCCAACACACCATTGTTCTCGTCTCCACACTCCGTCACCAAATTAAACTCAGTTCTGTCAACTACAGTTTCGAGTCTTTTAATTTCATCTACTTTCTGTCCATTTTCTGAATTAGCATTCCTAGCCCTGGTTCTCCTATATACAGCAACCACTTCACACTGACTACCCTTTACATTCTTCGCCTGACTCTCAATAGAACCATTTACCTCCAACCGCTCTTGAGACCCATGAATCCCACCGTTAGTCCCTGATGCATTTAATCCAGCAGCCTTGAACCTTTTGCTGCTTCTATCCCCAGACACTCCATTCAAATCACCATGGTGAGTCTGACCCGCTGACGCCCGGGTTCGACCTGGAAAAAGAGGCAACTCAGAACGAGCCTCTAACACGAAAGCTAATTCGCGCTTCATGTTCTATGTATGAAACCCTCGGGGCAAGACATCCGCCGAGTCGAGCTATTTATCTGTGAGGAAAAGCAAAAAGTTAAAAACAGTGCGCAAATAGAACTATATCGATTCATAGATGTGTACTAATTAAAACCCCTAATTGTATTTCTATTCAAGAAATAACAATATATAGAAAGATCTAGAGAAAGTTACTTGTGGAATTACGAAGAGAATCTGAGTAATGGATCCTTCCACGGAATTTTCTATGGCTTTGAATCAATTTAGGCAAGTTGACGCTTGACTTTGAAAGACTGAATTGAGAAAGAGAGACTAGTGTTTTGGGAAAGATTGAAATGAAAAAGAATGAGAAGACGATGGGTAAATGGGTAAACCGAGGCGACTGGCCGGTGCACGCAGAGAGAGAGAGAGAGAGAGAGAGAGAGAGAGAGCTGTGCAGGGAAGGGATAAGTGGCAATATCTGTAAATAAAAGATGATATTTGGGTGTCTTTGGAATTGTATAAATTACTATAAATTAGGAATGTCAATGAGACGGATATGAATTTCTCAATTCCCCCTCTGTGCCCATCCCTGTTTCATGAAAAAAAAATTTTTTCATATCCGTCCTCGTTAGGTAATGAATTCTTTGTCCCCGTCCCCGTTTACCCACCAAATATGTTAACTATTACAAATTATTTATTATATGTATAAAATAAATATTTAAAATTATTATAAATATTATATATATTAAATAAATATATATATTACATATATATATTAAATAAAATTTAAAAATATATATATAAATTAATAAATAAATATTTAAACGAGTACAGGACGGGATGGGGACTATCGTACCCATTCCCATCTTCGTACCCGTTCAAGCAACACCTCAAATCCTCGTACTGGTCCCTATCCCCATTACTAACATCCTCATACTCTCCCTGAACAAGGCGAGTGAAACGGGTAACCACTGAATACGAGTATATTTGACATTCCTACTATAAATATGTAAAAATTACTCTTATCATTCAAAATGTGAGTAGAAAAATTAGGTGGTATTTAATTTATTTTTCTATTTTTTATTTTTTATTTTTGTTCTATGTTTTAAAATTTTCAAAATATAGAAATAGAAAATACTTTTTTTTTATTTTAGGTTAAAAACGTTTAAAATAACTTTTTGTTATTTTTCATTTAATGTGTAAACTTATTTTCTATTTTTTAAAACAAATTTTTAAAACGTAAGTAGCCAAATATATTTTGAACTGTTTTTTTTTCAAAATTGTAAAATGAAAAATAAGTTCAAAGCAGAAAATAAAAAATAAAACAACAAATCAAATGTCTTGTTAAATTTTATAGAGATTTGAAGATGTTTACAGTTCTCCAAACCCATCTATTTTTTTCTCAATATTTATATTGGGCGGTGATAGTGGCAAAATATATGTAGTTAGGGCTCGTTTGATAATACTGTCGTTTTTCTTTATATATTTTTATTTTCTATTTTTTGTTTCCTATTATTTTTTTTAAATGAAAACTGAAACTGCGTTTGTAAATACTATTTTGTTTATAATTGTTAATTTTTTTATTTCATAACAAATTTAATTTTATTAGTTTTTTAAAAATTAATTGAATTTAATAAATATATTTCATATTAATTTAATTATATTATTTATTAAAAACAATTGAATAAAATATAAGTATTTTATCATTTAATCTAATAAATATAAAATATATTAATTATAATTTAATTATATTATTTACTATAAATAATTGAATAAATATATTTCATAATAATTTAAATAATTTAATTATGATATTTATTAAAAATAATTTAATAAAATATCTTTAATATTAGTTAAATTAATTATTAAATTAAATTAAATAATTTAATTATAATATTAATTAAAATAATTTAATAAAATATAAATATATTTTATTAAATTATTTATTAAATTAAATTAATACATTTTATTTTATTATTTATTAAAATAATTTAATAATATATATTTCCTATTAATTAAATTAACTAATTTAATTTAATTACTTATTAGAAATAAATTAATAATATTTATTACGTATTAATTTTAATCATATTATATATTAAAAATAATTTTAGTTTAATAAAATATTTGAATAAAATAATTTATTTTAATATAATGTAACACAAATGAACAAAGTATTAAAATTAACAAAATGTTTGCAACAAAAAAAATAAAGTGAAAACACTTTTTTTGTTTACTTTTTTTTGTTTAAATTTTCATTTTTTTTGGACATAAAAAAACTTAAATAAATTTAATAAATATATTTTTATTGCCAGTTTACAAAATTTTGAAAACATAAACAAAAAAATAGAGAATAAAAACATTACCAAATGGAATCTTAATTTCAAAACATAATTACATTACAATGATACATATACAGAAAATGCATTGAATATATTCTGACATTAATAGTATTTACTTCTGCATTATTACTACCTATTATATTAATATATACATGTATATATATATATATATATATATATGCTATAAAACTGATCACCTCCAACTGAATTTCAATCTTGTATTTCAAATTTGTGTTAAAATTTCAAAATTTTTTATTTTTTATTTTCAGCCAGTTTTTTTTTTTTTTAAGGTTTTCAGCCAGTTTTTGTTGCCTCAATTTATATTTATGTAAAAGAGGCCGTTTGGTGCTACTAAAAAATACTAAAAAAATATATAATTTTACACCTACAGCCTTTTTTTTTTTTTAAAGGTATTTTACACCTACAACTAGTATATAGCATTTTAATGGTTAATTAGGTATTTCACAAGAGAAAGTTGAAGAAAGTTAATTAACATTTGAGAAAGTTAGTAAAAGTTGCTTTTGTATTTGGTAAAGAAAGTTAAAAAAAAATAAAAATTAATTAATTAATTATTTTTTTCCCCTTTTGCGCGTCCAACGGCTCAAAAAAAAAAAAAAATTGTTGTGGATGTAAAACGTTCGAGTTCAAAATTTCACTAATTTTGGAGTGAGTTATCAAAATTTACTACGTAAAAAATATCTGATTAACTATAATTATTTATCAAGTCCTGTGGCATAACTATTTAATTGTTTCTTTTAATATACAGTAAGTTAACAACATGTCACACACGTATTTGATATTTAGCTCGTGAACTAAAAATTTAACATTTTATTTTGTTTTGTTTAATAATTTATATGATGAAACAGAAGGGTTTTTGAAAATATTTATCTTACAAATTAAGATCTAACGATTAATAATTATTTTTTCTTTCATTCAACGATTGAAATCATTTTTGTATTTTTAACTTCCTGTTCAATTTTTATTTTAGTAGACCACATTATCAATATATCTTACAAAATAGATTAGGTATTTTAAATTTTATCATATTACAATAGTGGAGATCATGTACAAATCAAAATTACCAACTTAAATTCTGTCCAATTATGATTTCTAGGAAGTTGAACCTTTCAAATTAAAGTACTATAATTTTTGTTTTTTTGTTTATAGTGCTTATCAAAAATTAATTGGAGAGAGAGAGAAAGAGAAAGACCAAAAATATGTAATACCTACTATAGCCTAAAGTTAAAAAAAAAATTAAAACTCATAAATTATTATAATTTTTTCGATTTGAATTAACTTTTTGTTCAAATTTTTAACTATATAAGAAACTTAATGCTAATTTTATTCAGAGTATCGTAGGCACAGGTTATTACTCGTATATTATATGTATTACAATATTTTTAAGAGTATTACATTAATTACCTTTGAAGTTTGACAAAAATATAGAATACTTTCAAATTATATTAAATTATATTTATTACTCTTTTATTTTTAAATTACCTTATAAATTCTGTCTAATTTAACCTTAATTTATCGATCGGTATCCATTCGACTTGTATATGTATCTTTTCTGACAATTTTGAGCTATGTTATCACTATGTTATTGATCTGAATTTTCAGACAATATAACTATCATTCAAAACTCCGAGAGGTTGCGATTTTTGAAATATATAGTGAAATTTTGTCTAATTAAAAATTAATTTGCTGAGTTAGGGAATAATTTAAGAGTGGACTAGGTGGCCCATGCCAGGGTAACTTTGATGTTAATCTACTTAATAGGATTGGATTGGAACAAATGACTTGGATATCATGTATATATGCATAGACATAATAATAATAAGCATGACATGATGGCCAATTCATAACAATAGCTTCCTTACCATAGCAACTCGATCAACTTACTGCTTGAGAAATTTGCATTTGCTCTGCATACAAACTGTACCTATATACTGCAAGTAAGTCACTTGAATCAACATGATACAACTACAGTGCAGCATATATTAAGTTGCAGAGACAAACCCAAGTTTATTTGTGTATATATATATATATATATGTAATTACTAATGTTAAAGAAACATAAAGGAAAAAAACAGAGTCTGACTAGCCCTTGCCACTTGCCAGAGGTTTCCATAGAGCCCACAAACGAAGAGAGACTCCAAAGGAAGTGAAATGCCAAAGGATCGAAGTTGCCCTATACAAAGAGGAACCCACAGTTGATATATCTCTGAATGATTGAATCTGATCCCTCAGGGTCAAAAGATGAGTAGCCAAGGACACGCATGACCACCACGGACGTACTACTGACTGACCATACCCGATAACTAAAGCACCACCCTCCGCCGGCTGAGGCGGCCGGAGGTGGAGGAGAGCCTTGGCTCTCACATTTTTTTTTCCTGTGGGATGGTGCAATTGTAGTAAGAGACAGGGGGGTGAAGAAGTAGCCTGGCTGGGGTATTAAAAGGATGTGGGGAAGATGATTTTGGTCATGAAAGCAATAAGAGTGTGAGATGACTTGTTAAGTAGATAGTAGTGTTTGGACACTTTTTGGGGGGCTAAAGGAGAGAGGGGAATAGAAAAGGATGAAATGGGATGATTTCAAAGTAGCATCTTCCTTTGGATATGCCATTGGTACCTCTCCACTTCTCCATGCTTGAGGCACTGATGACAGATCCTCTTCCAATATTCCTCCTTTTTTGGCCCCGGATTTTCTACGGATTACACATTTTACATGCTAAAAGCTGTCTTCACTAGTGCAGGGGAAATTTCTAGGGTTATGCATTAACAACGCGTCGAATTGTTACGGGGGCTTTTGAATGACAAAAACATGAAAAAAGTTAGTATAAAAGTGATGCATGATAAATTTTGATTTGAGAAATTAGAAAAAATTGATAAAAGATGAATTTCTCTATTCTTTTTTTGTGTGTGTTTGTTGGTAAATTAAACATTCATAGAATAAAATTTTCCAACTTTTTTTACAAAAAAATCTTTAACTTTTTTCAAAATTCACCAACCTTTTCCAACATTCCCTTTTATTTTTCATGGCAAACCAAAGATAAAAGGTAATTTTAATTTTTTTTTTTCTTTTGACAAATTCATAATACAAACATAACATTTTTTTAGTTTCAATAGTTCATGTTGGACCTTGGTTGCACAGGCAGCATCGATCACCCTTAAATAAGTGCTACCAAAGCAAAAAAAAGTTTTATGCACTTCTGCTGATTACGTAATACCCTTTTTAAGAAGAAAGGTTTCACTTTGGTGAGTCATCCGGTGCCAATTTCAGCAAATTTCCTCTCAAATTGCTTATTAACTCTAATCCAATTAATAAGAATAGTTTGTTTCTCTATCTGTACCCAGAATATTGATTGAAGAGTAAATTTATGGATGTTGGATTTTTGTTTAGGGCTCGTATATATTTTGTGTTAATTATTTAAGACGAATTGCACAGATATAATTTTGATAGTTTAAGTAATGATTTCATTATAATAGTTGATAAATTGTGATGAATTCGAAATCATCATTTTTAATCCTTAATAATAGTGGTTTCACCATTTTAAGAAGTGGTTGGACCATTACTTTGGCAATAATTATTAAAAAACTTTTATGTACTATTAAAAAATTTTAATTCCCTCGCTTATATTTTTACACAAGTTATTCTTAAAATTTATTGATTTGAAATTCTTAACCATCCAAATTAATTGAGCATAAGATTTATGATAAAATTTTTATCTAAATTAACAAAATTATATTTGAGCAATTCTGATGCAGTGTGAAGGTGGCAATAAAATTCTTCTATGAAAGTTTTCTACTTTATTTTGGAAACTTGTCAAATATTATATTTAACCGTTAATTTTATTTTATTTAGAATTAGTTTTAAAATAGTTTATTTAACTTTGGTATCAAGTTAGAATATTCCATCCGTGGAAATAATTTAGTTTTCATATTTTATATAATTCAGTTTCTTATTTTCTAATTATGAATTAGATGAGTTTTTGATTAATAAAATAATTTTCAAAGATTTATTTTCTCTTTTCTTGCATTTATTTGTGTGTTCTGGATTAGCATACAAAGTTCATGAAATTTCCTACATCGGTTGGTATCAGAGCATCTGACTGATCATGGCACGCAATGGAGCTACATAAAGAGGTTGTGGAGGCGTTGTTCGAACTGCTGAGGATGTGTATGATTGCGATGATGCTACATGTGATGCAAATACAGAGATCAATTCTGACAGATAGAGCAACGCTTTGATCGATTTGAAAGAATATTAAGTAGACTTTCTCAATAGATGGCTGCTTTAGCTATTGGGCACCAACCTCGTCATGGTCTAATGAATCGTCATTCGGAGGAGGAGGCATCAAAGGATGAAACCACTAATCCTTTCGCTGATTATCAGTCAAAGGGAATGTGGAACCTAAGAGTCATGATAAACAACCATAATTTTTATAGATGGGAATTTGGAATGAAAACTGAAGTTCCAGAGTTCTCTGGAGATTTGCAACCAGAGGAGTTTCTATTCACCTCAACCACGATTTTTAATTCAATTATTGATTGGGGTAAACAACCAATTTTTGAAGAAGAATCCCAAACGATTGAGGATTCAAAAAATTGTGTTGAAGTTGTTGAACCTCAACTAGATTGAAATTCGCCTCCAATATATGATGAGTACAATGATGATATATTATCAAAATTTATTTCTATCGATTTAAATAATGGGCCACACAAAAAGTATATTTCATGATAAAGGTCAATTTGATGATGATGATTTGCAAGGAAAGATTTATCAGTCGAAGAAATAATTTTTGAAATTGAAAGGACTCGTAGAAAATAATCAATCAAGATATCTTTTTATTACAATAGTTCACTCTTAAATGGATTTCATGAAGATTTATTTAGTATGCAATTAAAGAAATTTTTGAATATTTCAGTCGATATTTTGATAAAAAATTATTTCCTTTTATGGTTTGATAATATCTCAATACTAAAAAATCAATAGAGTATGAAGGTCCAAATTCAATAACGAATTCTTTCTAACAAAGAGAGAATGATGGAGTGTGGTGATGGTAATAAAATTCATTTATGGAAGTTTTCTACTTTGTTTTGAATACTCATCAAAAATTATATTTAGCTATTAATTTTATTTTATTTAAAATTAGTTTTAGAATATTTTATTTAACTTAGGTATCAAGTTAGAATATTCCAACTGTGAAAATAATTTAGTTTTCATATTTTATGTTATTCAGTATCTTATTTTCTAATTAAGGTTTTTATTTAAATATTGTAAACCTATGAATTAGAAGAGTTTTTGATTAATAAAACAATTTTCAGAGATTTATTTTTTCTTTTCTGTGTTTTTTTGTGTGTTAAGGATTGACATACAAGATTTACGAAATTCCTTGTACCAAATTCTTTATTTTAAAATCCATAAATGCAAATCCTACTTAGGAGGTGGTATATAAATATAAAAGAGAATATTGTCCCTTAGCTGCTGATCTCCCTTTTGGGTTGGTTTTTTTCTCGTAGGTTTCGGAAGAAGTAAACCCAGAATTCAGTATTGCTTTATTCTGCAATAAAGAAGGAAGATCTCAAGCATGTAAACCAAGAAAGTTGAAGGGGATTTTGGAAAAGTGGGTGACATATAAAGGTGTCTTGGAAGCATATCATTCGATACCAAAGTAGCTGATATGCTAGTGCTTACCGTCCTTTAATATACGTTTGATCTCTGAGATCGATCAACTGCCCCTTCAAAACACAAAAGAGGCAAACCATCCCCCCCTCTTTTTTTCCTGGGGTAGGTAAAACACCATACCTTTTATATAATGGGCGCTATGTTGTCACAATAATGCGGAGACATTGAAGCCATTTTTGGAACATGAATTTGTAGGAAGAAAGGAAAAATAAAAAAAAATAAAATAAAATTAATAATTTTGTATGATTTTTATATTATTAACTAAATACAAGTTAAATTCTGTTAATAAATATTTATTCATTTTAGTTACTTTTTTTTAACTCACTAAAAAAAATGAAATAAATTTAATTTTTTTACTTTATCTTATATTCTTACCATTTTCCTTCATTTTTCATTTCTTTCTACAAATCCATATTCCAAATATAAATTCAGGGTCAATCACTTTAAAGTAATTATCCATTAAATAAAATTTTATTTTAAAAATGTTATTATTATGTCGTTTTTGCACACTTTTCTGATTAAAAATTCAGGTAGAATAATATTTTTTGTTATATAATATTTAAGGACTATCAGATACATATCTAAAATTTTATAACAGATGTGGCAAAAAAATATATATTGCGAGTATTATAAAAATTTTGTCAAAACTTTTACAAGGACAAAATAAATATTCTGTGAATTATTTATAAAATTTTTACCACCCTGCCCCTATCCGTCCTCAAGGGCTATCCTCGGTTACATAGACTATTCTATTTTTTCCAATGTTCTAAAGTCTTCCTTATTGAACCAACGTAAAGTTCTACCCTCAATGTCACATGAAGCAAGAAGTCAAAAGATGCACCTCTCGATTCAGATACCTCTCGATTTATTTACTGGTCGGAGTGAGAGTAAAATCTGTGAGTCCAACTACACTCTATGGTTAATAGGTAGGGGTGGCAAAATTGACTCAAATCCATCAACCCACCCAATTAAACCCATAATAAATGGGTTTGGGTCCTTTTATTTTACTAATTGGGTTGTAATTGTGTAACTTATAAAATACCCATTTATAAACGAGTGCAAATGAGTTGTGAAACGGGACCCGTTAAAACACCTATTTAAGTTAAAAAAATTAGTTTAACCCCCTCTCTCTTTACACTATTTTCTCTCTCTTTCTAGCAATATCTACAATAAATGTATAGTATATACATTACATATATATGATATGTGTATATATATATTCAGCGTATACAATAAATGTATAATATATACATTATATATAATTTACTTCTTCTTCCATTCTCTGTTTATATTTTCCTCTATACTCAATACAAATAACCCGTGCGCGTGCGCGCACATGCACACACGCATACACGCCTACACAAACACGCGTGCACGTACGCACAAACACGCGCGCACACACACACGCCTACACACGTGAGCGCGCACACACACGCATACACACATGTGCGTGCACACATACACGCGCACGCGTGCATACACGCCTACACACGCGCGCGTGCATACACGCCTACACACGCGCGCATGCGCGCACACACACATACATGCCTACACACACGCGCGCACGCACGCACACACATTCATGCCTACACGCGCGTGAGCGCACACACACACGCATACATGCATACACGCTCGCGCGCGCGCACGCACACATACATGCATACACGCCTACACGCGCGCGCGCACACGCAAACATACCTACACACATGCGCGCGCGCAAATACATGCATACACGCCTACACGCGCACGCTTGCGGGGGCACACATGCACACATGCACATGCGCACGCACATACACGCACACACACCCCCCACACGCATACGTGCATGCGCGCTCGCAGAAAGAGAAAGAGAGTTGTTGATTTAAAATTGAATAAAAAATAAATCGGTTCGTACAAATTCAAAATTAACTGAAAAATGTAAATATAATATAATATATAATATTATATTAATTAAAATAAATATTGATGTATTTATATATATATACACATTAATTGAAATAAATTTTTAATTTTTTTTAAAAAGTAAGTTTGATCATAAGTAAATGGGTTGGATATGAGCTTATGGGTTTGATATAACCCGTATTCAACCCGCCCATATCTAACCCGCCTTTTAAATGGGTGGGTTTGTGTTACACCCATTTAACCTCCAACCCGTTTAAACCCATCACTAACCCGCTCAACCCGCCCATTTTGCCACCTCTATTAATAGGTGTCCTCTATGCTCTCTACAGTGTGAAAAGAATGGTTAATCAATTGCTTTTACACACGGTTGCAAGAAGTAATTAAGTAATGAATTATGTTTGAGAGTGTGAAATGACATATTCAATGCCAACCATTTGCACATCATTTTCTTGCTTACCCACTCCACTTCAAAGAAAGGAAAAAAAAAATAATAACCCCGAAAGTGGTAGTCGAGTTAGTTTGGATGGTGGGCTGAAGGGCCTGAGACCAATAAGTCTTGGGTTCAACTCCTCTTGAGGGCAGTTCTTCCTCTAATTGTGGAGGGCCATCTAACAGCCTTCTCGACTGAGCCGGTCAGCCAGGGCTTGCCTAGGCTGGTTTACCTTCTCGTGGTTCTTTGCCGGCTAGGGTCACGGGACAGGTTTCACCCAGTGCGCACATATGAGTAGCGGCTGTGGGCTTTCCCTCGACCCCAGAAGGAAAATAATAATAATAATAATTAAAGTGCAAAAGGAAAAAGAAATGTTGTTCATGTTGCTTCAAAAGTAATGGCTCACCAAGCTTATGTCAAGAAGAAAAAAAGCTAACTCCTCGTGTTTTAAGAAAGCAAAAAAGCTAACTTTTGATTGCTAATTTTTTTTTATTTGTCATTTTTATCTTTCATGATTTAAAAGAAATCTAAAATATAAGAGAGTAATTTTGATAAATTTAAAAGAAAAAGTCAAAAAACTAAATAGTCGAAAACTAAAAAACTAAGTGGCTTTCCTAACGGAGTCTAAGAATACATTTAGAGTAAGGATTTGAGAAGAAAAAAGAAATAAATAATCCAAAAGAAAAAAAATATGAAATACCAAATGCAAATTATTATTTGAGTGGATAAAAAATATATAAAAAATAGAAAACATTTTATCAACAAATTAGTTTTTTAATTCAATTATTTTTAATTTCTTAATTCTCACATGTTTTCTCTATCATTTTTCATAACAAACTAAACAAGAAAAATAATTTTAAATATCTTTTCATTTCTTCTTCCACTAACAAATCCTCAATCCAAACACACCCTAGGGGTGTGTTTGAAGTGAGGACTTGCTGAGGGAAAAGAACAGAAAAAAATTGAAAGGAAAAGTAAAAGAAAAAGATAGGAAAAAGGACCTGAAAACATAAAATCCAAAATTTTTATTTTAATTTACACGGATCAAAAAGTATAAAAAATAAAATGCATTCATCAATTAATTAATTTTTTAATTTAATTATTTTTAACTTCTCTAATCCTATGTGTTTTTCCTTCCATTTTCTATCACAACCAAACACCAAAAGTGATTTAAATCCCTATCATTTTCATTTTTTTCTTAACAAATCCTTAATCTAAACAGGACCTAAAAGGGTTTGGAGCATTCTCTCATCCTGGTTCAAGCCTACATCAACTTGATAGTTCATATGCTATTCAAGAAAACGACAGCAATATGCTTGTTATATTTTTATTTATTTTGAAAATAAGAGTTCGCTTTATTTATTTTTATCTATCCATGCCCATTCTGGTAGTTTATGGGATATTCAGCCAACAAAAGAGAAAGCAGAGAATATAGAGACTTTGAATTTTCTTTATTTCTGAGAGTACACGAGCCATTTGGCATGGCACAGGCTTAAATTCTGTCAGCTGAAGCAATTCTGCTATATGTACAGATTAGCCTTCTCCTTTGTCAATTATTTGATTTCTCACTTGCACATCCTATCACTGTTTATACTCAAAACAAAAGTATGGGTTGAAAATTTTGATAAATTGATGAAAAGATTCCGTGTCAGATTACCTGAGAATGATAGAAAGAAAAAGCTAGCTATATATATCTAGCTTGGAATGATCACCCGATTCCTTAGAACCACTTCTTTCCATTCTTAGCCGCCTTGAGCTTCATTACAAGATCCTCTCGCTGGGCTTCCACTTCAGCATATTTGAGACTCATTTGGAAGTAGCGGTCGCGAAGCTCTCGTAGCTCTGTCTCCAGTGATGGTTTTGTTCGTTCATACCTCTCTTCCGGTCCCATGTCACCTCCAGCTGTTGATTTCCTGGGATCAGCTACATGAATGTTTCTCCCTTCAGATGAAAACCTGCAGCAAATTAAAATAGTGCCTATTGTAAGACTAATCACCCTGGCTAGTTCCCTAGTCATTAATTATCACCATCGTCTAATCTGTTGGGATTTATCCCACATATATCAATAAAATAGTGCCTAACAACCGGTAAAAGATCCCAATGGGCCTCCTCACCCCTCGTCAATAGATTTTGAGTAGGTTTTGGAAGGCTTGCCCTCTTTCCCTTCTTAACCTCTTTTCATTTGTGCATTTCTCGTACACGGTGCATTGGTCTGTCTCTCTACATGCGAACTCAGGTTGCATGTGAGGGGACATGTTTCGATTTCTCCTACATTGATAAAATAGTGCCATACAAACTGGTAA
Organism: Vitellaria paradoxa; assembly: GCA_019916065.1. Lineage (NCBI taxonomy): Eukaryota > Viridiplantae > Streptophyta > Magnoliopsida > Ericales > Sapotaceae > Vitellaria > Vitellaria paradoxa. Next base: position 7,364,623 of record CM034234.1, read on the forward strand.
AAGATCCCAATGGAACTCTCTGCTCATTGCCAATTGGTTTTAAGTTGGATGCTTTAACAAAATTTTTATGCCCCTTTTCTTCGTAGTTTCTGTCAGACAGAATCAAGACGATAAAATCTTGGTTCCAAAGCTCACAAAGTTAATTTCCTGAACGGTTCATCCTATTGGCTGTTGTAAGATTCTAAATTGCAAAATCAGTTAAAGTTGGATGATTCAGCCAGAGTTGCTGTCTGATGAAAGGCAAAAATTCTATAGTTAAGAGTATAGATGTGCTAAATTGATTGTCTGAAAATTTTCAGGGAGTTTCTAGTGGCATGTTCCTAATTTTTCATTCTACGGTAGTATACTGTTTTTCCTAATCGATGTCATGTCGCTTGCAACTGAACTCCATTCTGCTGCGTCATTGTATTCAGAAACAAAAATCCCTTTGGGATTATCTTCTAAGTTCTGTATTGATTTAAAATTAAAAGTGGTTCAAAAAAGGATGAAAAATACAAAAAAATGAACTCATCTGCCAGGTAGAGTTACAAAAAGCACTAAAGCATCTTAACAAGTAGGTAATATATATGACTATAGACGGCTAAACTGATTGTCTCACAATTTTGAGAGAATTTTAAGGGTATATTTCTTATTTTCATATTCCTGTAATATAAAGTACTTCTGTTTTTCCCAGTCGATCTTATGTTGTTTATGATTGTTAAATTAGGAACTAAAGGGATGTCTCTAAGTAGCGAAGGCAAAAATAAGACTAATTACAAATATACCCTTGAGCTCATTTCATAATGGTTTAAGTTTTTGGACAACTGATGACTTAACAAGTGTCAATCTTATGGTTCAAATGTAGTTATTAGTGTTTGTTCATGTGCACTTTGTTCACTTGTATTGGTACACCACGTTTTGTTCATAAATTTGTCCCTCTGGTCTACATGTGAGTTGGGGTGACATGTGAGATAAGTGCTAAATTAAGTTAATATATTATTGGGCCCATTTCTAAACTAAACTTTTTGGAAAATTTGTATGAACTCCTTCATTCCTACAATCAGTCCATTGAGAAGAAAATCAGTATAGTATTTAGTCTTTCAAATTCTGTTTGGTGTAAAATTTAGGAGTGTTTCAAACAAGTATATACAAAAGAAACTTGCTATGAGAAAGTCCTATGACTCCTAGTGCTCAGAATACAAAACAAGATGAGATTGGGCCTAACCTTTGTTGAGATCATATGTGCATTTTGAACTTCCTAATGCCGAGCAGGCATGTCACAGCATGAATGAAATGGACATTGGAAAGGCTGTTTGTTGACACTTACGAAGGTTTATTTTACCTACTTGATCAAGCATGCAACAATACTAATATAAAATCAAATCATACATCTTGAATCAAAATAAGCTCTTTTGCACCCACCTCTGAAGCTGAAATTTGTATTTGTTATTTGCCTGCAAAGCTTGAGCAAGCTCATCCTCAAGCAACTCGACTTTTGCTATATGATCTACTCCATGAGCACGAGGACTTTCATCATGAAAATCATACATGTTACCACCCTGGAATGAAAGGACAAAAATAGAAAATGAAAGAACTCAATGACTAATTCACAGTGAAGGATCCATCTTTAACATGAAATAAGTGACAAGATGTGCTTATGGCATCATTAGCTGCAGTGGCAAAGTGGAATTCAGAAGAGACGGCATGCATGAAGCCTTTATTTTTGGCACAGATTTTTCTGTCTGATTAGTGCTTTCAGACAAAGTCCTTTTGCTTGAACAATCTTTGCAGATTGCTCCCTTATCTCAATGTTATTGTTGGTCTCTTATTGTTTCAGTCCGTTAAGCTATAACCCAAATTGTTATCAACTTTCAACTGGAAATAAACTGAAATATGATACTAAAGGAGAACAAAAAGAAAAAGGAAGTGCCACTAACCCTTTTACTCCTAGAGTGACTATGTTCCTTTTTCTGTTCCACCAATAATTTCAGCTGCTCCTCAAGGGCTTGAGCTCTCTTCGAGCATTCGTCCTTCTGCTCCTCAAGTTGCTGTATTTCTGTTTGAAGTCGATTGTTTTCTCTCTTCATTTGTTTGAGCTCATTTTTGAACTCATCATCCTGAGCATTTGATGCCTCCCTTGCTGATAAATCACCCTCCATTTGCAGAAGTTTTTCTTCTAAGGCAACTTTCTTATGTTGGCACTCCTCAAATTCAGACATGGCTGCCTGCAAGCTGGAAATTTTCTGAAGAAATGTAATTTTCTCAGCCTTCAATTCTTCACATTCTCCAGAAACTGAATGCATAGAAGTTTCCAGTTTTTCCCTTTCGAATTTTGATGCATTGAGCTCAATCTTTAAGGCCAAAATTTCATCCTGAAGATGCGCTACCTTCTGCAACTGAGCCTTCGAATTGGCATTTTCTTCAGTCAGTTGTTGGCGTTCATATTCTGAAAGAGTTAGCTTTAGCTCAAGATCATTCAGAGCAGTCTTCAGTTTTTCTTCACTTGACCTATAGCTTCCCAACAATTTCTTCATTTTTTCATGGTCAGCCACCAGTAACTCTTGGCTCTGCTGGAAAGTTGAAAGCTCAACCATTAAATCTTGCACCTTCAGTTCAGATTCTGCTTTGACTGTATTAAGCTCATTCTCAGTTAATTTAGCCTTAGATTGGACCTCTTGAAGAGCAGATTCCAACTTATCTTTACTTGCATGTAAACTGGATACTTCTTGTACAAGTTCCGAAACTATTCTGTGTCTGTCATCACGGGTTGAATTAATTTGCTTGGTGAGCTCTTCTATCTCCCTTTGAAGGTTCTCAACTTCGACCATCTTCTCTGAATTTATCTGATTTAACAAGCTTTCTCCCAGAACAAGTCTCTCCTTCTGATTTGTGTTTTCTTGACGAAGAGCATCTAATTCTGTGGTCAAGCTTCTCTCTTTCGTGGCATAATCTTCCAGCATTGCAGAGAGATTTTCTTCTAAAGCTACAACCCTATTAGAGTAATCAGAGGAATTTTTTCGTGATTCTCTCAATTCAGTCTCCAAGTGTGTACAATGCTCATGCAGCTCCAACTTTTGCTTCCTCAATAGTCCATTTGCCTTCTGAAGAGTGTTACATTCTTCAATGAGACTGTCAGCAGATACTCTTAATTTCTGATTTGCTATTTTCAGATTTTCTGACTGCTCTTGGGCTTCTGACTTCTGATTTTGCAGATCCTGTAATTTTTGTTCGAGATCCAGTTTTTCTGTCTCCATCTGAATTCCCAATCTCCTTATCTCATCTTGGAGACTCGTAGCAATTGATTTGGAGTTTTCTATTTCCAAACGACTGGATTCCCTTTCATCTGACACACATCTCAGTTCAGCTTCCAAGCCAGATATGCATTCTGATAACTTCACATTTTGTTCTTCCATCTCCATCACTCGGAGCTCTAATACATGTTTTTGGCTTTCTAGCTCTGAACATTTCCTTTCAAGGATCTTGTTAGCAGAAACATGAGAATCCACACTACTGCTGAGCACCATCAAATCATTTCGTAGATCATCCATGCATTTGGAAGTGATGTTGCTTTCCCTCAGAATACTTTCCACATTTACCCCCAACTGGTTTTTTTCCTTCTCAAGCTCAGAAATCTGAGCTTCTAATTCCCCCTGACAATGTTTAAGAAAGTCAATCTCCTCTTCCCTTGATAATAAATCAGCCTCAAGCTTCTTAATATCAGATATTTTTTCATCCAATTCCTTTTCTAGACCAGTAAGATCAGCTTCCAAATCTATGTTCAAACTCTTGAGTTCCTGAATGGACAGAGAGAGACTCTTTTCCTTTACAATGTAATCCTCCAGCTTCTTTTGCACTTCTGAAACATCATCGTTCCTCTCTTCCATCTCAAGTTCACAATGTTTAAGAACTTCTTCACACTGAACAATCCTTGCTTCCAATAATTTATTCAGCTCAATGAAAGAATTCAAGATGGAATCAGCCCACCCTTTAGTAGCAGTCATTTCTGTGCCGTCAACATTAACCAAATCAACAAGATCAGATTCAAAGTCTTCATTTACATGAGATGAAATATTATACCATGGCTTTTTTACATGATAGATGGCCTTCTGAAGCTGTTCAACTATATCAGGGAACAGTTTAGATTTTTCAAAAGCAGCAAGCTCATCTTTCTCCATCATTGTCTTCTTCAGCTCCTCTTCCAGATCAGAAAGTTCACATTTAAGTTTGCTAACATTGGACTCCGAAGTGGAAAATGATTTATCTGGAAGCTCAACAGATGAAGAACCACATAAATTGCATCCTCTTGTGCAATCCATCTTGGACTCCTTAAGCTTGAACAAAAGCTCCAGGTTTTCATTGGTGAGCTCACTGCAATCAGTCTCTAGTTCCTGCAATTTCTCTTTCAAGGCTTCAATTTCTCTGATGAGATCTACTTTACTTCCATAAGAAGAACCCAATTCATCTGATTCTCTATTCATGAGAGATTCAGATAATTTTGCATCTAGACTGGCTGTTTCTTCATCTTTGGCAGATAATTTACTTCTATATTCTGTCTGAGTCTCCAGGAGCGTCTGGTCCTTCAAAGTCTTTAGAATAGAACCATTCTCTGTTTCATTGCTTTTGTCCTCCAATGCTTGTTCGAGCAATCGCAGATGCACTTGCAACTTGTTCTCTGATTCCTGCAGCTGTTGCAGCTGGAGTGATAAACTTCTGTTTTCCCCCACCTTTTCTTGAATAGAGTTCTCCATATCACTGAATTTCAACTTCAAAGCTGAAAGATTCTCAATCTCAACCTTTTGCTTTTCTATGGTCTCTTCCAGTTCTTGGAGAACAGTAACAAGCTCAATGTTTGATTCTTGACTTCTCTTCAACTGCAGAGCCAAATTAGCATTAGACTCCTGCTGAAATTTTATCTCATTCTCCAGTTCATTTTGAATATGGATTGCTCCTTCTGGTTGAAATATTGAGTCCTCCCTGGTTGTTTTCAACATCTTTTCTTCCAAATTTAGCTTCAATTGCTCAACTTCTTTCTTCAGGCCATCACGTTCAATGCAAGTAGCTGACAGCTCCATATCTTTATCTGCTTGTTTTTTAGAATGATCAGAGAATTCCTTCTTCAAGATATCTAAATCAAGCATTAGCTTTCGTGCATTTCTCTCCCACATTTTGGCTTCAGCTCGGAGCTCTTCAATTGTATCCTCTGCAGCTTCCAGAAGGCCTTTTGAAGAAGCAGCATTTGTCAGGGATGATGATGGAATAACATGTGAAGAATTTTGTGCAGACTCCTGCCAATGATTCTGAGAATCAATCCCTGAATGAGTAGCCCTTGAGTTAAAGGACGAGTGATTGGACTGAGAGGGATCCACCCCAGGATAATTGCCGTGAGGAGAACTATTTAGGGAACTGATTGAGTCTTGTCTTCCGACTGGGAAGTACTTGTCACCATTTAAGTCATTGCTTGGGGAGAAATTGTCCCTCCGCTCAGAACCCTCTGCTGCATCAAAGCTGTAATGCAAATCAGATGCTGAGAAACTCATTTCCTGCAGGGAGGTGAGGAGGAAATGTTAGTTATGCAGTTCAACAATAACAGTTAACAATATGCTGTGGCAACACTAATAGCCAATTTTAAAAACCCATGCAATATGAACATGGAGAAAACACTTGGAAAAAATCACTTGTTAGAATGTTTTTAGCAAACCAGTAATAATTTTTCATGATTCACTATAATATCATGAAGTAGTGTTACTCTTAAAAGAGCTCAGAAATGACGCATGTACTGCTTCTTTAATGTCATAGTTTGTAAAGTATCATTTTAAGAATTGAACTAGAAGATATTGAATGAGACATTCTATATTCCTCTAGTCCTTTTTCATAGATTATGGCTGCTGCTGGTGTTAAGCGCACACCATTAGCTTTGGCACAAAGCAGCAGCAAGTTTAAAGAGCTATGAAATATTGCACAACACTTTTCCCAATTGATGATTGTTGCATCAATCACGTTGATGAAACCTTTCGGAAATTTACTAAATTTTTTACAGGTAACAATTTTCTCAAACCATGTAGGGTACTTAAAAATGGGATCCATCTTACTTCAAAATTTTCCAAAAAATATGCATCGTCATATAATCATGCGACCGCCTTCACCACACATCATAAACTCAATATTTCCCAATGTTTGAAGCATTAAATTCACATGTTTAAGGTGTTAGAAAGTTAGCATCAAGGTGTCCATTATTTGTATTGGATCACCAGAGAAGAGTGAACGCATGTTAGTAGCCAAATATGTCCAGTGTTTTTAGCAGTAATTCAACAAATACAATGGTTTGTTGCCATATCTATTTCAAGCTTTCTGAGAATTATTAGCAAGTATCTGCTGCACATATTGGAATGCCCGATCAGGTTGTAGATAAATAAAAATTAACAAAAGCCTGAACTTACTGCTTTCATCATGAATATTCCTAAGAAATCTATTTGAAGAATGAGTCATTCCCTGGCAGTAAATTACATAATACATTACTACTGGAAAACTGAGCATGCACAAGATGCCGAGCATGCAGGTTCAAAACTCAATGATTTTGATCAGAATGTGAACTTATCAAATATCTCCGAGATTCGCAATCATCATTAATGGTTTGTATTACTTTTTCACTGTGTAATTAGAGCCAGTAAAATAGGAACACTGCATATTTTCAGAGCTTCTCAAGAAAGATAGTCCAGAGTAATTTGTTTTAGCCAGGGACCATGACTAGCACAACTGATTGTCACCTGATATTTAAGCAATTGGATTGTGGGTTCTATTCCAGCTTATGTACTTCATGAATAAATTTTGTTTTGATCCCCACATGGATATAATATCATAGTGCTTTATAAACTACGAGAAAGCAAGAACTGATGTTAGATAAAGAATATAACCAGAGATTATGAACCTAAATGGCACAATATAAGCTATAATTCAGAAAATTTTTATCACCTATAACTTCAAAATGATGGTACTTAATGAGAAGCAGTACATTAGATTATTTTGAAGTTGATGATTTGCAAAACAGCTGTGCAAGAGAGACACAATCTTGTCATGAAAACATAAACTGGCAAAAGAAACATTTGTTGACAATTATAAATTTGAAATAAACAGCCAGATGGTCAATGAGGAATTAGAAGATGGACACACCCTACTCTGAAGTTCTCCTGGTTGTGAGTTGGACCCTAAATCTTTGCTTGAGGGAGATTCAACATTCCTGGCAAATGAATCATCGGACCCATTGGACCTGCTCTCCATGTCATGATGATCTGCATTCTGGTCTTCCATATGAGAAGTCGAGTCTTTTGATTCTTGATCCCTGATAAATGTCATTACCATTTATTAAAAAAACAAAAAAACAAAAACAAAATCTTTAACCAAATCTTCACAATTAAATGGAACACCAAAAAATGAGAGTAAGAGTTGTGGAGTTACACTGTAGGGTACAACCTAAGTTTTGTTCTTGGAGTTGTACACTGAATTTTAACCTGAAAATTAGATGGACAAACAAACAGCAGACAGCATTTCGGATTAAATGACTTTTAACTTGGTAGCTTCAAAACTGGAAAAGGTCATAAAAATTAAAAGGGAAAAAAAAAAGGCAAATTAAATGTTGGTTGAGGGGCAAAGACATGGAGAATCTTCATTGAAACCAGTCAAAGTTAAAAAGTGAGAGAGAGCGAGCGAGAGAGAGAGAGAGAGAGAGAGAGAGAAGAAGAAGAAGAAGAAGGAAGTAACAGTAGAATCACAACCAAAACAACAAAAATTCAATAAACCTTAAAAAGTAAAAAAAACAGAAACACAAGAATTACTTGCAATCTAAGCGAACAAAGTCGGCAAGAAATTAGGCATGCACACACATACAGCCTATCATCCTGAAAATTATTCCAAGTAGTCTTAGTAGTTATTTCCTGTTGCTTAATGTTGGCGTTTTGATGCTTTCAGGCATCTCATCCATTGCTTCACATGTACACTCTAGCTTAGCAAGTTTTGCAATTTCAAACAGCCTGTCCCTGCCACAACTCATTTAGGGTCTATTGCAATAATGACATCACATATCTTATGTTCTTAAATATTCTGCATATATTGTTCATGGAACCATTTCCCCACTAAGCAAAGCACTAAAATGAGTCTTAAATGGACACAACCCAGAAATGAGAAAACCTAATTTAAGCTTCTTATGTAAAATTGAATGGGTCCCAAATTCATTGCAAATATGGTAAAAACAAGCATGTCACGTACTTGTAAAATCGTCCCGTAATTGCATTTCTTTAGGGGCAACAAAACTGGAACAGAAGCCTTTGAATTCATATAGCCAGCCATATTGATGGTAGCCTCTCCGAGGACACCAGATCTTGCTGATCCTGTAAAACAAGCAAATCATTGGATATGATTGAAGTTATCTGAGCAGGTGCTCATGGTTGACTCCATGGACTTGATGATGGCATTGATTATGCTAATAACGGTGATCATGATGATACTTAGTTGAAAAGCACAAGGATAATACCGTGGCAACAACGAACTTGAAGAGACATTCTTCAAGTGCTTTTATAGAATCACCTTGTGAAATCCATATAGATTCTGACAAAGTCTCTGTCCATTGGCAATTACCATTCCGCACAGATGCTTTGCTTGATTTTGCAATTGTTTTTCCTGTTTCTACAGAGATCACAGATACAAAAAGCTTGTCCCATCCTTTTGGCACCTATTGCCACAAAACCATAAATGCAAACATTTTTTAGTGACCACTGACCAGCATATAATTAACAAGCAATAACTTGAACTGATCAGATATAGAAGGAAAGCTGTATGCATCAGATATAGAAGTTATCCTTAATTTAACAAAAAATATAATTATAATCCAGGACTGAAAGTTTCATGTAAACATCAACAATAACTCGAGCTGATCAAAGCATCAAACCTTCAAGATTTGCACAAACTTAACTTCAACGATAAGAAATGTTTGATATAAAAATTGCTCGTATTCGTCGGGTATCCACTTTACACGCCCTGTTCAAGGAGAGTATGGAGATACTAGTAACGGAGATGAGAATGGGTACGGAAGGTTTAAAGTATTACCCAGACAGGACGGGGATGGGAATGGCAGTCTCTACCCCTCTCCGTACCCATTTAAATACAAATTTATAAATTTATATTTTATTTTATTTTTTTAATATATATTAAAAATTCCCCTTCTTCCCCTGAAAATCCTACAATTATACTGCCATGTGTAACTGTGTTTCAGTACACAGAGGTTTGAAAACTGAGAAACAGGTTACCTTCATTGTTTACTGAAACTTGCTAAAATATATATTAGATCTTAACGTACTGAACTTCATTCTTTACGGAAACTTGGCCTGATAAAGTGGAGATGTATTTGTTCACAACAGACTTTCATGGAACCTCAAAAATATAGATACATAATATTTGATTACTCACGTGGTAATTTTTTCATTTACATATGTAAATATTGGGTAGGGATATATATATATACATATATTTTAATTGATGAACTCATAGATAATAAATTATTTACCTATTTTGGTTAAATTGATGATGTTTGACGGGTAAATAGAGATGGGAACAGGTAATTCGCTACTTAACAAGAACGAGTATGGAAGAGATTTTCATCCCCAAAATAGGGATGGAAGTGTGGACGGACACCGAAATTGCTAAAGGGGAACGGGACGGTAATGTGATTCCCTCCTTGTACCCGTCCCTAGTATCCGTCCCGTTAACATCTCTATTTAAAAAAACAAAAAAAAAAAGTCAACAATTAACTTTAAAATGTTTACCTTGGAGTTTCCAGTGACTATGTGGTACTGAAAAAAAAAAAAAAAAAAAAAAAAAAAAAAAAAAAAAGACGAAGGTAGAATTACATAAGACACCCCAACCCCCCCCCCCCCCCCCCAAAAAAAACCAAAAAAAAGTGGAAAAATCTCAAATGTTTCCATAATTAACAAGGCCAACTCTATGCAATGACCTCATTCCGGTCTAGTAAAAATTTCATTGTCGAAAATTACAGTTAATTTTCCCTCGAATATTGTAGCAGTCAAAGAGTTCAAACTGTTGTCACATTGTGAATTTCATATCAAAGCAAAGAACCCCTCGATTTTTGCTTTTTAATATCTTGATCAATCTGAAGGTACATTGTTCACAGCAACAAGAATCATCTCGATTCAATAAAAAAGCACACACCTGCTCAATTAGCAACAAGCAAGCAAACCACACAAAAGAAATCACTTCATTTTGGGCTAACAAATCAACCAATTGACCAGTTTCCTAACCAAAAAAAAAATGGAAATATAAAAAAGAAAATCCCAGAAAATGAGTGAGGGTACCTGAATGGCTTGGAAATTGGACAACTTGAAATCAACCCTTTCTCCTGATTTGGATGGCCTGCTCTGCCTGTGTAACCTAAACATTCTCTCTCACTTCTTCTTGCCGTTCTAATTTTACTGCTCTCAGATATTGAAAAGTGGTGTCACCAACAATACCATTGCCTACTTTAGAAAGGGAATTCAGAGAGAGAGAGAGAGAATGGGTATATTTGATCAATTGATAGAAACAAAGTGAGAGAAAGAGACATTGGGGAGGTGTTAGCTGGCTGGTCCTTGTTCTCATGGGTGTTGTATTATTTTCTTTATAGTTTTGGCGTTTCATCAGTTGGAGAGAGAGAGAGAGAGAGAGAGAGAGAGAGAGGGAGAACCGGCCCCCAAACATGACCTTGCAGACTTCTGCAAACACAAACATATGCCAAATGCATGCATGTGAGAAGCAAACTGTAGAAGCTCCATCTCGTGACACATGTCCATAAGAGCCGCTGGTTATTACGTGTTTTATTCTTATTGGCTGGAAGGAATACTTGCATTAAGTTTGTTTTGATTATGACTGCATAAGAGCACAATGCCTGTTGCGATTATTCTAAGTTACTAATAATAAGGAAATTATAACCTCTAGAGTCGAGTTGACGAAAAGAATTGGGTTAGATTTTTCTCCAGTACGCGCTCCCTCTCTATTTATTTATTTATTATTATTATTATTATTATTATTTGTTCAGGAAATATTTGATTTATTAAAAAATATTATAATTTTTTAATTAAATTTCATTGCCATTTATTTACAAATTAATAACAAACATTACTTATAAAATCGTAAATTATTTTAATTACGTAAATTTAATACTGATAAAAAGGGTCTTATCCTACTTATATTTTAGTGAAATCATCGTGATGGGCTCTATTTTTGTATTAATTATTAAGGTTCAAATCCAACGTTCTATAATGAAATGACTAAGAATTTTATAATCGTGTCCAAAAGGTAACGCCGAGTTGGTGGGCGGTGGTTGATAGATTTTATGGTGGTATTTAACAAATACTAAATCGACAACTTTACGAGATTAAGCAAGTATGGAATTTGATTTGTATTATTTGCCGCGTCCATTCTGGGAATGTCTTCAAATTTAGTTAATAGAGTTGGTGACTGCCAAAGGCAACCACTTCCCTTTGGCGGCATCCCTCTATCCACTACTTGGATTCCATCTTCAATAGGCGATGAATCTTATACTTGATTATTTATTACGGTTTCGTTTAAAGTGATAAAATAATTTTTTTTAAATGATAAAAATATTAAAAAAATTTAATTTAATTATTTTTTATCTCACTATACTTTCAACTTATTTCACTTTATCTCACTTTTTATCACTCGTAAAAAATTGAAACACAAGTTATTATATAATTTAAAAATAAGAAGTATGAAGATATATCATATTTTAAAATTTATTTGTTCAAGACAACTTTGCAATATATCAAAAATGTTCTTTGTATGTATCAAAAATGTTCCAATTAAGGAAGGAGAATACTAGAAAACAAATTACTGGTATACAGCTATTTTTCATACGAATGAATTCTTCAGAAATTACAACGACAAGGCCAAATGGCCCCGTTTGGAGACTCATTCCTTTTTTCATAAAACTCGATGAAATTTCAAAATTTTTTTCTAATTTTTTATATTTTTCATCATTTTGAAGACTACAATTTATAAAGATTTATAAAGGCACTATTTGATAACCTAATTTTCAGCAAAAAAAAAAATTATCAAAAATTGTTTCTTGATTGTGAACACTAATTTTTATCACTTTTTTACTCAACTATAATATCTTGCTCAACTCAAAATTACTGAAAATTGTTAAAAATAATAAAAAATTACTAAAAGTTATTTAAAATTATCAAAAGTTGTCAAAAATTTTACCAAACATCCAAAAATTATAAAAATTAACTAAAAATTACTGATACTTCACTAAACACACCAAAAATTACAACTAATAACTTCTTGACAAAAATTATTAAAATTTAAATTTTCAAACGATACCAAAATTTTATAAAACTCCAAACGCGCTGCTGCCCCTCTCAATCTCTGTGCTCAGCGATGACAATGTTATGGGTGAGTTTGGAGTGAGATAAAGTAAGATAAATTGAGAGTTCGTAATGCGTGTAGTGAAAGAAAAAAATTGATGTGATATAAAGTTAATAGAGATTTATAAAATTTTTTGGAGTTTGTTTGCAAACCAAACGGAACCTATATAATAATTTAAATATTACAACAGGGAAATTCACTGGAATGGGGTGAGAATTATGAGTCATTAATCACAAGTAAATAAATGGGTAAAATTTTATTAGAAAGGTATTGTTGTCCCATAATTTTTGGACGCCTACAGCACAGCTCATTCCAAACTTGAAATTATTAATTAACTAATCCGGTCTCGTGCTCTTCAATACATGCTTTAATATGGAAGCAATTAATTTAACCAACCCAAAACCGAACTCGATCGATCACCCGAATATCACTTCTGAAATTCGAGGAGAGTGTAGAAGTAGTCGATGTAGAGTGGCCGGAAATGGGGGAAACCGGCGGAGAGGCCGAGCTGCCGGAACTCGTCCTCCGTCCTGTGCTTTCCTTTGGCTCTATAGATTGTCATGACAAAGATGTCACCTTGGAGGAGGGCTCGGGTTCTGTGACTGTCATCGGAGAGCTTTGGCAGCACCGGGTCACAAGCAATCAACTTCCCTCCTTTTGGGAGTGCCTTGTAACAGTTCTCTATTATCACCTTGCATTCCTCGTCGGTCCATGTAGTTAATATCCACTGCCAAATTTAAATGTTATCAATTCATTAATAGTGTAAATTAAAAGAAAAATGATAAATGCATTTCCTTTTAGCATCAAGTTCCAAGAGAAGAGTGGCATGTGGCACAGAAGAAGGCATTGTTTGGTAAAAATAACTTGTTATTGAAATTATCAGCCACTAATTTTTTACCTTGTTTAAAATAATTAAATTTATTCTCTCACAATTTATTTTTTTTTTAATTTTGAAAGGCAAAAATATCAAATTTACAAAAAAGTTTAGTAACTATTTTTTTTTCCTTCCAAATACAAATAAAAATTAATTTTTTAGTAATTAATTTTTAAAAAATTTATTTATTTTTTATTTCTCAAACCATGCATAAGAAAAGTGGGAAACAAAAGTACAATCGGATTCAAGTTCCCGTATAGGGCCATATCATTAAGATATACATATATGCATGTATATATAGGTTTGAGGAAAACTTCAAGCCTCTTCAATCCATAAATGTATGCCCCATATTTTTGGACTGCGGCTATTCGCCCTCCTTGTGGGCTGCGTTTGGGCTCCAAGCTTTTCTTTTTCTTTTTTAAACGCAAAATGACACAATCGCTTATCATCTCACAAATGGAAAAAAGATAAAAATAAAAATTAAATATTTTAATTACCTCGTATATTATATTCAAATGCTTATAAAAGAGAATCATCATTTTAATTTAGAAAAACGAATTGTCATATCTGATTAAAAAATATTTAGTAAGGACAAAAAATACCAAGATATATGGATTATAATAGAGATTGGAAAAATATTTTTTTTTATCTTGTACAATATAAAACATGATCAAACATGGGATTTAAATTTGACTAGAGCGAGTAAATATCTCTGTATAAGATTATTTTCTGTTCAAGTTCGATTCGTTTTGATATTTTAAGCATTTATTAAATTTCAAGCTGAATCTAAAACAAATATATAACCTTAAACTCGTTCGTTGACCTATTCAAGAATAAATTTATTATGTGTAATAATAATATATATAAAATAAAAACTATAATCCTTATAATACATAAAAACATTGAACAATATAAATAAAGCAAAAATATATATTGCATTGGGTAGAATATATAGTCTTATAGTCACGCATCGGCTTGGTTTGGTTCAAGCTAAGCACATGTTTAATAATATCTATTGTATTATACAAAAAATTAATTTTTTGAATGACTAATACAATATATATATATAGTTTCAGATAACTTTTATCTTCACTGACTAAAAATTTTTAAGTTCAGCTGGGACAATTATTATTATTATTATTATTATTTTGATAAAAAAACTTTTATGAATTAAGTTTTTGATAAAAAAAAACTTTTATTTATATAGTAATATTTAAAAACTTTAGTTTTTAACTTTTCCTTTGTGTCAATTAAATGTAAGTTTCAATTCAAATTTTTTTTAATGAATTAAACATTATTTAACCAACAAAAGAGAAAATTATTATTAGTTAAAAGTTAAAATTTCTGATTATTATAAAAAATTATAATGAAATTTTTAGAATAAAATTCAAAAGAAAAGTAAAACTTGCTCTTTAATTATAATTTCCACTAGAATTATACTTTTTTTTTTTTAAATAAAGGAAAACTCACAATTCAAGTGAAGGATATATAATAATATACGCACTTTACTTGTTCCGATGTGAGATAATCTGTCTACTGTAACCTCTCTAGAAGTATCCTATGGACTGTCATTTTTCTGACTACTAAATTAACTGGGCTGTCGATCACGAAAATATCAAAATGATAGGGGAGATGTTTTTACCCTCATGAAGATGGCGTCACCATTAGGGATTGACTTGAACATATCGCCGCCCACATGCGTTACACCTGCATAGAATCCACACCCTCCCGGTAATCCTTCGCACCACGGCGCACATTAACAATTATCATTAGAAACAACGACAACAGCTACCCGAGTTCGGCGAGAGAAAGTTAGTTTGATGTTACCTATAACAAGTTAGTTTTTTTTTTTTTTTATATTTGAAGAAAAAATTAATTTTTTATTAATTTAATATTTTTATTTCTCATGATTTAAAATAAATTAAAAATGTAAAATGATAAATTCATCCTTTTCGTAATTCGTTTTTTGTTTTTATTTTATATATTTTATATTTTGAAAATCTTAAAATAAAAAAAATATTTGATTTGATATTTTTTATATTTTAAATTAAAAATACTTAAAATAAATTTTTATTATTTTATATTTTATATATAAATTTATTTTTTATTTTTTAAAATAAATTTTAAAACATAAATAACCAAATATAACTATTGTAAAATAAAACACTTGCATCGCTCCCAAACGGACTCGCGCACAAAAATCAAAATCCTCACCGGGAATGTTAGGTGCCTTGGCAACAACCTCCGGCAGATCGAAGTTGATCCCTTCCTTCACATTGGGATTCTTCTGCAAGATCATCCTCAGGCAGTCCCCTGCGCTGCCGCCCACATCCACCAGCCGCTCCACCCCTCCAAACCCCTCGTAACCCTCCAAGATCGCCTTCATGAACGGCACCGAAACCCCAGACATCGCTTTCTTCATCAGGCCGTTCATCTCCTCCTTTTTCCCGTAGTATGCGTAAGCCGCTTCCCCGTTCGCCTTCACGAACGGCTCCGTCGTCGGGTCCGCCACCGCCTCGTCCATCAGCGGCCACGCCCTCATCAGCGCCTCCTGGTGGTGCTGCAGCACGTACGCCCCGTACGACAAGCCTTCCGCGTCGGTGACCAGTGTTTTCCCAATTTCTGTCAGCGAATATCTACACCCATATATATGTACACGAACAAATGTATATATATATATATATATATATGAGAAAGAGAAAATTAGAATGCGGGGAGTAATGGTACGTTTTACCTTACCTGCGTTCAGAGGCATCGTGATTTAGGTGTTCAGTGAAAACGCCGTAACTGGTGAGCATGCGGAGGATGCGCTGGAGGTTTTCGGGGTCGCCGGAGGGGAGGACACGGGAGAGGATGTCGGCGGCGGAGAGAGGGGTGTTGGAGCCGCCTTGCCAGATTGCATCAGCGACGTTGAGACGGACGACGGCGTTGAGAGACATGGGGACGCTTATCATGTTGGCCAGCTCTATAATGGCTAGCCTCGCATTGTTTCTGCTTTCTGTGGTTTCATCTGCCATGGCTACGCCCGCTGCTTCCTCTTCACGACTTCTGTCAAAATGGGGGGCTGTTTTTCTTTCTTCGTGTTTCTTATCCACGGAAGCTAGGCATTTTGGTAATTTAACATTGCTGAACGGCTGTTCAAAATTCACCAAAACAGTTAAAATTTTTTTTTTTTAAGTTCTTTCAACCCAATTTTACCGCGTCTCACTTTTACATTTTTTTTTTTTTTTAACTTCTCTTTTGCTATCTAAACACCATGATCACCGCAACCGGGTGAGTAATTCTGAAAATTACAATTGCCCATATGTTTGTATTTTCGATTTAATTAACATAGAAAGGCCATGGGACAACGGCTTCAAAAGCGAAGTACTTTTCTTTTTGCAATATTAAAAGATCGGCGTGCAATACTATAGAATTAAGATGCATTACCAGAAAAAGTCTATGATAATGACGTGCTATAAGTGAGGTTATCACTTTAAAAATAAAAATTGCCAACTAAAATATTATTTATTTATAGAAATACTAATGTTTCATTATTGAGATACATGCATCCACTAAAAATTTCCAACTTGCAAAGGACAATTCAAAAGGCAATTAATTGAATGGTTAGTCAATCCAATTGGTCACCCGACGACGACAAAAAATGGAGAATTATGACAATAGTTAGGTATAGCATTTGGAAAACGTGTGGTGCCTTTGGGTGAAATTAAATATATAAATAAATATATATATATATATATATTATTTTGATATACCATAATGCGTTTTACCGTATTTAAATTAAAATATTAAATTATTATTAACCCAGTGTTATTGTGTAGTATTCTCGAAAAAGAAAAAAAAAAAAAAAAAAAAAACATGCTAAGGAACCAAAATACAGTCTGTTGTTGCTCACTTTCCGATTCCTGCTCCTGCTATGATATGAATCAAGCAAATACTGAATGCGGAAGATCATAACGGCTTGTACCTATAATGAACGGATCACACGTGACTGCACGGGTTTTTCCTGCTTCCTTTTCTTTTGTCCTTAACGCCAAAAATACGACTCATATAACCCAATATTTTGCCTGCCTTGTTCGATTTCGAATATAAATAAATACAAATGATTTAAAATTCGTTTGATTTGAAATATAAATGAATTTAATCTTTACAAACATAATGTAAAATAGCACCTTATCATTCAATCGATTCAATTACAAGCTCATCTAGAAGAAGAAGAAGAAGAAGATGATGATGATGATGATGATGCAAACGCAGATTCAGTTTGCCTTTGGCTTAATTTCATGTACAAACCCTGCAAAAGCGTCACAAATTTTAGACCCACTACAAATATATCAAATATGTATATATATATATATATATATAAAGATAAATGTTGAAAGAGATGAGAGAAAAGTACATTTGTCGTGTGAATAGTGGCTCCAGTAGTCATGCTGATGTTCTGATCAGGAACCAACTCAAAATCCATGCGCTGAATGAAGATTGCGAGAGCAACGATGGCCTCCAGCAAAGCAAACTGATCGCCCACACATTTACGAGGTCCTCCACTAAATGGGATGAATCTGCAATTGATAATTAACTTCCCAAATTAGATTCACAATTGACCCCTTCTCTCTTTATCGGGTTCGCATGGCGCCCAAGATAAACCTTAAGACACAGGCTAAATCCAACACCTGAAATCAGTATTTGTTTCATTAGGCACTGGACCGTCCAAGTCAAATCTTTCTGGCACAAACTCTTCCGCTCGCTCCCAGACCTACAAACAGAAGGAAACATTTAAACATGGCACTTGCTGCATGTAGGCCTCGCCATGAGCCGAGCTTTATTTGAGCTGCTTGACCTCAATTCATTACCTTAACAAACTCAAATCGAGCTCAATTTGTGAATAGTTTAGAATCAAGCTCTAGTTTCAGCCTAAAAAAGTTTAGCTCAAAAGTTCACGAGCTGGCTCAATAAAGGTCTCGTTTGATTTGCTGGAAAACAACAAAAAACTCTATAAATCTCTGTTAACTTTATATCACATCAACTTTTTTCTTTCACTGCACGTATTAAACTCTCAATTTATCTCACTTTTCTTACTCCAAACAAACCCAAAATAATAAAAATATATTTTTTTATAATATTATTTATTATATTTTAGATCAAAACAATGTTATTTTGATTTAATCAAGCCATTCGCGAGGTGATCTTGAACTTAAACTCTTCTTTGTTGAGTTGAGCTCAAGCTCGAGCCTAGTATAAATAGCTACAGTAAGCCAAAGCTCAGACACGGCTCGACTTTGAATCCACCCCTATGTGCACAGTTGACAAGAAAACGGACAGCATGATGGAAACTGTTGAATTCTATTTACCACTTCAAACCTAGATGAACAAGAAATTGAAACCAGAGCATTTACATTTCACATGGTTATGTCCAACTAAATGTGCCACATCAAAAACAATATCAAGTAGGGAATTTAAGGTGGCTTGTTTACTAGGCAAGTTTTGCTCCTTTTAGCTTAACTTTTGTCAAGAAGTAAAATCCAGATTTGAAAGTAAAAAGGAAACCATATTTGGCAACAACTGCTATTGATTAAGACAATAGCAGCCTAGTTATTTAATCATCTTTCACCAAAACCACAACAGAAAACAGTCATCAACCTGTAAGAAACAGAGAAATTAAGGAGATACCTGGTCAGAATGATGGATATTATAAACTGAAATCATTATGTCTTGACCGGCATTAACCTTGTAATTTCCAGGAAGCAAGTCCGGGACTTGAGCTCTTCGTAGTAAGACCTTGTAAAATTGAATTTCCACATGAAACAGCTCACAAAAAAAATTTTTTTTTTTTTTGGAGGGGGGGGGGACTTCTAAAACTTTAGTACAAGGTAAAATTTCAACTTACCGGAGGATGTGGGTAGAGTCGAAGTGACTCGTTTATGCAACGAGTCAAGAACTTGAGATCCTTAATGTCTTCATAGGTTGGAGGCCGGCCTTGTAAAACTCTGTCAACTTCTTCCCGTGCTTTGCTTAGTGATGAGATGTCCTAAATGAAAACATTTAGGAACAATAAAGCAATTTGAAGTCTATATTCAACAAAGCCAATTTACTGCAACTAATTCAAATCAATCACACACATAAAGTATCAAATTGAAAAGAAGATAGAAAATGATAGAAAGTAAGAAGACAGGTCAAACGTATCAACAGCTCAATCTTCTCAAAACAATTGAAAAACAGGGAGCGAATTATACACTAGCAATCGAGCTGAGTTCAGGAAAAGTCTTCTGTTGAAAATGATGTAAACATAAAACTATATTCTGTATGCCTCTATTCACGTGCTTTAATTTGCGCACATGCAATAAGTCAACTCCTCCAATGCATGTACATGCTACACCCACCACCAATTGTAAAATTTTAATAAGATAATATTTTTTGCCACTACACATCAACTAGTTTTAGTCCCCATAAGTTGTTGAGAATCCAATAAAAATACTCAACACTGTGTACTCACACATCTAAAATAAAAGCACAGGGACATAATGTTAGGCCACTTGCTTTTACACAGAGACCAAACTTACCATCTGTACCAGTTAAGCCAGGATTGGCTTGTACTGTGAGTGAGACCAAGCAACTAACTCGAATAGAAAAAACCCAGACAACCTATAATGCCACCAGATGGTTAAGGCACATTAGGTTAGACTTTTATCTTAGACTTAAACTCAACTAAACAAAGCCGTGAACACAATCTTTTTTGTCATTTGACTCTATCTAGAGGACATCTTCCCTTCATTACAGAAATTCCGATGCATAATTTAATGGAAGCCCTTAAGTTGACAGGACAAAAGTGAAAATTTTCAAATTTTCTTAAAGATGAATAATCTAGCTATTAGAAGATATTAATATTATTAGTATTATAATTAGTATTATTGAGTTTTCCTTTCTTAGGTTGATAGCCTTAATTAGCTGTTCTTCCGTTTCCTATTCTGAGTTGTATTGTTTCCTATTTTAATTGTAACCTTCGATTATAAATAAGAGTGCTTGGAGAGGGGAATTATTATTCACTCTTCAATTCTTTATTTTGGTTTTCTAACTTGGTATCAGAGCCAAAAATAATCAAAGAGAGAGGCGCACTACTGTTTCTCTCCGGCGACTTCTCCGGCGACTTCTCCGGCGACCGGAGCAACCGGCCGACGGTCCCCAGAGGCTCGCCCTCCACCGGCGATCACAACCCTAGAAGGGTGTTGCCAGACGCCGCCGCCGTGGCGGCCTGACTGCTCGCGTCAGCCCCCCCACGCGCACCGGCGACTTCTCCGGCGACCGGAGCAACCGGCCGACGGTCCCCAGAGGCTCGCCCTCCACCGGCGATCACAACCCTAGAAGGGTGTGGCCAGACGCCGCCGCCGTGGTGGCCTGATTGCTCGCGTCAGCCCCCCACGCGCCAAGACATCTCCGGCGCGTGTGGGCGCGTGACTCACCGGCCGACCACCGGCTTCTTCGACGGCGGTCGCATGGCCTGAGCGGACGTCCGCCGGTGGTTGCCCTTGTCATCGGATGATCGCAGATGTACCTGTTCCAGTTTTGTCTGTGCTAGTTTTGTCCGGCTACTGTTGTTGCTGCTGCTGTTCGATCTGATGATGCTGCTTCTGTGTTGTTCGTTCTGCTAATGCTGTGCTGCTGAGTTCGTTTGATTTGGATTGTTGTCTTGCTGGTTTCGTCTAATTAATCTCGTCTGTTACCGTGCCTTTACCAGTTCCGCTGCCATTGGTGGTTGTTGTTGCTGTTCCATCCAATTGGTATTTTTTTTGTTTGTTTGTTAAGGCCTTTGTCCTGTTATGGCGAAATCAGAAGATCAACCCTTCAATCCAACTGTCTTTCTCAAAGCTGATGATGTTCCTCGCTCTATTACACCCAAGAAATTGAATGGGGACAATTACTTGGGTTGGGCACATGCAGTTAAAACTTTTCTCCGGGGCAAGAACAAACTCCAATATATTACCGATGAAGCACCTCCTTCAACGGACCCTACGTATTCTGTATGGATGAGTGAAGATGCAATTGTTATGGGCCTTCTCTGGCATAGTTTAGAGGACTCTGTTGCCACCACTGTTGAATTTTGTGATTCTTCTAAACGGATATGGGAGTGTCTCGCTGAGTCCTATTCTCAGAAAAGCAATGTTTCTAGAGTGTATGAGTTATACGAGCAGATGTTTTCAGCCAAACAAGGTGACAAATCTCTTTCTGAATATTATAGTCACTTAAAAAGTTTGTGGGAACAATTGTTGCAATATCGTCCCTTTAGTACAGACTTGATACAGCAGAAGAAATATTGGGAAGAATTTATGATAGCCAACTTTCTATCTGGCTTAAATCCTTCCCTCCGAGGATTCAAGGATCAAATTTTAGCAAGCGAGACATTGCCCACTGCAGCTAGTGCTTACTCCCGTATCCAGCGCTCTTCCTTGGGTAATCGATCCTCCACCCCTGATAATACAACCTTACCTACAGATTCTTCTGCTCTAGTTAGCCAGCATAATCGTGGGGGGCCGTCTCGTGGTTCCCGTGGTGGACGAAACACTCGTGGTGGTTCTAGAGGTGGAGGACGATCTTCTGGAAACAAGGGAGACCGCAAGTGTGATCATTGTGGTGGAACAAATCACACTGAACCCTATTGTTGGAAGAAGTATGGTAAACCAGAACAGGCACATCATGTCAAAGATAATGGTCCTACACAGTCTTCAGCGACTCCAATCAGTACTCCCACATCTGATTCTCAAGAGACATACACTCTGAGTTCATCTCAGCTCCAAGAGCTCATTCAGTCGCTACGGGTGTCTACTCCTTCTACCTCTACTGCTACTTTGGCAAACTCAGGTAACCCTGCTCTTGTGGCTTCTAGCTCTCCCTCCTGGATCATTGATTCAGGAGCCAGTTCACATATGTCTGGTAATTCTTCCTTATTCTCTAATCTTCGTTCTCTTAATCATAAGATAGTGTTAGCCGATGGGTCATCTCGTCCTGTGTCTGGTAGAGGGACTCTTCGTCCTTCTTCTTCTCTTCATTTAGACTCTAGTCTTTATGTTCCTCAGTTTCCTTTTAATTTACTCTCTGTCAGTCAATTAACTCGATTGTTAAATTGTTCAATAACTTTCTTTGCAAATTCTTGTGTCTTTCAGGATCTCAAGACGAAGAAGACGATTGGTTCGGGGCATGAGAAGGATGGTCTTTACTATCTCGATTGTCCTTCCCTTCCAGCACATTCGCCTTCTATTGCTCTCCGCACTTCTCTCTCTCCTCTTCAGTGGCATCGACGTCTCGGTCATCCGTCCTTGGCAAGATTGAAACTTATTGTGCCAAATTTGAGTCATGTGTCTAGTCTAGATTGTGAGGCTTGTCAGTTTGGCAAGCATCACCGTAGTACCTTTTCTAGTCGTAGTAATATTCGTGAGTCAGAGCCTTTTCGTGTCATTCATACTGATGTTTGGGGACCTTCCCGTGTTAAAAGTATCAATGGATTCCTTTATTTTGTTCTATTTATTGATGATTCTTCTCGTATGACTTGGATTTTTTTAATGAAACAAAGAACTGATTTACCCTCTATCATTTCTCGTTTTTACAATGAAATTTTCACCCAGTTTGATAAGAGGATCAAAATACTTCGATCTGATAATGCATTAGAATATGTTCAATCTGCTGTTGATCAATTTTGTCTTGAAAAGGGCATTATCCATCAAACAACCTGTCCTCGTACTTCTCAGCAGAATGGTGTTGCTGAACGTAAACACCGTCATATTTTAGATGTTGCTCGCACCTTATTATTTCAAATGAATGTTCCTAAACCCTTTTGGGCCGATGCTGTTCTTACAGCTTGTTATCTTATTAACAGAGTCCCTACACCTGTCTTGTCCAATCAATCTCCCTTTTCTGTTCTCTATCCTGACCGGTCACCTTTTTCTCTTCCTCCTCGTGTTTTTGGATGTGTTGCCTTTGTTCATAACCTTGATCCTAGCCTTGATAAATTATCCCCTCGTTCTCGCAAGTGCATCTTTTTGGGGTACTCCCGTACACAAAAAGGCTATCGATGTTATCATCCTGCTTCTCGTCGTTATTTTGTCAGTGCTGATGTCACTTTTTTTGAATCCACAGCTTTCTTCTCTTCTGATGGCAATGCTTTGTCCTCTGACCTTATTTCCCGTGAGGGGGCGTCGTCTCCTACTCTTCCAGCTCCCATTTCTTCCGTATATATTCCTTTGCCTACACAATCGCCCCTTGATTCCACCACTACACCCATACCCGCTTCTCCTGTGGCTCCTAGTCTTCCCCTTATTCCTCCTCTTCCACAGGTATATCAGCGCGATCGTGATAGGAAGGTGATCCTCTCTTCTCCAACTGATTCTGATTCTTCGTCCGCAGATCCTGCTCCCTCATCTGATTTGCCTATTGCATTACGGAAAGGTACACGCACTTGCACCCAACATCCACTTGCTAACCATGTGTCCTATCATCGTATTTCATCGTCTCTTTTCTCGTTTGTTTGTGCCTTGTCTTCTGTGTCTGTTCCATCCTCTTATATGCAGGCCTTATCCATTCCGGGATGGAAACATGCTATGGATGAAGAGATGAATGCTCTCCATCTGAATCAGACGTGGGAACTCACCACTCTGCCTCCTGGCAAGCAGACGGTTGGTTGTCGCTGGGTTTACACTGTTAAGTATCTTCCTGATGGGACTGTTGAACGCCTCAAGGCTCGTTTGGTGGCCAAAGGCTACACCCAAACTTATGGTGTGGACTACACTGAGACCTTTTCTCCTGTTGCTCGCCTGAATTCTGTTCGTATCCTCCTTGCAGTCGCAGTTAGTCGTCATTGGCCTTTGCATCAGCTTGATATTAAAAATGCATTTCTTCATGGTAACCTTCAAGAAGAAGTCTATATGGATCAACCACCTGGTTATTCTACTCCAGGCAATAATCATTTGGTCTGTCGATTGCGGCGTGCTCTTTATGGATTGAAACAATCTCCTCGCGCATGGTTTGATCGTTTCAGCTCTGCTCTTATTGAAGTTGGTTTCTCACGCTCTTCTGCTGATCATTCTGTCTTTTGTCGTCATACTTCTTCTGGCACTATTATTGTCATTGTGTATGTTGACGATATTATTCTCTCGGGTGATGATGCTTCTGGTATTGTGGCTTTAAAACAACATCTTGCTCGTCAGTTTCACACAAAGGATCTCGGAGGCCTTCGGTATTTTTTGGGCCTTGAAATTGCTCGTTCTGCTCAGGGACTCTCAATTTGTCAACGTAAGTATGTTCTGGATTTACTCTCTGAGACTGGTCTATTAGGTGCTCGCCCTGCAGACACGCCTATGGATTCCTCTACTAAATTGGATACTTCTTCTGGTACTACTTTTTCGGATGTCAGTCGTTATAGACGTCTGGTGGGCAAATTGATTTACCTAACAGTCACTCGTCCTGATATCACTTATGCTGTTGGGGTTGTTAGCCAATTTATGCATGCTCCTCGTACTCCTCACTTTGAAGCTGTTTGTCGAATCCTGCGCTATTTGAAACAGTCTCCTGGTCGTGGTCTTCTTTATCGCCCATCTTCCTCACTCACTGTCACTGGCTATAGTGATGCCGATTGGGCTGGGAGCCGTACTGATCGTCGTTCGACTTCTGGGTATTGCACCTTTGTTGGGGATAATTTGGTTACTTGGCGCAGTAAGAAGCAGCATGTTGTTGCTCGTTCGAGTCCCGAAGCTGAGTATCGTGCTATGGCTCATACTGCAGCTGAGATGCTTTGGGTTCGCTCTCTACTATGTGACTTTGGGGTTGATGTTCCTTTGCCTATGCCTATGCACTGTGATAATCAGGCTGCCATCTTTATTGCCAACAATCCTGTCTTTCATGAACGCACCAAGCATATTGAGGTTGATTGTCACTTCATTCGTGATTTACTAATGCGACGACAATTAAGTACTCCTTTTGTTCGGTCGTCGTCCCAACTGGCCGATCTTCTCACTAAGCCACTATCTCGTCCTGCCTTCCTCAATTTGTCTTCCAAGCTGGGGATTTTTGATATGTATGCTCCAGCTTGAGGGGGCATATTAGAAGATATTAATATTATTAGTATTATAATTAGTATTATTGAGTTTTCCTTTCTTAGGTTGATAGCCTTAATTAGCTGTTCTTCCGTTTCCTATTCTGAGTTGTATTGTTTCCTATTTTAATTGTAACCTTCGATTATAAATAAGAGTGCTTGGAGAGGGGAATTATTATTCACTCTTCAATTCTTTATTTTGGTTTTCTAACTCTAGCCATATCTGTTTCCCCCATTGGAAGCCTATAAATAAGCCTTATAAAACTTTAAAAGAACACACTAACAAATACAGTACCCTGTCAAGACCCAAAAATGACTAAAAATCATAAAATAAGACCTAGCATTCTGAGAAATGGAAATTGCGGGGAAAAAAAAAAAAAAAAAAAACCACCAGTGGACTACAAGTTTCTTAGGCTACCTTTTCCTTCATCAAATTTGCTCTTACATATATTTATCAGGTTATGCACTTTGACATATTAGACCCACTGCAAAACCACCAGTTTGACCCCCTTTTCAGGTCTATGGCTGCTTAAGTTTTGAGCTAGTGATGCACATGAGTTTGGTTGAAAAGTAAAAGGTAATTAAACAAACAATGAAATTGAAAAGAAATGTTGATCACTTAGATAAGCACAAAAATATACACACAGTACCTTACTTAGAAGATACGCTGTCCAAGTCAACACTGAACCAGTGGTCTCATGGCCAGCAACCAGCATTGACAAAAGGTCATCTCGCAATTGTAAGCTTGAGACCTGGAACAGAACCAGAAAATGTAGAAACAAAGGTCAGATCAAAAGACCTATGAAGAAACAAATTTAAACGAAACGAAACAGTTTATAGTAAAATTACCCTCTACATTCCTTGGAAATGATGGTCAGCATCATTTGGAACATAGCCCTTCTTTCACTAAAAGGTCATATATATATATATATATATATTTTGATAAATAAGAAATTTTAACATAACACCTAGTTTTGACATATCTGCACATGGACATATCCATGTATGTGCGTGAAAGCATCATGGATTACAGAACAAAACTTTGTGTAGCAATGTAGATGTAATCAACCAATCCAAACATAGGAATAGCCAAAAAAATTGGAAATTAAAATTAACTATCAAGTTTGACATTGGTTTTGGAATGCTGAAAAAAGAGGGTCACAAAAAATCAAAGACCTGACTTAACTGATTTCATTTTTGTCTAACTGGGTTTGTCAAATCTGGGATCAAACACATGTATCATGCTTGGTTGGATCAGAACAACTAATTGACCACCAAACAATCAAAAGTAAAAAGTTCTGATTTAATCTATGAGCACTGATATAGTGATATAGGACACAACATCCCCTGTGCGCAGCTGATTATTGTCGGACCATAAAAGCTAATTGAAAAATATTTGGTCCATATTAAACTTATTGGTAATGTACACATAACTTGGCATGGTTCAAAATAACAAGCATAAAGCATTATCAGACC
Organism: Vitellaria paradoxa; assembly: GCA_019916065.1. NCBI lineage: Eukaryota > Viridiplantae > Streptophyta > Magnoliopsida > Ericales > Sapotaceae > Vitellaria > Vitellaria paradoxa. The sequence goes on from CM034234.1 coordinate 7,391,460, forward strand.
TCCTCTCTGCTAGCAAGCAAGAATCGAAGAATGCTCGGATCCGTCTCGTTTACATACCCCTCCTCATTAATTCTTTCACCTTCGGATTCAACAATTTCTTTACACTTGGAAATAAGCTCTTCAACCGTTCTTCTGATCAATTCAACTGCTTTTTCAGCTTTTATTTGTCTTGGGATTATTTTACACAAAGCTTTAATCTGCACTAACACAAAAAGAACCTGGTTATAATTATCAAATTTTATTAGGGAAAAGCAGGAAAATGCTACAAATTAGAACCTGCCTTCCAATATGGTAACAGATCTGTGGATCGGGCCTCTGCTTCCTTTAAGGCAGTGTAAACAGCATCAATAACTGGACTATCAGTAGTAAGGGAGTCAAAATTGTAGTTGAACACAGCTAGACCAATAACATCCAGAGTTAACTGAGAAAATTTTTCTTCCATGTTCACAGCAGAGCCATTGAGTGCATTAGTTTTGAGCTTCTCCACCAATCTCTCAGCACATTTGCAAAATACGCGATCAACAATTATAGACAAGTACTTCTTGTGAAGAGATGGAGCTACAGCCCTGCGCCTCACCTATCACAAATTAGACTATACTCTCAAAACGCTGGGATATAAATTACATGGAATGAAGTAAATTTTAGATGGTGGACGCCACTGACTGGAGGTCCATAAAATGAGAAATAAAACATTAAGCATTACCATGACCAGATTCCAAAACTCAAGGCATCATCAAACCTGGTTAATTAATCTAGAACTTGACATGGCAATCAATCTAGATATTTAAGAATGATGTGCAAAAGAATTATTTAATTATAAAAATCACATTTAGCCAGAATAAAAGCTCCAACCACAAGTTCGTTTAGGGTGCGTACAGGCTTCTGACACAAATTTAACAGGATCACTGAGGTCCATGTAACATTTGAAAGGTAAAAGCTAAAAAATCAAGGACAAGCCCATTTTAATGAACAGGAAACATCACCCCATCTAACCGTACAGATATAGTTTTAAATGCACTAAATATTTCATCACCATATGCAGCATGGCAGCCATTTCTGGAAATAGATCCACTAGCTATAACAGTTTTCCTCGTTTAAATTCCTCGACAATGCAACAGATTTATTCAGTATCATTTTGGTAAAACCAAATGTGCTATTACATGTTAAACTGCTCCAGTGCTAAAAGATCTTATTGAACCACTTAATCCAAATGGGAACTTCGGAGAATATTCACTTCTGGTGGTATCATATTTCAATTAAATTTAAACTCAAAACACGCATAAAATCCTGCGGTTGCCCAACATTAAGAACCAAAATTAGAACCTAATAAATCCACATTCTTGTGTGAAATCCAAGAAAATTACAACAACTGTCAAATTGAAGTTTCTAAGAAGGAAAATAAATAAAAAATAAATAAACTGCAAATTTAGGCAAATCATATCCTCAATAGAAAGTGAATTCGTGGCAAACACCACAAATATCAATTACCCACATAAATAATATATATATATATATATATATGTATATATATGTATGTATATATATGTATATATATAAGCAAACACAGCCACAAACACACACACACACACACACAGAGACACACACACAGCTAATTTGCAGAAACTATTCGATATCAAAACCGAGAGCTCAGAAGGCATTACCGTCCAAAGCTGACCTTCGGCAATAGCAAAACCCGAACCAAACAAAAATTCAGAGACCTCAGAAACAAGCCCCTTCGCATACTTGCCGTAATTTCTGAGCACATGCTTGGCAATGGCAGGGTCACTAACCACCAGGAAATTCCTCGGCCCCGCCGCGAGCCGGTAAATGGGTCCATACTCCTTCATCCACTTGAACAGCGGGAGGAAAAGAGCACCGCCCAGAAGGTCAGAGACATCGTCCAGCTTCGCACTGGCAATGGGTATGTTCGAGTCGTCTTTGCCGGAGGTCAGAGACCGAGCGAGGGAGGTGAGCCAATCCGAACTGACCCACGACCCGGACTTGGAGGCGGCAGCGGCGCGTTTGGTATTGCTGGTGGAGGGTTTGTCGATGGAGGATATGATGGAGAGAGAGTGAGAAAAGGGCGTTGATTGGTGGGGAGTGGCGATGGGTTTGTACAAGATGAATCCACGGTGGTGTGTGGGGTTTGTGTGGAGAGAGAAAGGAGAGAGAGAGGGGGAAGAAGGCATGTTGATTGAGTTGAATCGAAGAGGAAAGAGTGTCAGGTACTGTTATTATTCTCTCTCGCTCAAAAAAAATTCACAAAAAAATAACGAAAATGGTAAAAGTTTTCCGATACGAAAAATATGTCTGAATGTAAAATTTATATATTTGATTAATTTATTTTTAAATTTTTTTATTTTTTAAGTGAAATATTAAAATTTTTTAAAATTAATAATGACAAAAAAATTAAAGATAATGAAATTATTAGAAATTTATAAAATTTTTTGAAAGTTTATTTTACGTCAAACGAAACTAATATAAATCATGTACCTTTTTGAATGAACAAAATGAGAATTTTTTTGTTTTTTTAATTTGATTCAGGGTGTGTCTGCTGGGAAGCAGTATTTTGATGAGCATTTAAAAAAAAAAGGAAGTAATTAATAAAATACTGTTATGCAAACTTTTGGGAGACAATTTCTCAAAACTTTCACGGACGCCTACAAATTTTTATTAATTTTTTATTTTCTTATGACATTTTTGAGATTTATCATTTTTTTTAAATTCTGACACATTATATAAAATTTTTTAAAATGAATCATTTAATCTCGTTTTAAGATGTCTTATCAATTCAAAATTTTGATACGTCACACAAAAATTGTTAAAACAGATCCTTCAACCTTGTTTTAATAAGTCTTGAAGTAACTTTTAATTTATCTTTTAAATATCAAAAAGTAGCTGACATACTAAGTTTTTTAACAATAAACTATGAAAATAACAATTAGCTTGTACAAAATACTCACTCATTAAAATATTTTTAACAATAAACTAATATTTATTGTGCTAAATTATATTTATTTATTTAAATAATAATCTTTTTATTTAATAATAAAATACTAATTTAAAATTAATTACTTTGATTTTAATGAAATATTTTAATAATAAGTAATTTTGATAATAAATTACTGTCAATTTTAGTAATAACTTATTATATTAACAGTAATTAACTTTAATTTTAATAAAACGCTTTTTATATTAATAATAAATAAATAATATAATTATTGTTTAAATTATAAATAAAATTTTATTCAATATGTAATAATTTCAATTTGGTAAAATATTATAATAAAATAAATCATTAACATAATAATCATTACTTTAATAATAATCAATTTTAATAAAATAAATAAATAAAATACATAATTTGTTAGTGAGTTATTATTTATAAAAATAAATTAATTGAATAAAATAAATAATCTTATTAAATTAATTTGAATATTATTTAGTAAAAACTAATTTTATTTTAATAAAATAACTGGTTTTAATTTGATTTAATAAATAATTATTTTATAATACTTAGGGGCCGGTTGGAGCTCCAATCAAGTTCAAAAAAAAATTTTTCAAAAGTTTTAACTTTTTTAAACTCCAAAAAATTCTAATATTTTTGAAAATTTTATCAAAATCCATTGGAACGAACTATTATAGTGCATTCCATCGAATTTTGACAGATTTTTAAAGAAGTTCGACTGATATTTGTACCAAAAAGTTTAATAAATTTTTAAAAGTTTTCAAAGTTCTCTATTAAAATTTTGTCACGTGTTACTTTATATAATTTTTAACAATTTTATATCAAATCAAAGACAAACATCCAATTATCAATTCAAAATAATTTTTTACATTTCAAATTTCAAAAAAATTTCACTCTTTTGTAAAATTTTTATTTTTATTTTTTTTAACGCTCCAAACAGCCTCCCAGTATAATCTTAAAGAGAATGTAAAAGAAAGGCAGGGGGAAGAATAATTTCTTTTGTTTTTTTTTTTAAATTCTGTTTACACCTCATTACTTCTTTAGGATAATCTTTACCTTCAGTTTGAGGGTAAATTTTTACATTGGATTAACATTTGTCCTTTAATTCCAAATAGGTATAAAAGGGGTTAACAATTACTTCATTTACCCCACACCAAGCACACTTTAAAGGGTAATATGGTAACTAACTGCCACCAGAAATAACACAATACTCCCGGCTAAAGTGTAATTTCAAGTAAAGCTTATGAAAGTTTCCCTTCTATTATTCTATAAAAACATTAACATTACAAATTCCCAAAAGAGAAATCATAAATTGGGTACAAATACTATGTATCGCTAGTATCCTAGTAGTGATTATTATATTGAGAAAATATTCAGTGCACTGAACACAGAAAAGAAAAACAAAAGGGAAAGCCAAACTAGAGGCCTATTTTGTGTGTTTCAGATATATAATATGCTGCGAACTATAGGTATATTATTTGGAGAGAGGAAAAAAACTAAGAGAGAGAGAGAGAGGGAGCAAAAAAAAAAAAAATTAAGTTGCAGTGGGCAAGAGTGGGTCTATGGGTTGAGAATTTTTCTGTTTCCCAATCAAACAAGAAAGAATGCAGTAAAGAATCCCAGCAGAAAAGAAGCTGAAAAACCAAGCATTGTTGTAAATGACCATGAACGAATCCGGGACCGAACTCAGAACCCTAACCTTATGCAAGAAACCCGGAATCACAGGCAAAATCCCTACGGCCAGAGCAGTCATCGCAGCCAAGTTGTACCCTCCCGAGTAATAATAAGCCCCGCGAGAGCTCAAAGAGTACAAGTCCTTGATGCACAATTCTGTTCGCTTGATAAGGTAGTAATCTGCAATCATTATACCCCCAATCGGACCCAACAACGCAGAGTACCCAACCAGCCAAGTGTAGACGAAGCTCTCGCTCGACTGAAGAAGCCTCCATGGCTGGAAAGCAATACCCAGCAGCGCAGTTACAAGTGCACCTCTTCTGAAGGTAAAATTTGAAGGGCTGAGGTTGACCAGTGCATTGGCGGGGGCCACAACATTGGCTGCAATGTTGGTTGTGATGGTGGCCAAGCTGATTCCGAAAATCGAGACGATGATCGTCGAGAATCCCCCGATTTTTCCCAGAAGTTGGATCGGGTTTGAGATTACCCGCCCGAAAATTACCTCGGTCGACGAGGTTACTGCTAGGCCGACAAATGTGAATGCGCCCATGAAGATTGGAAGCCCAGATTGACCCACGATTTGATCTGTTTGGGACTTCGCGTACCGGGTGAAATCGGGGATGTTGAGTGCCAGAGTTGCCCAGAAACTTATGTTTGCGGTGAGGGAAGGAAAGAAAAGGGACCAGAACTCTGAAGAGGAAAGTCTAGAGGTAAGAGAGAGCATATGGCTGAATCCACCTGCCTTGACATAAGCCCAGATGAGAAGACAAGTAGTGAGTATGATGAGAATTGGAGCAGAGTACTTTTCCAGTTTTCTAATGCCCTCCATCCCCATCCAAACAATTGCCAATTGGGCAAGCCAGAAGGCAATAAAGCAAGAGAACTCAAGCGGGGAAGTGCCTAGCCAAGGGAGAGATTGGGAAAAGGATGACTCTTTGATGGAATTTGGGAGGAGGAGGAAAATTGCCTCGCCGCCGATCCAGGTTTCAATCCCGTACCAACCGCAGCCAACCAGGGCTCGGAGCAGAGTTGGAATATGAGCACCGCGAATTCCGAAAGACGATCGAGCGAGGACAGGGAAAGAGATGCCGTAGCGAGTTCCAGGGTGGCCTGTGAGGATTAATGGGAGGAGAAGGATTAAGTTGGCTGCAACCACGGTGGCGATTCCTTGCCACCAAGCCATTCCAAGCTCAACAAGACTGCCTGCGAGGTAGTATGTGGGAACCCCCACAACGAGTCCGACCCACAAACTGGCCATTTCCAGACCCGAGAAAGTCCTCTCGCTTTGTGTCCTTGGCTTGAGATCATCGTTGGTGAGGGTGGGATCTGGTTTGAATTCTTCATCCAACTGGGGACTAGGATTCGATTGGTTTGATGCCATGGGAAGAAAATAGAGACATCTTCTGTGGAGGGCTTGGCTTTGGTGGGTGAATGTGAATTTGATAGTTGGGTTGAGAGTTGTGTTGAAAGAGTGAAAGGATTTTTGTTTTGGTTTTGGGAAGATTACAGAGTTGAGAGAGTGGTGGGGATGGAGATGCAGATTGAAGCATTTGGATGCCATGTTGTTGTTGATGACGACGACGACGACACAGAGGAAAAGATTCAGATGAGGGGTATGGATTCTGTCGTATCTATTATTTTGGTCTTTTGGGGATAGATGATGAGTGGTGAGTGCGTTTCGCAAGTCACTCCTATTGTTTATTATTTAGAAAATATTAATGTATTAAAAAAAATACATGAAACAAATGATGTAACCGTTGTAATTATTAGGGCGGGGGGCCATGATTAACTAAAATTAATTAATTTTTATTAAATTTTTATATTTTTTCAGTTAAATTTTATTATATATTATTTTTACATTAAATTTTTATATTTTTACAGTATATTTTTGACAAACTTTTTGTCAATTAAACATCTCCTAAAATATAATTACGTGAATTTATTATTTTCAAATGATACGTAGCAAGTTCTTCAACGTTATGTTTTTGGAGCTCAAAGTTTCTTTACATTTCTAACTTTAAAAAAAAAATCTCTAACTTTCTTTAATATTTATAAAGTTTTATCAAATACAAAATTTTTCTTCTAAAAGTGATACTGACACTAATGGAATAAATAATTAAAAAAATAAAAAAAATTAAGTATCATTTAATTTATTTTTTTATTTTTATTTTTATTTTTATTTTCTGTTTTAAACTAATTTTCAATTTTATACTTTTGAAAATAAGAAAAATAGTTCAAAACTCATTTGGTTACTTATTTTTTCAAAATTTGTTTTAAAAAGCAAAAAATGAGTTTACATATTAAATAAAAATGGATAAAAAACCATTTTGAGAATTTTTAACTCAAGCTAAAGAAAATTTCAAAATAACAAAAATAAAACATTTTTTATTTTTTCGTTTTAAAATTTTTAATACACAAAGTAAAAATAAAAAATAGTTTTTGGCATTTTTAAATTAGAATTCATTGTCCAAATTAATGAGGTGTGAAAGTTGACCGTGTTCTTTGCATCTTGAGCTGCATTAATTCAAGACCGCTCATGAAATAAGGCTGCACCGAAAATTTTTAAAAATTTTTAAAAATTATTTACTTTTTATCTCACGAATTATGAAATCACAATTTACCTCACTTATTTTAGTTTATTTCATTTTTTATCACTCCAAACACATCATAAGTCAACAACAATAAAAAAAAAAAAAAAAGCAATAATGGAACACTTCAATAATGTTGCAATGATAAGTATGGTAGACCAAACTCTGTTAAGGCTTTGTTTGGTTTACAATTTTTCTCTGAAAATTTTATAAATTTTTGTTAACTTTATATCATATCAATTTTTTTTTCACTACATGTATTACGAACTCTTAATTTATCTCAATTTATCTCACTTTTTCTTATTTCAAATGAAACCTAAATATATCTATTTTCTTTTACGCAGGTAGCTTTATAGGACTGGAATTGAATGTTCAAAATGGTCATTAAAGTGAGTTTTCTGCTCTAGCGTTTTAGAAATGCGTCATAAAGCCAACAATCATATGAACAGTAATTATTTATTTATTTTAACACGAGAGAATAATATAACTCAATACTTAAAATATGTTATTAAATAAAAAAAATGTGTATTCAGTAAAAATTTATAAAAGTTAAAGAAAATTAAAGATAGTTAGAGAAAATTAGTAAAACTTGAAGAAAATTAAAAAAAGTTGGTAAAAATTAGAAAAAAATTAGTATGTGAAAGATGTATTTGATAAATTTTAGTAAAAAAAAAAAAATTAATGATTGATAAAATTCAAAAATTTGTCAAACGGCACCTAACAATCTTCTCAACCAAGTTACATAGCCAATCATTTTACTTCATCTTTAAATATTTCATGTTAGGCTGTATAAATACTTTTCTAAGAAATTTTAGCAAGATTTCAACTCCGTGAAATATTTTATGTTAGGTATATCAGAAAAGTAAAAATTTCAGAATTATTGGTGAATTCGAGTCTTTGACTACACTTGTGTTTGGTATTTGTCACCAATTCCGTTACAGTGGTACTCCTGTGGAGCCAAGCCCAAAGACTCGTTTGGCAAAAATAGTTTTTAGTAATTTTTGAAATATATATGTATATATTTATATATATATATATTTGTTTTTGTTGAAAATTTAACTTTTATTTAAATTTTTTGAAGCTAATGTTTTATCAAATGCGTAAAAAATTATCACAACTAGTAAAGTTACAAAAATTTAAATTTTTTTCTAAAAATTACAAAAAAAAAAACTATAATTTTTTACTTAATGCATAAGAAAATACGGATTGTTACTTTTTATGTAGTTGGTAAAACATTAAGTTTTGAAAAATTTTTTGATAAAAATTACTTTTACCAAACACGAAAAAAAAAAAAAAAAACAAAAAACAAAACTCAGTAGTTGTTAAAAGTTTTTATGCCAAACGGGCCTTCAGTGGAATCTAATACGGTATGACAGTTTGGTTGATCTAAAAAATAAAAACCCAGAAAAAATGAAAAGGGAAGAAAAAGAGAGACTAACAAATGCAAAAGTAAGTGAAGTGGGCTTCACCCAAGACAATCTGACGCCAATCGGAGACAATCCGTCCACATCGTCCGGAGTGGGCTGAGAAGAAACAAAAGCTTGGGCTTGCCCAGGGGTTTTACTCTTAACTCAAGGAAACAAAGTCCTCCCACACATTGGGTGTGTTTGGAGTTGTATAAAAATATATAAAATAAAATAAAATTATAAAAGTAAATATCTCGTAATTCGTATAGTGAGTGAAAAATTTAAATTTTACTATCTCGTAATTCATGTTTGTAGAGATTTGTAAGATTTTATTTTATTTTGTTTAGCTCCAAACGGAGCCATTGTCTGCTTGGAATTTGGAGAATTGATACAACAACCTATATCAAACTTCGGAACTTGTGAGTGGAAACTGGTTAAAAAACTTTCTATCATTAAATTTTAATTCAATAGTTATTGATCTTAATATCACCGCACTAATATAATTTTTTATGTCAGCCTTTGCATTTTTATTTACTTGACTGCTTAAAATAAGTTGCCTTGTTTTATATTATTATTATTATTATTATTTTGTTATTTGGTATATTTTACCTATATTATTTTTATTTTTTTTAAAAAATCAACAAAATATATCTAAAAATTATAAAATTCTGGCACAATTAAAAAAAGGAGCTAACTCAAAAAGTGCAAGACTTTTGTTTGCAAGATGGTTATTTTAAATATTAATTATTTATATTAAATGCACTTTACTTCGAATTTTTTGTCCTCTAGAATGTAATATTTGTTACGAGAGGAAAAGAGCATGAAAAACTAAAAGTAAAATATATTTAATATTTGTGAAAATTGAAGAAAAATGTTAAATTTATTTAATTTTTAATTTCTCACCTTTCATATTCTATCCTAATAAATAATATTTTTAAATAATAAAAAAATTAAAAATAAGATATATTTTAGATGATGTTTGAATCATGACCTCTTATCCGACTAATCAGTTTCGGTTAACCGCGACATTGAATATTTTTTTTGAGCGAGCCTGACGAACCTATAAAAAAATTTCTCCTCGTCATAAAAAAAAATAATAATGGCCAACTTTCACAAAAATTTAGTTTAAAAATAATATTTGTCGAAATTTATTTGAAAGTAATTGATAAAAGTCATAATTTTTTTTTAAGCAAACCAAACACTCTTTAATGATTCTCGATACATTAGTGCCGTCAGCACTTACCGGTCACCGCCCGCCACGTAGGGAAGTCAAAATTGTTTGGTGGATCAGAGATGATTTCCATCCATGGCACTCCACCTAGACAACCTCCCTCCATCCTCCCGCTATCTTCTTCCACTTGTTGCTACTCTCTACCACAAGCTTTGTCCACTGTCCAACCATTTATTGGGAGGATGCCACGTGTACTCTAACTTTGAACGAACTTCAAACGCAATCAACTCCCCCACTTTATTGGAAGGACCTTGAACAGAGTTTTCTTTGCAGTTACGACCCTATATTTTTGTCTTTTCTCATTCTGTTCCGGGGTTGATTTTTTTTTTTTTTTTTTGCACTATATAATTCTGTACGGATTGTAAGCTATATTCATGTCAATTATACCCCTACACAGGTAATTAGATTAATCCAAAAATTAATAATTAGACATTAATCTTATAAAAGCTCCATTTGAAGTGATAAAAAATTTTAAAAAAGGTAAAAAATATTGAAAAATTTTGAAAGTTATTCACTTTTTATTTTACTGCACGAATTACAAATCGACAGCTTATTTCACTTTATCTCATTTTATTTCATTTTTTATCACTCTAAACGTACCCAAAATTCATGAATCTTACAAACTTCTAGGGTCGGGGGAGAAGCCCACAACCGCTACCCATGGGTGCGCACTGAGTGAAACCCGCCCCGTGGCCCTAGCCGGTAAAGAAGCACGAGAAGGTAAACTAGCCTAGACAAGCACTGGCTGACTGGCTTAGCCAAGAAGGCTGTTAGATGGCCATCCACAATTAGAGGAATGACTACCCCCAAGAGGAGTCGAACTCGGGACCTATTAGTCCTAGACCCTTCAGCCCGCCATCCGAACCAACTCGACTACCCCTTTCGGGGCATGAATCTTACAAACTTTACAAAGGGAAAAGATTTACTAGCGAAAATTTGAGATATATCTTTTGAATTTAGTTAATTAGGGTATTATTAAATGTCCATAAAGTTCCACCAACTGTCGAATCATTATTTTGAGTACGTTTCTTCTTTCACATTTTATGGAATTGTAATAATCATTAAAAAAAAAAAAGAATTGATCATTAGAAAATACATGAAAATTACAAAAGAAAAATGATTTGCTAGGGACAATTAATTTAATTAATTAGGGTATTTATATAATACTATAAAACATTTAAACTCATTGAATTCAGTTCAAAAAAATTAATGAATTTCAAATGGTTTTGAAGGTTGATTTAATTATATAATAGGCGGATCGCAAATAAGTTCTCAAGGAATTAAACATAAATTGGTTTCAATATATATATATATATATATATTTTGTTCGTTAGAAAACCGATTAGTTTAGGAAGAAAAAAAAATTAATTTTTTTATAGTTAACTACCAAAAAAATCTAACTTTTTATATTTAGAAAAAAAAATTAATTTTTTAATAGTTAACTTTTTAGTTTTTTTTTTGTTAATTTGATAATTTTTCCTTTAATGGTTTAAAAAAATTAAAAAGATAAATTTAATCATTTTAAAAAAGACAAAAAATTATTATGTGTTTGAATGGTAAAAAAGTATAAAAAAAAGTACAAAAAATTAATATAACAGTGATATATGATGAAATTTGATTTAAAAAAATTAAAAAAAATTACAAAGTAAATGGGTTTTGGTGATTTTCACCCCCGTGCGTTAGAAGCTCAAAAGCTCCCTTGCTTCCCAAACTGACACCAACTCCAAAGTGGTGGCATGAATGAAAATGTTTTGAATAACAAGTACGGAAGTCGAATTACGTTAAAGAGAAGGTTCACAGTTCACACAACGGGGTTGTTTGGTTAAAAAAATGCATAGGTGAAAAAATGCTGCGTTTACACATTTTTTAACACTTATATTTACATCCTACTAGTTTATATTTTTTTTTTATACTCGTATTTACATTTTATTAATTTGTATTGATCACTATTTATAATGATTAATGTAGTGATCAATGATCAGCATATTTACTTAAAATCATCATAGTTGACAAATATTATCTTGATCTTACGGTTATAATAATTTTAAATGAAATTTACCGATGAGATCGTGATTAATATAGACTGATGGGTGTAAATAAGAGTATAAAAAATTAAATATAAGCGTAGCATCGTTAATATATATATATATATATATACCGAAACGAAGCCTTACATTTTACAATCCATCATAACCAAAATCGGTCATTGAGTGCTTCAATCAATCAATGGAAAGCACAGACCCATATCCCAAATTCTCAAAATCATTCTTCACTCCCCTCCTCGTCTCCATGGTGGTCATGGCCTCCGCTTCACTTCTCACAGTTCTCTACCATTTCTTTGTGCTCAAGTACTTGACGAGGATGAGGAGGCAACAACTCACCACCGGCCGGCTACCACCGGTCTCCGGCACCGCCGCCGGGGTGGACGAGAAAGTCCTCGAGACCATCCCTGTCCTCCCCTACTCGGCGGAGAAACACCACGTGTTCCGCGTGGACCAGAGGGAATGCGCGGTTTGCTTAGGCGAGCTAGAGGACGGGGAGATGGTGCGTTTGCTGCCCAATTGCACGCACTCGTTTCACGTCATGTGCATTGATCGGTGGTTGATGGGATACGCCAGTTGTCCCCTCTGCCGGTCTCCGGTGGCTGCGGCGGTGGCGGCACCATGCGGGGCTGAGCCGATCGAGCCTCGAGTTCAAAACCCAGAAAACGCTTCTAATTCTGCGTCGGCAACCGATCGTGACCAATCGGGGTTGCTCCGCCACTGTGCATCGCTGGATTTGCCGGCCGAGGGGAGGCAGAGGCAATTGATCATTACTAGAGGTTTGAAGCGATCCTTGTCTATGGATCAATCTTTTCTTGTTCTTGAGTTGCAAAGAGAGGGGGAAAGGACTAGTTCTTCGTCGCTGTCGACGTCTTCGATGAGATCGTGCAGAGATGGGTATATGAGGCATTTGGATCGGGTGTCGACTAAGCTTCTTATGTCTTTTTCTAGATTGAAGATGGGAAGGGATGGGGATCAGGGTAATGAAAATCTTCTTCCCTACTAAAGTGTTTTTTTTTTTTTTTAAACATATTGTTAGGTATTTTTATTTTTATTTTTTTTTTCTAATTAATGAGAACAGAGAGACTTTTGTAGAAATATATAATAAGATGAAATGATTATTCCTAAAATTTCATTCCATTTTCTTATTTGGTACTTCTATTTAACATGTTGATTTACTCAAAGAATTATAATAAAATGAAAATATAAAAATAATTATTCTACTCCGTTAATTTTACTTTCTTTCTTGTACTAAACGGGGTTTTATTGGAATGGTTCTCCAACCATCACTTTGTAAGATCAAGCACCGAAAATTCAACGTTTGAGAACTCTTAACATATTTGATTGAGAATGTGCTATTTCATCTAAAAATTAATTGATACTCAACGAGAAAAATAAAATTCTTTTATGATATTTCAAAATTTAGTCACACAAATCTATTTTTAGAACAGTCACGCGGAGCAAATATCATATTCAACAAATTAAACCACTGCATGCATGATAGTAACATGTCGGGATAATTACCAAAAAAAAACATGTTCGCAGTTAAAATTTAAGTAATTTTGACGAATTTAGCAATTGACTTTTAGATTCGAAACAATACACATTCCATTACTTTTATGTCCAAATTGGATGATATATCTTGAGATAAAATGTTAGCATTATCGAATCAAGTTTTTTTTTTTTCCCCTAAATTGAGAAAATTTTTATTGAGAAAACAAAATTAGCTATTTATAGGAGCTTCCTTGTCAACTATACTAACAAAACTTAAAGGGATATTGAGAAGAGAATTCCTGGGAGCGATTGAACTTTTTAGACAGTGGCAAGAAAGTGGGCAGCTTCCTTGGCCTGCCTTCTACACCGAGAGAAGATCCAATAGTAAGCTAGTTTCCAAGCTTGTATGTCATTAAGAATGGATGAGATTTTCCAAAACTTGCATGTAGAGTCGGAGTTCAGAAAGGAAATAATTGAGGCAGCGTCAGTCTCAAAGACAACATTTTGTAAATCTTAGAATTTTGCCAATGAACAAGCAATACGAATGGCCTAAGCTTTCGTTGCTAATGTCGATAACACTTGGATTTAATCATAAGTAAGTGTAACTCCCCTTTCATTTCTGATCACAATAGCAAAAGCCACTGTATGAGTTGCTTGCCAATAGGCTCCATCACTGTTGAACTTCAATTGTTCTCTAAACAGAGGTAGCAAAGAAGATGTATGTGCATTTGAAGGAGTTTGAGAGATATTCTATTTTTAAACAAGTAGTGCTTTCAAATAGTCTACTGTGACAATAAAGACTAGGTGGATAGCATCTTGAAGAGAAAGTGGGTTACCATTGACAATGAAATTATCTCTAACTTTCCAAATGCTCCAACAAAGATTAGTCACCGAGAATAGCAATGAATCTTTTGATGAGTTGGTTTCTATACTTGTAAAAAGATCTTCAATCCATTTTGCAAAGGAAGTGATAGTAGAAAGATCCACTTTGTAAGAAAGATTATTGCAGAACCAGGCCCCCTAGTCTGACTACACTTGAAAAAATATGTTCAATAGTTTCAACTTCTGAGTGACAAATTGGGCAGCTTGGGTCTTTGGAGCATCTCCTCTTCACTAAATTGGATCTAGTTGAGAGGAAATTTTTACAAGCCTTCCAAATAAATTGTCTAATCTTTGGAAGAGATTTGATGTTCCAAATGGCTTTCCAAAGGGTTGGTGATGAGTCATTTAAAGAGTAAGGATCTAGGTTGTGCAAGCCTTTGTTCCTTGTTGCAATGTGATACCCAAACTTAATTGAGTAAGTCCTTTCTTTAAAAAAATGCCAAATAAGTTTATCCTTGGAATTAATCAGCTCTCAAAGAGATCAAATCAAGTTTATTTGCACGAACAATTTGCAACTTTAATGGTGTATTGGGTTGTATTACCGTATTAAGCAGTGCCAAAAATAAATAAATAAACAAATAAGAGTTAAAGAGAGTTTATTTGCATGAAAATTTGCAACTAAATATATATATATATATGTGTGTGTGTGTGTGTGTGTGTGTATGTGTGTATGTCTATAGATATTGATAAATTAATAAACTCGTATTCTCCTGAAAGTCTAATCAAAACCTGGAAAGCTGTCTAATACACTGGTGTGGTGCTTGCCAAAGAATTTCTGATACTTCCATTAGCAAGAGAGTTGAGAAAGTAATTTAGCAGAATTTCAGTAAGGTAAATATGTTGTACATGTATTCTCGTAAAGTAGTGATACATATGTAGGAAACCTCACGTGGAATGATAAGTACAAGCTGCATGTAACCGTATGTAACTGTATTTTTTACATTCTCTAATAGGGTGATGCTATGTGTATTGTAAATCCCAAGGTTGGTTCCCTCGTTCGTTAGCTAACGTGTTGTACCCAATGCGGTTTATAATAGCACTTTTATAGACGTATATATCGAAACTGTCAAGAGAGAATTGTATACATAACTCATGACGTTAGATACTTTGATGGGAATAATTCAATCGAAGTGCTTAGTTGGAGATCGGTCAGGTAATTAGGCCCGATTACGGATATTCTTACTCGGATGCCCCTGGTCGGGTGATTGAAGCTCGACCGAGCCGTTCTTACTTCGATACACCTAGTCAGATATGGATTGAGGGGAAAACTTAGCCATTTTAAGTGGTACAGGATCTTCTTATATCATGTAATACGAATAATTAATCAAGTATAAGGTAAACGGCGGATAGTATACGAATATACTTAAATTATGGCAAGGTGAAGCATGGCAAGGTGCAAAATGCAAAAGCTCTTGTACTAATATTTAAAATTTGCATATGATCAAAAGTAAGAGAAGTTGTTGGATGGATAGAGTGCTTTATTAATTATTCTTTCAATTTTACAACTACTTAACCGCTACTATCTTGGACTAATAATGAGCTAATGCTGTCACAATTGCAACCATCAGTACTGTTTATATATAGAGAGAGAAAAGAATGTCACCCCCAAAATAACATTAGCAATATTGATATATGGGAAAATAATAAAAGGAAAAGAATAATATATATATATATATATCCATCTATCTATCTAGGCAAGTTTTAATTTTTTTTTAATCATTATTATGCTTTCTTTACTGATTTCTCAAATCAATTTAACTGTGACTGATCAGCAGATTTAAATCATATAATAATTTAAAAAAAAAGAGAGAGAAAAACATTTAACACCAGCCAAGTCAGGCAAGATTTGATGCAGCACATGTGCAAAATGTGCTTTTTCCTCCTCTTTCCAGCACATTATATATGAAATAATGGGCCGGCAAAGTACACATGGACAGATGATCTGCTTCCCACAAACTGCCCAAAGGCCCAAAAAAAAAAATTATAATGTCCAAGCAAATCATTTTATTTTTCTGAGAGGCTGGAGTTCAAAAAATAATTAATGGCGTTTAAATTGTGGTTTTAAAAGCATTATTATAAGAAACTTCTCGCAAAATTTTATAGTAATTAATGTTAATATGTTTATCATGTGCTAGCTCTCCTTCCGTATTGGATCCGTCGAGGTTGTTTTAGGGCAGGGTGAGAAACTGGCTAATCAAAATTTTATGCATTAACTATGTTTGAGGGAAAAATAATAACGTTAGTGTAATTAATATTAATGCCAGAATATTGTACAATCATCAATATAATTATCGTTCCAACGTTAATATTTTTTTTTTTTCATTTGAACAATAAGTGTATGAATGTCACTTAATTGATTACACAATTTTAATGATTAATATAAACATTATTATATAAAAAGGATACTGTGATAATAATTTGTGAATTCAGAGTTGGTTAAAAGTCTATTATTTGATGATCAAAATTTGGTCGGCGAAGATTCCACCCTTTAGGCTGCGTTTGGACCTCCAATAAACAAAATAAATCACTATAAATCTCCAACAACCTATATATCACTCAAATTCCTGCCATTACTAATTTCAAAAAATTTTAATATTTCGCTAAAAAAATAAAAAATCTGGAAAGAAGTTAATCGAATGTGTAAATTTTTTTTACCATCATATTGTTCGTGTCAAAATCTTTCAAACAAGTACTCAAATGAGTACCATTGTCGCTATTTTATGTAAATTTTTTTGAATCCGTGAGAATAGATTTGAAAAACCGTTCATATGGTTTGCTACTATTCAAAAACATGCACCAAAATTAATCCCAAATCACATTTTATCTCAATTTATCTTTTTTTTACTACACTAAACGCAGTCTTAATGATCAAAGTTTAATTGGTGAAATCGTACTTATGTCGTTTTTGATTGTCAATACGATTAATCTTTGCCGATCAAATTATGTTTGATATGGTCCAAAAAATATTGATTGTTGTAGTAACTATATATCAAAACTGAATTAAATTGATCATCTTTATCAACCAAGTTAATTTATAAAGCTCAAGAGTTTTCTATGAGTAAATTAAACCATAGAATCTTGAGGCATGTTTAAATTGGGCTAACATAAGAGGCTCCGATCAAGTGTCTTGCAACATAAACCCATTTGTACTGTTCAACTGCAGAAGTCAACTCATGGTTCCATCTGTACATGTACATATAGAACTGTAGAACGGCTAGACACATTTATTTTAAAAATGTACTTTTTGAATCAATCAAATTTGACATTTTGCATATACGAAAAAACGTTGATGGGTTCGGAGCCACCCATTTACCCATATCCCCCACGTGCCACTGAAAACTTATCCAGTTTTAAACTACACACACATATATATATTGGATTGGTTAAATTTGTCAACGCCTATGACCCAAAAGGGTGTAAAAAAAATGAAGGGAAAAAATTATAAAGTCCATAAATAATTATAAGGAATTTGATTTTTTTTTTTTTTAATTAGGTTACGAGTAGTAATGTTAGATATCAGGGCAGGATATTTTCATTTGGATGATCTTTTGATAATATGAGTTTAATCTTGCAAAGGAAATTACTATTTTGTTAAAAAAATCTATTAAAAAGGGTACCAAAAAATGTTGCGTTAAGCAAATGTATAATTTTTTTTTCGAAAAATTGTATCCAAGTCATACTTTGTAATCTTTTAAAACTATTAGTCACATCCAAAAAAAGTATTGCTTTTAAGTCACATTAATGTGGAAAGTTTTGTATTTAAGTCACACTTTTGAGTGGGTCCCACGAGTTTGTTTTAAATATAGTTTCTAATATACCGATAATATCCTTTATTTCTATAACAAAGTTACACAAGTTATTTCTAGGAATTCCGGGAATCACGTGAAGATATGTTTACCAAGAATCACGCTTCTTCCATTTTTTTTTCTTTCCTTATTTTCAGTTTCATTATTTACAGTTTTAGTCGTGAAGATATTAAAAAGATAGAACTTATTTGGCCTATCTTCTTCATGAATTGATTTTACCGATTGGCGTTTTGAGCTATTTTCAAAACAGTACCGGTACTGTTTCAAAAAATATGATGATGTTGGCTCGTATGGTTGGTTTATATTATGTATCGATTGATGTTTTTTAGGCAGTATAAAAACAGTATCAGTCCAAAACAGTACCGATAACACACAGTACCGGTACTGTGTTATCGGTACTGTTTTCAACACAGTACCGGTATTGTTTTATCGGTACTGTTTTCAAAACAGCACCATGAATTATAAGTGGATGACAAGTTTTAAGGGCAAGAGAAATCTATTGGGCCGATTAACGTTTTGAGCTATCTTCAAAACAGTACCGGTACTGTTTCAAAAAATATGATGATGTTGGCTCATATGGTTGGTTTGTGTTATCTATCGATTGATGTTTTTTACGTAATATGAAAACAGTACCGGTCCAAAACAGTACCGGTACTGTTTTATCGGTACTGTTTTCAACACAGTACCGGTACTGTTTTATCGGTACTGTTTTCAAAACAGCACCATGAATTATAAGCGGATGACGAGTTTTAAGGGCAAGAGAAATCCATGGGGCCGATTGGCTTTTTGAGCTATCTTCAAAACAATACCGGTACTGTTTCAAAAAATATGATGATGTTGGCTCGTATCGTTGGTTTTTGTTATGTATCGATTGATGTTTTTTAGGCAATATGAAAACAGTATCGGTCCAAAACAGTACCGGTACTGTTTTATCGGTACTGTTTTCAAAACAGTACCGGTATTGTTTTCAAAATAGCACCATGAATTATAAGCAGATGACGAGTTTTAAGGGCAAGAGAAATCCATGGGGTCGATTGGCGTTTTGAGCTATCTTCAAAATAGTACCGGTACTGTTTCAAAAAATATGATGATGTTGGCTCGTATCGTTGGTTTGTATTATGTATCGATTGATGTTTTTTAGGCAGTATGAAAACAGTACCGATTCAAAAGAGTACCGGTACTGTTTTATCGGTACTGTCTTCAAAACAGTACCGGTACTGTCTTCAAAATAGCACCATGAATTATAAGCAGATGATAAGTTTTGGGCAAGAGAAATCCATGGAGTTGATTAGTATTTTGAGATATCTTCAAAACAGTATCGATACTGTTTCAAAATAAAAAAAAATAAATATACTTAGGAATGATGATCGATTTAGGTTTTTCCCAAATAGTTTTGATTTTGTTTCCAAAAATCAGTTTTGCTTGCTTTGTAAAGAAGATGGAAAGTCGCGGAATTAGGTTTTTCCAAACAGTTTTGATTTTGTTTTCAAAAATCAATTTTGCTTACTTTGTAAAGAAGATGGAAAGTCGCGAAATTAAGTTTTTTCCAAACAGTTTTGATTTTGTTTCCAAAAATCGATTTTTCTTGCTTTGTAAAGAAGATGGAAAGTCACGGAAGTTATGAGTGAAGTGTACACTATTTTCGGATAAAACTGACAGTTTTGAAATGTGGTGAAAAACGCGTGATGTCCTTTTTTGTCTTTTTGTTGCAAGTGTGACTTATTTACAAATAAGTTTTTTAGGTATGACTTAAATCTTTATAAGTGCATAAATAGTGACCGGCCTCCAAAAACCCCTTTTTTTTATTACATAGCATTAATTGCTCTTTTGCAATACACCATTGATTAATAACATTATTGTCATACATGTGCCTCCTCGTGGAGGTAGTGTAATCATCAACCTACCATTCAAAGTATATCTATCAATATATCTATGTAGATATACATATATATATATATATATATGTATATACTTTCCTTCCCAAATATACAATAAAAGAATAGCAAATGATTGAGCTATCCAAAGAAGGCAACAATCATAGAAGGTCGATTTGCCCCCATTTACATGTGGATTAATTAATTAAAACAATATAAAAAACTGTTTCTTTTCTTTATGTAAACGGCCCATGTGCATTGGTGGGCCCGTGAAAACTATAAAACGGACACCATAAAGACTTGCTTTTGATTTCTTAATTGCATGTACACCTTTGCATCTATCAAATTAACAGTGCTCCATTATTGCTCCCCCCGCCCCTCCCCTCCCCTACCCTCCACAAGGAGAGGATTTTGTTTTCTTTTGTGTTGGACCCCAAACCCAACCCCAAAACAAGTAAACTCCCTTTTACCCTTTTGTTTAGGGAACCAACCCCCCTCCCCCCCCAAAAAAAAAACACCTTATCGTGACCTACAATTGACTTGCTTTGGAGACAAGGTCCCCCCTTAAAAGAAGGGTGTATACTTTGTGAAACAAATTGATAATTAATAATGAGTTGTATAAAGTAGTTTTTGTGAGGGTTATTAAAAAAAAAGAAAAAGAAAAAAATAATTAATTAAATTAAATTTAGGAACCAAAAGGTGCTCTATGTGGAATTCCCTTTCTTCTCCTTGTATTGGAAGGAGGTGGAGGTGGCGTGGGCGGGTATATGTCTTGTTGTGAGCCTTCACGCAATTCTTCTTCCTCTCTTGAAGATGATATGACTCTCCTTGTTGACATCCCTTCACCTCTTCTTTCGATTCCTACCTCATCCTTTGCCTCTAAAGCAAAGCTTGCATCCCCATTTGTCTTTACTCCTACAAGCTAAATTATTAAACCCAAAATATTACATACACATTTTTAATTAATTAATTAATTGAAAGACCCATTTAAGTAAAAATCCCATTTGGCTAGTTAATTAAATTTTATGATGATGATGATGACGACGATGATAATGATGGCCATTAGTGTGGTGGGTATGCCATGAAAACTATGGCTCCATGGCGATGGTGATGCTTTGTGAATGTGGGTCATGAGGTGTGCATCTACATATGCATATATGATGGGTAATTAATGAGCATGTGATGGCTTGTGGTTGGATGTCAATTACGAGGATGATGTTGGTCAAATAGTGGGTTATCATAATATTTATGGGTGATGCATGGTTCATGCATGTATGTGGGTCGTCATGATGATGCATGTATGTTAATGGGTTATGCCCATTTCATTATGATGGGTTGCCATGAAAGTGAAGCAGTTAAGTGATGAAGAAGAAAGAAAAGAGAATTAAGGAAGAAAAAAAATACTAACCTTACAACCCAATGAACAGAATCGAAATGGGTCCAAGAGACTCCTCCCACAAATTTCACAAATGTGAGAAACCCCTTTCCCAGTCTTTGGCTGAGGCCTCTCATTCAGAAACATAACCCTTGCACTGTTTATCACATAAGTTTGGACACCACTTATATCCAAAAACTTCTGAATCTCCGAAACCCTGACCACATCATGATATGATGATCTTCTTATCTAGCATCAAGAAAATCTATATATCACTGGCAAAGATTAAATAATAATAATAATAATAATAATAATAATAATAATGCAAGTGCAGCATATATAAATTGATATCAATTTATCAAATCATTATATATATGTATGAATTCCTCATTGTTTGTATTACCTGAATGACTTGATGATCTTTGTGTCTTGATGAACGGCAGTAGAAGCAGAATGCATCTCCATTGCAATCCAAGCAATACATATTGCACTCACTCCTGGCTGCGTCTCCATGAGTCCGGCAGATGGAGAAGAAGGCTGTGCTTAGGAGTGGTTCAAGCCATGGAGGGACCAGCATTGAGTCCTGCTTAATTGAACCCAGAAGATAGAATTCAGAGATCAGGACAACATTTATCATAATTCTATAGAGAGAAAGAAAGATAGGTAGATAGAGAGAGAGAGAGAGATGAGAATTTATACAATAATGTGCCTATATACTATACAAATGTAATGAATTTGTGACAGATTAATTAGTATTACCATGATGAGTGTGTGTTGAATATACGGTGAAATGGGTATTGGAGCAATGTGAGTTTGTTTTATTAGACAAGTATTGGATTCTCCTAATGATAATGGAGAATTAGCAGAGAAAGATGAAAATGCAGTAGAGAGAGAGAGAGAGAGAGAGAGGACTAAACAACCTGAAACTTAGAATTCAACAACAAAGCAACGCCTAGACTTGAGGACAAGGCACATTAACAAATTTGCTTAACTTTTGCCCAATCAACGGTAGTGATTAGGCGTGGTGGCTGAGGCCCGTTCTGGGCCGTCCGATCAAACTTTGAGAGAGAGGTCGCGTTTGGCGCTTACGCTTCTTTGGATCTTCTTTGCGTCTCTACGTAGGCCACGAGGTCGGCCCCCAGGCTACGTCTCCTCTCTTTCCACTCCGGACATCCCCCATCTTCCGCCACGCGTAATTTTTCCTCCACGTGGAATCATCGTACGGTCCAAAGCGTCGGGACCCACATCCGATCTTGACGTTTGCAACGAAACAGGCCATCGACAGAATTTTCAGATTACCAGATATACCCTTGAACAAGAGGAAAATTTACATCAACGGTGCTGACGTTCGCATTATTACCGAAAGGGACTTTTTGGTCATAAAATTAGGCCGCATGTCATGTCGGAAGTGAAATTTATCAAAGTTTGTGTTATACATTGTTTTAGCTAATCCAAGGAATTAAATAATTCTTATAATAAAGAAAAAAATGAATTAAATTAAAAATTGACTTATTTATAAAAATAGCTGCCGGCGTTGCAATGCAATGCAACGGTGGGTTACAGCATTACAGATCTGCATTGATCCGAACCGTCTATTTTATTGATCATTAGGTGTTATTTGTTATTTAAAAAAGAAAAAAAATGGCCCACAATTTGATAATCAATAATCACTGTCAAGAATTATGATGCTATCCGAATTGGTTAGGATGTCAAAATGAAGCATCAAACTACACTAAAGGTACCATTGAAAATATATATATACATATACATCTATATATATATATTTTGCAATTTTCTTTTTTATTGAGTGCGTTTGGCACATCAAAAAATGAGAAAAAATGAGATAAATTATGATTTGGGAGAATATTTTATATTTAGTGCACACTGTTTAAATCGCGTTTTTTGAAGATGAATAGTAAAATTTCGGTTCGACGGATTGGATTTTCGTTTGGATGGATTCAAAATTTTAGATAGTCATGACTTCTTCCGTCCAAACGAATTGTAGAAACCGTTTGGACAAAAGTTGGCCCCGCGATTTCGTCGGAACAGTTTCTACAATTCGTTGGAACAGTTTTAAAAAGGTCACAAAAATAGTCAAAATAGGTGTTATTTGGTAGTTTGGGGAGTCTATGATAAGAATGGCGGAAAAATTTTTACTATTTGATTAACCGAATTCTAGTTATCGATATTTTTTTGGAAAGATATTGATTTTTTTTTTAATTTTAAAAAGACAGAAATATGTAAAATTTTGTAGAAATTTTTAAAAATTTTCAGAAATTTTATCAAATTTTAATGCACTAAACGCACCTAATGTACGGAGACAATTATGTTTGTAAAAATGAGCTGTTCTATACCACCACAAGGTTTTCACAAAACAATAATGCCGTAATAATGGAGCATAATTATGGGACTTATTATTTTAAAATAAGAAGTCTATTGAAGTGTAGTTCATTTAAAATGGTATCACAACAACATTTTTCCTCTTAAAAATTATTTTGATTACTAGTGAGCTAAAGAATTTGTATGAAAATGTGAATAAAAAGATAATATAATTAGATTGCGGGAGCTTAGTATTTAATTAAATAAAAATTCACTTATTTTTTTTATTCCTATTAAGGTATCTTTGCACTGGAAATTGGAGAGAGAAAAGAAAATGATAAAAAAAAGCGAAAAAGGAAATATAAAATATTAAATGCGTAACTTTATATTTGAATAAATTAAAAAAATAAAAAATATTTATTAGTAACTTGACTTTTTTATAATTTTCATTATAAATCAAATATGATATGATGATTTGAATTCTGATAATCTCTCTCTCTTTTTTTTTTTTTTTTTCCATATCAAATCTTGCGTCTAGAAATAGGGTTAGAGCTAGATTTAATTAATATATACAAAAATTGTATAAATATATTTTCTGAGAAATTATAGGCTGGCTGCTCTTCCTTTTTGATCCTTTTACGCTTTGCCAATTTCCATTCCCACTTTCTGATTTTTCATTAAGAGTTCAATTGAAATATTGGGCGCACATGGCAGCATGATTATTAAATTGAAAAGCCTATGTATATGCATGACCATGCACGAAGTTTCCTCCATCTAGAATCATTTAGCTACTTTAGTAGTTGAATGATTCTATCTTTTCAAAAAAATAAAATAAAATAAATTCTGCATAACGCGACTCAGAAAACAACTTTATTTATAAATTAAATAAAAGAAACTTTTCCGATTTGTAAATTTGCCTAGCTAGAGTCCTCAATTTTTTTTTTTTTTTAAGCAGAGAATTCATCTAAATTAACTGTAATAGTTCTCGTTAACAGGTTTATAAAGTTATGATCAACACATAATATTTGCTCTATTGGATGTGGGTGCACAGTATGTATGTAATTTATTTTTTTAAATATATATTTAATTTTATATAATTTATCAAACAAATTTAAAATAAAAAAATTATTAAAATACTTGTAAAATATTAGATGATCAGTTTTAAATAGTATTTAAGCAAATAATTTGTAATTAAATGGTATTTAAAGATATAAACTATGAATGTAGTGGGTGATTAAAAAGGATATATATTTAAGAAATATTAAAATGTGTAAAATTAAATTTACTTAATTAAGTAATAGTCACTACAAAATTCTTTTTGTTTCTATAAAAAAAATATTAGTAATAAAAAGTTGAGGGGTATAAATAGAAGAAAATAAATAATTTACAAAATTTAAAATTCCATGAAATTTGAGGATTCATCAAACGCCCCTCATTATTCCTTTATATAGTAGTTATATGTATAGATGTATGACGTTTTAATCTATTCATCTCATAGCTTTAATGATTAATTCTATTACTTTTATATTTTTTGAGCTTATATATTGTCATTTAATCTTTCAAACGACGATGTTTGAGTCTTGCAAACACAGAAGATGCAAAGGAGCCAGGCCAAAAATAATAATAATAATAATAAAAGGAGCAAAAATGTGCAAATCTAAGAGAAGGAGAGGAGTTAAAGCGTGTAAAACAAAGTCCATCATATGACATTTGCTCAAGTTCGTACATGATTAAAAATTCATACCACATTTGCTCAAGTTTAGGCACCGTTTGAGAAGAGTAGTCATTAGCATGTGCTAATAGTTACTTCAACAGTGGTTAAACTTTTTTACCCTCTTATATTTTAATCTTTTTTAAAATTTTCGAGGGTAAAAATGTTAATTTACTCTTACAAGCTAGCAACCTAAAAAAAAGTAACTTTTTTTTTTCCTTTTCTAAACACAAAATTAGTTAACTTTTTTAACTAACTACTAGCTTAACTTTTTTTTAGCTACCATTAGTACATGCTAATTTTTCCAAACGGTGCCTTAACATGATTAAAAAAAAAATTATACAATCAAAGCTTGGACAAAGTGTCTACACTTGAACGTTCTCTTATCTAAAGTTTAAAATTCTGAATCCAGTTTAAATATTGTGTGACATCCTAAATTTTTATTATTTTTACAATACATGATTCATGTAATTTTTTCTTTATACTTGAAATTTTTAGTTTTGTTAATTTGATATTATTTTAAATTTTATTTACTTTAATTGAAATAATTTGTAATATTTTTAACATGTATTTAGTTTTAAGTTAAATTCATTAAGAAGCTTAATTAAATTAGCTATATATATAAATTGAATTAATCGCCAGCCACACGGGCGTGGATGTGGCTAGTACATATATACATATATCCAGATAGATTGTAGGAAACGAAATGGACACGTGAGTGCGTGTAAGGTTTGTGAGATGGCACTTGAAAAGGTTAAAATATAGGGGTTTTTGGAGGCCGGTCACTATTTATACACTTATAAGGATTTAAGTCATACCCAAAAAACTTGTTTGTAAATAAGTCACACTTGCAACAAAAAGACAAAAAAAGACATCACGCGTTTTTCACCACATTTCAAAACTGTCAGTTTTATCCGAAAATAGTGTACACTTCACTCATAACTTCCGTGACTTTCCATCTTCTTTACAAAGCAAAAAAAAACTGATTTTTGGAAACAAAATCAAAACTGTTTGGGAAAAACTTAATTTCGCGACTTTCCATCTTCTTTACAAAGTAAGAAAAATTGATTTTTGAAAGCAAAATCAAAACTGTTTGGAAAAACCTAATTCCGCGACTTTCCATCTTCTTTACAAAGCAAGCAAAACTGATTTTTGGAAACAAAATCAAAACTATTTAGGAAAAACCTAAATCGATCATCATTCCTAAGTATATATTTTTTTTATTTTGAAACAGTATCGGTACTGTTTTGAAGATATCTCAAAATACTAATCAATTCCATGGATTTCTCTTGTCCAAAACTTATCATCTGCTTATAATTCATGGTGCTATTTTAAAAACAGTACCGGTACTGTTTTGAAGACAGTACTGATAAAACAGTACCGGTACTCTTTTGAATCGGTACTGTTTTCATACTGCCTAAAAAACATCAATCGATACATAATACAAACCAACGATACGAGCCAACATCATCATATTTTTTGAAACAGTACCGGTACTGTTTTGAAGATAGCTCAAAACGCCAATCGACCCCATGGATTTCTCTTGCCCTTAAAACTCGTCATCTGCTTATAATTCATGGTGCTATTTTGAAAACAATACCACTACTGTTTTGAAAACAGTACCGATAAAATAGTACCGGTACTGTTTTGGATCGGTACTGTTTTCATATTGCCTAAAAAACATCAATCAATACATAACAAAAACCAACGATACGAGCCAACATCATCATATTTTTTGAAACAGTACCGGTACTGTTTTGAAGATAGCTCAAAAAGCCAATCGGCCCCATGGATTTCTCTTACCCTTAAAACTCGTCATCCGCTTATAATTCATGGTGCTGTTTTGAAAACAGTACCGATAAAACAGTACCGGTACTGTGTTGAAAACAGTACCGATAAAACAGTACCGGTACTATTTTGGACCGGTACTGTTTTCATATTACGTAAAAAACATCAATCGATATATAACACAAACCAACCATACGAGCCAACATCATCATATTTTTGAAACAGTACCGGTACTGTTTTGAAGATAGCTCAAAACGTTAATCGGCCCAATAGATTTCTCTTGCCCTTAAAACTTGTCATCCGCATATAATTCATGGTGCTGTTTTGAAAACAGTACCGATAAAACAGTACCGGTACTGTGTTGAAAACAGTACCGATAAAACAGTACCGGTACTGTTTTGGACCGGTACTGTTTTCATACTGCCTAAAAAACATCAATCGATACATAACATAAACTAACCATACGAGCCAACATCATCATATTTTTTGAAACAGTACTGGTACTGTTTTGAAAATAGCTCAAAACGCCAATCGGCAAAATCAATCTATGAAGAAGATAGGCCAAATAAGTTCTATCTTCTTAATATCTTCACGACTAAAACTGTAAATAATGAAACTGAAAATAAGGAAAGAAAAAAAAAATGGAAGAAGCGTGATTCTTGGTAAACATATCTTCACGTGATTCTCGGAATTCCTGGAAATAACTTGTGTAACTTTGTTATAGAAATAAAGGATATTATCGGTATATTAGAAACTATATTTAAAACAAACTCGTGGGACCCACTCAAAAGTGTGACTTAAATACAAAAATTTCCACATTAATGTGACTTAAAAGCAATACTTTTTTTTGGGTGTGACTAATAGTTTTAAAAGATTACAAAGTATGATTTGGATACAATTTTTCGTAAAATATATATATATATATATATATATATATATATATATGAAGACCAAAGTTTAGTCGGTGGAGCTTAAAATGCCTATATGTATATAGCTAATAGTTGAAGAAGGGGGATGAAAAAAAAAAAAAAAAAGAAAATAAAAAGGAAACGGTGAGGAGGGGCAGCTGGAAGAGAAGGAAAATTACAAAATTTTTGTTTTGGCCGGGCAGTTTTAAGGTAAGTTATTTTATTTAAAAATTAATTTTATAACAGTTTAAATAAATTAAATATAATTGTTAGATTTTACTTGCTCAATTGTTTAATATCTGAGTTATATAATTTCTTTGCCTTAAACTTTGGATTTGGGGGTTGTCATCAGCGACCACCTCAATAACTTCACCTTCTCAGAATATTTATTTGACAGATGGGTGTGTTAAACTTAAAAGTTAGAGGTAATAAATGCGAGTTAATAAATTTTATCTCTTGATATTAATTATTTGTGATAAGAAATATTGATTTTTGTGAATTAATTTTATTAATGGGAAATTGAGACTATTTAGTAAAAAATTAATTGTAGCAATTAATATTTTTATTTGAAGAATTATTTGTATAGAGAAATTGATTATTCATTGATTTATTGTGTTGACTGTGAATTATAAATATTTATAAAGTAACAATGGTGAATTAATTATTTTTATTATTTTAATATTAATTAGTGAATTGTGATTATTTATGGGGAAATAATATTTATATTTGAGAAATTATTTATAGGTAAACATTAATTATTTATTTAGAAGTTGAGTTGATGATAAAGTGGTGATTATTTATGAAATAATCTGTGTGAATAAACAAAAATAATAATATTAATTATTTGTGAAATAATTGAATTGATGGTTATTGGATAATAAATATGATTTTTATTTAAGAAATTATTTGTGAGAAATATTAAATGATTATTGTGAAAATTTATATTTTTATAAGAAAAATTATTTGTGTTGATAACAAAAAAAAAAATATATATATATATTGACCGTTTATGAATTGATTAGGTGATAGTGACTTAAATTTTTTTTGAAATAATAAATGTGAGCACCGACATTTTTATTTGGAGAATTAACTTTGTTAATATTGAATTATGAGTATTTATGAAATGATAATTAGTAGAGTTAATATTTTTATATAAAGAATTATGAATTAGTTGGGTTGATGGTAATTTGTAATTATTTTATGGAGTGTTAGTGTGTGGATTGATATTTTTATCTAAGAAATTATTTATTATTTGTGAATTAATTGTGGGTGATATCTTTATTTGAGAAAAATAATAATATTAATTAATAAAAATAATAAATACTATTGTATATCATGGATTGTGTATATTATACGTGCATTAAGGGCAAACGGGGCTAGGTTAGATAGGACCAAAGCTGAGGCCAAACGGGACTAAGCCAGATGAGATTAACGGGACATGTTAATTAAAGTCACTATCTATAGTTGAGTATTCAACTCATAGGTCAGATGGAACCAATTGTGTATTGCAGTAACATTTAAATTATTCATCACACACACATATTATGACACTGTCAGATGAGACATGTGGCAATCATGAAGTGAGGAAGTTGACAATTGAAAAATTGTGATAATGATGTGATGAGATATTTGGTTCATTGTCAAATGGGGTATACTGTGATACTAGAAATTAATGAATAAAATGTGGTGTTAATGATACCATGTGATATTGTTATCATTACTGAATTAATTTTTAATTATTTGTTAGACTATTAGTTATATAATTAATTATGGATACATATCATGAAACGGTCAGCTAAGGTAAAATGTGAGGATGAGTTCTGACGAATATATGATGAGAAAGAAAGTGATATTATATTATATAACAAAAATAAAAATGTGAATAATTTATTATATTTTATTTTAAGTATAATATTTTTACTGAGTGTGTGACACTCACACCTAAATTTAAAATTTTTTAAGTTGAGTTAGATTTGGCTGCATGTGCTGGAAAAGAATCCAAGTTGTCAATCATAATCTTGTGTTGATTTTTAGTGTTGTGAAAATAAATTTAGAATTACAATTTATGAGATATTATATTTAATGTGATTATTGTATTGATTATTATTAAAAGTAAAAATAATTTATTTTAAATAATAATTAAGTTAAAAATTAGCTTTAATAATTACATAGTAAATGATTATTTTATTAAAATATTTTACTAAAATATTTTATTAAATTAAATCCAATTTATATAAATAATAATTTATTTATTAATATAATTTTTATTTTGTAAAAAAATTAAATATATTTTATTTTATTAAAATAAGTTAGTTTTATAAAATATAAATATTTTATTTAGACAAAGTTAGTTATTTTAAATAAAATTACATTACTAAATATATTTTCTACTTTATTTCAGCAGAAACAAATGACAACTAAAAATAAAAACAGAAAACAAAAACTGTTAAATATAAACAAAAAAATATAATTTTACCAAAAGGTCCCTAATTATTTGAATGATTGATTTACATTTATCCCATTTGATTAGCATGTTTTGCTTGATGGATTATAGACAAATGTAGGGTTTGGCCTAGTGAACTAGGATGGTAATTATTTTTCTTAGTGTATATTGAAAATCCCAACCGCAAAAATCAACCAAACTGTGTTTTATATGTATAAATATGATGCATTATAGATCAGATTTGAAAATGAGTCAAGTATATAAAAAGTAAATTAAAATATTCCCTGCAAGCAGAGACAACCAAAGCCTAGCTAGCTAGCTAACTGAGCTATTTCGTTGTGACACTTTGCAAAATTGCAAGGAGATATGGGCCACAAAGAGCACTAGATGTGTTTTATGTAAAAAGTTGGCAACTTTAACAAACTTTGCACAATTCCAAAGTGCAAAACAAAAGGATGAGGAGGAGGATGAGGGAGAGAGAGAGAGAGAGAGATAAAGAGATGAGATAAATTTGGGATTTGTTAACATGCATGCAGATATCCTTCACAATTTTTCCGTAATGGAAGGAAAAGTTGGTAGGGATGATTGCCACAAAGTCATCCCGTGAACTAAGATCCAAGCTTTGTATATATATATATATATATATTTATATTTATATATGCACAAACAAAGTAAAGAACAAAAGAGATTCGTACTAATTCGATTGTGATCAAGAAGTGAATGCTTTGCTTTGTGTACTTGTTGATAATGAATTAGGTCTCACTCACGCACACATCTCGTATTTAGAGTGTCGAATTTGTAAAAATTTTTAATTTTTTTCAATTTTCTCTAACTAGTCCACATAAAAAATTTCAAACTTCAATTAACTCTCTTTACCTTCTCCACGCAAAAAATTTTAAATTTTTCTTCAATTATAACTTTCTCTAATTTTTTTTTAATTTTTACTAATTTTTTTTTAATTTTCTCTGACTTTTATATATATATACTTTTTGAAAGACACACCATATATCTAACAATTCAAAATTTAACTCCTTTTTGTTTTTGTTTTTACCGAAATTTGGCATTCCAACCAGCCACATAATCATGTGAAAAACCTCTTCCCTTCTAGCATTAAATTAAACTGATATAAATCTTTGTGCATGGTAATGCTAGTGGCTCTGAATTTTGATGCTGGTAAGCTCTTTATTTTGACATGGTTGATCTTGTGTTTTTAATATTGAGAATATATATATATATATATATATATATTGAGAAGATAAATAATTTTTTATCAGTTTTTCTTTGTTAATATTTATGTGAGATTAACATTATAAAGAATTAATGTGGCTCAGCGCTAAATTGTCTACAACTACTATTGACAAAAAAATTAATGTATAGTTCAGTACCAAATTGTCCATATTTACAAAATAAAGAATATAAATTTCACTATAATCATGGAAAATTACAAACTCGATTACATGATTTGTACAAGTATTTATTCATATTTTTTCGTGAGAAAAAATTTCATACAAAAACCTTTCTATCATGCAAAACCATAAGAAATTCTAAACTAAAGTCAAATTCTAAAATTTTTATAAGTTTCTTATTTTTCGACAAAGATTCTAATTTCCATTCAATGAAAAAATTCATATGCATTTAAAAATTAGTGAATTTAGAACGTCGCCGTTATCCTCCGATATATGTAAAAATTCTAATCCGTATAAAATTCTAATTATAAAAATTACATAGTTTGAGTGGGAAATTCTTGCTTTATATATGCAAGTTTTGTAGATGTCAGATTTGATTAATTACACGCAAGTCTAATGAAAGAGGCGCCACATATTCTCACTTAATGAACATATAAATAATGCAATAATGGTAACGAAATTTGGCCTTGACATTAATTATTAGCTAATCTTTATTCATGCATTAATATAAGACAAAGGAGATAGTAATGAACCTGATGGGCACTAGTGAGAATATGACGGATAATATCAACAATAAAGTCATAAATGCAGAATTATTTTTCACGTTTCTGGTACAAAATTGATTACATACGTTTGTACACCGAATCCATTCAATTCCAGTAAAAAAAAAAAAATCCAATCCCCA
Source organism: Vitellaria paradoxa (assembly GCA_019916065.1). NCBI lineage: Eukaryota > Viridiplantae > Streptophyta > Magnoliopsida > Ericales > Sapotaceae > Vitellaria > Vitellaria paradoxa. The sequence continues at coordinate 7,424,060 of CM034234.1, forward strand.
CGTAACCATTACTGTTATATATATATATATATATATATATCTATGTTGTTTAGTCTTATTTGGCACATCAAAATTAATTAAAACTCATCAACTATAACTAATTTTTTATACTTTCTTCCAATTAAATTTTGCCACATATTACTTTTATATAAAATTTTTAGGTAAAGTACAAAAAATACTCCTACAGTTTACCCTCGGTATCACTTTGGTCCCACACGTTTCAATTGCAATAGTCAAATCCCTACACTTTTAGTCAAGTATCAATTTGGCCATTTTGTTAGTTGACCGTTAGAAATAACCGTTAGACCGAGGATAAAATGATAATTTCATTTATAGTTTACCCTTAGTGTCATTTTCAATTTAACGGTTGTTTTTAACGGTCAACTAACGGAAGGACTGAATTGATGCTTGACCGAAATGTAGGGATTTGACTGTTACAATTGAAACATGTGGGATCAAAGTAATACTGAGGATAAAGTGTAAGGGTATTTTTTGTACTTTACCTAATTTTTTTTTACTTTTACTGTACTTTTTACTTATTTTTTTTCAACTAAACTGAGTCTTTATAATTGTATATGTAAAGTAATTCGATCATTCGTCATTTCTGTGAAAAGTATTAAAGTGCTCTAATATTAAAGTGTTTAGGCAACTAATAGGTTGGATGTAAAGACATGATCGTGCGTAAAATTAAAATTTGTCATGGGTGAAGATAAAAGTACAATTTTTAAGTAAATAATAAGATTTAAAATGTAATTTTCATTTGAATAAAGACAAAAATGTAAAAATCATGGGATAAAAATGAAATTTGTAGATAAATAGAACAAAAATAATGACCTTTTAATATAATTGTCATCCATATTTATTTTTTTAAAACATAAATTGGTGTTAATTGCAGTTAAAAAATTATTTGATTGTGTAAGAAAGAACAAAATAAAAAGAGCAATGAGCCGTCAATCAATCAACGTTATTGATTTGCGTACATTTTTCATGTGAGATCAGCAATTAAGATTTATCGTTCGCACGATTGATGAGCCACAGTAACATTTCTCAGATAAGAAATTGAAAGAAGAAAATAGGAGAGGATGAAATACTGTAGATATATATGCTGTAAGCAATAGGAAATTTCGTTTGGGGTGGTAAAAAAATTTTAAAAATGATAAAAGTTATTAAAAAATTTTAAAAATTATTTATTTTTTATTTTATTATATGAATTATAAATTTATAATTTATTTTATTTCTTACCACTTTAAACGTAACGTGTTGAATAATTAACTCATTGCCCCTTTAATTAAAATGGCCTGATTCTGGCTCACATCTTCTCAGATTCGGATCCCAAGAATTGATGAGTTGGGAGGTCACTTTCTTGTGATTGACCTTGAAGAACCCAACTTTAATTTTGATTGGAATCATGACCTAATTTGGAGTAGAAACTAGGCGAGAAAAAAAAAAAAAGAAAAATAATATGTTTTAATGCATGTATATTATGTTTTTGTGCTAAGTTTTTTTGCAAAATAAAATAATATTCTGTCATATTTCTTTTCACAATATTGAAAAAAGAAAATTAATTAGGTGATGCAAGCGTTACTCCCGTTTGAATAATTTTTCATCTTATATATTGTTTTTTTCCGTCAAAATTTGGTTTTTCTTTTTTGATATATTATTCACACGGTTCTAAAAACAAATTCAAAAAAGTTGACTTATTTTTGTTCTTGGTGATTTTTTTTTTATTTTTAACTTTTTTGAATTTTATTCTAAAAATGTGAAAAACACGACAAAAAATAATTAAATAAAAAATAGTTTGAAACAAAGTCGTTATACATGAATTTTTTTTATCAAACAATTATTCAAATAAGTTATAAATTATTTTAATTATGTGGGTTGAAGATACTATAACATAGGGTACTTATTTGGAGTGCCAAATTTCGGTAAATAAACAAAAAGTAAGTAAATTTTTAATTGTTGAGTGTTTTGTATATTTTTCAAAAAATGTGAACAATTTAAAGAAAATCGAAAAAAGTTAATAAAAGTTATAGTTTTTAGTATGAAAAAGGTTGAATAAAATTAAAACAAAAAATTAGAGAAAATTGGTGATTTTTTTTAACTAAATTTGACTATCCAAACATGCACATAATAGAAGTTGGTAGAATATTTTTTTTTTCCAAAGTGATAGTCACAAAATAAAATAAATATCAATTTTTTATAATTCTTTTATAAAAGAAAATAAATATTATAAGAATTTTTATCGAGAAAAATTCTCCAAAATGATTTAGGTATCATTTAATTTATATTTATATTTTTCATTTTCTGTTCTTATTTTTTATTTTTTATTTTATGTGTTATATATTTTAAAAATATTAAAACAACAAAAACTATTAAAACGTATTTAGCCAGCATTTTATATCTTTCTTATTTTAAAATTTTTTTATTTTGAGTTAGAAAACGATTTTATCATTTTATATTTTATTTGTAAATTTATTTTCTATTTTTTGAAATAAATTTAAAAACACGAATAATCAAATACATTTTAAACTATTTTTCTTATTTTTAAAAAAGTACAAAACAACAAAATAAATTCAAAACGTCTATACCAAACGGCACCTTACGTTTCCATTAGTTTTTTTCTGGCAAATTTCTATGAAATGTTCGCTCCCAGTGGAAATTGTCACCGACTATAAAAATACGCCACGCGTATGTCGACGACGGTTGGTGAAGCGTTTACGTAGACCAAACAAACCCAATAAAAAGACGAAAAGGAGAGAGGAACAGAGCTGTGGATCGTACGGGGCGGTGGGGCGTTCTCGTCTTGGAGGATCAAAATTCTCTCTGGTTTTGAATCTTTTGATCCTGTGATCTGTTCTTCCCTCTCGATCAATTGGACGATTAGCGACTTGTTTCTCTCCAAGTCATGTTCAAGTCTTTCTGGTAACCCTAATTTCTTGAGTTTACCATCAATTCAATTCAATTCAATTCTCACCTGTTTTTATTTTCACGGTGTTTGCTTCTCCGATTGTATATATTTGCTATTCTATGCTTTATGTTTTTGTGTTCTGCTAAATTTCTATTTCAAAGAACTGGATTTGTGTAGAATTTTTTGTTACGAAAAAATTAATTCAGTTTTTTTGGTGGTTTTTGGTACTTCAGTTCATATATTTTAGGCATGTATTTGCAACTTTTTTGAGTATTTTGATAATTGTTGACCTAAAATTTAGTGTTTTTTTAGCTGCTGATAATGCGTGCACGTGCAGTACTGCAGTGTAAGTGGGTCGTTTTAGTTCAGCCATTTCTTTCTTCGGTACTTTGTTCTACGGTTTGTCGAGAGTCTGTATCCACTGGTTGTTGATGAATAGAGTGGGAGAAATGGCAGTCAATAGTGGGCCCAGACGGGGATGACCTTGTAATTGGGTTTAAATGATGGTCGGTTGAGCAGTGAGAACAAGGATGGTTGATATGACGTGAGTAGTGACTATTTTCGGTACCTTGTATTAATTATCCATGCTAATAAAGATTCTAGAGGATACTAATCCAAGCTCTGAGCACGTTGTTAGAGTGGAGAGGTGTGCCGAAAAATCACTTTCATAGGACATTTTCGAGGTTAACATGCTTTATGGTTGGACCATTAAGAAGTAATATTCTCATAAGATGAGTGTGGCAGAGATGAGAATGCTAAGATATATGGGTGGAAACTAAAAGAGAGAGAGAGAGAGAGAGAGAGAGAGAGAGTAATAAATGAATATATCAAAAAGAAAATTAAGGTGGCATTGATAAAAAATAAACTAGGAGAAGGTCGTTTATAATTGATTGGTTATGTTTGACTAACATAGACCTAGAAATGCAGTAGCAAGAAAGCTTGATTATATGAACTGAAATTGTGAAAAAAACACTTAATTTCAAATAAAATTACGGAAAACATAACATTTGGTTTAAATAAATAGAAGGAAATGATACATGTAGTCGACTCCAACTGGTCTAGCATTTGGCCTTTTTTGAGTTGAGTTGAGGTTCAATTCAACAACAGTGGATTGAGCTCGTAAGTTTTCGAGGATTAGAACTGAAGAACTATGCATGGGAAGCACATGGATTCTAAATATTCATTATACCAAAACTAGTTTTGTTATCGATGAACCAAAAAATCTATAGAGACCTAACAGTGCTAATGAAAATCCTTTATTGAATAATCACAGGCAGAATAAAACATTCAAGAATACATACACACATATATACATATATATATATATATATATATATATTTAACAACAGTCAAATCACAAAACTCTGGCTTCCCTTGATTCTCCACCGGTTCTGGTTAGTTACAATTCATCTCTTGAAAATAAATGTCATCAATCCAGGGGAAGTGTGGATATTGGAAGAAAAGAAACCCTAGGTATCCTAGCCCTAATCTCTCTAATTTCTTTGTAACAAAATGTAATACTAGTTGTTGAACATCTCTTGCTTTTTATACCCGCACAAAAACAAAGAGTGAACCCTAGCAAATCTGCGCTGGACTCTAGCGACTCTAGTATAAGGTCGTTCAAGCGGTAGACCAATCCTTTATGGTTGCCTCACTGTGGTCCAAATCGTGCTCTTGAACTGTCCGGACCATGGGCAAGATCTTGGTTACATGACTTCTATGGACTGGACCATGGCCTTAGACCATTCAGACCATATATGGAGAACATGCTTTGTTGATCTCTACTATCCTTCTTTGTGCTACCTCATGCATTGGAACTCCTGGGATGCATCAGTTAAGCCCATTCAAGTCTAGAATTGCATTGTTTATCTCCAAAACAAGGAAAATAATGCTTAGGCGCAAAGCATGCATGAATCGTATGAATTATATTAAAATAATTGGAAAAATGTGCAATATAACGTATGAAAATTATGCAATACACACCCATCATCGAGCTTACAGCCGTAGATGGTGGAATTAATCAGATGAAATGAAGAAAGATAAGAGTTCTCTTACGTAGTGATACACAATGTGAATGTAATTCCCAATCCCACAGGAAAATAAAGAGTTGTTCCTAGTTCCAGAGCAATTCTTCAGGTCTTAGTTTGCGCTGGAATAGACAGACATGCTTCATTATCATTGTTAATCCTAAGCGAACATCTGCCAGTGGATTGCACAGCTTCTAAATATTTGCGGTTCTTGACTTTTTTATGCACCTTTAGTAGCATGTCGCACTTTATTTTATTTATTTTATTTTATTTTATTTTTGTTCCTTTGGATTGGAGCATGTCATGTACCCAGGAGCAATTTATTGAGCATGCATTATGTATTACAGATTATATATTCTCTAAACCTGGTAACTGTTGAAGTTTCTATAGATAGACTTAGTTTGCTACTGCTTACCCTCTTGACACCAGTAAACATCTACGTGATCCTGATGAATTCTGCAAGCTGAGTAATCATTCTTAGTTAGTTGTTGCCGTTATAAACAGTTCAGTATGTTTAAGGCCAACTGTGTTTGCCTATAGGGGTTTTCAAGAGCAGGAAGCTCAGCCACATCCCCAGGATATTCCTACAAATTCATGGTATTCTTCTTCTGTAATTGGTTCTTCTCACCCTGCAACACCTAGTAGCAGCTCTTCTGGTAGCTTCAATCTACAAAGGCCTGCAGATCGGCCACAATCACTGTCTCATGTTTCTCCTGCAGAGGCTGCTGGCATTATTGTTCTGTTAAAGGATAAGAGGCAAGATTCCTGTATCGTTATTAATATTACATTGTTAAACTATTTCTATTTTAGAGTTGCATACTTCTTGAAATTTGGTGATCTATAGGGTGCTATCACAACATTGTTTATTTTATATCCTGTTTTATTTTTTTACACTTCCATAAGTTTTTTCCCATTTTTAAGTTGTCGTCAAGTTTGTATTTTGTTGCTTCTTGTCATCTATTATACCCATACTTGTTAGACTTGTTAACAATTTCTGGACATCTTCAACTTGTCTTCATTTAATCCTCCAGAAATTGGTAATACATTAAATCCACGAATTCGAATCTCCTCAGGGCCACTAAAGGATTATCTGGTCACTAAATTCAGGATTCTAGGCGTAGTCGAGGTGCATACAAGTTGGCTAGGTTATTCACTCGAGTCTCCTAGTTTTACCTTTCGCCCGAAATAATAGTTTTGGAGAGCACAAGTTTTGACAATCACTCGATGCTTATTTATAATGTAGTTGGGAAGGCTAGATGCTAAACGCCAATTAGCTAATATTTTTCATAACAATGAGGCTGATTTGTTGCCATTGTTGGTAATATCAAAATGTCAAATCATGCTTACTAAAAGAAAAGAAGAATATATTGAATCATATGTAAACAGAAAAACACATCCCTTGGCATCATTTTGTTGACAACTTGGTATTAGGTTTTACTTGAATTGCATATCACTGAAACTATTCTGCACGTTTTTTAAGTAAATTAGGGTGGACATTTTGGAAGTACTACAGTATGTAGAACATATTATGCTGCAAATTTTCATCACAGTAGTGATAACTCGGGAGTGGTGTCATAAAATATTATATTTTTGTAGGGTAATGCTATACAACTGAAAGATTACCCCAGAAAATATAACCAAAATAATGTGGGAGACTTGTGGCCCAATTAGTTTAAAACAAATTTTAAAAAATAAAATAAAAAACAAATTCATTAAGAACACGTTAATTACAAGATGGGCCACCATCATTACATGAACTCTTTTGTTTTTTTCAGAGTATTCGTGTCCTTGTTATACAAGGGTAAGGATATGAGATATGTGTCCGACTTAATTGAATTCTCTAATTTTTAAGAACTCTTGAAGAAAAAATTACTCACGTTTGATAGTAAAGAATTTTCTTTAACATTTCATGTAGATAGAAAATCGTAGTGTCCTTTTATTTTTCTGTCTAAATTCCAATTTCACGTACATTCCTAAGTAATAACTCTATTTTATGTTAGTATGTTACACAACATACAATATATTTTAATATTCATGACAAGTCGATTGAGATAGGAATATCACCGATTGAAGATAAAATGAGAGAAATCGATTAAGATAGTTCAGCCATGTTAAAAAGTGTCCAACGGAGGCACCTGTTAGAAGGTGTGAAAGCATGGAGATTGCCAGGAGTAGGAGAGGAAGAGGAAAACCCAAGAGAAGTTGGAAAGAAACTATTAAACATGACATTGCTTACCTGAATGTAACGGAGGATATAGCCCTAAACAGATTTGATTGGCGTCGTCAAAATCATATAGCTGACCCCACCTAGTGGGAAAATGCTTGGTTTGGTTTGGTTATTCATGACAAGTCGACATATTGTACACAAATTTTTAACCCATATCTTAAGAATAAAATTTTGGAAGGTCAGAGGCCTACACATATACTTGCAAGCAATCAAGGACGAAGCGAGGATTTCCTTTTGATGGGAACCAAATTTAGTTCTAAATTAAATTACAACTGAAGGAGCAACATTACGCATTTATCTTATTATGTTCATAATGAAAGTCATTGTGTATGTATTTTAAGTTGTTATTTACATATAACGTGCCCCGAAAAAAAAAAAAGAAAGAACAAATAAAAAAATATTCCAAAAAAAAAAAAAAAAGTGACAGGAGAAATGTGGTTTGTGTGATTTCTCCTAAGGTAGTGAAAGGAGGTTCGTCTTCGCAACTTCTTCACCTCTTTTCATGATTTCTCCTCTGGCAGCTAAGAAATGTGAAACATGCTATTGGTTTGGTTCGTTTTGCAGGGAGTAACCTTCCCTTTTCTTGGTTTTCATTCTTTATTTTCATTTTTTTTTCCTTCTTCGTTATTTGATGTTAGGCTGTTCATTTTGGGCTTGAAATTTTAAAATATTTGGGCTACGATTTTTTCTTTTTCTTTTTTTTTTTTTGGGTGAATTTAGGAAGGGTCAGTCCATAGCCTAAAAATGTTTTGACCTAAAATTTTATATATACTATGGTGCATTTCTGAACACTAAGGGCGAGAGGGTGGTCCACATCGTCATTACACCCGATACTCATCCTAGTTCGCGTATAATATAAGCTACCACATCAGTTTCTCTAACTCTTTTTTCCAGGTTGAGTAGCATTTTCTATTTTTTTAATTTATTCCACTTCTCTATGGATTAGCGTTCTCTATTTTTGAGGCTCATTACCTTAAATGTGTAGGCACAAATATGTGTGCATGTAATGTGTTTCTTTTCCCTCCCAAACACCCCTTTTCTGCTTGAGTGTTTCTTATTATTCTGCTTTTTGTGTGTGTATGCGTGTTTTAAGAGGGGGGGGGGTAATAAGTAGTTAAACCTTCTGCTGTTATTTTGTATTTCTAATCATCTTGTTGTTTTGTTATTTTATTCATTTAGCATTAATGAGCTGCGGAAGCTTTTGTCTGACAAAGATGCATATCACCAATTCTTACTTGCAATTGATCAAGTTAAAATTCAAAATAATGTAAGTTGATTTTGGTTCTTACACTTCCACCTGTACTTGTAACTTTCTTGTTCTAGTTTACAATATGCTGTGTTTTTTCACTAACCTTTTTTTCGTTTTTGGTTAATGCATGCTGTTATTCGGTATAGTGGTCCCATATTTATAGAACTAGAAACTATTAGCTCAACAAGTTTCTTTCTTTTGTTTTTTGGTTTTTTTTTAATAAGTACTAGCTGAACAAGATTGCAGGCATGGAGACATGGAAATACCCCTCCCCCCTTTTTGTCTTGTCTCCAACTAGAAGTAAAATAGCAGCAGGGGTCTTCTATAGAATTATCCCAAAAAAGGAGTAATAGTAAACTGAGATGGGGCTTTGATGAGGCATTCAGAAGGCTATGATGGTGCTTTTGTCCGTGCTTGCAACAGTACCAACTGAGAATATCGAAACCAATACATTGCCTTTGATGACTTTGTATTGCCGAAAAAGGAAATAGTTGAAAATAATTGTGTGCATGCGTTGTTTGGTTTGGGATGGCAGGAGCCTTGTCTAGAGATGGAACTAGGATCCTTGATACTAAGTTCATGAGATTCATGCTTTTAGTGTGAGTTGTTGAGCTTGCTGTGTAAATGTGAACTCCCAAGGCTCATGCAATTTAGGCGAGCTTGTGCTGCATTACTGGTCCATCAGTGTTGAGAATTTGCTGTCTTTTACATGTATAGTTTGGGTTAGGATTCACTCAAATGATATTTGCAATTTTTCTGACCATCTCATTTCTTTCCTGTCATAAACGTCAGCTGAGAGACGAACTTCGAAAGGAGACTTTGCAACTTGCAAGTGAGTTTTATTCACGTGCACATATATACACATAATTATATCTCATGTGCGTCGTATGAGGAGACGTTCTAAAGTTCTCTGTTTATGTAGGGGAAAATTTGGAGAAAGAACCGCGCATAATGGAACTGCGAAATCAGGTGATTTGTTTAAGTAGGGTTCAATTTCTTCTGACATTAAAGCTAAAATTGGAATACTGATCATATTGGTTTTCAATCTGCTTCTTTTGGTTTTGCAGTGCAGAATCATTCGGACAACTGAACTTGCTGTCTCTCAAGAGAAGCTTAATGAACTGGAGAGGCAAAAAGAAGAGACCTTGAAATTCTACTCCCCCACATCCCTCTGCCACAGGCTTCAAGGTAAAATTTTTATTTGATATCATTATTTAGAAATGCTAATAGTTCTCTGTTAGGTGTGCATTCTAAAAAATGTGCCTTTTCTTTGCAGTGGCAATGAACAAGACAGAGGAGGAATCTGAGGCCTTGCACAGGCAGCTTCTGGATAGGGAAATTGATGTTGGAGGTTTTGTGCAGAAATATAAGAAGCTTCGCAGGGCTTATCACCGGCGTGCTTTGACTCATCTCGCGGCCAATACATCAGTTGCTGCATGAGCACAGTGCATCACAAGAAAGAAACATGTGTGTAGTACCGTATACTGTATAGTCAGGGTTGGTCTCATTCTCATTTGTCACACAGGCCCCTCTCCGGGCCCACAGCGATCATATATTCTCACCAGCAGTGGCACTTGTTCCTTGATTCAGCGGTATTATGTAGTAAGAAAGGGCATGATTATTAGTTTACATGTAAATCAAAAGCCCAGAGGCCAACGACTTGTGTGTGTTTGCGTACAGAGTATAGAATGGTGCGTGGCTTTTCTTTTTGATCGCTATGATCGCGGTTTGAATTTTCATCTTAGGATTTGGGGTTGATTTGTATAAATAAATCTATCTGTGCTAATCTATCTGTAATCTGTAGACTGATCTGATGCGGTGCTCGCGGGGGTGAGTGTTTATTAAGGGGGTTAGTGGACCGTGATTGTCCTTTTGCTTATGTTTATGTTTCTCTGCTGAGTGTTGGTTGTTGCACAACGCAGAGTACCTGTCTTCCTGGCTTGTGACCGATTCCTTGCATGATTGCAAGAATAAAATGACTTTTGAGTCTGCACAATTTCCCCCCTTTTTTTTGGGGGCTGATTGCCGTCTAGCAGCCTCGGACGATTTAATAATCTATTAGGGTCTTGCAGGTCTCTCTCTAACTCCAAAGCTAGTTCAGTCTATAATGTTTGGGATCATATGACAAAGTCTTCCCTTATAATCGGGTGTGTTGGTGATTCGGAGCTCCCAGCTTCATCCGTAGTTGCGAGGCCCTTGCATTGGTTCATTTCTTGGTTTTTCCTCTGGATTGCCTACCAAATAAAGAAATGGAGACTCAAGACCACATTGAATAAGTCTTTAGGCTTTGGTTTGGTAACGTAAGAGTTAATTTTTAATTTTTTTGTAGTTTTTTTTTTCCCGTTCTATATGATTTTTTCTCAGAAAGGGTACTTTTTTTTTTTAGAAGTAGCTTTTAATGTGTTAATTGTATTTCTAAAAAAAAAATTAAAAAAGTAATGTTCATTTAGGTATAAACGTTATAATATTAACGTTCACTTAAGTAAAAGTTATTTGTTTGATTACAAAAATAATCGGAAAAGTTAATTTTTTTATTTTTTCTAATTTTTTTTAGATGGACACAAATTTTTATTTTTTGAATGTAATTAACATTCTTAAAATTTATTTTTAAATTTACAACTTTTAGAAAAAATAAATTTTAGCAAAAAAAAATTACATAAGACAATAAAATGCTAAAAAAAATACTTTTTTTTGGGCAGCCAAAGTCCTTTATATATATATATATATATATAATACAGGAAAGAAGCTGCTTTTGGTAGCTTTTCTTTTCCTGACTTTTTTAAAATCATTTTTTTTTTTTGTTTTTGGTTTTTTGTATTTTTAAATGTGAATAGTATATTTAAAAAACACAAAATAAGAAATAAATGTTAAAAATAACATAAGAACATGCCCAATAAATAAATAAATAAATAAAAATAAAAGGCTACCCCCACCCTTTTATTTCCACTCTAATTTAGACCATCTGTGAATTTATTATCTCGATTGAGCCACTTCAGAAGCTTAGGAAAAACCCAAAAAATTGAAGCTTTAAAATCAGGCGAAAGACCTCTCTCTCTCCCCCCCTTCCTTGATTAGTGAAGTTCAACACAATGTCAACATGCCAACAACCTAGCTGGGGACTGAACATAACAAGATTGCAGCTGAGACCGAGACAAAACATTTCTCATTTTCATTAACATATTCATGTACATAAATAAATTGCTAAGAAGAAAAGGAAAACATTGAATCTGGCAGATAAACAATACCAGTGTATAAATCACCCGGTTCCATTCCAGCAAAAAGTATCTAATACACAAAAATACAGTTTCTCATTTTTTTATTCTCACTTTTCCATCCGTGCCTTTTGTCCAGGGGATTGGGGCTAGCGTAAAGAGAGGAGAGCTCTAGATCAAAGTTAAACACGCCCAACAAGACAAGGAAATGGATTGTTTCTTCTTCTTAACAATCCCTTTTTTTCTCATTAGTTCGATCTAGTTCTTTCTCCCACTTTAATCCAAACATCTGGCGACCAAACGGGACAATGAGGTTGTATCGGAAAACCTGCATTCAAACATTAATTCAGTTAAAAACACACAATGAAGAAGTCACATCATTTCCAGAAAACTTCAAACTGTACAAATGGTGCTTTGCAGAAGCTCTCTTCCAGAGCAACAGCCACCCATTCACCACCACAATCTTCTTTTAATTCAGCTCTTTTTAAGAATGCAGTATGGGCAAATATTTATTCTTCCGATAAGAGAAATTATGGACATTTCTCAGCTGGAGAAGGATCTATGTGATTCGTATTCTAAAAATGTTCCATCATTCACTTTTTTTTTTTTTTTTTGGGTTTATCAGTCCATCATCCACAACTCTAGCAAAGATCTATCGTTATACCATGCTTCTCTGTTTCCATTCCCTTTCCTCTTTCTACCATCAGGCCCCTCGATGTAAACAAAATGTCATTACCCTAAATTCCCTCATTAATCCTACCAATTTGGCTCCAATCAGAAACACACACTGGTGATTTGCAACAGCATGGATAAATCTCACCAAGTAAAATATATATATATATATATAACGTTGCTGTATCTTTTGTGATAGAGTCAGTAGGAGTTTATTTGTACCAAACATAAGTATTATAAGAAAAAAGGGGCCAGCAGTATTGCAAAATTCATGCGCCCCCCCCCCCAACTAATCCATATAAAGATTCGGCTTACGAGGCCAATCACTGATAAAATTGGAAAATTGGCTATTCTTTTTTCGGTAATTCGGCTCTGTGTTAACTGATCCATAATTAGGGTTTTAAGAACAAGTTCTAGCCCGATGCAAGCAGGCAGATCCGAGAAGTGGAAGCGAGAAGTTCATGTGTGCGTAAGAGAGACAGAGATAGACAGAGGATCCACACTGGACCTTGAAACTCACCTTGTTATTGATGGAACGCAACTGCACTTTCAGAGCCTCAGAACACTCAAGCCATTTAGAGTTATTTCCGTCTTCTCTATGAGCCAATGCTTTCTGCAGGCCTAATCGCCATTGAGCAATATCATCCCTTATCTCTTTGTTGAGCTCAACCCACTCTGGTGCACATTTATTCCTTGAAAGAATTCTGTACAATGTGTCTTCAGCTGGGTCAACATGAGGATTAGTGCTCAGATCAAGGGGTTTTCCCTTCCCAGGTAAATTCTCAAACTGCCCCTCTTCCATAGAATGCCATATTCTTTGCTCAACAATATTCGCGATATCAGTTTCAGACCTGTCCAAATGCAAAGCCCAGACTAATTGTCACATTGTACAAAGCGAGAATCTATTGCCAATTGGAGAACATCAAAGCATATTTTTAAAGTAAAACTCAACTTAAAAAAACCTTAGTCCTAAACTCGTTACTCTTCTTCCATTCTTTTCTGTCATAGTTACAGTTTATTTTGTTATATGAAATTATCATTTTATCCACAATTTTAGTCCATGCAACATCAAAGCATGTTTCTAAGATAATCAAGCATTTTTTGCCTAGATAATTGTTTTTCTACAATTCTCTCAGCTTGATGAGCTTAAGTAAATACTACTATATCCAAAACATGCTTGGGCCAAAAATCCGTCAGCTATGAAACAACTTCTTAAGGGGATGGTAGAAATTCTCCTTGACTTGTCAAATAATAAGACATCAACATAAGTTACATAACGGAGGAGAACGTGACAATCAAAATTCTGTCATCCACCAAGACAGAAGGAATCTATAAATCATCCAAAAGTTTATGGATGGCAAATCTTGTGATTTCTTCTCTCTCTCTCTCTCTCTCTCTCTTTTTTTTTTTTTTTTTTTTTGGGTGGTAGAAGAACTAGTATATCTCACTAATCACTAATGTCACTACAACTCAAATCAATCTGGTAAAGCCATTGCTTAATTACTTGGATCAAGCTACACAATTCCAACTCTAACTTTCCATTTTGTCTAGCGCCCAAAGTTTCAATTTTTACAAGTCGGTCTAAAGAGAGATTCAAGCTTGTCTTAGCTAGTTAGCTGAGAAACAAACTATAGCAAAAAATTCAACTTGATATGGAAAAAATTTCAACGGAATGAGTGAATTATTGAAATTGCATGAAGAGAGTACAATTGGAAGCTACAAATACGAGAACAATATAAAATTATTACTGAAATAATCAATATTTCGTTTCCATTTTCTTCCGATTAACAAAATTGAAGGTAATTGGAAAACCAGAAAGAAAAAGGGAGGGTCAGGGATACCTCACACCGTTGCGTTGGCCACGGAGCTCAGGAGGGAGTTTACGATCGTTGGCAGCATCGATAACGGCGGAAAGACGGTCTCTGATCTTCTTATTGGGCTTCGAAGATGTCGACGGCGAAGACGACGATGACGATGAAGACGAAGATAAGGCCCTCCTGACAACTCCGATGAGAGGCGATGTTTCGCCGAACTTTGAGTATCGAATCAACGGCGACGATGCGGAGGCTCTCGCGACCCGACTCGCCATTGCGAGAGGAGGTAGGCGGAGAGATCCCTGGAACTTGGGTTTGGGCCTGCATTTCTTTGCAAGAATTTCGGAGTTGATACGACGTGGCGAATTTAGGACCGTACGCTCAGACGGCAAGTCTCATTGGACCTCTTGGTTGGCAAGATTTACCGAGCTTGGGGTAAAAAATTTTGAATTTACTTTTTTTTTCCAGTAAAAACAAAAAAGTATTCTGACAAAAATTTTCGCGTTAATTTTAAAGAAATATTTAAAGTAAATTACACTCAAAACTTTTACAATTTACCACTAATTTCATTTTAAAATTTATATTTTAAATCGAGTTATTTGATATTGTAAATTTAAATTATTTTATTTTATTCTATTCGTTAATTATTTTTAAAAAATTAATTAATAAAAAATCACACTAGTCAATTGTGTGAAGTGAAACGATTTTAGCATCATAGAGACGTATCTTTTATGTATTAAATCATGATTTTATGCAACTGATTTTAAGGAAAGGCTCACACCGGAGGCAAGTTTTTTTTGGTTAAAATAATAAAAATTACTTCGATTCAACTATAAATTATCCATAGATTTTTATATTGTCAAAGGGTTTCCTACAATTAATTTTACCATTACATTAAAACTTTCTCATCTATATCTTTTTTTTTTTTTTTTTTGGGTTATTTAGGCTCCGTTTGGAGTGACAAAAAATTTTGAAAAATGGTAAAAAATATAAAAAAAATTTAAAAATTATTCACTTTTTATCTCACTATATAAATACAAACTCATAACTTATCTTACTTTATCTTATTTTATCTCATTTTTTGTCACTCTAAGCGCACTTTTAATCATGATTTCGGTGTTCGTCACTCACTTAGACATGTCCAGAATTTTAAATTTTTTGATTATTAAATAGTTGAGGTTGATTATATAAATTTTTTTTTCCATTTATTTGCTATAAATATTATTTTTTTTGTAAAATTATACAAAATTAAGTATTTTTTTAACAATTTGAGTTCATATAATATTAAGTATACTTTCTGTCCTCTCTACTCTTCTTAATTAAATTCACTCACTCTTTTATTTCTATACATTTCTAAGTATATAATGAACATTTCAACGACTTGTATTTATTTTAAACTCATATTTTTGTTAAAATAATGTCTAAATAGGGGATTTTTTTATTTTTTTTTTTTCAACTACGGGAATCCCATAAAAGGCTTAATGCCTTGCAATGGCCTCAATTACTTTCACAAAGTCAATCGTGAACATGGAACAGAAAGCGAATCGACTTTCATTACTTACCCATAAAAAAAAAAATAAATAAATAAATAATAAAAATAAAAAAGAGGAAGAAGAAGAAGAAAGAAAAGAATTTGACTTCATTGATTACACACCCATTCATGTATCATTAAAAGGAAGCAAGCTACATTTTAATCATCAAGTGAAGGGAGAAAAAAAAAAAAAAGAAAAAGGAAAACAAAAACTAGTATTTGCTTCCTGGTTCTTCAGAGTCCGCACTTGTGTCAGGTAGATCGCACATTGGAGTGGTGTAGTAGAATGGCTTGAGCAGATATTTGACGGAATCTCTGTACACGACGGTGGGCCGCCTCAGCCTCACCCCCGACCGGCCACCGCCGAAGTCAGTCGCAATGCTGCACACTGTGTCCGACGATGACACCACCCTCACCCAGCAGTTCTTTGGGTCCAATTCCTTCCCATAATTGGAGTAGTACTTGTTCAATTTCATCTCGAAATCACCATTTTCGTCAGTCTCATCGCTTGCATAGTACACAGCTCTTTTCCTATTGTCCATGCACGTGATCGAGACTTTGCTTCCTACATGAAATCAATCATTTACTCAATAATTTCAAAAGATGCAAAAGATGACCATTGTTAGTAATAATTGGTAAATGGTAATGATCATTCTAATGAACTATGGATACCTCACTTCGAATTTGAATTCATAATATTGGATTAGTTTCTCAAGTAAATTCTATTTACACTTTTACCTCCTTTTATAACCGTTAAAACAATAATTTTACTGTTAACGCTATATTTTTTTTTTATATTACATTGATACTCAGAAAACTGTCGCATTGATTATATATTGTGTGGAAAAATAATAATAATAATTATATAGTATTAATATAATTAATTTCAAGACTGGGGGGAATTGATCTGATGTACCTTTGATAGGGTTGGCACCTTGGACCCATTCCTTCCAGTTGTGGGTGCAGTCCTGGCACAGCACCCTCCCTCCTACATGTATGATCTCAGCTTCCTCCTCCTTGAACGCTTCTGCACCATTGATGAACCAACCCATCAAAAATGAAGTGGCAATCACCATCATCATCATCATCAAAGGCACCGCAGCCATCTCTCTCTCTCTCTCTCTCTCTGCAAAGGAATTGATGAATATTATATATATATGGAGAATACATGATGTGCGCATATGTATATATTTATATATAGAATGTCTAATGCTAGGGGTGGAGGGGCACTACTTGTGTCGTGCAAACCATACGTTGCCTTTTTGTATTCCCAGTTCCATTATATTGATTCTATATTATGTTGGCTTCCTATTACCTCTCAAATTATAGCTAGGCACCAAATAATTGAAGTTTCACACTGGATGCATTGAGTTAATTAGTTACTTGCCTCCTCGACATAAACACTAATTTCTTAATTAGTTGAGCTGAATTTTCAGCTTTGACATGCCTAAATATATATATGTATATGTAAATATCGCCCGGCAGTCACATTTTTATTAAAGATATCTGCTTATTCAATAATTTCCCGACCTAAAAGAATGTCATTCAAAGTCTGTCGGTCAACCCCAATCACCAAATTAGTGACAAGTGCTTGAGCCATTTTTGCATGTGAATCAAAATTTCAGCACATATGCCTACAAAACTTCTAAACATTGAGACATTCATAGTAGCTCTCTTATTTGATCGTGATAACAACTACAGAAGAAAAAGGAAGATTTTTCGGGGAAAAAAATTAATAATTTTATTTATAAATACCTTTCATTTACTTATCTAGCATAATCAAACAATAATATTTATTTAAAATAAAACCAAAAAAAAAAAATGCCTTTTTATCTTTTCCTTTTCCCTTTCATTTTTCCCATCCAAACACACCGCAAGTGCTTCTAGTCTACAATTTCCACTATTGACCAGAATTTCTAATGCTTGCTCACCATAAGACACACAGAGCTTGAACATGCATATATGTAGCTAGCAGCCATGAATCCAACTCCGGATCCAACATTCCTCCAAATAATAAATTTACACGAGACAAGTCCAATAACACCATATGTGAGCATTGAGGAACCACCTTAACTTACAAACATGTAGAAAGAATTTAGTTATTTCTAACAAAACTTTCTTTGCCAAAACCAATAATTGATGCCACCACAAACAACTACACATTGCACAGCCTACTGTCATGCTTCCGTACGTGGAGGAGGACAGTGATTGTATATGGCTGGATATTCCGAATGAGCATAACGAAACACCAGAAATAACTACTCGTCCATTGTATCAGGACCCGACGATGATCGTGGCAAACATCTAAAGTAAACCAGCTTTTTTCAGAGCAGCCTCAAAATCCTCTTTACTTCTCCAGGATGGCACCTGCACGCATAGAAATGGCAAGAATACAATTAGACATACCTGCACCCAACCCTTATATCTAAGTCAATTTAACATAGCAAAAGAGCATCGACACTTGTATCTGAGTCTATGTAACATAGCAAAAGAGCATCAAATCACGAAGGGGGAAAAAAAAAAGCCAAAACACAAACGCATAACTGGGGTTGCAAGGGAGATACAATTAAAATTACCTCAGGTACTTCCATGTTGAAATGCCTCTCAATCTTGGCCATGACCATATCATCTCTGTCATCACACAGCAAATTGAACACAGCTCCTGTAGGAGAAAGTAGAACCAAATTATTCAAAAGGCAAGGAGGAAGTTCTAACACTACTCAAGCTTCCCCATCCATCCAATATTATTACATGCCCATCCATCCAAATTATGGAAATGTGAATCTATACACAGTTACACAAATGTATACCTGCAATTTCTTTAGCTATATGCAATAATGGTTAGTCATGAACTAGAAATAGTGCAGAAAATCCAGCATCTGACAATCATACAAATGATGCAAGACCTGAACTTCTCTGGCACAAAGCCCGGACTTCTCATCACATCAGGACATTAATACAACACCTTTATTAATCAAAATAAATGACCCAGTGAGATGCAAGACTAGAAAAAATTTGTGGACTCCCATTCAAAGCCACAACAGGGAACACCTAATAAAATAGAAAACAAATAGGGACGAAAAGAGAAAGAAATGGATTGACTTTTGATAATTGCTGCTGATTCATAGCATTAGTCATGACTCCAGCCTTCATTAATGAAATATAGTACAAGAACTTATTATAAAAAAATGGATCAAGCACAATCATTCGTAGATACAATCCAATTAAGAATTTCAGCTTTCTGCCACAACAAATTCCTAATTTCATGTATACCACTAGAGAAACTTTCAAAGTTTCAACCAACTCTATGTCACTAGCTGCAAATAATTCAAAATTATGCAAAGGAAAAAAATAACCAAGAAGCAATGGTATTTAGAAATAAACAGTTGATATGAAATGTGAAAGGAATAGAACTTTTGAAACCAGTAGAACTTACCCTTACGGCCAAAACGTCCTGCCCTCCCAACCCGATGCAGGTATACTTCACAGTCAGGTTCTGATGGGGCATCATGCTTCACTGGAAGATCAAAATTGACTACCAAATTAACCTATTAAGATGGACAATGTTAGGATGCAATCATTCTGAACATTACATAGGTGATCGACATCTAATCAAACTAAGTGGTGCACACCTGTGATTGATCAAATCCCCGGGCAAGAAGATCGGTCGATATAAGTACTTGAGTTAATCCATCTTTAAACTCCTTGACTATCTTGTCCCTATCTTCTTGCTTGAGTGCACCTTGAATAGTTGTAACCTCATACCCTTCATCAGTAAGTGCTTTATGCAGCATGCTCGCACTATTTCTTGTACGGACAAAGATGATGGTTTGCCCCACTTTATTTCCTAATTCAAAAATTCTGTCCTTTATTACCATTATTTTCGAAAGTTCGTCAGGACACTTCACTTTATACTGTTTTACTGAATTCAATGAAAGTTCTTCTTTTTTCACAAACATTTGGTTGTAATCTCCCTTGAAAAGATCTTTAACAATCTTTGATACAAAGGCCTTGACAGCATCATCAAAAGTGGCAGAAAATAGAAGCACCTGGTTTTTTCAGAAACAAATGAAAATGGAATCAAGAATGTTGCTCCTTTGGAACTATAGAAAGTAACTAATCAAAACAACAAACCAACAATAATCTGAGACATCATATTAGAATAAATTTTACAGTATATCATGTGCATATTATCAAATATACAACAAAAAATGTTAACCTCCCCGGCACGATTATCATTCTACATTTCAAAGCAGATAACAATAACTTAAAACAGTCAGCTAGCCCCTTCATGATGTGTGTGTATTTACATATTTAATAGCAACAGTCTTTATACTTGCACAAAAGCAAATTGAAAATACAATAGAAGGCAAGATGGAAAAAGATTACACGCAATGAACTTAAGTATTTGTTCTTAGGATGTATTCATCACATACACAAAAGACCATCAGATGAATAATTCTACCATTATTAAATACTATACTCAAATTGTGGTTTTAGTATATTCAAATTAAAATAAGAAATAGTTAAATTAAATTATTAGTAAATATTTACAATACCACCAAAATATAAAACCTATGAAGAGTCTAGTGTAAAATCAGATTGGTAAAGCAAGCTTAGGTTTCAAAATATGTGAGCATAAGAATACAACAGTGCAGAAGGAAAACCTGGCAGTCTGGACTGCTTCTAACTATCGCCTTCATTATCCTCACAGAGTCATCTTTAAAGCCACTCTGCCACACAACAATATTAGTGAGCTATAATTCATTCCCTATATTTTAGTGAAGAAGCCCATTAGAAGCATGTAAAAATTAAAACATCAAAATCATACAATTTCTTGCTGAATAACTATAAAGGCAATTGCACAATTACTTTGCCACTGTTAAAATAATTATTTTCTCAATGTTTGGCATCAATAGAACATGAGCATGTAATAATCCCAAAAAAAATAATTGTAGAACCATAACGGATTGGTCAATAAAATGCTCAAATTCAATGGTACATAGAAGACATAAATAAATGTGCCTTCATAAGTTACAATGAAAATGTCATAATTGCATCCACAAGTATTTTTTATTGGCTTAAAGCCTAAAAGGAAGGGCCGGTCTATAAGTACATCATACGTTGAGAATAAACTCTAAAGTGGCCTTGCGTCAGTATTTTCCGCTCAAGCTTGCATTAATAGCATAACTTAAATAATCTCCCAGTTCCACAAACTAAAGTGGAAAGTTTTGACAGTTTCCATTCCAAGGTTAAAAGGATTAACGAGCTCACAATGGCCTCTACTTTGTACTTTAGGGAGTAGTCAAATTTCCTCAAATGTTTATGTTCTTACGTACTTTGAAATGGATTATGGCTTTTATTTTTTTTTAAATAAATAAAATGAATTAAAGAAGCATCATGCCACCATGTACAAAAGCTCTATCTATGCCTAATATCCATATGTTCCACAAAATGCCAAAAAAACAAAAAAACAGTGTGTCCAGGTCCTTCCCCCTGTCAACCAACTGTGTAAGACAAACAAAAGTGAACTTTTATCCTATATAAAGACAATAAAGTATCCCTAAAACATCTCACATTACTCTTTCTCCATACTAACCACAACAAACAAAATTGAGGAGTGAGACACTTAGCTCGGTGGTTGAGCTCTATTCTTTGCCCACTCACCACACAGGCTCGAACCCGGGGCCCTCTCCCCCCCCCCCGGCTTACCTATCAAAAAAGAATTGAGAACATCTATCAAATTTTCAAAGGCTTTGACTACTTACTGCTAGGAATAAAAATCGAAAAAAATTAGGTGTAAACACAGAACAATGACTGGTTGCAGATGCAGGAGGATTGTGATAGGTAGAAATAGTGACTTGGAGTTTCCAAAGATCAACAATTAGCATGAAGAAAATAAGCTTTACTATCGAGAATGCTACAAAGAATATGGTTACAACAAAATAAGATCATATGCAAAACGTGAATAGAAACAACTTATATATTGACTGGCACATACGTCCAAAAAAATAACTGATGAAAAAATAATAATAACAAACTATGAAGCACGGATACGGATACAGGAGCGGGTACGGATACGAGATACGGTAATTTTCAAAAAATGAGCAAACGGTACGGCAAAAATACGGCAAAAAAATAAAATAAAATATATATTTTATTTAAAATAATTTTGAAGATAGCATGTATATACTAAACATTTTATAAATAACAATTATATAGCTTGAAAAATACCATTCAATCCATAAATCAACATCATTCATACACAAAACACAAATATAACAAAAAGTATCAAATACAATTTCATACATCCCAAAATAAAATAGTTTTTTCATTTCCTAAATTTTAGTTAGATCAAACTTCAATCATATCAATCTATTTTAGTTAATTATTGTTTGGCCCCTACTAAATTTTATCATATCAATTGTACCCCCAAAAAGGTTTAAAATATTACATTGGACCCCCGCCGTATCCTGGAAGTATCTTTCCCGTATCCCAGCCATATCCTAGCCGTATCCCAGCCATATCCTATGCAAATTTTAAAATAAAAAATTAGGATACGTCACGATACTTATCCAGCCATATCCGTATCCCCGAAGTATCCGATACGAGTGCGGCGCCTAATTTGAAATATCCATACTTCATAGATAACAACAAAGGCGTCAAACAAAAAGGAAATCTAGCCTCACGACTCAATCAGCTAAACAACAAATTCCTAAGTTCTCATTTATTTATTTATTAATTTATTATTATTATTATTTTGGGTGTGGAAGCTGATCAAGTTTCACAATGCTGAAGGATAAAAGCAAATAATAGTCTATAAAAATTGAGGAGATTTCATCTAGTAATATCCTTGATACCCTAAACATTGTATGGTACAATTATATTTATGTGTTATCAGAAGTTTTTTGGTAGTTGATGTTCAAACGTTAAGGTTGGCAAACACGTTAAAGTTGGCAAGTCACCAGATAGTCACAAAAGATATAATCATACCAAAAAGTGTAGATACAGTCAATATTTTTTAGGTTTTATCGTAGTTCAAGAAACAGATATAATCTAGTATAAGAGGAATGGTAATACCTCAGCCAACATGTGGTCAGCTTCATCAAAGCGAGAATCTTCAAAAAACTCATGCTCAATTTCTTTGCTGTTACCCATTTATTTATGGTACCAGGAGTGCCAATCACTATTTGGGCTGTAATTGGTGCTCGCTTTGTAATTGGTATATAATTGGAGCTATCCATTGGTATAGCAGATTCCGAAGTCAATTCCAGTGTACTTCCCCATTTTCCTAAGAACTTCCATGTTCTGCACCATCGTCCATTTGTTATTATTAGAGAATATTAGTTAAATCAGGCAACACATCAAAGAAAATGTCCAATTAAATATGCATGCCCAATCCACTTCAACAACTAATTAATTGTTAAACTACACATTAAAAGTAAAATGTAATCATGATAATGTTTAAACCCTTAAGACTCAAAACAATGAAAGTACTACATATCATTTGGCAGAACATTCCAGAGACAGATATTAAAAAAAAAAAAAAAAATCAAATTTCTCTGGGCATTGAACACCATCAACCAACCATGAAACCCACAAAATACTTACTGAATGACACTCGCTACCATGTTTAATGCCCATGCTCAAAAAAAGGAAAAAAATAAAAAGTAGGAAGTAACTAATACCCTATGAAGCACAGCCACTTCAAAATAAGTATGTATTCATATCTAACACGTATCGAACAAACATACTTCTCAAACACTTTAAGATAAGTGTCAGACATGTCACATGATATATTTATTATTTTATTATTTTTACTTCAAAGATATGAGTAAGGCAAACCTATATTTAAATAGTCGAAACTTTTAAAATTATAAAATCTTTATATTTTATATTTTGTTTGTATTTTGTACAATGAATTATGTTTTTAATTAATTTTGTTGTGGATGGTATATTCATACATGTGTAGCTAAAAGAATATACAAAATTTGTAATTTTTGGCCATATCCTTCCATGGCTGTTTCCTTACGTTTTTTAAATTACTGTATTCATCTTTGTACCCATATTCGCATGCTGCATCCATATCTGTACATCTTAGGTAATAGCTTTGAAATGAACGCACCCTAAATCACAAAGAAACTGAAGAACCATCCAGACTGGTATCACTAAATTAGGCATTGACTTCAAGAACATAAGACAACTGAAAATTTACATTTACATGCAGATATAGATATGCGTGTCTGTGTGAGAGAGATTACAAAAGTGAAATTCTAATCCCAAAGTATAAGACTCGCACTTCTAAAAGCGAGCTCAGTCCAAGCAGGGACCAATAAGCAAACCTGGATAGCCAATTCCCGGGTAGGGCAGATACAGAGCGCCTGAGGAGCACTGAGTTTCGGATCGACGCGGCTCAACATGCCGAGAACAAAACAAGTGGTCTTGCCAGAACCGTTATGTGCCTGAGCAATCAAGTGCTTGTATGGAGGGGTCAAAATCATCGGCAAACTGACGGCTTGGATCTTACTCGGCCTCTCAAATTTCATTTCCGCATATAAACCTTTTAACAATTCTGGAGACAGATTCAAGTCTTCAAACATCTTCGCAGACGTATACAAAGTATCACCCGCTGTAACCTGGAGCCAAATTGAAACCATATAATCAAAACCCTTTAAACGAGAAATCAAAACCTCCAATAACGCAATCGTGAGTGAATTGAGGTAAGAGATGCGCACCGCTTTGATGTTCGAGTCCTCGGGGTCGTCGAGGAACTTATGAACCTTTTTTGTCTCATCGATTGTCAGAGACTCAAGTTCCGAGGTGGCGTCGGAAGCCGACGGGGCGTCTTGTTCTTCTTCGGCTTCGTTGCCCCACGAGCGTTTGGCATCCGAAGCCGGAGTTTTCGTCTCCACCCCCGGTGCCGCCGCCGCGGCGTTGTTGTTAGAACCGGCCATTCGGAGCTGCGGTGTTTCTTCCGAAGCCGCAGGTTTCGTCTCCACCACCGGTGCGGTGGCGGCGGAGTTGTTATTAGAGTTGGCCATTGGGAGCTGTAGTGTTTCCTCTAGAGGTAATTGGAAATGTGAGGAGGTGCAAGACGTTGGGACTGAATCATACAGTTATATACTTCGCTATTTAACCGACTCTTCCCGCTTGATGCCGACACTACGTACCTATTGGGCTGGTAAGACTCAAAGCCCACCCGCTTAGCCCTTATGCTCTATAGGGTTGGAGGTTGGAGTGGGGATTATGAAAAGAGCGAGGCTGACATTGTTATGTTAGCTTTGTGATATTGGATAGGAACGTTTAGTTTAAGCTCTAATAATTTAAATGTATTTATATTAATTTAATTAAAATAACATAAATACATCTAAACCGTTAAATTTAAGTGAATAGCCCAAATTGTAAGGTACATATTGATATAGTCAAATTTTGTGATAAAAAATATAAAATAAAAGGAAAAGAATGATGAAAGAAAGGATTAGAGATCATCAGTTTTAATTTCTTTGATCTAAATTATAAATGTGTATTAATTAATGTTAATATATATATTTATAACGATATAGTGATTTAGAATAAGAGTTTGGAATAAAAGATTTTTAATATTTATAATGAGACAGCAATTTTTAATATTTATAACGAGATAGTAATTTAAAACAAAAATTTAAAATAAATAATTCATATTTATAATAAGATAGAAAATCTGAACTCGGCAATAGGACAAATTAAATGAAGATTTTGATTCCATTTTATTCTAATAAAATGAGTATAAGATACTACTCATATTTGTAGTAAAAAATTCGACTATAATTTGATCTAATTATAATTTATTAATTTTGTGTATATTGTTATTAATAGTTTTTAACATTGGTTCATTTTTGTATTCATAATTTGTATAACAATAAAAAGTTATTATTCGTTTAATATTTATATAAATGTATAAATAGAAAAAGTCTACTTTCAGTGACATTCCTAACAAACACTATAAGAGCAAGTGCACCAATAGATAGCTAAATTATCTAGTAAATAGTATACATTTTGGGTTTAGCTAGTAGTTTTTCTTTTTTAAACCATACCAATGTTAGGCATTTTACCAATTATCTATTAAAAAATTAGTTTTTCAAGTCACCCAACAGCATTTTGGGCTGTACCTCGGCAGGAAAAATAATAAAGAATTAAATCACTTGTGAATAGTAGTTCTCCAAAAAAACGAGTTACTGTAGCAGCCTGTAAAATAGCTGCTGGTTTAGAGGGTCTGGTGCACAGAGCTTTCTTCGTATTTGCTAGGCAAAATACCTAAAACGGTTATTTTACATCTTCTGCTGCACATGCTCTAAATCACTATAAATTTCAACAACCCCTATACCTCTAATTTTTCCACCATTACTAATTTCAAAAAGTTTCAATATTTCGTTAAAAAATAAAAAATCTGGAAGTAGGTTAATTGAATGCGTAAATTTCTTTTACAGTCATATTCTTTGTATCAAAGTTTTCAAACGAGTACCATTGTCACTATTTTATGTGAATTTTTTTGAATCCGTGGAAATTGATTTCGAAAACCATTCTTACGGTTAATACTATTCCAAAAAAAGCATCAAAATTAATCCTAAATCACATTTTATCTCAATTTATCTTATTTTTTCTTACTCCAAACGGGATCTAAATAAGGTGGAGTAAGGCTGAAAGTAATTTATGTCAAGTTTAGTATGTGATGGGATGAGGTGAGGGATACTTGGCAAGTCAGGGTTAGGAATACCCACCCTTTTGTCATTCCTATGATGATGATTTTTTCCTATTCATTTGAAGGAAAAGTGAAGATAAAAAAAAATGTTACACCATTTATTTTTCAATTAACTTAGAAAAAAGGGTAAAGAAGAAAAGAAAGAGTATTAAAAGTAAGTCTTATTTATTTTTTAATAATTTTTACACAAATTTTAATTATAATTTATACACGCATATGTATATATACAATTTCATCTTATATAATTTTTTTTATTAAAACTTAATCCTTCTTTTTCTATGTAATAATTTTTAAGTATGCTAGTCACACCAATTAAAAAATAAACATATATATGTATACTCTAATAGAGAACACGTGTATGTGTGAAGAAATTCAAAATTTTTTAAATCAAAATTTTCCATTTATACATAATTTTTTTTATTTGTAATCATTTTTTATCCAACGCAGACCTCATTTAGGAAATCATATTTAATTGGTATCAGTTTAAAAATAAAATCATGATTGGGATTTTTTTCAATTTATCGAAATGTAACATCATAATTTTTTTTACGTATTAATAAACCAAAAAAAGCTGACTTTTAATATTTAAGATAACGTCATTTCTTCATTAATCAATAGGTCTTTCGAGATATAAAATAATCCGAAAAGGCTCCTTAATATGAGAAAATTATTGTTGTTAAAAAAAACAAAAATCGTTATATAATGCATCAGCGAATGAGTCAACACCAATGACAACGTACGGGACCTTCAGCCACAAACCCCATGACTTTAGCCTTTAGCCGGCAAAAAATCACAAGGAGGTAAATCAGTCTAGTCAAGTCCAGGATGACCGGCTCAGCCGAGAAGGCTGTTAGATGGCACTCCGCAATTAGAGGAAGGACTGCCACCAAGAGGAGTCGAACCCGAGACCTATTGGTCCCAGGCCCTTCAGCCCGCCATCCGAATCAACTCGACTACCCCTTTCAGGGCCCACCCAGTATATATACACACACATACACTAGTGATCTATCTTGTGTGATGTATGAATATGTCATATTATATAATTAAGTTTAAGGTGTTATATATGTTAAAATAGTTAAATTGTAAAATATATTTAAAAGTAATATCTATTATTGTTCATGCAAATTCAATCAAATAGCTAGTGAACATAAAATAAATTAAAAGACTAATATCATCAATAAAATAAATAAAAATTAAAAATGGTTGAAGAATAACAACACTTACTTATATAATTAAACAATTTTGTAATTATTGTTTCTACTCTTCTTACGATAATGTATATATATCAATTACATATAAAAACTTATAAAATACATATCAATTATATATAAAAGTTTTCAAAAATTAAAATTTAAGCATGTACCTAATAAATCGTAAAGTCGAAAAGAAAATTGTTGTAATAAAAAATCTCAAAGAAAATTGAAAGAAAATAAGACTTTGTATCTATTATAGATTTACATTTAGGAGAATCCTATTCTATTTAGATTAGAATACTATTTTGATCAAATTAAAAGTCTAAATCCAAGAAAAGTTTAAGTGACACTTCAACTTCAATTAGATTGATTTATTCATTACCAATTTTATTTTTTAATTTCTAATATTATTTTATACTTTTTTAATAAACTAAAAAAATGCACATGTGTTGCACGCGTATTTTTTATATATCTAAATTTAAAAAATAAGCTAACAATAAAAATAAAAATATTATTTAAAAAAACTACATTAAAATCTTTATATTTTTTTCATATTGAGCGTCTTGATAAATAGCCCAACATAAAAAAATTTATAGTTTAATTGTTTGGTTTATAAAATCTATTAAGTTTTATTTTCATAAATTTGTTATTCGATGTAGGTATATATATATATTGTATATATATATATATATATATATTGGTGTGTATACATTTATAATTATGTAAAATTAAAAATTAATGAAGGTGTTTAAAATTGATTATAGAATATAAAAAATTTTGAGTTGGGTGTTAGAGTAAGATTATTTAAAAAAATTGAGTGGTTAACATGTTAAGGATGACTTTCAGTAGATATAAACAAAAAGAAAAGATAAAATTGAAAAATAATGGATCAAAAATATCCGCTGAAATTCTAAAGAATCATATTTAAAATATTGTGAACGATAATTTTAGTAGATGTACGAATATAAACGCACATCACAGGCATTTAAATATATTGTATGTCATAGTATATATTTATTTTAATTTTTAATAAAATTTTATATTAATAATTATTTAAGAAAAATAAGCTAAAAAATAAATACATAAATAAAAAAATAATTTCAATATAAAAAAATATCATCTAATAAAAAATATAATATCTTATTATTGAAAAAGTTAACAAAATTAAAATAAGAAATTTTATAATGCTCTGACAATTTTTTTATTATTTTTATACAGTAATATTTTCATGTTAAACAAAAAATAAATAAATTTTAAAAAATTGTACTTTATATTTTTAAATAAATAAATTAAAAAATAACTCCAAAAATAGGCTTCCGTTAGAATTTAATATACAAAATTTTACATTTCAACAATAATGAAAAATTTAATAAAATCTAAAAAATTATATAAACAATCAAATTAAAGAATTATAATAAAACTTAAAAAAAACTTACCTTATATTTTTGAATGAACAAATTAAAAAATATAATATAGAATAAATTTTTTCTGAAATTTGATACACAAAAGAATTAAAATTTTATCAGTAATAAAATATAATAAAATTTAAAACTGAATATTAACAATCACATTAAAAAACTAGAATAAATCTAAAAAAGTCAGACCTCATATATTTTAAAAAATGAATTACAAAATAAGTTAAAAAGTAAATGCATAAATAAAAAATAATTTTTTATGTAAAAGAATATCATCTAATGAAAATAAATATATCAAACTCATTCGCATTCTTAATGAGCAAAAAATTAACAAACAATATTATACATTGCGCACTCCCTCGCTTTTAACCATGGAAGTTATAAATAAAAGTCATCGTAGCAAAATTCTAATAAAATTTTTTCTGAGCGTGAATGCTATTTTATATATTTTTTAACTTATTATGTGTATCAAAATTTCATGTGAATTCGTATTATATTTTAAATAGGACGATATTATCTAATCCAATACATTTTAAATATTTAATAATTTGAACTCGTGGTGGCTCATTAAAAATTAATATATTGAAGCATAAAATATATAAGTTTTGGCTTTTTTTTATAACATATTTTAATATCAAAAAATAGTTTATTATATTTTTTGTTTATTTGTATCAGTTTTGATTTCTATTTTTTTAATTGTTTTTTCTCAACATAAAAATAGAAAACACATTTAGAAGTGCAATTTTGTTTACTGTAATTAAATTTATCTAGATAAATATTTAATTTATTGAATATATTTTTTAAATTATTTTATGATTTATTATTATTAATTAATTTTAATAAGATACATAAATGAAGTACGTGAATTAGGAATAAATTATAATTGAATAAAATTTAGTTTAATTTAATAAAATATTTCAAAGAAATATATATTTTTATAAAACATATTTCAATATTAACAATATATTAAATCAGTCATCATGATCAAAAAAAGCCAAACGCTAATAATATATTTGAACTTAAGTCCCGTAGATGAATAGATGAATCATAAAAAAAATGATTAATTGTATTAGATGAATTAAAACAAAATAAAAATAAAAAGTCTCACTTGTGATCATGCTTGTAACACCTCGAATTTTTAATAGAAGGATCGAAGTATAATAACTGAAATTATTACACAAGTTCCTCTTTACTTTAATTGTCTAAAAAATATTACACATATGCCCAAACTTTATACTAATAATTACTCATCGATCTCGGTCGCCTGCTAACATCTACCAGCCTCACTTCTTACTGGTCATAGTTTCTCCGTATAAGAACTCACGAACGGGATAAGTCGCTAAACCCAGTAGAAAAAAATATTCAAACAATATCAATAAGTATTTTCATATAAAGACAAAAAGTAAGTATTCAAAGTAGATGTCAATATCATATAAAACAGACGATAGCAATATAAATCAAATAAACAAACAGTGAAATGCCCACCAAATTTTCTATTTCATCCCTTATAACATATTGCCACCCTTGTAACACCTTAATAGACCACACAAGTAATCATTTACCACCATTGTAACATCTCAATATGCTATACAGGCTATTCCCTTACCACCCTTATCACACATTGCCACCCTTGTAGCACCTCAACATGCCGCACAAAGCTATTTCTTTGTCAATCTTATAACATCTCGTCACCCTTATTGCACCTCACATATTTTTAATAAAATGCACAAAATTGTAATGTTAACCATAATCTAATTATTTCACATTTTTCTTTAATGTCATAAAATTGTGCAATGAAATTATATATTTTTTATCATGTCTTTATATAAAATACTAAATTTTAATTATAAGAATAAATCCCCTACATCAAGTTCAAAAAAAAGAAGAGGAAATTCTGAAGAATCCCAAAAATTTGAAATTTGCTCCTTCATATTTTTCATTTTTTGCTGAATTACCACGATCTGACCTTACCACAACGATCACAATGTCGAAAATACCAAAATTTCGCTATTCCTAAGCTTAAGTCTTACTTTCTCTCTCATCTCTTTCTTCTCTCTTTTCTAACCCCTCTCTCTCTTTTTTTCTCCTTTATTTTTTCCTTCTCCTTTCTCTTTGTCGGTTTTTCTTTCATAGATCCATATATGTATCATATATATATATATATATATATATACAAAAGTTATATGCTTGGTGACCAAGTCGTGTTAGAAGAAAAGATCAAAATGATTTCCACAAGTACCATGTGCCTTCAAACCATCTTGACACCCCCTTTTTTTAATGCTTCCAAGTGTCCTTACACATTTACCTCCTCTATCATCACAACTCCACCTATGCATCATGTGTAAAAATTCATCATTTACATGTGTCAATTTCATAATTTTCTATTATTTATTTAAATTAAGATTAAACTAATCATGAAAGTATTATATTATTTTAATTAAAGCTAAAAAAAGAATTTAAAATAATGACAAACTAATGCAATTACATTAAAGTAATATATATATATATTAAAAAATAAAAATTTGGGGTTATTACAATGCCAAGCCACTCGAGAGGCTCCAGAAGATAAGCATACCCATCAACACTTGATCAAGAAGACAAAATCATTAATGAAAATTCAAATCTAGAAAGAAAAATTTATTACAAGATATATATATATAATATAATTTTAATAAACAATATTACAATTTGATTTAAGATATATCACCTATTTTGCCTAATAATAAAAATAATAAAGGACCTGTTACTTGTTAATAAATTAAAATCTTTATTTAATAGGTTAATTATTTTTTTGCATTAGTTTATTTAATAATATTATTATATTATTATTTTTAAATAATAATTTATTAAATTATAAAAAATTAAAAATAAGAAGATATATGATAATTAAATAGAAGTGTCAATTAAATAAAAATATCAAGTGATATCCACAATCATTCTAGTTTGAATAAAATTGTGAATAAGAGGTAATTATGTACAATGCTAATTTCATTTAAATTATATAATTATAAATTAAGATAATTATAATTATAAATTATGTTAATAAATTAAAATATTTATTTAACAAACTATTTTTTATTTTATTTTGTTTAATAATAATATTTATTATTAAAACCTTTATTTAACACAATAAATATTTTTTTTACATTATCTTGTTTAATAACAATAATAATATTTATTATGTTTTAAATAATAATTTATTAAAATATAAAAAAAATTAAAAAAGAAGAATATGTTTTAAATAAAAATTAAAAAAATAAGAAGTTACATGATAAATAGAAGCATAAATTAAATAAAAATATCAAGTGATATCCATGAACATTCTAGATTGTTTAAAATTAAAATTGCAAATAAATAGTAATTATGTAAAATACTAATTTTTTTTATAAGATAATTAAGATAATTATAATTAGGTGCCACGTGTCACAACTATACACGTGTCACAAACGTAGCATAAGTTAAATCTTACGTGGCGCAAGATAGTTATAATTAGATACTACGTGTCACAATCATAACAAAAATTAAGTCTTAAGTGGGTTAGCGGCGATGCAAAACTCTACTTTATATATATATATATATACATAATATGATAAGAAAATTAATTATTCAAAAATTATAAAATAAAAAATTTAATTATGAAAATACAAGGGAGAAAATAAGCACAAAACCCAATATTTGTAAATTAATTAATTACATGAACACGGATGGACCCACTTAGAGTTCAGTGAAGACAATTACCTCTATTGATTTGAAAAGTTATAGCAAATTTTATAAAATTTACTTTTTTTTCCTTATAAATTATCTTTTTTAATTGTTATTAAACTTTTATTTGACTGTATTTTTAATTTTTTTATTTTTTAAAAAATTTAATTTTACATTACTAATTACAAATATTAAGTGCACTCCTGCATGATGAGTTTTGTTACTATCTCCTTAAATTACCTTTACTTTTATTTCCATGATCACAGAAGCAGAGACGGATGATGGAAGATGTATACATATACGAGCAATCCACGGCTGGTAAGTAATCTTACAGATGATAAGCCTTAGACGTGGCAAGATGTTATATATATATATATATATATATATATATATATTATAAATTATAATTATCATAGCAAATTAAGCACATTAGCAGATGATTAATTTTTAATTTATGTTTGGCGGGCAAAAAATTAACCAATATAATTCACTTAAATTAATTGCTCGATTTCTTCATGCAGCAGCTTATGATTGTATTCTAATATTAGATTTGTGCTGAAAAAAAATATAGTAAAACAAAATAAAATAGATTGAAAAACAAAGTTTAACTCTATTTTATTTTTTTAGTCTAATTAAAATAATATTTATGGTATTTTTTTAATTGGATTAAAAAACGAGTAGGTGATTAGGTATTTGTGAAATAATTAATTATAAAATAATTAGGCATGTGTAGATAATTTCATTTACTTGTTTTTTTTTTTTTTTTAACAAATTCCTACAACATTGTATTTTAAATCACAATAAAAAAAATTGTTGGGTATTTAATATATTTTCTCGAAAAGTGTAAAAAAAATAAAAATTAATATATATATATATATATATATATATATATATATATATATATATATATATATATATATATAAAGTTGTAGAAAAGAGCTAGGTAAAAATTAGTGTGAAAAAATTAAAAACTTCAAAAAAAAAAAATGGGAGATATTCTCCAAATGCACCAATAACGAGAAAAGCATACAATGATTTCATTTGGAGTGAAAAAAATTTAATAAAATTTGATAAAAATTATAGATTATTCGTGTAGTAAGATTAAAATAAATAATTTATAAAAATTTGTAGTATTTTTTAACGAAAATCAAATCCCTGACCACAGCCAATAGCATTAGTACAGAAAAACTAATCATGAATGCAAGTCATAACTTATCTAACTTATCTTTTAATTCTTTTTTTTTTAAGTCCATTTGGTACAGCCTAATCATGCCGTGCACGGGTTTAATATATCAAACATGCATTTTGTTGTATAACTTTTAGGTTTAGCGTGTAGTTTTGTTTTTGCGCATGATTGTGGGGAAAGAAAACTACATTTTCAACGGCTAAAGTTGCTTGGACTTAAATTTACCATGCGTTTCTATTTCCTGTCCCATTTCATTCGTTTTGTAAACAATTGCATGTATATATATATATATATGTATGTATAATATGGTAAGTATACTAATGGTAATCATTTCTCTCTCTTCCCGACAACTCATCTCCTTTTTTCATCTCCTCAGCCTCTTTCCCACAACCATGGCTTCCAAACTTGGTTTAGGTTCATAACCTTAGGGTCGTTTGACTATCACTTCCTTTTATAGATTTTGTAGTTTTTTCCTAATTTTTATCAATTTTCTCTAATATTTACTAACTTTTTTAATTTTTTTCTAACTGTTATAATTTTTGCCAAATATATAAATTTTTCTAAAAATGATGCGGGACAATACAATGAAAAAATTATTAAAAATTCTATTTTTTTGTACATCAAACGCACTCTTATTTCATCAATGATTCTCTTCCCTCCATTTCCTCAATTAACCTGGTACCATAACAATTTTCCTTGGATGGAATTGAATCTTGTTCCCAACATTATTATAATCTGTTCTTAAATTTTTTAATGATTCTTTCATTTAGCTTCCTCAAAATTAAGGCCATTTTACTCTGTAATAACATTTTTGTATATTGACAAGGATTATGAATGATTCATCTAAATTTCGTGTATTTAACTTTTTTAAAATATGTTATTATATATGAGAAATGTGACTTTAGATGGTTACTAAAGGTTTATAACAAGAGTTAATTAATGGTCTCCAATTTTGAAGTGGTTAAGATTTTAGCAATCCATTCGTACGAGGATCGCTAGATTGTTTGATAACAACACATAATAATCACTAAAATGCCTGAAAAGACTCGAAAGGCTATAAAATTGCCTGTAAAGGCCACATATAATAAGGAAGATTAGATGATAGGGAACAATTAGTACAATAAATTTATTTTTTATGTAAAATTATTTTTTTAGTATTTGATTAGTGGGATATAAAATTTGAATAAAATATATAAATTGATAAGAGTTGTGACAGAAAATAATTTAAATTTTTTATTTCTTGATAATCTAATCTCTCACCTCATATCCCACAAACAAATAAACATAACGAAATAATCATCGTAAATATTCTTTGAAATATAGCATGCCTAAAAATGTTGTTATGAATCTACTTTTCACAATTTCTAAAACAATAAAGAGATTTAGAGAGAGAAAAAAAAAAAACACATAAGATCTAAATGCTAAAATGTAGCCAAATACAACTCCAATTCTTTCGTGGCAGCTCAAGCTCATATGGTCGCCGTTTCGGTCCAAGTCGACGGAATATTAATAAATTTTGTTAGAGATGGTACCCTATTCTAGAAAACGACCTAAGCATGGGATGTCAGTTCACTTTAAGAGGGGTACCAAACTTTATTGCCCTTCAACCTCCCCCAACACACACAACTTTAGCCAATTCAAAATCAATAAATAATAATGCCATGGCCGTTGGCCCAAGCCAAGCGTGTGCGCTACGCAGTCCATCGTCAACATTTTACCAAAGAGCAATCCATAAGTCGTCTTAATTTATCCGCAAAATTATTGAAAGAAAGACCACGGTTTATTTCATTCCAGCCTCGGAGTAGCCCTTGTGTGACACCCATTCGGCGTTTTGAAGCCCAAATTTCTTTTTTTTTTTTTAAGAAAAACTCCGAAACTTTTCAAAGTTTTTAACCTTTTCCGATCAAAAAGTTTTTAGCCAAAGTTACCGATTTTTACCATTTTTTTATGTTATTACGGTAACTTATTAACTTAAAAATTATAAAAATTTCTTAAAATTGTTAAAAGTTACTAAAAGTTATCAAAAATTACTAAAAAAGTACTAAAAATTTTACCAGACACTCAAAAGTTACAAAAATTTATTAAAAATTGTTACTTATTTTACCAAACACATTAAAAATTACAACTAGTAGCTTTTGATAAAAAAATATAAAAAATTACTAAAAATTATGCTTCCTCCAAACGCCTTTTATTCTTATAAGTTTTTAAATTAAGGATATGTTTGGTTTACTAAAAAAATGCTAAAATTTTTTAAAAATCTCTAAAAACTTTCAAAAGTTATTAACTTTTTATTTTATTGTATAAAATAAAAATTCACAAATTATCTCATTTTATTTTACTTTTTATCACTCTAAATGCACCCCAAGTTACATATAATGTTGAAGTAAAGAAACTGATAAAATTAAGTTTTTTTTTTTTACCCTGTTTTATAAGTTTTAATAATTAGTGGTAAAAAATTAAATTACAATGATATTGAATAAAAATTAAATTACAATGGTTAGCCTTTTCGACGTTTCACCCACTTGGTAGACCAATCTCGTGGACTCTTGATTACGAAGCGGGGAGAGTGAGCATTAGTTAGTGCCAAGGACGTCCAAATTTTGAAGCTTTTGTCATCAGCTTCCTCTACCCTGCACGTATATTTACAGTACAGTCAATCTCCTCCTTTCTCTCTCTAAGGCTGAAAATCCGAGCCCTCAAATTCACATTCCCCTCTGTAATTCTCAATATGTGATTACACGCACTTTCATATTTATATATATATACACGCACATATATAAAAACGTAAATATATATATATATATATATAAGTGTGTAATTTGGGGTGGAGTGAGGGAGGTCCAGCCGGAATGCCGGCGATGTGTGGGGTGGAGTTCTTGATCTTGGTGTTCTTCGCCGCCGCCATGGTGGTCCAGGTGTCGGTGGTGCACTGCGGTGGGTTTCCGTCGAGCTTGCTTACTCTGGAGAGGGATTTTCCGGCGGACCAGAGGGTGGAGCTGGAGGTGCTCAGAGCTAGGGACCGTGCCAGGCACGCTCGAATCTTGCAACGTGTTATTGGCGGCGTGGTCGATTTCTCCGTTGCCGGTACCTCCGATCCCTTCCTGGTCGGGTAGTATTATCAAAATCCATGAATCTCTCTCTCTCTATATATATATATATGGCGTTGTAGATTTCTCAGTAGTTTATGGGGCAATCTATTGGCCTTTGTGTCATGTTACTCATCTTCTTCTGTACATGTTTACTAATCAGTTTATCACCTACTACATTTGATTTTTCTGCTTTAATTGTATGTAGATGTTTTATGTATAAATGTTTTTATTGAATCATTTGACCTTAAAGTGACGTTTTATTCATTTTTGTTACTAGAATGTGTGTGTGTGTGTGTGTGTGTGTTTTATTTTTTATTTTTTATTATTATTATTTTTTATGTTGTTTGTTTTTGATTACTCATTTGCAATCTTGTGCAAATGAATTTGATGGATGTGTAATATCATTTCTTCTCTTGGCCGTCATTTTCATGAGTTTTGGTTCTGATACAAACATTTCTGGGTAAGACCTGAAGGGATAATGTTAAAATCATGTGCATTGATTCAGTTGACTATATTATTCAACTCTAGTATATTTGTTTATTTATCTTGTCTGGGTATTCTTGTATTTCATTTTATTCTATTGGTTTTTTTTTTTTTTTTTTCGGATACTAGAAAGATCAGTTTTGTGGATCTATAGGTATCTGGTAGTGGTGTTAACCCGAATCTTCTTTTTGGGTTTTTGGTTCTACTTTTATAGGCTTTATTTTACTACAGTTAAACTGGGTTCTCCACCAAAGGAATTCAAGGTGCAAATTGATACTGGGAGTGATATCTTGTGGGTTACTTGCAATTCCTGCAATGATTGCCCGCAATCAAGTGGACTTGGTGTGAGTATTTGTTTTACACCATTTCATTTTTCTTTTGAGTTGTTCGACTCACCAGTAGTTATGATGTGTTCAATTATTGAACTCTTTTGTGATTGCAGATTGAGCTCAATTTCTTCGACCCTGGCAGCTCATCAACTTCATCTATGGTTTCTTGTTCAGACCCAATATGTGCTTCTATTATTCAAACTGCGGCTGCTGAATGCTATGCTCAGAGCAATCAGTGTTCATATTCGTTTCAATATGGAGATGGAAGTGGAACATCTGGTTATTATGTAACTGATTTGTTGTATTTTGACACAATTATGGGGGCTTCGTTAGTTGTGAACTCTTCTGCTCCAATTGTTTTTGGGTAAGCTCTTATGACCTAAATACTAGTGATCATTAGACAGAGGGTGGGTGGTTGGGACTTGGGAGAGTCAAAATTGAAGCCTGCATATGTCAATACAAGTATGAAAAACCCTTGGTTACTATCGTAGCTTATAAATATAGTAGCTTATAAATATCTTCTTCTTCTTCTTCTTATTTTTTTCCCTTAATAACTACGAAAAACAAACAAGGCAGTGGCTAAGGTACCATGACTTAACCAAACTCATACTTGAATGACAAAAGGAAATTATGTTCTGTGACAAAAATTTGTGGTGTTCATTTTGTTTAGCTATTCTACATTGTTATGGTGACTAGGAAAGAAGGATGATGATTGTAAAACTGAATGACGATTAGGATTACTAATGATAACTGGGAAAAGAAGGATTAAGGTTAACCAAAGGAAGGTTATTGAAGTAAAGACTCTTAGCAGAATCTATCTTCTTTACTAATATATAAAAGGAGAAGCCATTTTGGTGTTTCTCTCTCTGTTTTTTTTAGGCCAACTCACAATTTTAACTTCCTTAAATGCCCTTCTAACTGCTCTTTATTCTAATTTGAAACACAAATGTCATAACCAATCTATTTAAAATTTTGAAATACAATAACAAAAGAAGGAGAAACAAAAAATAGAGAGAAAAGAAGAAGAAAGAAAATAAAAAATTGCACACCATAGAGTGTGCCCTCTACCCTAGTATGGCCGTAATGGCTCTGTAACTTGTCAGTAGTAGTGTTACTCGAACCTTTCATCCCTCTCTCTCTCTCTCTCTCTCTCTCTCTCTCTCTCGATAAGTAAA
Organism: Vitellaria paradoxa; assembly: GCA_019916065.1. Lineage (NCBI taxonomy): Eukaryota > Viridiplantae > Streptophyta > Magnoliopsida > Ericales > Sapotaceae > Vitellaria > Vitellaria paradoxa. Next base: position 7,463,010 of record CM034234.1, read on the forward strand.
TGTATCTATTCAAAAAGCCACCAAAGGGTATGCCACCCCTCTACAAAAGCCTCAGGAGGCAAAATTACAATTCCAAATGCTCAACAAAATTCAGAAACTATTCAAATCTGTATCACATCCTCCTGACATCCACCTATATAAGACTCTCAAAAAATTGCTTTTTAGCTTGAAAATGGGTAATTCTATTCTAGTTTTGTTGTTTGGAACTTAAAAATTTTGGATGGCTGTTTTGGAATTTGGAAACAGGTGTAGCACCTATCAATCTGGGGACTTAACTAAGACAGATAGGGCAGTTGATGGAATTTTTGGATTTGGTCAACAGGAACTGTCTGTCATATCACAACTGTCATCGCGAGGTATTACTCCTAAGGTGTTCTCTCATTGCTTGAAGGGAGAGGGCAATGGTGGTGGTATATTAGTTCTTGGTGAGATTCTGGATCCAAGCATTGTCTACACTCCCCTTGTCCCATCCCAGTACGTATTATTATTATTCTTTTTTCTTTTCTCACCATTACAAACTTTCTTCTTCTTTACTGCTACTAATTTTTGGATATTGCAGTCATATGTCACAGTAGAAATTGAAGTAGACCGCATACTGTTTTGATTGAATATGATTGAAAAGTTGTCATATAATATCTATTAAGTTATCAATCACCCTTTTAATTTAACCAGCCACGCAGTTTGAATGCAGCAATAGCACTTGCACACCTTCATGGTCGAATTGGGCAGGATGATTTATCTAATTTCAAACATATTTAGTTGTTAGTGCAGATAGTATTTAGACATTTAAGTAGGCTTGAAATTAGTTATTGGGTTCCAATAGACATTACCAGCTGGTTTGTTGGCATATAAAGGTTATAAGATGCTCCTTTCTCTTTTCAAATTTTGTGTTTGTATACAATCCTGCATTAATGTGGATTTTTATTTTATTTAAAAAAAAAATTGTATTCATATGGTTGTTCTTCTTTCCAAATACTTATACTCAGTATATTTCATAAGCTCATGTTCTTTTTGCACGACCATTAAAGTCTCTGACCCTTTTATTTTAACTTTTTTCTCCATCAGCTATTCCTATTACTTTGTCAAGATTCCCTGAAATTTTGACTTAAATATGTTTTTGCTGTCTTGCTTGGGGGTATGAGCACTAATTATGTCAATTTTAAAATCTCCTACAGCAAGTTTTACCATATGCAGTCACTGTTACATGGGATTGTTGTGTTTTTATACCATAAGTGGCAATTGTTGCATGGACTCTTCAGACATTTAGAGGAGTCCATCTAAATATGCCACAGTGGCCATTGCTTGGACACAAATTTATTCCTTGATCCTTCTGATAATGCACCTGTTATTGGATGTTGACATTATTAGACTACTTCTGCTTTTGTGGAAGTTGTATCAGGCTAGGTTAGGATGTTATCACCTTCTTCTAAATGAGCTACTGTGGTGGTGGCCACACTGTGCTTGCTACCTGTATCTATATCAAGTTTAATGTTGTTCTATTACACTTAGTTCTTGCAGCACTTCATGTTTTGAATTGGCTTGAGTTTGTTGCGTGACTTACAAATTGCAAGCGTATAAATGGAGTCCTCTTCTGGCCATCTCTGAACAAAACTTTGTAAACTTTGAAGAGAAACTCAGATTGCATACTGCAACCTTCCTTTCAAGGTTGTTATTTGTTTTTTCCTGCGATAAATGAAACATGTAAATTAATAAATTTGGATCATTGGCCCTGTACATTTTTTTCCTTGTTTTGGTAAGTAAAAAAAATGATGCCATGGATTGGTTCTGCAACCAAAAAAATAAAATAAAATAAAAATAAAAAATTGTGCTTTTGAACTTGAATCGATTTAAAATCTGTTATACTTGCATTTAATTTGGACTTTTGAAAACTTTGGCAATTCCTAGTCTTTTTATATTAAACACAGATAATAATTAACTTTTATGGTAATTTACTGGTGTTAATGGGTAACTAGGTTTTGAGAAATTGTTTAATCAAATTGTTGAGATAATTTCCCTTTTCATTCCTGGCATTCTACTTCCTGTCAAGTTGTAACAAACGGTACTGTCCTCTTTCTCTCTCTTTCCCCATTTTGTCTGTGTGTCAAATGTATTTTGGCCCATGGACATGGACTTAGCAAAACTTTGAAATATGCATCCAGCATGTATGTTCATAAATTCACACTTCATCTCTATGTTATATCATATATGGACTTGGAGCTTGTGTTTCTATAGTTGTCAAACTGAAGTTTTGCTGCGATAGGCTTCTGCTTTGCATGATTTTTCTTACGTGCAACTGTGCTGTTGTTCTGTTCTATATTCAGTATCAATATGATCAATATCCAAGTATTATTCTACTAAAAATATGTGCAAATTTGGAGAATGTAAATATTTGTTTTTCTGTGAGTTTAATTATTTTCTATCTCAAATCTTTCAGGCCTCATTATAATTTGTACCTGCAAAGCATTGCTGTCAATGGGCAAGTGTTGCCGATTGATCCAGCCGTGTTTGCAACATCAAGCAACCGAGGAACCATTGTTGATTCTGGAACAACCCTAGCTTACCTGGTGGAAGAAGCTTATGATCCTTTTGTTAGCGCCGTGCGTTTGCTCTGCCTTCCATATTCTTCAAATTTCTGTTTTTTGGTGAGAGAGGATATTAAGGGAATTGGTAGCATATACTTATGAAACTGCATGAAACTTTAAATTCCCCTTTGAGTGAATTTACCAAAAAATCAGCATTAATGTGTAAGGTACTAAACAGTATCATAAAGACCTGACCTGAGATAAGAGCGAGCAGGGGCCTTAGCAAGATTGATGGTTCTGGACATGGAATGGGGACGTGATGGATGATTATGCATTCTGTATGCTTGTCATTTCAACCTTCTGTCCCCACTAACCTCATTCCTTGGCCTGTGATCAAGATCCTGTAAACTGAAAAAACCCTAAATCTAGGTGTGCATAACTTAATCCTTGCTGTTTACCCACTTCCTACTCTAGTTGGTGTGCATAGGAGCACCCAAATAGTTTGGGTGCTGATTATTTTTGTCACTGACTGCAAGAAGACTATTTAATATTCATCTAAATCTTCATCATCATTTTCTTACTAGTGAAATCTACTTGATACACTGCATCGGCTTTTAAATAACATTAAGTGAAGTGTTTTTATTGCCTGGGGGACAAACTATTGATCTGAACCACATCTTCTTAATTCAAAGTAGTGAAAACTCATCCATGAGGTTGGAAGCATTGGCAAGTTACTTTTTGGTTAGAAATTTCATAGAATTCACTATCAGACTGTTTGTAGCTTATTTGCTTGTTAAATGTGCAGATAACTGCTGCTGTTTCACAATCTGTGAGTCCAATCATTTCAAAAGGACACCAGTGTTATCTAGTATCCGCAAGGTTCATCCATTAGAAGATTTTTCAGATATTTATATCAAATCAATTTTTAAAAAAAACTATGATTGCATGATGGTTTAGATAATAAATAGTCCATATATATTTTGTATGCAGTATGACTGAGATATTTCCCCCTGTTGCGTTAAACTTTGCTGGTGGTGCTACCATGGTTTTAAGACCAAAAGATTATCTCGTACATTATGGTTTTGCTGTGAGTTGTTGAACTTCTCTCTTTAATTTAATTCCTCCTTTTTCTTTAAGTTAGCTGTAGTAGACATGACTAATTTCATTCTATAGTGAAATATATGATGGTGCATGCATTGATCTTGAATTCGATAATTCTAAGGGACAGGATGGTGCTGCAATGTGGTGCATTGGCTTTCAGAAGGCTCAGGATCAAGGAGTAACCATTTTAGGAGGTTGGTTCCAGGATTAAAAGTAAATTTCAATGAATAAATATGTTGACAAAGTTGTATAATAATAACAATACTTGCTCCAACATGTAATCCTCGTGTTTTATGAGCAGCATTTTTACCCGGTTCTTAATCAGTCCATTTAAGTGCTTGGATATTTAGTTGCTCAAACATTTTATATAGCACATGGAATGGCACAACCTGTCCTAAATGTGATCGCTTCCGTCAAATTTGATTTAGGTTGTAGTTACTTGCTTTGTCTAGTCAAGGTTTGTTTATTTTTAGCAAAAATAGCTGGTTAAGATTAGAAGACATTTAGGATACTTGTGCTGTATTTTGGCATGTCAATTTATTCAATATGGTCTTTTCTCCTTCTTCTCTTTGGTCTTCAAGTATTCCTGGGACCAAAATGCTTTCTTTACTGAAACGCCTTGTTCTGGTGTGTAAGGTATATACTCCTTAATGTGAATGTGTGTTAAGGTTCTTTGCGATGGAAACAAATTATAAAGGTTCTTTGCGATGGCAACAAATTATAAATTGTGATTGGAAATGGAACCTGAAATGCTTGATCGATTAGAGCACACTATTAATTGATTGAAACTTTTTTATTATGATTGATTTTTCTTTAGTTTTGCATGTACTACAATTATTTATGTTGAATAACTAGTAGGCCTAACTTAACCCTAAAAAAAAGTCTTATATGGTGAGTACAACTTTCATATCAAGGATATGTGGGACATTGCTTACAATCTTCCTCACTCGGAAGTGTGGACTGGTGTGAGGCAAGACTGTGTGAGAGAGAGAGGCGTTGTGGGATTTTACTCAGAGTCTCTGACATGTGAAGCATGAAGTGACACTAGGCAACACTGTGCCACAGAGGTAAGCAAATGACTTTGCTCACAACGCCCCCCTACATGAAACATGGAGTGATGTAAGGTGAGAATGTGCAAGATAAGTGAGGCCTAATAACCTGGTTGGAACCTAGTTCTGATACCATATTGAATAACTCATAGACTTAACTCAACCCTGAAAAACAACTTGCAAGGTACCTATGGCCTTATATAGAGAGTATAGTTTCCGTATCAAGGCGATGTGGGACTTCATTCACAATCCTTCTCACGCGAAGCGTGGATTATGTGAGGCAAGACTGTGCTAGAGAGAGAGGGGATGTGGGACTTGGCTCACAATTTCTATGTAGATACAGATATAGTAAAGACACCCCCGGAGTACAGAGAGAATGTGAAAGTTAGAGAGTAAGAGTACAGGGATCTTGGAAAAATGCACTATTTTAGCAATTTTCAAAACAACAACTCATTCAATCAATCTAGATCAATCAGAAAAACTTTTCAAGTCCAGGATGTTACAATTGAGATTGAAGAAGATTACAAGATCAACAAGGGCTTTAGAATCGTCGAACGTGGTAGAGGGTATGTTCGTATTCTAGTAATCTATGAGGAAGAGCTCAGATGGCTGTATCAGATTTGCAGGAAGCGGCTGAGGAATACCAAAGGTCTTTACCAAATAGGCTGCCTTAGAGGAGGGGCGAGAACTTTGGTCTGTTCAATCATCAAAGATGGCTTTGGAAGAAAACTTGAACTGCGTTTGTTCGCACCGTATGGAAGAAGACAGATTAGAATTCCAGAATCGTCATTCGGTTCAGGCTGGTGTTTTTTTATTGATATTATTAGTGAATTTTTGCTTGGCGAAAGTATCCCTTCCTCCAACAGTCATGTTCATCATGAAAGGCTGAATGTTTCTTCTCCTGAAGAAGCATTTTTTGCCCCAGAAGAGTCCAAGACCTACACTCAAGCGGCTACTCTTCCTAAGTGGCAGTTCTCAGATGTTCGTTGCGTTTACAATGACCAGATGGTTATTGTAAATTATGAAGATGCTGTTGAGAACAGCATGCTTCTTAAAAGATGCCTAGTTGGACGATTAGGGGGCCCAGGAGCAGCAAAGATGGATTTGGTTAGTATCTCAACATGGGTAAATAGAAAATGGAAAATTCCCGGAGGAGTGGAATTAAAGGAGTTAGATCAAGAGAGATTCCTCTTTATTTTCCCATCTTAGAAGATAGCTCAACAGATAAAAAATGAATTAACCATTATAAATGGGCTTCCCTTATGGCTTGATTATTGGCACAGTTGGAGTTGTTGCTCTAGAAGGGGCTGGAATGATAAGTTTGTTTGGATTAAAGTAGTGGGATTGCCTGTCTTTTTATGGACTGATAGTGTTCTTCGAAGCATAGGAAACTTTTGTGGAGGCTATATTGAAACTGAACCAAATTCCAGCTGTTCTATCAGCTATAGATGGGTTAGAATCAAAGTCAAAGGAGATGGCAGAAAAATTCCAGCTTTAGTTAAAATAAATGTGGGTCAATCCTTGTATGACTGTCCAATATGGACTGAAAGAAGGACTTGGGTCGATTGGGCTGGAGCTTTCCGACCACCGGAGGATAAGAAGAAAGTGGCGCGTGTACCACCACTCAGTTCAATGAATGTTCCCTCTATTGGAAATCGGAAAGTCAAGGAGTTAATTCAACAAGAGGCTAGGAATGCTAAAAGTCTCTCAAAGGAAGCTGGGAAGTTTAAATGGGCAAGAGTAGGCGGAAAACCTAATTCATTTATGAGGAATAAAACTGAGTTTTTTTTTGTTTTACTGTTGATAGTGAGAGTTTTTGTGGAAATACAGTCGGGCCAGAACAAATTAGGAAAATGCTGTTAATAAAATCGTGATCTCAGATCGCGGTTGTTGGGGTTAGAATCTGCAGCAAAAAGGAAGGGAATTGGGATCGTAACAACAAAGAAACGCGATTTGGGATAGCGTTTCTTAAGAAACGCCATCTCAGATCGCGCTTCTTAAGAAACGCCATCTCAGATCGCGCTTCTTAAGAAACGCTATCCCAAATCGCGGTTTCTTGCCCGTCCTTCCCCCCACCATCCAGTTGACCTGTAAGTCCAACATTTCATTCAAACCCTGCCCAACAATTCATTCAAACCTGCAAGCAATAAGATAGAAATAATAATGGAAGGAAAACTTTCATTAAATAACTTCAAGCGCCAGCAGTATCCTCAAATCACCACTAAATAATATCAGCAATGAATATAAATACTATCAGCGACCTTGCCAACTTCATTAGAATATAAATAATATCAGCAATGAATATAATATTAGAATTCATATCATATCAGCAATGAATATAAATAAATACAAAAAAAAGTCATTTCTTAATTAATACAAATATTTTTTATTTCATTACAAAACCGCAAAGAAGCCATAATAACTCAATCTTCCAATTATGCAAAAATCTGAAATCTAATGTCCTGCATTCAGTACGGAATACTACTCCGTCCCACACCTAGTAGGCTTCCGAATCCACAATGGATTCCTACGCCTCTCTACTGGCTCTGGCTCAGCCATCAGCTCTGTCGGATGAGTGGGTGCATCGGTCCCCTGTGCCTGGCTAAGGGGCTCCCCTAACTGTACATGGGTCAGCTCAATCTGAGTCTGATCCCGAGGTCTCGTCCGCCTCCTCCTCGCATACCTCATCGGAGATGGTGGAACCAATCTGCTCGGCGGTAATGTCAGCGTAACTAAATGTGAGCCGTGTGATGGCAATGCCTCCGCATCCTCAGTGATCACCGTGTACTCATCATCGATGCTCGGCAGGTCAGTAGGTGCACTCGACGACATGGATGGGCTAACCCGGCTAAAACCAGAAGGCCCAAATCTAGCTGAGACTGATGGGGGGCTGAGCTAAATGGCCTGTCTCCAGCTCCAGGTGCAGGTCCATCGGCACCTGAAGTGGATGCACCAGCTCTGTCTGATCTTGATCTATCTTCCCTAATTCGATGCTCCTCATTCAGTGCGATAATACTCCTCCGACCCACTGTCCTCAAGGTGCTCGCTAACCGATGTACCTCAGCTATATCAGTGCAAGTGAGGAGCTTACCTGCAATCTGTGTGGCCATAACCGCAGTCTGTACCTGTAGAAAAACATCCAACCGTTACTATTGTAAACGTAAGAAATCATGGACACATATGAATTGATATTGTATGTGTACTGGAAATAGGTATTTACTAATATCTCCCTGATAGCAGCTACCGACTGGAACCCGATAGGAGGCACGTCACGAGGAGGCCCGATAGGATGCCTAGTAATAAGGTCGTACCACTGCATATAGGGATCAGCACGATCCATCCGACCTGTAAATGGCTCACCAATGATCACCCGAGCACGTCGATCATTCCAGGCAGCGATGTGATCAGCGTGCATGATAGTCCAGTCCGTGCCAGCCCTACCTCGACAATCAACAGCATGTAACTCGGTAGATGTGTCACAAATCAAGGGCTCGTGCTGAACCATACCGAACTGCCGCATGACATGATCGGGCAAATACATCTCCACAATGTCAAAGCATATCAATGGGGATCTCGTCAGCCATATCTCCCGGTCGTGTGCTAGGACATCTAGAGCAGCTGGATATGGCTACCATGTCATCTGTGACTCTACCATCAAGTCCATCTGGTCCCTCTACTCAACTAGAGTACGTGAGGATGTCAACTTAAGCCTCCCCTGCCATCTGTTATTCCAATTTGAATCACCACATATTAATTTGTTATAAAACTATGTAAGTTTGTAAATCAAATATAAACCAATAATGTAATTAAACTTTGTCATACCTACAGCCATATGGGTCTCCTGGCCGCACTAGGGGGACAGGATCGGGTACTGGAGGTGCAACTGCTGGTGGCTCAACTAGCTGTGCCTCATCTGCGTTCTCATGCTCAGGGGGGTTAACTCGCCTGTCACGATGTCGAACAAGAGGTCTGAATATAGTAAATCGCTCCCCAGCCCATATCTGGAGAATGCCTAATGGCCCAGCCATCTCCTTCGCATGTGTCTGTGACGCTCTGCACATCTCCCGATACAAATAAGCCAATGCTGCTCCTCCCCAGCTATACTGTCCAACACGGTCCACGTCGGCCACCAACGGTAAATACATAAGTGGAATCAAGCTGCGTGACTTATTAGGGAACAAACATCCTCCAATCAACATGAACATGGTGGCACACGCATGCTGTCGCACAACATCATCCTCAGCATCTGCTGGGAGCTGTCCAAAGTGCTGGAGCAACCAACTAAACTTAATTGCATTGCCCCTAATAGCGTCGGGTGGTGGGGCTATGCCTAGGTGACCCGCAACTATATCCCTCCACGCAGGCACTGTATGAGACATATCTACGCCTGTAACCGCCATCTCATCAACAGGCAGTCCGGTGATAGCACTGATGTCCTCTAATGTGATGGTGCACTCCCCAATCGGCATGTGAAAAGTGTGGGTCTCAACTCGCCATCTCTCCACAAGTGCTGTGATCAATGACCTGTATAACATGATACAGCCTAAGCGGTAAAACCCATATAGTCCAGCCCTGATGAGATAGTCAACTACTCGATCATCCATAGGAATCCGTGTAAGGTCCCGCATAAAGTGCTGGCCAGTGCAAAGATCAAGTACAGAAGAATCCTGAAAAGTGCAAAGATTATAATCATAATAGGTATTGTGCAATTATAAATATCAAACATAATGGAACTAACAAAGTTGAAAACTTACCCTGCCATCCCAGATAACGGTAGATCTATGTCCGAGCTGGCCGCGTAATACAGATGAATCACGGGGTCCTGGAGATAACAAAGGACGATCCTGATTGCCCTGATGATCCATAACCTAAGTACAAGTCAGGAAACAAATTAGAAACAATGCTTACTATCATAATAAGTTCTTCAAACAAAAGAAATAATACAAAGGAGTGATAGCATAGTTAATATGATTAAACCATGTTCTGAACTCCAAAGTTGAAAGTATTACAACATATATAACAAAATGGTTTAAATTCTCTCTAATAAATTACATAATTGAAACAATAAAAAAAAGTAGACTAGCGTGCAGCTCTTCCGGGACAGTTCCTTCTAGCATGACCTTCTGCCCGACAAATACCACACCGCAGCTTAGTCGAAGTTTCACTTCTATCCATCTTATTCGTAATGCGAGTCGACATTGGCCTCCCTTTCTTTCGTTTCAATTGTTCATTTGGGATGAAAGTTGGGACATTGGGCACCTCCCAATATTTTGGATCATGTAATGGATGGAAACGGGAAGCATATGTGTTAACATACGCATCGGTGCTGTACTCTGCAGAGATCATGGCCATCCAGTCATAACGACGTTCCTCACAAACAGCAATGACATGCGAGCATGGGATCCGCCGATTGCTCCATTTACCACATGTGCAATATCTATCTTTCAGTGACACCACCTGTACATGCCCACCCCCATTTACACGTTGTCCTGTAGTCACCTTGTACACCTCGTCGATGTGATTAAATCGGACAATTTTGTGACCTCGAGCACGTTGTTGATACTTATCAATCACTTCCATGACTCCTGGCGGATACCGAACTCTACCCTCTTCAACTGCCACTGAAACCTCATTCCTGTTACAGAAGTATTTCATGACTTTGTAAAATGTAAATTGGGCACATGCTGCTATAGGTAATGATCTGGCACCCCGCATGACATTATTAAAACACTCAGAAATATTCGTTGTCTCATTCCCGTATCTAAGGCCTCCGTCATGAGACATTCTCCACCGATCCTTAGGAATCTCCATTAAATACTTCCACGCATCGACATTGAGCTCTCTTATCTTTTCCATGATAGAATCAAACTTGCGAATCTGTGGAGTTTTGGCAGCATGAGACATTAACTTATTTAAATGGGAGCCAGGGAATTTCTTCTTGAAATTTGCCTCCACATGCCTCAAACAGAATCTGTGGAATGCATAAGGGGGCCCCCATCCAGAGTTAGGGGTGTTTACAGTACTGGTAATGCCAATGTGCCGATCAGAAATTAAACGCAAGCCGTGCCTATTTGGAACTACATGCCTCCTTAAGTTGCGTAGAAACCAGTACCAACTATCAAGCGACTCCTCGTCCACAACAGCAAAAGCTAGTGGGAAGATTTGCAGATTAGCATCAGTTCCCATTGCAATTAGCAACTTCCTTTTATACTTTCCATACAAGTGAGTGCCATCTATTGTTATGACCGGCCTACAAAATTGGAAGCCATCAATAGACGGCTTAAATGCCCAGAACACATACTGTAGGATGGCAGTCCCAGCGACCTATCCTGGATGGTAGCGATACTCAACAATCGTACCGGGATTATATTTTTGCACCGCTTGAAGAAAAACAGGTAACATGCTGTATGACTTATCCCAATCTCCAAAAATACTGGCTATTGCCTTCTGTTTTGCCGCCCATGCTTTGCTATCTGATATTACGTATTGAAATTGATTCTTGACGACCAAAGCTAAAAAAGCCGCCGAAACGGATGGATCCTTCTTCGCCAATTCTTTAATGTGCATTGCAACAAACCCCGTGTCTAGCTGGGAGTGATCTCGGTTCATTCGAGCATAAACACAACTATGAGGGCTCTCGTACTTTGTGATCTCAAACAGCCCATGTCTTTTCAGTTTAGTTGCCCTTAGTCGCCAACTACAAGGAGTGTCACTGGACATCTTGCACTGAATAGCTCATCTCTTTGTATCCGACTCAACTATTTTAAATTGAGTATTCGTTCTGACTGAGTACGTCTTCAGAGCCCTCATTAACTCAGTTTTGTCTTTGAATACAACTCCAACACGAGGGTCATCTGTCATTGGGTCCCAATTTAGGCAATGGAACCCAGACGTGGAAGAAGCTGCAGTGCTTGGCTCACTTAGAGTTGTAAATAATTGCGAGGGGGGCTGATGCAATCCTTGTTGACCCTCACAGAAATCGTCATCGTCATTGTCATTAAGCCCAGCATCAACAACGACATGACTGTTGGCCTCAACATCGACACTGTAATCAACATCTAACTCGAAAAATGAATCTTCCTCTGCTAGTATTTCTTCCAGGGTTGGAGGCACAGCCGATGCATCACAACCTCTTTGCTCCTCGTGCTGAGCTAGCTCCTGAACCGCAGCTAATTCAAGAAACTCTGCATGCAAAGGATTGTTGGGCAGTGGTAGATCATGAAAATTGGAAGCACCATCTCCCTCAGAGCCAATGATGGGTGGTGCATGCACATCAGCAACAACTGGCATGTGTGGAGGACAATCAACCGACATTAGTTGATAATCTAAGTATAAGTCAACATGTGACCATTTCAACTGATCCATTGCATCCATCATTCCCCTAACTCCTTTGTCATTTTTCACCTGAAAAGGCCTATAATGAGCTGCGGATCCAACAATCACTGGAAACCGATATGTAATATTAAGCTTCACCCGAGTCACATCTACGTCCAATGTGTTACACAGTTCGAGTATTAGTTCGTCATAACTTATAGTAGTAGCAACCCGAGTACTCTCCTCGTACTCACGGTCATATGCCAACCCCTCAAGACTGGAAATGACATTCCAACCCCAATAGCAAAATACAGTGATGTATTTTTCTGACATCGTAACTTCTGTTACAAAAATAAGAAAACAAGATTAGGGAATCTTCAAGAAGAAGAAAGAGAAGTTTTTTTTTTTTATCTATGAAGGCAAATACATCCCACAACACAAACAATTTAATCTTAGAGGATAAATTTTATACTCAAGAGAATGTAATATTATTATACATTACAATATTAACATATATGTATATTTTTTATTGTGTTCCAAGCATTTTGTGTCGAGTTTTTCTGAGAATTGCTGTATAGACACATCCATTCCATGTTATACCCATTTCTCATGTTGTGTTTATGTTAGGAACTTGTGAATTAGAGGTACTCAAGCAAGAGAAGATTACTAGAATAAAATACACACGGCTTTGTGACTATACCACCACAAGGCTAGTCGAAGGCCTTGTAATAAAATCCTGAGTCATTTAATCATAAAGAGGACCACCAATTGCCCCCCCCTTTTTGGTAAGTGGGAAATCAAGCTACTAAGCTGGAATATAGTCTTTAGACAATGATCCGCCAAGTTAATAATAATGGAAAAGGATGTTTTCCTACTCTCACTTGACAAATTTAAATGAAGCCAGGTCAGCCAATTATACCCTGTCCCCAAACAGCCTAAGAAGATGTTAGGATTTTACATTTCCAAAAGACTCTTATGCTGAATATCATGAAACTCAAATCACTGAGTGCCTCTCATTTTATTACCTCAATATTCAATTCATTAAAATATGTGTTTCGAGAACTCAAATATTTCTCAAGCTAGTTCACATTTCATTTAGAGTAACTAAGAATCACAAAGATTACAAGCTTCAAAGTAGGAAAGATGTAGTCATGGTTGTAAACTAGATGTCATTTCTAGTAAGCAAAAAAACTAGAAACTCAGCTTTTTGGGTGCAAAAATGGCTGTGTTGCAAAACCACTTCAACAAAATTGGAATTTCAATTCACATAGGAGATTCTTGTAAAAGGGTGGACTTAGAGAAGGTTGTTGCATTGCGATATGAAGTCAGAGATTCAAACTTTGGAACCAGCCTCTCTACTGACAAAGGGAATTTCTTTTTTTTTTTTTGGGTAAATTTGACCCTTACAGACGCCACAATGCAAGAGTCTTGCGCACTATATTACCCTATAAGAGATTTCTACAACCAAGGTGGCTTTAACTTAAACTGTCACTTTTCCACTCAATGAAAACAGTATTAGTAGGCTTAATAGGGTTGTATCTTTGGATTGTGGTTAGGAATTGCAATATTAATCATGACACGAGGATACAACCAAACACAACACAAACACTGTCGATGTAAACACGAAATTACTAAGAGAAAACACAAACCCAACATGACGCGAGTACATTAACTCAAAATTGACACAAATTGATATGATTTTTAAGTAAATTAATTATTTCACATGTTAACTAAATTTTAAGATATTTGAGTATAAATATGAATAGAGACAAAACTAAACACAAGACGTTTGAGTATAAATAAAAGGCATTTGTAACCATTTGTAACTACATTACTTTTTTGGGTTAATTGATCTTTCCTTTTATAGCAGATATTTGAATCAGTCAACAATCATATAGACTTTCAAATCTTCCCGATTCTAATGTACATACTAAAAAAGCAAGATATGTTAATCAAACTAGAAATTTTCTCCTCTCCTGAATATAAATGATGCTAGTACTATTTAGGTCTAACGAAAACAAACCCCATAAAAATTAATTACGACATAAAATAAATAAATAACTAATTAATTACCGGGGTTATCACTAGAAACATGCCGCAACAATAGAAACTAACAGGATTAAATATAAATGCTTGTGCTGACAGACTATGTTAGGATTTTACTAACCCAATATACCAAACACCGCAATAGAATATGCACGAGAGAGAGAGAGCTCCAAAAATATTCCTGAGGCACGAGAGAGAGAGCCGAGCGAGGAGGAGAACGATAGAGAGAGAGATTGAGGGAGGAGAGCGACGGAGAGACGAGCGAAGGGCTGGAGACCAAAACCGCGATCTGGGGGCGGAGACGAGCGAAGCGCTGGAGACGAACGAAGCTGGGGGCGGAGGGTTTTATAGCCGACTAAAACCGCGATCTTGGATCGCGTTTTTAACTTAAAGAAGAACCGCCATCTCAGATGGCGTTTTTCGGTTGGGTTTTTTAACTTACGTTTTGGTTGGGTTTTTTAACTTAAGAAGAATTGCTATCTGGGATAGCGTTTCTTACTAAAACCGCTATCTCGGATAGCGTTTTTATCCTGCCAACAACCGCGATCTGAGATCGCGATTTTATTAACAGCATTTTCTTAATTTGTTCTCGCCCGACTGTATTTCCCCAAAAACTCTCAGTATTAACAGTAAAACAAAAAAAAAGTCAATAAAACTCCAACTTCAATTCCAGTGGGCCTGCCTGGAGTTAATAGATTTCATGTTTTAAGTAGTATTAATGAGGAGGACCAACTAATGGATGAACCTAGTCATGTTGTTTTTCAAAGCCTTCAACAGCAGCAAAACACCAGAGGAGAAGCAGCAGTTGTTTCTGGAGATTCAGCCAGAGTATATGATAATTTGAATTTTTATGGGAAACTATACAGCTCTAGAAGAAGAACCCAGGTATCTTCTGAACACACAAATACATCACCACAAGCATTGACTTCTTTCATTGAAACATCTGCAGATAAGTTTTCTATAGGAGAACCAGCTGAGGTTGAACATACTTCTTTCTTTGAGAATATGTTAGTCCCCTTTGGAATTCAAGAAGTTGCAAACGAGGAAGCTCTGGATTGTCTACCATTAGCATCTTACGGCCCTGATGAAGAGTGGAATAGAGATGTGGAACACCTGCTGCTGGAGAATTGTGGTAAAGATCAAAGAAATATTTCAGCTTGGGTGATTAATAGAATGAAATCCTTCAAGAAGATATTGGGTATCTCAAGTGAAGGCTTCGAGGAAAAAATAATGGAATTGCTACAATCCATTGAAGAAAAGAGGAGAAGTAATTATGGCGAACACAGGAAGCAACAATAGAGCAGTTTCAGAGGTTTTTCCTGAGATTTACGCCATTGCAGTTGACAAGAATGCTTTAGTGTCAAATTACAACACAGGTTTTAGTTCAAATAGAGCATGGAATGTGCATCTACGAAGAAGAATGAATGATTGGGAATTGGATAGCTTTCGGCTACTACTGGAACTTCTTTACTTATTACCTGAGGAAGACACAGATGATGCAATGATTTGGAAGCTGTCAATTCATAAAGACTTCACCGTGAAGTCCTTTTATCTATTCTTGCAAAGTGGGGAGAAGGATGATTTTCCTTGGATGAAATTATGGAACTCTGCTGCTCCAACAAGGATCATTTTTTTCTCTTGGTGTGCTGTGAGGGGGAGGATTTTGACTATGGATAATTTAAAGCAAAGGAGACACTCCCTAGCAAATAGATGCCCTTTATGTCTCAAGCAAGATGAGTCAATTGAACATCTATTCACCCACTGTTTTTGGTCCGCTGAATTGTGGAGCCTTACCCTTTCATGTTTTGGTGTCCAAATATGTTTTTCCGAGAATCTTAAAAGTTTTCTTTTGGCATGGTGGGGACATCCATTGGAAAGGAGGAAGAAGAAGATTTAGAATTTGATTCTTTTTTGTCTTTTTTGGTTGATTTGGAAGGAGCGCAATAGGCGGATTTTTGAGAATATTGAGAGGAATGTTTTGAGAGTCAAAAGTTTATTTCTTTCTTGTTTATATAGTTGGGTGGAAGAGGGGAAAGATATCGATCTGTGTTCTTTCCTTTCTTTTATTGCTAGTATGAAGTGAGAAGGACAAATTGTCCACACTCGCTATTTTTGTTTTTAGCATCTCTTCGATGCTTTAAAATAAAACTTACTTATCTTTTCCAAAAAATTTCTATGTAGATTCTTGTACTTAAAAAAGGCCTTCGTCATTAGTGCTGTTGGATAGCTATTGCACTGCACATACTTTAGAGGAATGAGTGGGAATTAATAAAATTGGATGCAACAAAAAAGAACAAACCGTACAGTTATGCTTCCAAAAAAGTATGCGATGTTTTTTCTGTTTTCAAAATTACTAAAATATCTATTCTGAATGCTAAAAGGCATATCAAGCTTCATGCCTTGCAACTTGATGTGGCTTGATTGTAAAACACGCACTTGAATCAGGAAAAACTCAGTTTGTAGTTTGAGTCTTGATGAAACTTTTATTTTATTTTTGTGTTTGTTTGTATAAACAATAGCAAGTTTGTTTTTGGGTTTTTGGGGATGGATTTTCTTCTTATCGAACCTTGCTCATTAAATTTGATGATTTAGGCTTTAGAATTTTGTGTATTGTCTTTATTCATTATTTTGTTTTTATGCTCCCTTCATATCGTGCAAACATCGTAGCTGTTAGAAAGTAAATGAATTATACATAAACACGCGCGAGTGCACACACCTAAATTGTAAATATGTCAGGCAAAATGTCCAATGTGTATCATCTTAATTTAACCAATTTGAGGTTTCATTTAGGATTGAAGCTTGCAGATTACTGAGGATTCAGAGGTTAATTTATGTGCATTTCTTCACATGCTCACCATTTACATCGATATTAATGAATTCATTGGGTTCTTTGTGCAGATCTTGTTCTCAAGGATAAGATATTCGTTTATGATTTAGCTCGTCAACGGCTTGGGTGGGCTGATTATGATTGTAAGTTCATCAAAACTCTCCTATTTTTTCGAGGATGAACACGTGCATCACTGTAATTCGCTTGAGTTCCTTCTTTTCAGGTTCATTGTCCGTAAATGTCTCTGTAACTTCTGGCAAGGATGAATTCATCAATGCTGGGCAGTTGGGTGTGAGCAGCTCAACAAGAAATACCCTCTTCAAGTTCATACCCCTTAGCATATTTACTCTCCTCCTTGGACACTTACCAACATTCATCGGGCTCTGCTAACTGTAACTCAAAGCCGTCCTTTATTGCCCCATTCTTTGCCTGATATCTATTAGCTTTCGCTGATTTTATTTGTTGCATTCGGCTGGGCATGGTGTTATTCTTCTGATTCCCCCTCTTAACCTGTTTCTCGTCCTTCCCTTTCCTGACCTCATCCTGGTAACTGGTGATTTGCCGCCGGTGGGGAACCTCTCGCTTATTCAATTCCTGACAGTAACTTTAATTCAGCTCTGTGTCTTAAAACGGGTCAGTCTTGAATCTTGGTCACTACCAGTCCCAGAATTGTAAATCATGTCCATGCTCCTCGGTTGGTGGTTGTAGCGGCAAAGCAAGACAGGTTGCAACAATTGCTTTCCAGTTAGCAAGAATTGTAGAAATAAGTCAAGTTTTGTACTTTTTTTTTGGGGGGGGTTAAGTGATATTCGAAAGTGATTGTTTTCCAGAGTTTATGTGGACAAGCATATAGAAAGTACATAGCAGTAATTTGTGTGTGTGTGTGTGTGTGTGTGTGTGTTTTTGGGGGGGGGGGGGGGGATGAGTTGGGGGAAAGTCTGAACAGTGCACCGCAGGCCCCCGTCTCTGGGGGATTAATGACCATGCCAGGAAAGCAGCGTTTGGCATTGTTTATTTTGTCTTCTACTCTATTAATGTTGCGCTTCTGGTTTACATTTTTAGCATTTAAGAGCAAATCTTAAGAAGTTGAACCACTACTGCGGATTAAAAAAATGGTCCGGATGTGGTGTCACTTATTAAGTGTCAATAAATGCATGACATATCACGTAATAATATATCGTACTTTGATAGAGTTGTGCATAGAAAAATTGTAAAATGTTATTACATTGTACATTTTTATTGACTCTTAATGAATATCCACACTATGTTAAAAAATATATATATAATAATTGTATAGTTATGGACTATGTCAGGGGCGTGTTTAAATCAAGAATTTATTAAGTGAGAAGAAATATATATGTAAAGAAAATAGTTTTATATTCCTATTGTTTTATAATTAGTCAAATATATTTTTGTTTATAGTATCTTTTTCATTTTTTATAACCCAATTAGAATAAATAAATAAATTTATCTTTTATTTCATATTATTTTTCTTCACTCTTCTTTTGTAGAATATTGCTATAGATTATGCAAAGGGCATGTTTAAATCAAGAATTTATTAAGTGAGAAGAAATATATATATATATATATATATATATAATTTTATATTCCTATTGTTTTATAATTAATCAAATATATTTTTGTTTATAGTATCTTTTCGTTATTATAATCCGATTAGAATAAATAAGTAAATTTATTTTTTATTTTATATTATTTCCCTTCACTTTTTTTTAGTAAAATATTACTGTGGATTTTGTCAGGGGCATGTTTAAATCAAGAATTTATTAAGTGAGAAGAAATATATATAAAGAAAATGATTCTGCATTCCTGTTGTTCTTTAATTTATTGAATATATATTTTTTTTATAGTGTCTTTTCGTTTTTGTAACCCGATTAGAATAAATAAATAAATTTATCTTTCTTTTCTTCATTATTTTTTTGGAATTCCACACATACAAATGAGGGCCCTGGGAAATAAGGCAGATCAAACGTGGCCTAAGTAAAATTCAACTAGCATTAATTCGATTAGAAATCATGAAATATATAATCTAATATTTATTTAATTTGAAAAATTAAATATTTAATTTGTCATGGAATTTTTTTTTTATTGAGTAGAAATATGGGGAAAAAATACTCTTTGGTGTACGAAAAATAAGCCTAAGCTCCTCACTCTAAAATATTTGTGTCACGTGACACGTAATTGGATATTCTAATTGTAACACATGTCTTTTCAAAGTATTTAATTTTATTAATTAATAATTATTAAATGTATTAATATTATAATTATTTAAATAATTATCTTTGTTATTTAATATTTGAATACTACAAGCTACTAGTAATTAGGTGGCCAGTGTCAAAGGGATCTATCGAGACATCCTTAACTAAGATAAAGGGTATTTTGTTTATTAAAAAAAAAAAACAGAAACAAAAACAAAACTAAAAAAATTTTAATTTTTATTAACTTTTTTTAGCTTCTTCCAATTAAATTTACCGCGTGTTACTTTTACGTTAACTTTTTGTAAAAATTAATTATCCAAACACCCCTATGGAAGCAAGTCATTATAGTTGATATTAAAGCCAATGTTTAGTTACAAGTGTGTGTAAAGTGATAAAATGGAAGCGTGTAAAAAATGTCATCAAAGTTAATGTTTAGTCAAAAGTGTAAGGCAAAGTAATAGAACAAAGGTGTGTGCTCGGAAGAAGGGAGATGTGATAAACATGCAGTGATATAAGCAAGTTGACAAGGGATTGGACAAATTACCGCCAAGGTGCAGAGAATCATTCTTATTCTCCATTGTCTGAGTGAAGTTGAGAGAACTGCATATGTAATAATTAACATCTTTCAAGTGTATATCTTGTGGTTAAAAATCGTGTGAGCATTGAATTACGTTAAAATTTCAAGGCGGGTGACTCGTTAGAAAGTTCTTTTGTCCCTAATCTAATTAAAAATAAATAATATTGTATTACAAAAATGTAAATCATTATGTATAAGTATTTTTTTTTTAGATAATTATAAGAGTTTGTTTGGCGGTTACTTTTAAATAATTTTATAAATCTACTCTAAGTGGTATAACCCTTAAAAAAAGGAAAAAATAAAAGGTAAACCCTTTTAAATAATTATATGAATTTATTTTATAATTATAAGTCTGTCTCGTACGTATAATGCCTCTTATTTTTATAGATGAAGCATGAGATAATTTTTAAATATTTTTGCTATGTAAGAATAATTTTGAAAGTAAAATGGCCTTACCTAATTAATTGAGCAAATTTTTCTAATTGAATCAATTGGTAGTGTTGATTTTACATATTAATATAGATAATAACATCCTCTGTAGGAAAAAAAAAAAATAGCCACCGGTCGATGCACATGATTATATTTTAACATTATATAATTTCTCTAATAATAAATAATGGTATTAAAACAAGGTGAAGCAAAATTTAAAAAAGAAAAAAGAAACTTATAAGAGAATAGAATGTATAGTATTATTTTATTTTATTCCTTTTAATAAAATAATAATTCACATAAAAATACAAAATAATGTTTTAAATAAATATACTAAATAAGATGATAAATAAAAATAATTATTCTATTTATTTCATTCCCCTTTTAGAAATGGACTCTCTTGGCGTGAGATTCACCCAAAATGTGTTGGGATTCACCAAAATTAATAAGGTAGCGTGGACAAATTTTTAGTATAAAACAATTAATTTTTGCTTGTTGGTTATTTAACAGAACAGTGACTTGTTTAACTAAAAAAATTAATAAAATTTTTATCAAACACACAAAAATTTATCAAAAATTAGTAAAAATTATAAAAAATTTTACTAAATATTTAAAATTTGTTAAAAATTACTAAAAATTATTACTTATCTTTCTAAACATACTAAAAATTTCATCTACTAACTTTTGACCAAAAAAAAAAAAAATGTTAAAAGTTAAGACTTCTAAATAACCGCTGAGTACATCCATTTCAAAGTTAAGATCCGTGTCCAAAATTGAAAACGGAGAGTGATACAACGCTACTCGTGCGAGCGGACACGTGCTCCCATCGTTCTCTCTGTGTCTCCGTCGAGTCTCTCCAAACAGCTGCCTCCCATGCAGGCACTGATGCGTCTCTCGCTCGCCGCGTCATATCTTTACATGTGATCAGAAATGTGCACACGTAATATACGTAATTATTATTTTATTAATATAATTTAAATAAAATAAAATGATAGTCAATTTTTTTTATTTATAAAACAAAGTAATTTGTAAAAATTGTTTAATTTAAAATTTTAATTTGATAAAAGTTTGAAAAATATTTTAAGAAACTAAAAAATTTACTATGATTAAAATTTTATTAATTTTTAAAATTCACCAATAATCTAATGTTTTATCTATATAATCTTATAAATATTTTAAAAAATAGTATTTAATTTTACATTTATAGTAGGTAAACATTACAACAAAAATAAATTTTTAATAAAAATATTTCATTTTCACGAGTTTAATTTTTGAAATATTAAAAAAATAACTTAGTAATTAAATTTATAAATATATTAACTTTACAAAATAATTCGAAAAACAAATAAATTAAACTAAAATTTCCATTTTAACAAAATAAAAATTAAAAATTTAAATATATAAACTTTTGTTATATGCACAATTGGATACAACTTATTTTGAATTAAGTGTCATATATCCTGCATTATGTACAGTTGGAGTGTCATAAATGTTTATGTACATAAAGATTTAAATTTTCAATTCATTAATATAAAATTTTGTTCTAAAATTTCATTTATTTAGAATTTTTTCATAAAATTTATGAATTTGACATTTTAATTTTTAGAATTTATTATTTTAATTTTTTAAAAATTAAACTTATAAAAATTGGATATTTTTATTAAAAAATCATTTTAAAAAAATTTCTTATTCACTTTTTTAACATTTCAAAAATTTAGCTCATAAAAATTAAATATTTTTATTAAAAAATTAATTATAAAATTCCTTTTATTTTTAATTCCAATTTATTTTATTTTTATTTTTTCTCCCTATTCTTTTCTCGCATTTAAAACTACATTTAAAAGGACAAAATATATAAACACACTGCCACACACCAACAAATAAAATTAAAAAAATATACTCTATAAAATACATACACATTGTCACACACCAACGATTAAAATTAAGGGCATGTTTCGTCAAACTAAATTTTACTAAAATTTATTAATTTTAATTAATTTTTATATTTTTCATCAATAAAAAATTTTTTCCCATCAACTTCACGTCACATCATTACTGCCAGAGTCGATACCAAAAACGGAACACTTGCTTCTTCAACCGCTTTCTCTATCTAGAAGTTTAGATTTTTTGTCCCAGTGAAGCACATTGGCTGGTGGCGGTGGTGGTTGCGTTTGCGTGGGGGAGATATCGGTGCTATTTGTGGTGGTAGGGAGGGAGGAAGGGGTGTGAGTGGGGGCAATGGCGGTTCCTCCGACGCTCGCGGCCGCTCCGTCGTCGCTGTACGTCGGCGATCTCCACCACGACGTCACCGATCGCAATGCTGCTTATCTTCTGACTGATTTTTTTTTGGTTCGGTTTTATTCATTTTCGCAATTTCAATTCGCATGTCAAACTGTGTGAATTTACCTATTACTAAGACATATACCTGATGTCTGCAAATATATGATTGCATGTATCTATATATTAATCTATCTATGTAACCACCCATCCCTAGTTGGTCTAGTATAACGAGAGTCAATTTTGAAACTTAGGTGATATACTTAAGTTATAGGTTTGATTCTCACTTGGAATGGTCAGAATTTAAGTGGGGCCGTGACAGTTGGTTGCTGTGCTAATTTCTCGAGTATTTGTAATTCAGTGGTTAAAATCATTAAGCAATTTCCCCCGTTAACCGAAAAAAAAAAAAAATAAATAATCTATCTATGTATTCGATCATAATTGAAAATAAATCTGATTGGAATTTCTGATATTTGATGGTTGGAGTTTTGTTGTCTTGGCGTGGATGTTTTTTTGTTGCTTTGATTCTCAAGGTACTATGAATTGTGGTGCCTTGTATGATAGTACTAATTTGTTATTATTATTTTTTTTTGGGTTGGGATGTTCTGTGTTATTATTCTCTTTTTAGTGTTATCTTTTTTCTTTTTTGCTGAATTTTTGTGGACTTTTTTTGACATACTTTTATCTGCTTCTGAATCTGGATTTCGATGCTACTTTTCACAATTTTGCTTCTTTAATTTTTGATTGAATAGCAATACGTGCCATTGAATTGAAGAATCACTCTCTGCTGAATGGGAAAGTGATTAGGGTTATGTGGTCGCGTCGTGATCCAGATGCAAGGAAGAGTGGATTTGGGAATGTGTTTGTCAAGGTATACTTCGTTTTTGTGATAAAATGGAAGTTCATAAAAAAATTCTGAGTTTTTTATTTTTAGTTTAATCGCTCACTCTCTCTCTCTCTCTCTCTCTCTCTCTCTCTCACACACACACACACACACGCTTTTAATTTAAGTTTTGGGGTTATGAATGTAAAATGACATTTTGACTTATTTTGCAGAATTTGAGCGAGTCAATTGACAATGCAAAGCTTCAAGAAATTTTTCATAATTTTGGTAATATTTTGTCTTGCAAAGTAGTTATGTCTGATAATGGGAAGAGCAAAGGATACGGTTTTGTCCAGTTTGAGTCTGAGAAATCTGCAAATGCTGCCATTGAAAAGCTTAATGGTTACAGTGTTGTAGGCAAGCAGATGTATTAAACTACTTTTCTATGCTCCCCTTATGACAAACTTGTTTGTTGTTGTAGCCATCCCCTGTGAATGATTATTCATAATCAAACCAAACCAAACCAAACCAAGCCTTTTCCCAATAATTCATGTAATGAGTTATTTCAAGTCATGTCAAATTCATGCTTCCCTTCTTGTTTCATAACCATTTAGTGGTTTATGATAATTTCTCACACAGCTATACTGGTAAGTTGTGAAAAAGAGTGTTCGGGTTCTACGCAGTCCTGATGCTAAATATACAAATCTCTATCTGAAGCATTTGGATCCAAACGTGACAGAGGACTTTCTTAAGGAGAAATTCTCTCAGTTTGGAAAAATTCTTAGCTTGGTTATCTCGAAGGATGACTCAGGGGCCTCGAGAGGTTTTGGATTTGTGAATTTCGATAGCCCAGATGATGCCAGGCGGGCAACGGAAGCTATGCATGGATCACAATTTGGTAGGTTATATTTTCTTAAGAAATTAATTTTCTGATCAGCTTACAATTGATCAGTTTTCCATGGCATATTTTAAGCAGGCTCCAAGGTTCTCTATGCAGCCAGAGCACAGAAGAAAGCAGAACGCGAGCAGATCTTGCATCGTCAGTTTGAGGAAAAACGGAAGGAGCAAATCTTGAAATACCAGGTTCCTTTGGTACTGCTTTGTTGTTGGGGTTATTTACTTAATTTTATATATATATATATATATATTTTGTAAATTTTTCTTTTTCACTTTTTAACTATAGGATTCAAATGTCTATGTAGAGAATATTGATGATGATGTCACCACTGATGAGCCGCGAGAGCACTTCAGTTACTGTGGTACAATCACCTCTGCAAAACTTATGCGAGATGACAAAGGAATCAGTAGGGGGTATGGGTTTGTTTGTTTCTCTACACCCGAGGAGGCCAATAAAGCCGTGGCCACTTTTCATGGTGAGTTTGTAAGTTTAGTGCACTTATGGCGAGTTATATTATCTAATAAACAGTGTATATTTTAAGTTTAACTAGTAACTTTTCTTTTTCAATCCACACTAATGGTATGTATTTTATCAATTGTTTATTAAAAAATTAGTTTCCCAAAATTGAAACCCAACGGCATTTTTGCTTCTTGAAGTTAGAGCCCAACGGTCACCTGTAGATCTAGAAAAGGAAGATAACACCCATAGGCAGCAAAGCAATATCCACCAGAAGCTTTTATTATTAACGGTAACCTTGGCATCCAATCAATATAAAGGCCATTGTCTTCTTCAACAAATCATTCAAATTTTGTTTCTCTTCTGCATTTGAAATTACAGTTTACGCTCTTATCCAATTTATTCCTTCACTTATTCACTTTCAATATATGGCATCCAGTTGTATACTCGATATGATCATGAACGATTCGGATTTTTCCGAGTCTGATGAGGGGGATTTAGATCTACTAGAAATAGTTGAAAGAATAGAGAGAAAAATGAGAGAGTGAATTGTTTTCTCTCTTCGCCCTTAAGTCTTATATATAATCAAAACTCTTACATAGCATAAGGAAAGAAACCAAAATAAGGAAATACAGCTGTGACAATCATACCAAATCATATCGCTCCTAATCAATCCTATATCAATCCTAATAGGAAA
Source organism: Vitellaria paradoxa (assembly GCA_019916065.1). Classification (NCBI taxonomy): domain Eukaryota; kingdom Viridiplantae; phylum Streptophyta; class Magnoliopsida; order Ericales; family Sapotaceae; genus Vitellaria; species Vitellaria paradoxa. Next base: position 7,488,242 of record CM034234.1, read on the forward strand.
TAATATGATATTACTCCTAAATTCTAACACTCTCTCTCAAGGTGGAGCATATAAGTAAAAAATTCCCAGCTTGGTTGAAAGAGTCTGAAATGAGGAGCAAGGCAATGGTTTCGTGAGAAGATCAGCCAACTGAGAAGAGGATCGAACAAATGGAGTGCTCAGCTCTTTGCGAAGTAACAAATCCCGAATAAAGTGGCAATCAACCTCAATGCGCTTGGTACGTTCGTGAAACACAGGATTATTTACAATAAAGATGGCAGCTTGATTGTCACAATACGTAGCCATATAAGTAGAAACATCGACACCAAAATCACGAAGTAGTGAACGAACACAAAGCATTTCAGATGCAGTATGAGCCATAGCACAATACTCAGCCTCAGCACTTGAACGAGCCACAATTTGTTGTTTCTTGCTGTGCCAAGTAACTAGATTATTACCAATAAAGGTACAATAACCCAAAGTAGACCGTCGATCATCACGGTTTCCAGCCCATCAGCGTCACTATAGCCAGTCACTGAAAGAGAAGAAGGACAATAAAATAAACTGCGGCCGGGAGCACCCTTCAAGTAGCGTAAAATACGACAGACTGCTTCAAAGTGTATGGTACGAGGAGCATGCATAAACTGACTGACAATATGCACTGCATAGGTAATGTCAGGACGAGTGACTGTGAGATAAATCAACTTCCCTACTAGACGTCGATAACGGCTCACATCGGAGAATGGTGAGCCAGTAGTCGCATCAAGTTTAATAGAGGCGTCCATGGGAGTTTCAGCGGGCTGGGAACCAAGTAAGCTAGTCTCAGATAAAAGATCCAGAACATATTTGCGCTGGAAAAGCATAAGTCTTGTGCTGGATCGTGCTATTTCAATGCCAAGAAAATAGCGAAGGGCACCCAAGTCTTTAGTGTGAAAGTAGTGACGTAAATGAGTTTTTAAATCAGTAATGCATGTGGCGTCATCACCCGAGATAATAATGTCATCAATATAAACAATTAACATAATTGTGCCAGTAGAAGAATGCAGAGTAAAGACAGAATGATCTGAGGTAGACCGCTGCAGTCCATACTTTAGTAGAACATCACTGAAGCGATCAAACCAAGCACGAGGGGATTGTTTTAGACCATATAAGGACCGACGTAATCGACAAACTAAGTGTTCGCTCCTAGGAACTACATAGCTAGGTGGTTGATCCATATATACTTCTTCATGAAGTTCATTGTGAAAAAAGGCATTTTTAATATCCAGTTGGTAAAGGGGCCAAGATCGACTCATAGCCACAGCAAGAAGTATGCGAACTGAGTTTAGACGAGCAACTGGAGAGAAAGTCTCTAGATAATCAATACCATAAGTCTAAGTATAGCCTTTGGCAATAAGGCATGCTTTAAGCCGCTTAACTGAACCATCTGGAAGATACTTGACGTTATAAACCTAATAACAGCCTACTGTTTTCTTCCCTGACGGCAATTGGGCTAGGTCCCAAGTATGATTGTTATAAAGTGCCTCCATTTCCTCATCCATTGCACGCTTCCACCCAGGTGAAGACAACGCTGCTTGATATGATATTGGAAGGGAAACTGAAGACAAAGCACAAATAAAGGAATACAAACAAGGAAAAGTACAATGGTAGGAAACAAATTTAGCAATAGGATGTTGGGTGCAAGTACGCTTACTTCGACGCAGAGCAATAGGCAAATCATCATAGGAAGAGGAAGTAGAGGGGTGGACCTCAAACAAATCTGACGAGTTGGTTGGGCTATAAGAAACAACTAGTCTATTCTGATCCCGCTGGTATACCTGCAGCTTATGTTGCTGAGACTCCTGCAAGAAAGGGTGAGAAAGAGGCAAAGGTAAGGTAGGACTAGACTTTCCATGACTAGTCTCCCCCTCACGAGTAGGATATGACTCCCCCTGAATTCTGGACAATAAGTCATGAGATAATTGAGTCCCAGAAGCAGAGAAGAAGGGTGTGGATTCAAAAAAGGTAACATCAGCACTCACAAAATACTTACGAGAAAGGGGGTGATAACAACAATACCCTTTCTGAGTACGAGAGTATCCTAAAAAAATGCATTTCCAAGAACGAGGAGATAACTTATCTAAACCAGGATCCAAAATATGAACAAAAGCCACACAACCAAAGACTCGAGGAGTCAGAGGGAAAGGATTACCCTCATGATACACGATGGAAAAAGGAGACTGGTTACCTAACACAACAGATGACATTCGATTAATGAGAGAGCACACAGTGAAAACAACATCCCCCGAAAAGGTTTTGTCACATGCATATTAAACATTATAGTACGAGCAACATCAAGTAAATGACGACACTTGTGCTCGGCGCACCATTTTGTTGGGAGGTGTGAATACATGTAGTTTGATGGATAATTCCTCGATCTGTACAAAAAATTTCCATAACAGATTGCACGTATTCTAGAGTATTATCTGATCGAAAAATTTTGATACATTTGTCAAATTGGGTAAAAATCTCATTATAAAAGCGATTCACAATGTATAGCAAATTAGACCTCTGTTTCATCAAAAACAACCAAGTCATGCGAGGATGATCATCAATAAAAATAACAAAATACTGATAACCATTAATACTAGTAATGCGAGATGGTCCCCAAGTATCAGTATGAACTAAATCGAAAAGTTCTTTTTGATGATTGACACCATGACTAGAAAAAGAGCTACGGTGGTGCTTGCCAAGTTGGCAAGCCTCACATTTTAGACTCGATACATGACTTAAAGGGGAAATAACATACTTCAATTTATTTAATGAGGGATGCCCAAGACGAAAATGCCATTGGAGTGGAGAAACGATTGTACTCAAAGCAGGTGAAGTTGTAGTAGAAAAGCTAGCTGGATCAAGATAGTAGAGCTCGCCGTTCTCATGCCCCAAACCAATCGTCCTCTTGTTCTTCAGGTCCTGAAATACACAAGAGGCAGGAGAAAAGGTTATAGAATAGTTTAAGGATTTAGTCAACTGGCTGACAAATAGTAAGTTGAATGGGAAATTAGGCACATAAAGACTATGAGGCAAATGAATTGAAGAATAAGGAGACAGAACTCCTTGTCCTTGTATAGGATGAGAAGATCCATCAGCTAGAACAACATGATGATTAATGGGATCTAAATGAGAGAATAAGGAGAATTTACCAGAAATATGAAAGCTTGCACCAGAATCAATGACCTAGGAAGGTGGAGTGGAAGCAGTACAAGCAATATTACCTAAATTTGCTAAGGTAACAGTGAAAGTAGATAGGTGAGGTTTCCAAAGAGTTTGCAATAGCTCACTGAGTTGGGCAGCAAGATCACTGTTGGTACTTGAAGGCTCTGAAGCAGTGTGTGTCGATTGGGTGGAGGCGACAGGGGTAGAACTATCTGACACATGATAAACTTGATCCGGTCGACTATACTTGGCCCAACAATAAGGCTCGGTGTGATTGGTACGACCACAGTGAGAGCATTTTCGATCCCCTCGGTCTTGAGAAAAGCGACCACCACGTGATGAATCTCGAGAAGAATGACCACGTCCATGTCCACGTCCACGCATACTACTACAAAAGGCTCCTGTAGCAGTATCAGTGGAGATCAAGGCAGAGATTTCTGAAGTAGTAACTTGAACTTGAGTATGATGGCCTAAGGATGATCGCAAAAGGCGAGAATAAGCATTGGCAGCTGTAGGTAAAGTCTCACTAGCAAGAATTTGATCTTTGAAGCCACGTAGATCAGAATCAAGCCCAGAAAGAAGAGAGGCAATCATAAAATCTTCCCAGTATCGCTTTTGTTGCTCAAGGTCAGTGGTAAAGGGCCTGTACTGTAACAGCTAATCCCAAAGGTTCTTAAGTACACTGTAATATTTTGAAAGAGGACGACCACCATGTTTGGTTGCAAAAATCTGCTCATATAACTCAAACACTCGTGAGACATTACTCTGTTGTAAGAATGAGTCAGCAAAAGAATCCCATATTTTCTTTGAAGAGTCACAAAATTCTACCGTAGTGGCAATGTGGGGCTCAAGACTGTGCTATAACCATCCCATAACAATGGAATCTTCACTAAGCCAATCATCATACGTACTATCATCTGGTTTTGGTGGAAGGTCAGTAAGAAATTTCAGTTTCTTCTTCCCACGAAGAAGCACCTTCACAGCATGAGCCCAAGCCAAATAATTTAATCCATTCAATTTCTAAGAAGTAATTGACCTAGGAACATCTTCATCTTTCATTAATATTGATTTCAGTTCAAGAGCAATAACTTTCCCTTCGGCCATAAATAAAAATAAAAGAAAACTGAAATCAACGAGGAAGAGAGTTACCAAGAACCACCAGACCAGCAGTGATGAACTAGACAACCAAGAGAGACCAAGCAGACTAGATCAGTAACCAAGCATCAGCAGATTGTCAATTACCAAGAACCACCAGACTAGCAGTGATGAACCAGACAACCAAGGAGAGACCAATCAGACCAGATCAGTAATCAAGTATCAGCAAATCGTCACAGAGCAGATCACAGCAGCCAGAAGCAACAGTAAGGCAGATTTAGATTAGAAACACACATCAGCAGAGTAGATTGTAGCAGCCAGAAGCAACAGTAGGGATCAAAAATAGAAATCAGCAGAGTAGAGCCAGATTAGAAGCACAACCGAGCATCAGCAAGGATTATCGGCGACAAGGTGGATTCTTCGGCCTCAGGCGATCATCGTCGTAGGTCACCGGTGAGATGCCGGAGTGTCACGCACTAGAAGAAAGCAGGCGCGTCAGAGCTGGGCAGCGGCGGCGAGCGGCGCGTGAAGGCACGTCGAAGCTCCTCTGGCGGTGTGCTCAGGTGGGGAGGGTCGTTGGCAGTCGACGACTCTTCTGGGATGGTCAGTGGTCAACTCCGGTGACCAGAGGACCTGCCGGCGGCGAGACCAGAAACGGAAGCTCTGACTCTCCTTTTTTTCTTTTTTTGAAAAACCTGGTTGTGATACCAAGTTGAAAGAATAGAGAGAAAAAGGAGAAAGTGAATTGTTTTCTCTCTTCTTCCTTAAGTCTTATTTATAATCAAAACTCTTACATAGCATAAGGAAAGAAACCAAGATAAGGAAATATAGCTGTGACAATCATACCAAATCATATCGCTGCTAATCAATCCTATATTAATCATAATAGGAAATAATATGATATTATTCCTAAATTCTAACAGAAACAATCACTAAGTGTGAAGAAGAAGAGAATGAGGCCAGGGGCTCGAGCCGTGGTCTTAGAGAAGGTCGCAACATTGTCAAACGTGATATTCTTGGTGGCCAAAAAAAGCTCTTTGTTGACTATTTTTCAGAAATGCCAGTTTATGGTCCACACTTCTTTCGAAGGAGATTTCGGATGAGTCGTTCTCTTTTTCTTCGAATCAATTGTGAGGTACAAGCATTTGACCTATACTTCATCCAAAAAAGAAATTGTGCAGGAAAGCTTGGTTTGTCATCTCTTCAAAAAATCACCGCCGCATTGAGAATGCTAGCTTATGGCGCACCGGTTGATTCTGTGGATGAGTACTTGAGGATTGGAGCAAGAACTGCAATAAGAGCCTAAATCATTTTGTTAAAGCAATAATTGCAGTTTTCGAAGAAGAGTACTTGAGGTCACCCAATGAAAGCAACATTGCTAGGTGGTTAGCGGTTGGCGAAATGCGTGGATTTTCAGGGATGTTGGGGAGCCTTGATTGTATGCATTGGAAATGAAAGAATTGCCCAACCGCCTGGAAAGGTATGTATACTAGCCACGTTCATAAACCAACAATTATTTTAGAGGCCGTGGCATCATATGATCTATGGATATGGCATGCATTTTTTGGGTTGCCCGGGTCTCATAATGATATTAATGTGCTAGAAAGGTCTCCACTATTTGCTGAGCTTGCTCAAGGACGTGCACTTTCGGTCAATTACAACATCAATGGCAATGACTATACTATGGGATACTATTTGACTGATGGTATATATCCGGAGTGGGCTACATTTGTGAAAACAATTCTCGAACGACGAGAAATTAAGAAAAAACATTGTGCTTGATGCCAAGAATTTGCAAGAAAGGATGTAGAACGTGCATTTGGAATTCTTCAAGCACGATTTGCAATTGTTCGGGGACCGGAAAAGTTTTGGGGTCGCCAAACACTTAAAAATATCATGACAGCTTGCATAATACTACACAACATGATCATTGAGGATGAACGGGATGATAATAATATTGGAGTTGTAGATATCAACTATGATCCATTGGACCATATTCATCCAGTACAAGTATCACACAAGACAACTACTGAACTTAGGGAATTCATCCAACGCCATCATTGCATAAGAGATGGGGGTGTTCATTCTCAACTCCAAGCAGACTTAATTGAGCATCAATGGCAAATCTATAGCCAATCATAAGAAGAACTAGTTTGAACTCTAGTTTGTACTCATCTATAATTTTAATTTAGATTCTACTAATCCTACTGTTGAGTATGTCAAATTGTACCTTATGCTCAAATTTGAACTCTAGTTAAGAAGGTTTGCAGATTGCTTCTGATGAACATGTCTAATTAGCTTCCCATTTTAGCTAATGGATAGCATTTTCTTAGTTTCCTGGTTATTGGGGACGTATGTACTTTTATATTTCAAATTGCTCATGATGAACATGTCTAGTTTCCTTCAATGTTCATAGCAGAATATACAACAAAGGCCATTTAAGGCTCCAAAATAGAGTAACAAGATTGCACTAACATATGCCAAAACAAAGTTCCATTTAGTAGTTGTCTTTCCTTACACACACAAAGAGCTTGGCTTACCAAACCAACAAAAGCATAAGCCAAGCAGCCTGTCATTCAAGGCTCCAAAAAGTGACCTCAAATCACATTTAGACACTTCTACATTAAGATATTAAGATATACCTTTTAATACTACAAAAAGTGAGCTTCTGCTATAGATTTAAACACTTCAAAACAAGTTTCAGCTCTAGCATTCCATATATTACTGAACCTTTCTTCTTCTCTCTAGGATTTCCCTTTTCCGGAGAGCATAGAATTCTTGTTGGTCTTCCAACAAGTTACTGATATCCAGCAACATTATCCTCTCTTCCTCTTTGAATTCTTCCAATTGAAGCCCAACTTTCTTAATGCGAATTTTCTCTTCCTCTTGAGCATATGTTTTTTCAAGCATCTCCAATTTCTTGTTAACCAACTTGTTTCTGCTTTCTGTTATCTTTTCCAATGCCCTAGAAATCTGAGTTGAACTTTGGATCTCGTTCTTTCGTTTGAAATTCTTCTTTTCGGCTTTGATACCCGTTGGTCGTTCTAAGTCCACAAAATTATCAGTTGGAACACTGTCGTCGTCCAGATTTATCGCGTTTAGAGTAGGACACGGTGCCACCCCGTTTCTTGGTTGTTTCGATCGACTCTTTTTCTCACACTCCAAGAACCATTTTGGTTGATTCTTCAATGTAGTCCAGCAATGTTCGAATTGGAATGATGAACCATTGTTCATTTTTTGATACATCTCTCTTGCCTCGCAAAGCTTAAAAAAAATACAACAATGCAGTAATATATATATATATATATATAAAAGCAGATATAAAAGTCAAAAACAATAAAACCAATACCTTATCTTTGTTGTTTGAGCCACTTCGATTCTTTGATTCAACTTGGGCATAGCAGCCACAAAATTTATTTGTGGCTCCTTGAATTGTTGACCACCGATTCATTAAGGAAACTTCCGTGCAATTCAACTCATGTGGCTTATTCTCGTCAAAGAATTCCTTCACTCTTGCCCAGAATGCAGTTTTTTTTTGGTCAGTACCTTGCACTGGATTCTTGCTAATATTAAGCCATGTTGACACAGGAAGTTTGTCCTTTTCTATACTAAAATTCGCCTCGTTTGTTGCTTCTTAGAAACTGGTCCCACATGAGCAGGGGACTAAGTTTCTTGGCTAAATACTTGATTGCCTCGCTCGAAACATTGTGATTCCATGAGATATTGTTCCTCGAAGTTTGAACCTGATTGCATAAGATTGCTGAAGTACCCATAGTTCTACAAATCCATCTTTACAACATCACTACATCTTATTAACTGCAGAAGAAATATACAAGTAATATGGTAATATCCAAAGGTTCTACAATTAAAAGAAAAGACTCAAAGCACAAGGATAGATGTTTGAGTTTTCAACCGCAAATAACTTTATGCAAATCAAGCATTAGACAAATAAAGTACTCTATCAAGGCCCCAAATACGTTTCTGGGATAATATCAAGACTTTATAAAAAATACAAAGTTATCTGTATCCACATATGGGTCTCTGCCACATTTTGTTGAACATGTAGAATGCAAGTAGAAATGGGAACACACTTTAAAATTAATCAAACAACAAATTCTTTAAAAAAAAAAATTGTAGAGGAAGCATTCCACTTTTGGGGTTTTGAAAGTATTTAAAACCTAAAAGCAAATCCTAATTTGAGAGGGCATTTGGATTGGGATCATTGTTTGTGTTGTAATCATCATTGATATCGTTTTAGTGGTCCTTGAGTGCAATCAAGTTTTGGGTCCTTCGTGAGATTCCGAACCAAATGTTTGTGTGGTGTGAGAATACAAAGAGAGAGATCGACGGAGAGAAGTATATAGGGGAAGAAGTGCGGGAGAGGAGAAGAGAAGTGCGGGAGAAAAATAATAAACAATTAGATCGCTCGTGAACAGTACCTCGGCAAGAGAAACGAGTTACTGTAGCAAGAGCAATAATACCTCTGGGTTTAGAGAGGTTGGTGCAGGAGAGTTATATTCATATTGGCTAGCAAAAATACCTAAAGTGCATCTTTAGCTCTTCTGCTGCACATGCTCTTATGTATCCAATTCAGTTGCCATTAAATTAGATACATTGACATTACCTGCTAATACGGTTGGTTTGAGCATACAGTATGATGTCATAGAAACAATTGGAAAAAACCTGAAATAGTTGGAAAAAGATATGGTGCATAGAATAACAGAAGTTGAGAGGAGGTGGCAATATGCTTCACAGCTTATGATGGATACAATGATAATATAGATAGAATGGTTCCAGAAAAGTTCAATGGCAATGTTGGAGGAAATGTTATAATTTATTCCCTAAAAATAGTGGACTTTATCATCTTTAGGGACAGTCATTGAAAAAAAAAAAAAAACAAAAACAAAAAAACAAAAACAAAAACAATAAAATAAAAAATAAAGAATAATATTTAGTGACAGAGAGGTGCATTGCTAGTAAAGTTCACACTTCCTACGAGGAGTAGAAGATAAATTATTGTGCATGATTTTCCTGTTAGTTTCTTAAATTCCACAATGGGACTTGGACAAGGAGACCTATTTTTTAGCTATTTTTTTGGTGAGCATTTAGCTAAATAGTGGGTAGAGAAAGGTCAAGGAGTTTTTATTGAAGGATTTATAATTAGAAGGGATAGTGGGTTGGGGGAGGACTCAATTTGCATATTTTGTTGAAAACATGGATTTTTGCCTTTTGGGTTAATACTTGCTTTTGGAAATTGGAAGGCAACCCCTTTGTGCCTTATTAACAACATTTTTATTTATAGTTCTTTTTGGGCTGTCAATTTTATACACACTCTTTGATGTATATTTCTAAGGTGTTAACTGGAGTAGAAGATCACAGTTCATTTAAGAACAATCATGATGGTGACCTGCCATATTGTATATTATACTTGTTCATGTATATACCTTAAATTATTAAATCCACAACTAAGAAGCATGGATACAAAATATAGATATGATTAGTGACTAAGCTATTTGGGGACTCTGTCCCCTGGGCGACTGCTAGAATTAATGTAGATGTATTATATGTTGTAATTAAAAAATTTAAAATGTAAGTAGTTGGCCCCCTGTTAAACTTCATTGTAGTTATTTTACTTTTGGCACGTCTAGATATTTTGGCCCTCTCATCTGGCATTCTTGGATCCATCCTTGGTTACAATTTAGATAAAGACATTGTTTAGTTTCAAATGAGGATACGGATAAGGCAGAAAAGATATAATTTTTACATATTTTTATTAACTATATAAATAAATATTTTTTATTAACTATATAAATAAATATAACATCCACAAGAAAACAATTTTTAATAATTAAGACATAATTCCAAATATAAAACAAAACAAAAATATGAGCTAGAAAATTTTATGATTTTAGATGTTTTGGCTCGTCAAATCTAGACTTGTCCTAATGAAGAAAAAAATGATAAAATAATGGAGATATTCTATGTGGCATGTCCGACACATATTTCAGAGTGTCAGAGAAGTATACGTGTCAGGTACGGATATATTACACATTTTGAAATGATGGTGCTTAATTTATGCATCCACAATATTTGAGATACTTTTTCAAAATTGGAAATTTGAAGAAAAAAACAAAAAGAAAAGAAGAACAAATCCACGTCATGATACAAGGAGGCTAATGGTATTTAGAGATGATAATAAATTGATAATCAATTGTAAGACCATAACTAAAACTTGTTTTCAGAAGCTTCCCAGTTGTATACCATTGGCCATCAAAGATTTTCAGGAACCAACGTGTTTTCATATGATATGGGTATAAATAGTTTCTTGCAAATATATGCCATCCAGGAGAAAATTCTAGTTGTCTCTTGGTATTTTTCAGGATACATGTTTCACAGAAAGCCACTATATGTGGCCATTGCTCAAAGGAAAGAGGAGGGGCTAGCCCAATTACTGCTTCAGTATGTGCAGCATGCATGTGGCAGGACTGGTAGGACATTCAACTGTTCTCCCTGGGGGATATCATCCTCTTTACTACACAGCTTCTCCGTATGTTGTTTCACAAGTACCACCACAACCAGGGCTGATGTATCAACCTCTAAGTGTGAGGCCAGAATGGAGGGCCAACGTCTTCGCACCTCCACCCCGGCCTGGGTTTCAGCCGTCACCACTTCCAGTGGTTAGTATCCAATCTTCTGTACGATGCTTTCTCTCGGAAAATTGGATCCTGCGTCATGGATCTACAATGTGATTAGTCTGGGTATATGTTTCTTTTGTCTAGATAGTTGGTTGATTAGGCAAAGTAGGGATGTATTTGGTTATGCTAAATCTGTTACGCTCCTATTATTATTATTACTATTTTTTTCCAGATATCTAATACTCCTAGACAACGTAGGCAAAACAAGGGAAGGATGAATGGTCGTATGCTACCACAGGCAGTGGCGGAGCCACATGGTGCCCAGTGTAGGCGAAGGTCTACGCTGGAATTTAAAAAAAAAATTATTTGATATAAAAAAATTTATAAATATTTATAAAAAAATTTTGGATGCATTTGGAGGCATATCTTTTAGTAACTTTTGGTATTTTTTTACCAAAAATTTTTTAGCATTTTTTTACAATTTTTGGGTGTTTGGTAAAATTTTTGACAACTTTTAGCAATTTTAGTAACTTTTGGCAACTTTTAGCAATTTTTGGTAATTTTTAGCAACTTTTGTGTGTTTGGTAAAAATTTCGGTAACTTTTGAATAGAGCAAATTATTGTAACAGAGTAGAAAAGTGGCAATATATTTGATATCAATGTATAGTATTTTGTATTTTATCGTATTTTATGTATTTATTTAGAATTTAAAATTTTACACATGATTTAGTCTACGCTGACCCAAATTCCTGCGTACGCAACTGACCACAGGGTCATGATCATACTGTTTCTTATGTTCCACATGTGCTACAGCCTTCTTAGTCCGTGACTACATCAAAATATTCAAGCAATCAACAGGTCTACTTTTTCTTCTCCGTTGAATTATTTCTTCCCAATCACATCTCCTGCCTCAGACGTAGAAAATTTTGGCACTTTTCGTGGTTTTTAGTGTTTATGCTGGTAGATTTCCTAGTAGTATATCCCTTATATTATAATATTTGATCTGGAAAAGCTAGTTAATCCGTGTAACGCATGGAACAGACCGCTCCAGGCCAGATGGAGCTTTTAAGAATCATTGGAGCCATAGCTCAAGTTGACTCGTTGACAAGTTGAACCTTTTCTACTAAGGTCTCTTAGAACACGTTGTATCATGTGAAATACTTAATTCAATATGCTTGTAACTCAGCTGTGGTTTGAGGAGTGGAGCTGAAATAAGAATAATCATTCCAACTCAATAGCTTCCTAGGCCCAGATTATCATTGCTCCTTGTGCGGGATGATAATAACACTGAAAGCAGACACTGTCGCTTTATAATTCTGAAAAATGCATGATAGTTACCTTGTGAAAACTAAGAGTTGGCTCACTAATTTCCTCATTTCAAAAACAGTAACAGAGCATATTGAATGACAAAATCATGTACTACAAGACTTATAATATTTTAAGCCAACCAAGCAAGATACATCACAGAGAATGGTTGGGATGGTTCCATCTCTTGCAGTCAGGATAATAAGAGATTTTTGTTTCTATTTTATTTTCCCATGTAGGTAGTCATAGATAACAAGCATACCACCAATGTGGAACAAATTCTAACATTTATGAGCAATGCTTTGCAGCGGACTGGGCAGGCGAGATATGTGCCAAATGGACGCGTGCGTGACATGAACAAAGGATCTGGAGTCTCATCTGCTGTTTCCAATTCTGTTGGATCTGGGTCTGAGATATTGAGTAGCAGGCTTGCTGCAGCTCCCCCCTGCAGGGCAGAAAGAGATACTTGGGGAGCAGCTCTACTCTATTGTCCAGAAACACAAGGTAATAATAAATGTGCTTTTGATGCATTACGAGAATAATCTTTTTTATTAGTTGTCCATAATGAAGGAATGGTTGTATATAAATAAGGCTCCAAGATAATGACAGTTTCAATAGTTCATCCTCTTATCTTTCATCAATTTTGATGTCGATGTAACTCCTAAAAAATCAAGGGCCTGACTTGGAAAATTCAAGTTAAACCTGCAATTTATTCCATTCATTATCTCTCAAGGATTATAAGAGTCTTTAGGAATCATTTCATCGTGGGCTTCCCTGTTTGGTTATATGTTTCAGAATCAGTTTTTTGGTTGTTTCTTGAAATTGCATTTGGTTGTTTTTTTTTTTTTTTTGTATTCCAGAAATTAAGGCTATAAAAGTGTTGGTCATCATTTCACCTAAAAATTTAAACTATTAGAGGGGTGTGTCTTTTTCATTTATCTTGACTTTTTTTAATGTCTAAAAAGATTTTCAGTGGCTTTGAAATCAAATTTATGTTTCTTAATTTTTTTTTGGGCATGTCATATCTGATTAAAGTATATGTTTATACTTTTTTGTATTTGTATCTACTTTTTGTTATTATCTCTTTTTAGAATTATTTTTTGGATATAATCACCAAACTTGTTTTTTGAATTACAAACTACTTCGGTGGCATTTGTTTGTTTTTCTATTTTTTGTTTTGAACTCATTTGCTATTTTGCACTTTTGAAAATAAAGAAAACAACTCAAAACGTATTTGGTCACTTGTACTTTCAAATTTTATTTTAGAAAACAGAAAATGAGTTTACACATAAAATGAAAAATGGCAAAAAGTCGTTTCAAGTATTTTCAACCAAAAATAAGGAAAATCTCAAAATAAAGAAAATAGAACATCTTCTGTTTTTCTTGTTTTTGGATTTTTAGAACATAAAACGCATAAAGCAGAAAATAAAAAAGTAAACTAAATGTCACCTTAATTTTTAGAACACTTTTCTAAACACACGTTGTAACAAATTTTTTTTCACTTGCTCCTACGCACACCCCGGGGTATTGTCACAACAGCAAGAGGTCCCTTCATCTAAACTAAACTTATGTGTCTATTGTAGCCTGGTCTTGCTGCAACGATAACCGGAATGCTTTTGGACATGGACAACTCAGAGCTGCCTCTGTTATTGGAGTCGCCAGAGTCACTGACCTCTAAGGTGGAGGAAGCTGTCCGGGTCCTCAAGCTCTCGAACGCAAAAATATCCAACCAAGACTCACTCCACCCTAGTTACCTCTCTGCTGAGGTTGCGGTCAACTGAAAGACAATTATTACTGGGTAGTTACCATCAATGAACTCTATTTACATCTCTGGCCATTAGATACTTCTCTTTTCGGCTTTCATTCACAGCATATAATATTTTTATCTTGAACGTTTGATAATTTTGTCGCTATAGGAATCTGACCTGATAATTTTAGGATCTTGGCTTTAGTTGCAGTGCTTAAAATTAGTTTTTTTTGGAAGGTCAAATACTTTTTTTTTTTTTTTTTTCCCGCTGATTCTAATTTTTCCATCCAATTGAATTTGAGTTTGGCATTATGCTCTGGGCAGGGCTGAATGCAGCCAAATTGAAAGTGTCGTTAGGTTCATATATAATTACTCATTTTATGCTATATAACTTACATTATCCCTATTCAAGATTAAAATCTAATAAAAGTTCAAAGGTTTTACTTCATGTTTTGGTAGTTTCTAATCTTTTCAAATTTATTTAAAGTGTGCAGGGATGGACAATAAGTGAGTTGTATTGTTATCTAGGCTAATATTTTATCCTAAGTTTGATCACGTGTTAATTATTATTTCTAAGTCTATTCAATTAAACTAAACGTCTATTCAATTAAACTAAACTTTTTTTACAACTTATACCATAATTTTTATACATCTGAAAATAACTAAGTAAAATTGCAACATCACGGCTATAACCTAGCTAATAAATAAAATAATATTTATTATTAAAAAAAAAAGATATACTCGCCATTTATGTCATCACAAGTCTCACACTAATAAGAGGAGATTTGAGTATCAAGATTTTGTTTGTACTGTGAAAATTTATGTTTATATATAACATTATCTGTTTAAAGTGTATTTTAAAATTTATGATATTTTTGTTAAAATATATTTTTATTTAGTTTCAAAAAATAAACTGTAAATTAGTAAAAAGTAAAAGATAAATATTGATAATTATTGACTTCCAGGTTGTATGACCAAAACCAAAGAAACTACTTACTTGACAAATTTAAAATAAAATAAAAAAATAAAAATTTTCAATTTGCACAATAATAATATAATAATGAAAAAGCAATTGACCATGGGTTCCAAGTCGGTTATGGCAGACACGTCGCACTCGATTAATATATATATAGTCCTACCAGAAACTTTATCGTTAACGTTCGACTGGATCATGGGTTCGCACCGGGGCAGCGAGCGCAAGAGAGAAACGTCGTCGTCCAAGCATGGTCGAAGTAGAAGCAGCAGAAGGCGCAGATCGGACGACTCGGATTCCGACTTAGCTTCGGCGGAGTCCGAGACCGATAGCGGGGACTCATCGCCGGTGCCGAGACGTTCCGACGAGAGACGTGGGCGGAGTCGCAGCCGGAGCAGCCGCCGTCGGAGGAGGAGGCTGCGGCGGAGCTCGTCGAGCGATACGGAGGATACTGACGATGGAAGTGATCGCGCGAGGAAGAGTAAGAGCTCGTCTTCCAAAAAGATTACGGATGAGGATATTGCCGAGTACTTGGCCAAGAAAGCTCAGAAAAAGGTATTGTTTTGTTTGTTTCAATTGATTTTGTGTGTGTGTGTGTGTGTGTGGTTTCTAGAATTTTGGTGGTTTCTAGAATTTTGGTGGTTTCTTGATGGTTTTGATGTTTTTTAGGCACTTAAAATCGCAAAGAAATTGAAGTCTCAGACGGTGTCTGGATATTCTAATGATTCCAATCCCTTTGGTGATTCCAATCTCAATGAAAAGTAAGTCCATTTTCCTTCTGTAGATTGAGTTCCTTTGTTTGGCATGTCTGTGTATAGGCACGCATACACATATATGCATGTAATGAAGAGGAAAGTGCATACTAATGCTGACACCTGAAATTTATGGATTCCAATTAAGGAAGAATTTCTAGTTTTATAAATTTTAATCTGGATTTAGGTAATGCTGTTGATAATTCCTGCATTTTCTGGAACTATCAGTTTGATTGACGGGCGAAAAATGGGGAAATTGTCCTTGTCCGTAATTACTGAAACCCAAACAGAATATTGCACTGAAGTTCTGCTGCTAGTGTGATTTGTAGTTGTATATTATATGACTGACAGATATTCAGACCATTAGCAACTGTGATCCATAAATTCGTTGCTTGTTTGCATTTGGCAAAAGAGCTATATCTTTCATGACATGATGCATTTAATATTTGGTTTTGCTGAGTTAATCAATAAGAGTGAGACAGCATCAGCTTATAAATTACCTGTGAATTAGAATACTTAAGTTGCTCTATTAGTAGCATCAAAAAATGGAGAGGTAAGCAAGAACACTGTTTGTTGTTCGATTAAGTAATGTGCTTTTTACCCTGTTTTTTAGTGATTTTCCTGTTGAGAAACTTTAAAATATGATTTTTATTTGGTTTTGTTGTGTTTTAAGGGTAAAATGAGCTAGAATTTTAGCACTTGTAATTGTGCGTGAAAGCATTTGGGGTTAGGATTGGCTACATAAGAGAAGTGACAGAATCTGGGGCTAGTATGGGTGCTGAAACTTACCTGAAAGCTTACCTGAAAGCTTTAACTTTACTGGATGGTGATTGTTAGTGTCCTGGTGTCAAAGGATTGAAAGGAAAGGGGCTTTGGTGGCTGGTGGAATAAGGTTGAATGTTTGAAGAACTCGGGCAAAACGTATTCGGTTATGCACTTTAATGGCTTTAAATTTCATAACCAAGAAAAGATATATAGATAAGCAGACTAAAATTATAGAAGCCACCCCCAGAAGCCTTAGACATCATCTCTGGCTTTTAACTGCATCAATATTCTCAAGGAAGCATAATTTATAAGAACAGTTCTTTAAAAGTTATTGAGACAGTTATATGGCTATATTTTGATTAATTAGTATCCTAACCTAATCTCAAAGGCTCAATAATGCTGAAGTACTTGCCTTTTCCCCTTATTTACTTGTTATAGTCAAAACATTTTTTATTTATTGATTTTAAAATAGATTTCTTTCTAACAGTGTTGGCTTACTTTATGAACAGGAGGAGGAGCAACATAATTTTTTTTTTTCACTTTAATTTCTGAAATCATTGAATAAAGTCTTCTATCTTTCTTTCAAACAAAAGC
Organism: Vitellaria paradoxa; assembly: GCA_019916065.1. Classification (NCBI taxonomy): domain Eukaryota; kingdom Viridiplantae; phylum Streptophyta; class Magnoliopsida; order Ericales; family Sapotaceae; genus Vitellaria; species Vitellaria paradoxa. Next base: position 7,505,282 of record CM034234.1, read on the forward strand.
CTAATCCTTAAAAAATGGCAAACATAGTTTTTTTATTTAATTTCTGAAAGCATCGAATAAATTCTTCTATCTTTCTTTCAGTGAAAGCCTAATCCTTAAAAAATGGCTCCAGAGTTGGTAGTATTTTTCAATTTCATCCCCTCATTCCCTTTAAAAAAAAAGTAAAAAAAAAATAATAATAATAAAAAAGAAAGAAAATGGGAAGTCTTAAAGAAAATTCTTGTTCCTGCTTATGATTATTTCCAAGGTGAACAGCCTAGCTCTTGTTAATTGTTATAGCCAATAGTTTCCTATATGGTGACTGGATTAACAAAAAAATAAAGATGAGGAAATGATAAGATTTAGTAGTTTATTTGGATGGGCTGATAATTTAAAATATTTGGTTTGCAGATTTGTGTGGCGAAAAAAAATTGAGCAAGATATATCTCAAGGTGTGCCACTTGACATGTTTTCAATAAAATCTGAGAAGAAGAAGCAAAGTGAAAGGATGGTATGTAGTCACAGATTAATTTCTTTTCTGCATTTTATTTTCTTTTTCTTTGTCAAATTTTCTTGTTATATAGCATTATATATAATATTTAGTTCTAGTGTATATATCCAGGGGCAGAGCCAGGAAATTTTGTTTGGGTGGGCACTAATTATAAGACGTATAAATGATTGGTGGGGTATCATGGGAGGAATAAAAAAAAGAGTTAGATTGTCGGAAAGAGAAGGAGAGAGAGAAAAAGTCAAAGTGGGGTTAAAATTGATATTATTGGGTTAAAATTTATTTTTTCATTGGGTGGGCACAATTGGTATTGAGCTAATTTTTTTTTTTTCTTTTCTTGGGTGGGCACAATTTGTATTGAGTTAAAAAATTTTTTCTTCTCTTGGGTGGGCACAATTAAGCACGGAAAACGATATACCCCAAAAAAAATAGTATACAATTTTTTTTTTTTTTTTGAGGGTGACCCTGGGCCAACTGTGGCTCCGCCCATGCATATATCTACAAAATTGGATGTTCCATTAAAATTGTCTGTTTAGTATTACTTCCTTTCATTTTAGCCGACTGATGTAGCTGCATCAGGCTTGTCATTATTTACTAGTGTTGATGTGTGCATTCTTTTATAATATTGCAGGCAGAGGTTGAAAAAGTGAAAAAGAGAAGGGAAGAAAGGGCTATTGAGAAAGCACAACGCGGGGAAGAAATGGTATGCCTGGGTGGCAAGCTAATGTATTAGGTTTATTGTTGATTTTTTCTTACATATATTTACATTACTTCCTTGATGTGGAATTGATATAGGACGTGGTGGGAAGATAGGAGGGAGAAAGAAAACCTAAATTTAACTATGCTAAACTAAAATTTAATTCTAAATTCAATAATTAATTCATTCATCAAAAGCTGATTAAACCCTTACAATCTAGCTTTTATACAGGCTAAGTCTGGGAGAATCATATCCCATAAAATCCATAATATCAGTCAAATCCCAATGAATAAATTTCCATTTATTACTAAAAATAACTAAAGTATAAATCAAAAAATATAAAATCCTAAAATATAGAAATCCCCATCAGGAATAACTTTTCTTTTTTTTATAGGCATTATTGGCCAGAGAACGTGCTCGGGCAGAGTTCCAGGACTGGGAGAAAAAAGAAGAAGAGGTACAGCACTGCTACAATTTCAACATTCCATTCCCGTGCCATTTTTCCTTTTCATGCATAACACATCTTAGTTTTGTTTCTTTTTCCATTGTTACTGCTTGTCTGTCATTTCTCTTCCACTTGTACCTGCTGAGTTGCTAACATCTTTGGTTTACAGTTTCATTTTGATCAAAGCAAAGTTAGGTCTGAGGTTCGGCTGCGGGAAGGGCGTATAAAGCCAATTGATATTCTTTCCAGGCAGCTCAATCCTTCAGATGATTTTGATATAGAAATAAATGAACCATACATGGTCTTCAAGGTAATTTATATGTAAGGTTTATCCCTTTTTCTTTTATTTTCCTTTTCCTTCCCATAGTTGTTTAATTTGTAAGATGGTAAGAAAAAGCTTCATGCTTATGCTTATGTGAGGATCAACAAAAAGCACATGTTAGTTACCGCATCACACCTACATGAGCTCTTTTTCTTTCTGTATTCTTTTTTTTTCCTTTCTCTCTCTGGCTGGGGTGAGTGGTGGGTGGCAAAGTATGTGTGGGCAATTATCTTCCTTTAAACTCGACACAAAAGCTATTACTCTGCTTAATAAGGATATTTCTCTCTATAAACTTGTGCGTAAAGTTGAAATAGTGAGTTGGCATTTGGATATGTATGGTGTAGGCCTTTTGGATTTGTGCAATTTCCCCTCACTATTTCCATTTGTCCGCAATACAGGGTTTGACAGTAAGAGAAATTGAAGAACTTCGTGAGGACATAAAAATGCATCTGGATTTAGACACGGCAACACCTACACACGTTGAATATTGGGAGGTATTATCTCTTTACTTTGTCTTGGTGGGTTCTCCTCAATGGAAGAGTACTGAGTTTTGTCTTCTATATTCAAATGTTTTGTATGTCTTTTACCTACAGTTGTTTTTTAGTTGTATAAAATATGTTAGTTAAGGAAAGGTTTCGATTTGGATTTACAAGTATCAAATATTCTGTATGTTTGCATCCGTTTGTGAAACAGTGTGACAGCTGCTTTTAGACGCTCCAAAACTCATAGCTTAAACATTTCAATCTTGGATTTACAAGTCTCAAACATTTTATGTATGCATAATGCATATATAAAAGAGTGTGATGATATCTGACGAACTCGTAACTGTGAAATTTCCTGGCTCACTAAGAATGACATTGGCAAGGTGAAAAGGGTTCCACAGGAAATAATAATAGAAGGTGGATTTATGCTTGTCTTTGATTAGTGTGAAAATAAAAAATGTCCCCTAGAGTGCAGGACTGGCAGAAAGTTGTGCAGTGGAAGATTCTGAATCTGGAGTGCAACACTTGTGCAAACAATTTCACCAAGAAAAAAAAAATGAAATAAAAAATTAAACTAGAATTAGCTTTAGTTAATCAAAGAGGAATTGGATTTTTCATGTTTAAAGAGTATATAACATAATGCTATCACTGCATTTAATAATGCCATTACTGTGCATTGATTGTTAGTTTGTATTCCTTCAACACAGAAGAGTGTCTTTAATTAAATTTCCTATTAAATAAGTAATCACAAAAAGATTAGGCAGGTATGTTCTCTTACATCATCCTCTCACTAAATCATGAACCAATCAGGACCTTGGTTAATGTCTATAAGATTTAGTGGCTGCGGAGGCTTTCAAACCTTTTATGTAAACTGTGAAGCAGTGAATTTTGGATTTGCTTTGATACTTTGATGCCTAAATTGGCTACCTTGGAGGCTGGTTTTCTGCTCAAGAGTCTATCATTTCGGTGATTCTGTATCAACATAATATTAGTCATTTCCATTGCATTGGTTTATTCCTTGAGTTTTAAATTTTTTGTGTTGGTGGAGCAAAAACATCTCATTTTCCTTGCAGGTCTTCAATTATTTATTTATTTATTTTTATCTAGATTAATTTTGTATCTTGTGAATGCCTAACTGTGCATATGCACAACCTAGAGTGAAATACACGGTTTCCAAATGAATTGAGTTTAATCTCTCATGGACATAGTTTCCTGTCAAAACTTAGAGCTGATTTTTTCCCCTCTCCTTGTCTATCTCAACTTCTTATAATATAACAGATATGGAATGCAACAGGCACTCCTGGTGGTTTGTGATTGGGAACTTGCTGAAGCTCGAAAAAAGGATGGACTGGATCAAGCTAGAGTGCGTGGCGAACAACCACCCACTGAGTTGCTTGCTGAAGAAAGGGGTTTGCATTCAAGTATTGAGGCTGATGTCAGAACTTTACTGCAAGGAAAATCCTATGGTGAATTGGAAGCACTACACTACCAAATTGAGTCGCAGATGCGTTCAGGCACAGCGAAAGTAGTTGAGTATTGGGAAGCTATTCTTAAACGGCTTCACATATACCAGGCAAAGGTACATATGGTTCAACATTTGTGAATGCCTCTGTTCAGTATTCACAAAGTTACAAATTAGATATTAAAAGTCAACTGCTATAATTACAGGCTTGTTTGAAGGAAATTCATACTAAAATGTTGCGGAAGCATTTAGAACGTCTTGAGCATCCATTAGAGGGTGAAGTTGACTTGGAAGCAGAGCAGAGTTTTAGTCCCAGAGAAGATGTTGATCCTGATGAGGAGGGTACTGATATTGTCATTGCTCATATTTGATTTTTAGATGGTTAAAATCTAGAATGGTTGGCTTATTGCCCCCTTTGCATTGTAGATGCTCAAGCTCTCTCCCCTGAACCAATGCTGGAAGAAGAGGCACACAAGGAAGCAGAAGAGGCTGGATCGTATTCGCCACAGCTGTTGCACGGTGATGAAAATGAAGAAGCTATTGACCCTGAAGAGGACAACGCTATATTGGTACAATGCTCTTCTCTCTCTCTCTCTCTCTCTCTCTCTCTCTCTTTCTTTTATGTATTGATTAAGCAAACAAAACATGAATGTGTGTGTGTGTGTGTTTGTGTGTGATGGTGCAACAACAGGATCAGAAACGCAAAGCTGTGCTGGAAGAACAACAAAGACGAATGCAAGAAGCCATGGCTTCCAGGCCAACTCCATCAGAAGATAACTTAGAGATGAAGGCCATGAAAGCAATGGGAGCCATGGAGGAAGGTGATGTAGTATTTGGATTGAGTGATGAAGTAAACCTTGATTCACAGGTATCTCATCATGTCCCTTTTTTTCTTTTTTATCTCATCATGTCCCTTTCTTTTTTTTTTTTTTAAGTCTGATCTTTCTATCTGAACTATTTATTATCATATGTTTTACATTCCGCATTAATGTGGATACAGGTATACTGGTGGCATGACAAATATCGCCCTAGGAAGCCAAAGTACTTCAACCGAGTTCACACTGGGTACGAGTGGAACAAATACAACCAAACTCACTATGATCACGACAACCCACCACCGAAGATTGTGCAAGGGTACAAATTCAACATATTCTACCCTGATCTTGTAGACAAAACAAAAGCTCCTACTTATACCATAGAGAAGGATGGTGATAGTGCTGAGACCTGCATCATAAGATTTCATGCTGGGCCTCCTTATGAGGATATAGTAAGCTCTCTTACTCGTGACATCGGTTTATCTCTTGTTCTTATCAATGTTTTAAAAACCAGACAACTCAATTTCTTGGTACATTGCGATGTAGGCATTCCGGATTGTAAACAAAGAATGGGAATATTCCCACAAGAAGGGATTCAAGTGCACATTCGAACGAGGAATTTTGCATGTATACTTCAACTTCAAACGATACCGTTACCGTCGCTGAGATCCCTGCAAGATACGTTTCCAAGTGTGCCTGGGATCTGTTCTTCCATCAAAGCACCTGTTGGTTGCTCTGTTTTGTCATATAATTTGAATGTTAATTGAGTTTGTATGCTGCTCTCTCTTTTATTTTGAGCAACTAAACCAATTTTTCATTACGATGGTAGTTTTGACCTAGCTTCGTATATACTAGCTAGGTTGTCTATAACCCTAGCTTCAACTGCTAGATTACACCTTTGACAATCTGTTAGATTGAATTCTCACTAATAATGTTTTAGTCACTAGCATTGCATTAAATTCGTTCATTTAGAACAGATTTCGTCGTCCTGAACCAAGAGGTGCATTTTCCAGTGCACGAGGGGACAACCGACACCCGCTAGTAAACAAATAATGACCTCATTCCCCTCTCCTTAAGTAATGGTAGGGCGGGGCGGGTATGTGTGGATCCTTCGTTAGGATAAGTAACCTTGTTTTTTCCAAATGCATTTATACATAAGGTTGGCTGAGTCAATTATTTTTTACGCTGTTCAAGCTGAAGTTGAAAAAAGTTTGACTCGAGATTAATTTGTGATTAAAACAAACTTGAATCGAGTTTTGATTTTTGATTTGTTAGAATTGTGTTCAAGCTTCAACCTATAAAAATTTAATTTGAAATTCATAAGTCAATTCAATAAAATTATATTTATATATATATAATGTTTTTATAATATTTTATTTATAATATTTTAGATTAAAGCAACGTTATTTTATTTTAATAATTGAGTTACTAGCAAATTAATCTTAAACTTAAATTCTTCTACATTAAGTCGGGTTTATATTAGAACTCGAATTGAGTTTGAAATCAGTATAAATAGTTTGACTTAATTCGGTTCAAATTTATCTATATTTAAATATACCAAACACTAGTAAGAAAAAAAAAATTACATTATAAATTTCTTGATATACCAAACATTAAAATTCCATCACAATTCTTGTTCCCATTGATAACCAGATAACCAAACATAGCATGATGGAAAAGAGTTGAGGGATAGATGTACTAATATGGTCTACAGTTTTCAGGGGAAATAGATAATATATTGTTATTATTATGCAAACTAAACTAATTCTAATTACATAAACACAAGATGGTTGCCACTGAACCACCACTGCTATTTTTTTGGGGGGCCAAATTCTATCTATTATTGGGTGTGATCTCCAGTATTTAAACAGGTTTGCAGTAATTTCATGATGCCCTTTCTCTGTCTACCTTTAAAAATCATGTCTACTGCAGATTTCACAACATGACAATGTACCAAGGCACAATTTCCTCTCCAGCTAGGAACAAATGAAAATTAGCAGCTTCATGGTCACCTTGATAGTAAAACAACGGCATTATTCCTTTTTTTTGCAGAAAGTAGATAGCTTCTTCTCTCCGTGAACCAAATGACAAATGGCAGGAGAACATATATATATCTATATATATATATGTATGTATATAGCTGAGTTATCCTTCCACAATTTTAACAGCAGACCTGAACAACAAAATTGCAAACGTGCTCAAAACACAGAAATAAACCTTAAGGGTGAGAAAGCGAATAAACTTTGCTTCTTAAAACCAGTGTTAGGTACCCGAATGGGCTTTGTTTGATTGCCAGTAGTTCAACATCCAACTGCAAATTCCCCCAAAACACACACACACACCACACAACAGCAGAGAGAAAAGGTTAGACTAGAAATGAGTAACATAAATAACGCATTGGAAGAAGTATAAGCAAAATTGAAAGGAATACTTATATTTTACTAGGCCTACTGTAAGAAAAAATTAGACATCAAAGCTGAAATGAGCGGGCCTGCTGGTCCAACAAATTTCAACAGGAATATTAAGTTTACAGAGCCAGTCCTCTCAAATCCAGATTAGGAGACAGAAGCTGGAACCCATACGGAAGCATCAAGTCCCCAGTGCCCGAAGTACAACTGGCAATATCCTTTGTCTTTTTTTGGGTGTTTAGGCGTGAAAATAAAAGAAAATATTTGTCAAGAGAGAGGAGAAAAGAAGAGAAAATGATAATAATTTTCAATTCATATGTTTTGGGAGTTGTAAGGAAAAAAATAATGATTTACTTTCTCTTTATTTATGAGTTGAGAAGAAATGTAAAGAAAAGAAAGTGCATGTATTGTTATCTTACGATTATATTCTTTAGACGCATATGTGATTTTTTTTTTCTTTTTTCTTGTTCTTTATTTGAGGGGTAAATATGGTATTCTAAAAAATTCATTAATGAATTTTTTCCTCCTCTCCATTTCTTTACAACTTTGGGTGGATGAAAATGGAGAGATTTTGACGTTCTCTTTTTATTTCATTTCTTTTCCCTTATCTTCTCTTCCTTCCATTTCATCAGCTTATCAGTTTAGCATCATCATTAATTACTCAGTGATTAAAAATTATAAATAAGGCGTGATATGAATTGAAGCTATACACGTCCTCCTTTCCATGTAAAGCGCCATTAAGGATGATTGATTTGCATCTTCAATCATGTTCAATTTTCTGCTAATATAGAAACTGAAAGTACTAAAAATATGGGTTTAAAAAAAAAAAAAAAAACAAATTACCTCAATTGTTGCATTTGGAGGGATTTCCTGTACTCCTTTGCTTCCATATGCTAGCTCAGGAGGAACTATTAGCACTCGCTACAAGAAAAGGATTATATGAACTCAGCACAAAGTACGTGAATTAGGACCCCTCTCCATAACTTTACTGCTCTTTCCAAATTTAAGCCTTGGTCGGTCATTACAGAGTGAAAAATTATGCGTCCATATTGCAGTTATTGCAGTTATCGATGTTATCTAAAAATATTCATGGCCAGCAGGAAAAATGAGATTTCCACCAACTTCCCTGGACCCTTGCAGTAGAGAAAAGATTAATTTCTGTTCTAGAATTTCTCATTTGTGTTTCATTTGATACCAGAAGAGGCATTCACCCCTTTTTTTTTTTTTTTTCCCTCAAAATTTTCAACTCAAGGTCAAGCTAGTGGCAACTTTTCCAACACGTAACAAGGAAACTGTGTCAGTAACGGGTCTCACCTGGCCTCCTACCCGCATACCTTGAACACCTAAATCTAATCCTTTGAGGACCGTCCCTTTCTCTGATTGACCAACGTCAAATCCATAAGGCTACAAAAAATTGAAGAATACAAGTATTATTAAGGAAGCGGATGCATGAGAATTCTTCAAAAATATAAAAGGTTAGGAATTGTATGATATCAGGGAAATTCTTCAATAATTAGGAAAAATAAATAAATAAATAAATAAATATGGCCGCCCTCTTATATATTGTAAGAAATGAGAATCCTACCATGTCCCTTGTTAAGAATCACCAAAATACAAAAATTTTATGATAAACAGAAAACGGCAATGGGTATATCAAATGGAGTAGCTAGAGATTGTTTTTTCACCCCATGGTAATTCAAGCGAAATTTAGTAGTAAAATCAAATGGAATAGCTACTTTTAAAAACATAGACACCTCAATCAAAGAAGAACTTAACACTATTACATTCTAAAGTGATGTATGCAAAATTCACGACCTAACCTCAAAAATTGATTCAAAGCACTAGTGCAAAATAATGCACGTATAAGTTATATAAATAGGTTACAAAGTGGAACATGGGTTCCTAGAAAGACATGAACAGGGGAAAGGACTCTTTGCTTGGTTTCTTGGCTCCCTCCAAAAGAAGAAACCACTGTTCAAAAATAAATGATGGAATCTAGTCACTGCCATGTGAAAGAAGAACATATTTTAACTTTTCAACTAATCAGATAATATTCTTGTTACCAATAACTACGTAAGAATTAGAGAAATTATGTGCAGTAATGACAAATGACTGAAGAAGGTATTATAAAATGAGAACAAGATAGATGAAGTGCAAAGTAATCTAGTGTCATGCGAGTGTCCCAACCCAACACCAAACAAATATGAGGGAAGATATAAAACAGCTATAAAGCCAATGTACTTTTTGGTACCAAATGTTGGAGAACTATATATATTCATGACAAGCCAGACTGCCAGAGGCATATGTTTCACTAAAAGTTTTTGTCTTTAGTTTCTCATTTTCTTTCTTTTCAACATGGCATCTAAGATGATCTGTTCATGTGCATTGGAGAAGAAGAATCTTGGCACCGATAAGAAGTAAGGCATGAAGGCCATGAAGATTGTGTGTCAATACTTTACAAAAACATGTGGTGAGCAATAAATCCTTAGAACATAATACGAATATTGTCAATACAAACATCATTGACATGAACCTGAAGTTACTAAGAGAAAACACGAGCCCAACATGAACCAATAAGTTAACTGGAAATTGACACAATTTGATCTAATTTTGAAAAAAATTAATTATTTAATATATTCATTAAATTTTAAGATATTTGAGTGTAAATACGAATCAACACAAACTATAAACCCGATTATGACACAAGATGACATGATTACCACCCCTAATCTGGAACCTATGTGGGGGGAGGGGGGAGATCCTACCAACTGGTGTTGGATGTGCAACAAGGCAGGTACGGTTGTGGAACATCTCACCAACAGAAAATGTCCATGGAATGTCCCAATGGTGACCTAATTTTGGATAGCCTGATGGATGAGGGACTTGTGAAAACTTGGATGGAAGAACCGGCTTACAGAAGGCAATTTGGAGGAGGATGGAAATTACTAATAGGCTTTGTCCAATAGCTTCGGAGAAAGATTGAACATTAGTTTCATATTGTTGGGATTTAGTGTGGAGCCTATTTTGTGTGCGGTGATCCGGATAATGACTTGACCCAAAATAATGTTGCGTGGTTTTTTTTTTTGCTTTTGGGATTTTTTGGACTAGCCTCTTGGGGGTCTGGGAGCATCGCTCCCGGGAAAAATTTTTGGTAGGGTTAAGATATATATAGTGTTTGAAAACCCTACAGCCGCTGCATGTAATTCTTTCTTCAAAATAGTGAAAATCTCTCTGCAACTCCGATGACATAGGCACGATTGGCTGAACCTCGTAAAATCTTGTGTTCTCGTTTTGATTAATTAATTCTTCTTGCTCTCTGTTGTTGATTGCGTTCCTAACACATACAACAGCTGGGAAGCTATTCTAGATGAATCATGTTAAAGGCTTCTTCTCATAATGCTATTTGAGCACAAGCTAGATCAATATCTTGTTTGTGTACATATGAGGTTTTCTACCGATGAGAATTTTAAACCAAAATTAACATAGAAAAGTGGGACGAAAAATGGTGCACAATAGAAATCTTACCGTTCCACCACCAACACCAAGTCCCTGTCTACTGGTCATAAAAGTGATGCCCTTCCATTTGGCAACATAGTGGACCTACAACATGAATTCCACATCATTTACTTTAGTTTTCTAGGTAAAAGCAATTACAGGAATGAAATATCCCTTGAAATGGTAAATGAGTAAATGACCGAATATTTTGAAGAACATTTAGAGTCCATCAAACGCAAAGGAATTGCTTAAACCTAATTAGCTTTCTACAGGGAAATGACAAATTTACTGATAGCCAGATGTGGTTTCTTCATGTGCCTTTATATCACAAAACAGTATCACAATGCTCTTGACCAGTCAAAAATGATTTCAGATCTCAGAGTAGTTTATTTGTTTGATTGTTTTCATATCTCAAAGTACCATAGGCAACAATTATACTGCATGAATTACAAATACTTGTTCAGATAGTTCAAACTGTGCAGTTAATAATCAAAATTCAAGTGGGCCACAACCATACTGCAACCCGAGATCCCTTCACAGCTTCAGTTCCACCCCCAACCTTCAAGTCATAATACCTGAATGATAATGCCATCAGAATCTGGTAAATACTTGCTTTTCAATGAACAATGGAAGCGTGCAGAAATTTCAACTAATGAATGAATTGAAAGTCGATAGATGGATTTGCATATAAGATTACGTTGAAATGAGTTGAAACTAAAAACGATTATATGCTGAATGGAAATGCATATCATGTTCAGATTCTGAAACCTCAGCATTGAAAATAATTCCATCCTGATTCCCACCCCCTAGAAAAAGGAAATGAAATAACTGTAGTAGAAAGGTACTTAGATGAAGCATGAATGGAAGATACATTTACACGTAAATGCAGAGTTCAAAGCACCAAAGGATCAAAATTTCACTTCTTTTTCACAAAATGGACAAAAAGTATTCATTTCCAAAGAAATCAAAACGAAATACTAATGGCATAATAATTCCAATGTTCCTATCGAAGTACCATAAAATGCACCAAAAATTCAATATACTATACCAAATAATATGTTGCTAAATTATTTTAATACTAAATGTTTGTATACTTAGATGGATTTCAATAAATACATCTAGACATTTCTAGATATTTTAATATTTTTATGCTGCTCTAAAAATGTTTACTTCCCAAATGTTTTTATGCTTCCGTGCAAACTGAAACATCCTACCAAAACGAAATTTCAATCTTTGAAAGCACCATAAGAATTAACAAAGGACATCAGAAGATGAGGAATGAAACAGAAATGAATGAGATGTCATAAAAGTTTACTAACTTTAGGCCATTGGGAAGGGTTATGAATTCACTCTCAGGTATCTTTGCTCCTTTAAGCTGCAGCAAATAAAATAATTAACTGCTCCACCAACATATTTTTTTAACAATAAGATAATTCAATGGCAGCAATATATAATAGGTGAACAAGTTGGAAGAATCTAGCTTACAGCTCTTTTACTTGTGCTCACTGCACCAGCCACATCACAGACACAAATACCAACAGCTGAATTCATAATAGAGGTTCATTAGATAGTTAACTAAGAAATGCCACAATAATGAATCTCAAGAAACAAATAATTTAAGTGAACTATAAATAGAGAAGAAGTTGATTCATGCAACTGATTTACGTCTTTGTTAAGTTGAGTTGTAATAAGAATCTTGTACACACCATGGAACTCTAATCAACTGGGCCAAGAAATAAGAATCTTTTCCTCCGTGGCTCAATGGAGCTTTGGACTTGCACAATCCTCAGTAAATTGCACAAACATATGCAGTAATTGAAATTATTGAATTCAAACCCTATCTATCTAGACTGAGAAATGGGAACGGAAATCAAGATTACTGGATTCTGAACTCTAATGGCTTTGATCAAAAATGTTTTTTAATTGGAAGAACAGAGAACAGCTATATCTCTTCCCATATTCAAGAAATTGAAAAAAATCCAACCACAAAAATCCTCTGAGCCCAGGGAGCAATGGGGCCAGGGAAGACTAACCTGCTGCTAGAAAACAACCCATTAATGCCCTCCTTCCCCCACCTTGCAAAGAGACAGTGGGTGCTTTTGCTGTAGCCTGTGAGGAAGATGATGAGCAGCGGCATGGCAATAAAAATGCATTCTTTTTTAAAGGTCTCTTACCTGTAGATTCAAATAGTTAATCCTGTGTACCTATGTGTGTGTGTGTGTGTGTGGAGAGAGAGAGAGAGAGAGAGAGAGAGAGAGAGAGAGAGATTACTTGAGGTCAGAGATCGGAGAAAGAGGGTGGGTTTGTGATACTGGTAAGGGAGGACGGAGAGTTCCATGGGTTGGTTAGCTTGGAAGTGACAGTTAAGAAATTAAAGAAATCATTTCTATGAAGTTATTGCTTCTGCGTTGTAGAGAGAGAGAGAGAGAGAGAGAGAGGATAAGATCTTCAATTGCATCCACATTTTGCATCTTTCTTTCTTCTTCCCAAAAAAAAAAAAAAAGCATGATCTAATAGGATTACCTGTCACGACTCACTATTCCACGTTCACAATTTTAGGCTTATGGTCCCAGCGGGACACGGGTAAGAATTTTCTTAATTCTATACTTCCCAAAAAATAATAATAATAATAAATAAATATAAATGAAATTATTCAACTTAAAGTAATATTAGACAGTCGAAAATCAAATCATGTGATTCGATGAAATTATTATTTTAAAATAAAAATGTCCTCACACTATCAATCATTCAAGTAGGTTAGTAATTTTTTTTTTTACAATTTTATAAAAAATATGGCAATACAAATTATTTTCATAAATTAAAATTTTTAATTTTTAAAAATTAGAGTAAAAAAATTATGCCGTAAAGTGTGGTTTAATAAAAATTTAATGCCAGTAATTGTAATTTAAGTTGTTCTTGGAATATAGTATTAATAATTTTTAAAAAAGATATGATGATAATATCAAACACGTAAAGATAGATATTTGTACGAAAAGAACATAATTGAATTAGGGTTGAAATAAAGAGCCCCCTTGTTCATCCGATGATATACACTCGCATAATTAATCACTGGTGCAATGGAAACGGCTCGGTCAGCGTTTTTTTTTTTTTTTCTTTGGTGTGGAAACATCAATGCCATGGAGTCAACAGTGACAAAGAAGACTGCAATTTTTTTTTTTTTAATTTGTGATCCCAGAAATCAACCGGAAACTCACAACTAGTTCTCTTGATCATGCCTCCCATTTTAATCGTAAGATTTAAAATCTCGTTAATAACGTGCGAAGAACATGCACTTACTAATTCAACTGAGTTCGAAAGACAAGACTAGAATATTTGCATAATTAATTAGTTGTATCAAAATCATGGCCGTTAATATCAAAGACTTTTTGGCAGTTTATCCCCCTCCACGCAAGGCCAAGGGACGTGGGAATCAAGGCTACGAAAGATCATCACCTCTGAAATGAACTCTTCCTCCTAAGAATTATGGATCGGCGAGGGAATTATTCAATTGGGTTAACTGATAATTTTCATTTTTTGTGAGACTTGAAAAAAAAAAATGACAGGAGAGAGAGGGGAGGGGGGGGGATCCCAGCCCCGAGATGAGAAGCACTGGCTTCAGCACCTCTATATTTGCATCTCGACCTTTCCATACGTACGTATATATATATATATATATATATATTGAGAAACAAGAATGGCCAATTTGGATTATGTATTTATTTTTTTTCTTGTGTGCGATGAACAAATTCAAAAGAAAATACAGTAAACAAATTCAAAAATCCCCGCTTCAGGTTTTAATCTCGCAGTTTCAACCGAAGGGAGATGATATTTGCACTTTTCTAATTTTTACCTCGGATGAAATTGGGTTTTTGCAAGTAGTATCCCCTGCTGGTGGGGTGAGGGGGGGGGGGGGGGGCTGCAGTCGCGCGTTCGACTGCAGCGGCTGCAGTCGGGCGAACGGCACCGTTTTGCCCCAAATGTTATTAATTTGGCAAGATGTGTCCCACGGAATGGCCGAGTGGGGAGTAAAAAAAATTATAAATAAAAATAATTAATTTTTTATTTGATTAGGTTAAAAAATAAAATAAAACAAAAAATATTTTTAACGTGATTAAATAACTTTTAACAACTTTTTAGTATTTGGTAAAACAAATATAAATTTTTAGTAACATTTGACAATTTTTTGTGTGTTTGGTAAAAATTTTTAAAACTTTAAATAGGGTTAAAGTGAAATGATGATTATACTTCTCACCAACTCATCAAAAAATTGATGTGTTGACAATCTACCACATAGAATTATTAATAATATAAAATAAAAATATTTTTAATACGATTAAGTAACTTTTAACAAATTTTAAGTGCGTAGTAAAACAAATAAAAATAAAAATAGTTAATTTTTATAAATCATTAATTTTTGATATGCTTGTTAATAATATAAATATAAAAAAATTTTAATTTAATTTACTTTACTTTAATTTAACAATATAAAATAAAAAAATATTTTTAATATGATTAAGTAACTTTAGCAAATTTAAGCATGTAGTAAAACAAATAAAAATAAATAAAAATAAAAATAGTTAATTTTTATAAATAATTAATTTTTAATATGCTTGTTAACAAAAGACATGTAAATAAAATTTAATTTAATTTAATTTAATTTATAAATTTAGTTAATAATCTTATGTGGTAGATTGTCAACACATCAATTTTTTGATGAGTTGATGAGGAGTGTAATCATCATTTCACTTTAACTCTATTTAAAAGTTACAAAAATTTTTACTAAACACACAAAAAATTGTTAAATGTTACTAAAAATTTATATTTATTTTACCAAATACTAAAAAGTTGTTAAAAGTTATTTAATCACGTTAAAAATATTTTTTATTTTATTTTTTAACCTAATCAAATAAAAAATTAATTATTTTTATTTATAATTTTTTTACTCACCACTCAGCTTTTCCGTGGGACGCATCTCGACAAATTAATAACATTTAGAGCAAAACGGTGCCATTGGCTCAACTGCAACCGCTGCAGTCCAACACGCGATTGCAGCCCCTCTCACTCCTGCCGGTGAGAGGTGAGAGATCCCTTCAATCCCAATAAATAAAAAACATCGTTAATGTCGATAATTTACTGAAAAATGTGACGCAATAAATTCAAGTTACGAAGTATTTGATCGGTCAAAATTAATTAAAATTTATTTTTTTATTAAATCCTATCACATGTTGTCAAATTTTTATACTTTTATTATAAATTTTGACTAACTAAACACCGGTCATATATATTTGTTAGGGTGAGATGAGCTGGCGTCCCAACACTGTAGCCATCAAAACCGCCCTTCGCTCTCTCCTGCTCTTCACGTGCACCATTGGACAACTAATCATTGAAACGTTGGTCACAAAGTGAAATAGACCAACATGCTCCCGATTTCTAGAAGCAAATGCGACCGAACAATGTTTGATTTTATGAGTTGTGCGCGAACACCGTTGACCTAAGTCAAACAACCGGGGATATTCAACGGTTCATAAATAAATAAATAAATATTTAAATTTGATTACATTTTTGTATTAAAAAATTATATTAAATGATAAATTAAGTGATCACATCATTGATAAATTGTGTTACACTAAACAGGTAAATTTAGTCATATTTACCAGTAAAAACCAAAACAAAATTGTAATGCAGAAAAAAAAAAAAAAACTATTCTACACATATTTTTAAGTAAAAATTGCGATTGTTGCCTATTATTTTAGGAGTGATGATATTACCAGAGTATTAAATGTTGACGGAGCACAATTAATACAACTTTTATACTTTGACAATTTTATCATTTCAAATTAAATAATGCAAATGACTTTATTTGTTGTACTATTTTTAAACTCCTAAATTCACCAAACACCTTTTGAAATTCTCAAGAGACTTATTATTATTTTTTCAAACGATTGAATTTCACGGGATAATCACTTGTAAAAGAATATATTAATTTACATAAATGCATGAGTGGTTAAGTGTACTAATCTCTTATTTTAATGTAATTATTTTTCTTAAGATATAGAGAACTTATAAAATCCCAAGGTAATGAAAAACAAGAAATAAAGAAACTTTTGCAGATTATTAACTAACTTTTCTGATTCTCAATTAGATGTAAAAATTAATATTTAATTTTGTAATGAAAATATTTGACAAATTAATTATTAATTGACTTTTTTTATTCTCAATAATGATTTTATTTTTCCTTCTATTTTTTTCAACCATTTTTTTCTTTTTCAGTAAGAAAAAAAAGATAAAAAGTAAGGGAAATAAAAAAATGGTTGAAAAAAAAAAAAGAAAGAAACATAAAGTCATTGTTCAAAATAAGAAGAATCAATTAATAATTAGTTTGTCAAATATTTTCATTACAAACTTAAATATAAATTTTTAAATTTAATTGAGAATCATAAAAGTCAGTTAATAATTAGCAAAAGTTTGTTTATTTCTTGTTTTCCATTACTTGATTTTACCAAGTTTTTCTTCTTTTCTTAATAAAAATAATTACATTAAAATAAGAAGTTAGTACACTTAGCCACTCACGCATATTATTTAAGTTAATAAATTCTTTTACAAGTGATTATCCCATGAAATTCAACAATTTGGAAAAATAATAATGAATTCCTTGAGAATTCCAAAGCATTCTAGTAAATTTGAGAGTTTAAAGATAGTACAAGATTTAGGGTAAGTCCGGTGCACTTATGTACCGGTGCACGTTTAGTGCACTTTGTAGTCATTAATTTTGAAACAGTAAATAATTATCTAAGAATTTTAGTAATTTGTATAATTTACTCTCGTTCATACCCATAATAACCAGTTAAAAATAAATTTTTCATGTACCAGACAAGCACTGTACCAGACTTAACCTTCAATTTAGAAAGTACATGGCTTGTTTTAGGTAAAACAAATAAAATTATTTGCATCATTTTATTTGAAAGGGTAAATTGTCAAAGTATAAAAATTGCATTAATTACGCTCCGACAATAACATTAGATGCGCAATGTCATCACCCATTATTTTGTATCAAAATCATTTAAATTTTATTCAATCATTTATATTATGATACACATCAATCTAAATGGTTGAAATTTATTTCGGTAGGATACCCAAAACCACCAATAGAGCCTTTTTAACTACGCACCCTGGCAGGGCAGGGCAGGGCCCGGCACCGAAGCCTGCAACAGTAATTAAGCATCCCTGATGACACCATATTTCATAGCACTGTCTTCTACCAGAGTTAGGCATCAAGAGTTATTACAAAATGGCAGTGATTTGGAACCCTCTCACATAGGTGCCCACCCTCTAAAGCAGAAAATAAAAAGACTATTTTGCCCTGATCATGCCATGACATTTTGCTTGTGCAGTGGACTTGTGATATATGAGGTAAGGAATAGTCTGTTCACACATAATGAAGCAGACTGGCAGTGACAGTCCTGAAATGAGAACCCCCTTTCTTGGTGTGTAATATATACACACACACATGAAGAATGAGGAGGAGCAGGCTTAAAGAAAGCACACCAGCCTTCTAAACTACGGCTCCATCCATCCAATTCCTTTTCTCACAATTTTATAACAAACTAACAAGCATACACAAATTCAAAAAGCACTTCATGTTGTAGCCTAACAATATAACGACAAATCTCCACCATCAGGGAGTACCAAACATGCCTAACAAACGAAAGCATGAACAAATTTGAAAGAACTTTCTTTAGCTGAAATATATACATACATATATATATATATATATATAACATTAACAAGCACGTGTATCACCGCCTTCAAAGGGAAGGCTATTAAACATGCCGTCTCTTCGTCCTCGTGGAGTACAGCTTTAACAGAACCCCCCTCTAACAGCAGTTATTTCACTTTGACCATTGCCAACAAGAGCTCTCTCCTTAAATTCTACCCACCTGCTTGTCATCCACACCCCCCTTCTTTTCTCTCTCTCTCTCTCTCTATCTCTCTCTGGGGTTGAGCTTCACTATTGGAGCAAGAGGGGAAGACAATGGGATTCCCAAGTTGTCCCTTGGGTATCTTTCTTGCCATTGCTATGTTTCACTCAGTGGCTCATGGGGATCCTCTTGTTCCCATGTTATGCATCTTTGGTGACTCTGTTGTTGATGTGGGCAACAACAATAACCTCAATACAATTATCAAGGCAAACTTCCCTCCTTATGGAAGGGACTTTGTAACCCACAAACCTACCGGGAGGTTCTGCAATGGAAAGCTTGCCACAGACTTCACTGGTATATCATTCTCCACCAAACTAACCCCCACTCTCTCTGTGGTATATAAATATCGAAATATAGATACACCTCTCTCTCTCTCTCATACGTATGTGTTTGTGTTGCTTATATACTTATATGCAGCCAAATACCTTGGCTTCACCTCATATCCTCCCCCTTACCTTACCAGCCAGGATGCCAACATTATGACAGGTGCTAACTTCGCCTCAGCTGGCTCTGGTTATTATGACAGGACAGCACAGTTCTATGTAAATAACCGACTGAAACTCAACTCTCTAACCGCTTGTGGATGTATATATGTAACTCTATTGTGTATCAAACTATTTACAGTGAGATTATGGTTTAAGAGTTAACTCGGCTTGAGTGCTGTTTGGTTTTTGTAGGGTTCTATTTCACTCCCTCAACAGCTGGGATTCTACAAGGAATTCCAAAACAAAGTTGTGAGTATGGTAGGAAAAGACAAGGCTAAAACCATAATCTCCGGTGGAATCCACCTCTTGAGTGCAGGAAGCAGTGACTTCATTCAGAACTACTACATAAATCCCATGCTCAACAGAGCCTATTCACCAGATCAGTTCTCTGACATTCTCATGGGATCCTACTCAATATTTGTCCAGGTTTTACTTCATGCCCTCCACTCAGTGGCATACATACACATTTATATATCACTAATAATGCAGATATATTAATAGTACAATACCAAATGGCATGGGAATATATGTAAATATACAGGTAGTAACATTAGTATGTATTCAGGAAGTCATGCGACTTGTTGGGGATTTGTTTTTTATGTTGTTATAAAGAAATATTTAAGGTGAAGCAAGACAAAAATATGGGATGAAAAAAAAAATCCAAACTACATTGGTATTCTGGAAAAATATTTAACCTCAAAACTACCTTTTCCACATTGGAGAAGCACCACAACTTGAATTTGTATAGGAACCATCTAGTCTTCCAAATTCCATGTGTTAACCTCAGATTATATGTATGAAAATAATCAAACATTAAATTATATTAAGTAATAGAAAATAGGAAAACTGAACAAAAACTGTAATCGAAATGATAGCTTATGAGACTCTTTGGTGCATTTTCCTGGCCTAGCACACTAGCAGGGAGAGGGGGAAAAAAAAAAAAACACGCACCGTCGCACACACTTTCGTTGTTGGCAACATAATGCCCGCCTTAAAACACTGTCAAATGCATATACAAAGTGTTCTGATTGATCAAAGTGATGACATAGCTCCATACATGATAAATGACAACAAAGGTTGTTTATTTTAAGTTTGACATCACCTGCATGAGGAAATTCCCACTCTATTGGGAGACAAAGAATGGGAAGTTCTTGAACCTGAATGAGCTATAGTTCTTTACCTTGTCAAAAGAAATAAACAGACAAATTGCCAAAACCATTGAATCTAAAGCTGACCGGATGATATGGGTGAATAGCAGTTCTAGCTAGGACAATGACCTGACACTGAAATAATTTATGATATAGATGATTTAATTAAAAAACACCTGAACAGCAGCATATATTTTCAAGTCACAACATGGACAAGTAGTTTTTCAGAATTTAAATAAAATGCTACATCCTATACAAAATTCAGAGACATGTACTTAAAACATTCATAAGCTTTTTTTTCACATCAACATTACCTTGTGATAGAATCTGTATGGCCTGGGGGTAAGGAAGATTGGCGTTACTACCCTACCACCAACAGGATGCTTGCCCGCAGCTATTACACTGTTTGGCTCAGGGAGTAACAAGTGTGTTGCAAGGCTGAACCAAGATGCCGTTTCCTTCAACAAAAAGCTAAACGGCACATCCCAAGGCTTGCGAAACAAGCTCCCTGGTCTCAAACTCGTGGTCTTTGATATCTACCAGCCCCTACTGAACCTGGTCAGGAAACCCACTGATAAGGGTATGAGCCTATTTTCACATTAGGCAGCCAGTTATTTTGTCATGCAAACATAATTAATATTTCATCTCTCTATCTCAACGTGCAAGCACGCGCATGCAAGATAAACTGATTCAAATTTCATCCACACAACTATGTCCTAGGGTTCTTTGAATCAAGGAAGGCTTGCTGTGGAACAGGTACACTTGAAACATCCCTGCTTTGCAATGCCAGGTCTGTGGGGACATGCTCAAATGCTACACAGTATGTGTTCTGGGATGGATTTCATCCCTCTGAAGCAGCTAACCAAGTCTTAGCACAAGATCTTCTGGGACAGGGATTCTCCCTTATTTCTTGAAGCGAATATTATATAACCATACAGCTGGAACAGTCCTCCAGTTTTGAATTCTGCCATCTACTTCACATAATTACAGTTTCCATGACAATTACATCAGTTTTTTGGCTGGCTATTAAAGTGTGGGAATTAGGTTCTCATGTATTTTGTTTGTAAACCACAAGAATTAGGAGAGGGTCATGTGTCTTTCTCCAATTGATAAAATTTGTTCACGTTGATCCTCGTATTAATAAGAAACGGAAACATATATTATGGCTGTATGATAAATATTTCACTCTCAAGTAACATTTTGCAAAGAAACATTCCCATGGATGACGTGTCATGCTACCGAATGAAAGTCTTGGACAGAACAAACAATTTTAAAGTAGCATCCCAAATTTCCAAGTATGCTTCACTGGAATGATAAAAGACTAGAAAGAAGGAAAAGCAATATTGAATGTAATTTGTAAATTATAATTTGTTAATGCATTTCAAAACCTTTTTGCAGCTCAATGCAATAATCTGAATGGACAATGTTTCTCAATCATTCACGTAATCTAGAATCCAACGCAGGGCAAAGCTTGGAGGCAAAGAAGGATTACCTTGAGAATTCATGTAGGAGAACTTCTACGAAAGTTCAAAGCCTGCATTAGAATTGATAGCATACAGAAGCTTGGCTCTCAAAGTGCTTGACCGTTTATACGTTGGAAGCTGCAACCATAAAAAAATTAAGAGCAGAAGAAGAAAACAAGCACATGATTTACGAGTCAAACAAAGGGGACGATTGTTTAGCTTAAAAGTCATTTTGGGCTCTGTTCTTTGCAAGTGAAATTGGTGAGAAGTGACGGACTTTATCCCCAAATACAATACCTTGAGAGTATTGTAGCATGTAGAAGCTGATGGAAGCCGCTCGACATCCTGTCCCCCAAATGTTGCCCAAAGTGGCACATCGCATGCAACCTATATAGATTCAAATTCTTAATCAATATAAAGTTCCCTTCATTTTTACCCTTCTTTGTGGGAGAAAAGTGGGGTTGGGCTGTGGAGAAGAAACAAACAAAGCCAGAGAGAAATGCAGCTGGCTGGATGATTTAAATTTAGAAGTCAGAAACATAGCCTATAAATGGGTTCTCAATACAAACGAGCATGCATGTTATGTATGAGAGAGAGAGAGAGAGAGAGAGGGGACTAGTAAATCACCAAGTAATCAACTTTTTAGCAAGGTACCAAGGTCCTATTCTCTGAACTCCAGAACCTTGAATCCTTGCACTTAATTTAGCATGCAAGGAACTGACAGTGAAAGTGCCCAGGGACACAATAATTTCTGCAGCAACTGGTAAAGAATTAATGAGAGATTGTTAAAACCATCAAGCACAGTCACATCAGCAGTGCCAAAGTCCTGCATTTTGAATTCTTGCTCTTAATTTAGGATGCAAGACACCGAGGTTGAAAAGCCCAGAGACATAATAGTTTTTTCCAGTTAACTGGGAAAGGAGTAAGAGGAGGTTAATTCCATCAGGCATGTGTGCAGGATCTCAAGAATTATTTCCTCTGTTGCAGTTCATCAAAACCTATGTTTTTTTTTTTAATTCAGTTTTATTGACACCTATGTTAGTGAATGTGGTTTGTTCACAGTAAAGTCCCCCCCACCCCCCCGGGGGGGGGGGGCTTCACTGCTTATACTGTTTATTAGAAACAATAATATTAAAAAAAAATAGAACATATGTGCACACCACCATGTTCAAAAGGTTCTAGTCGAAATTTGTATTTAAAATCTATGCTCTACTAAAAGCATGTTCTGGATGTGCATCCCATTATGTCCAAAATTTGCTTGCTCAATTTCAGTGGAATGGTAAAATGAAGCAAAGAGTGAGGATCCTGTTGCAAAAGGATCTCCAGTGTTGTCTGTACCCTCCTTTTCCACCCACCTCTCTCTAATATATGTGCCCTGCCACCCTCCCCCATAAAAAGAGAGGGAGGGAGGATAGAATGCTAGCACTAAAACCTGGCAACTCCCAACCCCGTGGCCCACGTTGTTCCAACGTACATATGCATTCATTACTAAAATTTCTTTCATGCATAAGCAGCTATCAGTCACATATTTATCTACTCTGTTTCTAATAACATAATTGAACAATCTAAAAGAAAAAAGAGAAAGACTTATGCTCTAACATAGACAAGCTGACATAAGCCATAAAATTCAGTTGGTGCAATGTCTGATTTCTTTTACACACTTCAGCCTATGCTCATTGAGCAATATAAATTGTATTCTCGCAAACTTGCAGTGGTCATAGCTTCACTAACACTAAGATTCCATTCAAGAGGGGAAAAAAAATTCAAATAGAAACATCCAATAAAATTTGACATTTAGATGTCCAAAGTAGAACACAACAGAAATCATTTTTACTGTACTTCATAAACCTAGAAACAAGAATGATAAATGCTGTCAAAGTAAGATGTAAAATCAAGAGGATACCTTATGAATGGTAAACGCTGGCTGCAAATACTTGAACCCAAGTAAAGGAGCTCGACAACAACTTGTTACAAACTTAAGAAGCATACAGCGCTCTTTTGGTTCAAATCCTGTGATTACCTGTGACAAAATAAGACAAAATTCAACACAAATGAAATCAGATTATGTTAATAAATTTCATAAACATGTCCCAAGTCAAGATGGCCTTCTTCAAGAAGGGATGCATACTATTATCAAACTTTTGACACTTGTATTAGAAATAATTGCATAGAAGTTCTTGTGTTCTTGTCTTTATTTTCACACTTGTGGTTGTTTGGTTTGAGTGATAATACTAACATATTTCCAAATTTCAACATGGAAGCTGATTCCGCACAAGTGGCTTCCACAACAAAGAGGAATGTTAACACTAAGTATTAGTAATCCAATAGTTATTTGAGGTTCATACCTCCCAAAAGATTTTAATAGTCCGACTCCCTTCAGTATAACCACCAGTGTATCGTGTGTTATTTCTTAAATCATCAACATCAATGTCCTGTTTCCCACCTGAAAGCAACTGCACCCCGTGATTATGGATCAGCATCAACCAATAAAGTGAACTCATGCGGTGTAATTTAGGAATATATCCTACATCAACACCCCACGCTCAAAGATAGTAGATACTCAAAAAATCACATGGCACAATGACATTAAAAGGACAAAAAGGAGAACAAACAAAGATATAGGTAGAAGATAATTAGATTTCATTCCATTGGCTCGTTTTCTTGCATTCCGAAAATGCAATCATAATTGTTTAGTTCTTCTATGCAATTTATATTTGTACTTGAATGTTTTATTTGTACGTAATAAATACCACACATGTAAGTATTCTTTTATATGAATATACTAAGAATATTTTCTTTGCTTTTTTTGCATTGTAACAATTATCTTCACATCCTGGATTAGGCATATGTATTTTTCTTTTTTATAGCCAAATATTATTTATTTGGGGAATAGGGTTTGGATGACTCGAACATATGACCTGTTGGTCTGGGTAGGGGTGCCCTTTTTATTTGAGATAGCCCCGCTTGTCCAATCAGGCATATGTTCTTAATCTTACAGATAGACACTGGTCGTCTATGGGTCCCTGCTAATGCTATGTCAACTTTAGAAATCAAGATGTCAGGTGAATTAATAATGTAATTAACGTAGGAGAAGTGCGGGGCTGTAGGTTATCAACTTGCATTGCTATCATTATGTCCCATATTAAACCCTTGCTACCTTTGCCCAATTGTTTGGGTGTTTTAGTAAGGATATATAAAACATGCTTGGGCACTATCAGCTGATGAGTTTGGACAAATACCAAAAAGACCACTTAAAATCAACAGGCCCCTTGTCTGCACAGTTGTCGAACTTGTAATCAGTGCACAAAGCCTAACCATAAACATGGCATAAACAGTAACAACTAAAACAATTAAATAGCCTTTTTGACAGGTAAAACAATCAAACAACCTATAACGGAAATACCTGATTAAATTCACTTGCATTAAATAGTTTCAACCAAGATGGGGCAATAAGATCGGTCAAGCCTCTATAGAATGCATTTGACAAAGGCAATATCTGCAATTCACCACAGCATACCAGATAAATTGACACTAAAGCAAAGAAGTTCCCATAATTTCACAGCTTAACCAATTCTCTACCTGTCGGTTAAGTTTATAATCTGCCATTGCATGAATATACTGCAACTTGTTCTGATTTGTCACATACACATCCTTGCCGCCTGGTTTAAGCTCAATAATATGCCTTTTACCAAGTGATTCTTCTGTAACAGTGAAATCCAGACAAAGTCCCTTGACATCACCATCATATTGCTGTATAGACAAAGCACGGAAGGCATTAATGATTTGAAATAATACATGTATTAATTGCCATACAACTTGAACCATGCATGGAATGTATATCATAGTAATAATGACTTACAAGAGCCAATGGCTTAAATAAATGAAAATGGCCATCACAATTCAAAGCAAGCCAAGCGATCTAGAGCACCCTATGCCACATATAGGGTCAAACATAGTAATAGCTGCCCCATCTTTCGAATGTTTTAAACATGGTATCCTCATTCCAACATATATCTTGCATTATGAAATTCATCCACACCATTTTTGCTTCCTCTCAAACTCCTAAAACATTTACAAATACCAAGAGATAGCTTCTAATATGTGGCTTAGGTCGAAGTTCATCGACATAATACATAATAAAGTATCATACCAGATGCTCCATTTACTGACTATTGGAGTATTCCTAGCTTTTCTCAACCATGCAAAGTTTCAATACATTTTTCTTGTTGCTGTGAAGTTAATCCATAGATCATATCACCTTTTAGCTAATAAGTACAACTGTTACCATAAGGCGTTGGAGATCTTTTTAGCTTGTTAGAATGCAACTGCTACACAGCAATTCAGCAGTATATTTCAAATTAGTCAAGCTCGCTCTAATTCATGAAGCCTTTTACTTAAGAAGTATCAGGATGAGATACAGGTAGTGATATAATCAGGTTGTTCCAGCTGTTAATAGAGACAATGTCCCCATCTTGAACCCCATAGGTTGTTCCAGCTGTTAATTGGGACAATGTCCCCATCTTGAACTATGGGATTCAACAAATACATTTTTGCAACATTTGGAAATTTATAAGGATAACTGAGAGAACCCCCCAAAATAAGGCAAGGAAAGGCCCTCTTAAACAAGGCACTGGAACGGCAAATTCACTATAACCTTGATACTTTCTTGCCAAAAAGTGTGTTCATATGTTAGCTGTTAATACAAAATAATGCAGGGAGTGGAATCTTTCAAGTATTGGTTTAAGTAAATATCATGCGATCCCACCAAGAGGTTTACCTTAACATACATGAGATTCCTGTAGAGCTCAGGATCAAGTGTAGATAGTTCATCGAGAAAGCTATAGCGGCCTAACAACTTTTGCACAAAAACATGTGAAAAGGAATAATCTAGCAATATTCCTTCATAAAGTGCTTTTCCAACAACTCTTCCAAGAAACTCAATCATCTGGATGCCATTATCAAGAAATCTGGCAGCTGTATTAGGAATTAGAAGTCTGTCGGAAGTTGAGGTCTGAGAGAATAGCCCATACCTTCGACCGGAAAAAAGTAGTCATTAGATAAGGCAGAGAATGTAAATACAACGTTGGCGAGAGAAAAAAAAATGTTCATGCACTTACTCAGGGGCAAAGGCTGCTTTTGCTATATCAGTCCAAAACTCCTTAGATAACCCACCATAGTCCAGGCCAGCCTCCGGAAGGCCAGATTCACCAACAAATGAGACATGGATGCTAGATTTCAACCTTGACCCAAGCGAATTTAATTGTTGAAAACCATCTTCAACAATATGGCCACGACGAATTACTATCTCAACTGATAGTGAACCAGGTCCAACCACTTCACCAGCCATTCTTCGAGTTGCTTTGTCCATAGTGATGAATTCTCTGAACATTTGAACTCTACCAGGCAATAGAGATTATCAAAAATAGAGGGGAAAGGAGTCATATTTAGCTAGCTGTGTGTGGTATAGAAAAAATGTTTTCACAAACTTTGAGACAGAAATTACATAGAGAAACATTTTTATGAACTGATAAAATGACCTAGTTGCCTATGCTCAATAGATTGGCTGAAAGGAATAGGAGAAAGGGAAACTCTGGAAACATAGCCAAAAAGAAAGGGGAAAAAAGGGTCCCTACAGCTTTTCTTTCCACAGCTGGCTAATTGGACAGCTGCAGAAGCAAGCCATGGTGGTAACAAAATGGGGATTGACACTTGAAAGTAACTTGTCCTATATTTGTGGGAAGAAGATCAAGTACAGGTTGTCCAAGGGTGGACATTTAAGTTTCCTACTCATTTTTCTTTTGGGACAACCAATGTATGAGCTGCCTTCATCTGAATTCCTAAGTCACCACACAACATTCTCCATTAACTTCAAATTAGGGGTGAAAATGAACCGAGCTTTTTCGAGCTCTTCAAATTAGGGGTGAAAATGAACCGAGCTTTTTCGAGCCGAGCTCGAAAAAGCTCGGTTCATGACTAAAACAAGCTTGAATCAATCTTAATTTGTGGCTCGTTTAGATCCGAGCTTGAGTCTAGAAAAGTTCAGCTCCAAAACTCGCAAGTTGGCTCGATAAAATAACATATACATAAATTTTATATATTTTTAGTAATATTTTTATTATATTTTTTTATTATATTTTAAACTAAAACGACAACATGTTGGTCTGATCTCAAGTCTAAATTCTTCTTTATCAAGTCGAGATCGAACCTATATAAAAGTTCAAACCAAGCTTGAGTTCGAATTCGAGTTCGAGTTCGAGCTCAAGCTCAAGCTCGAGCCCAATATAAATAGCTCGAGCCAAGCTCGAATAAGTTAAAGCTCGGCTCGTTTCCAACCCTACTTCAAATACCTTATTAAGATGACAAGGAAATATAATAATTTGCCTATTTCAGTGCATCAACTTGATCAATGACGTGTGGATGGAGACTAATAACAATTGCCAATGCACTTATGGCTAGGTGTCTTGTACCTTACCATCCGTGTGTATACCAGCATTGTGTCCATATTCGTGCTTCTTAACTCAACATAGAGCCTCAATTCCTTAGCAAGAGGGGGAATTCTATTCTTTCAAGGGTATTAGTGGCTCTATCCTAGAATGGAGATGGTAAAACAATGCTTGAAACTAATAATGCATATTTCACAATACTTGAGCTGAATTACTTGCACCCTAATTTTTTTTATAGTAGTTGCAAGAGATTCAAATTGCAAAAGGTGAGCCTTTTTCTTTTTTTGGAACGCATGCAAAAGGTGAGCAGAAATAAAGGAGAAATCTATGAGTTATCAAATTTTTTGCTTACCTTTCTTCAAATGGAAAGACGTGTGCAGTAGTAGTTACAACAGAACCCATGCTTGGAATGGTCAAAGCATCATCCAACCTTGTAGCTGATAAAACTTCATGAGTCCTAGCAGCTACTGCAATTGGGGGCCGATTCTTTTTAGCTGGTGAAAGCCACAAAGGTGGTGGACAAAACTGGTGCCTGCAATCTCTTTCATACAATAGATGCAGGCATCGAATTGCAGCATCCATCAGGGGTCTACTATTCTGGCTGATACTATGGCACAAGCCATTGTACACTAATGTATTAAGCATTGATGCAATTTTTCGTTGCTGCTCCAATGTGAAAGGAACCTAGTTCAATTCATGAAATGCTTTAATTATGTAAGAATCAGCCAAGCTGTTTAGCAACGGCCAAGGGAAAAATGGGAACACGATAAAAAGAAAATCATGTGAACTAAAAGTGAAAGAATTGCAAATCAATTCACCTGTTTTTCATAGAACTCAATGTCATCAAGAACTAACAGGAGGTGCGAGTAGGAAGCACAAAATAGATGAAGTAGACAAGAAATATCTTTTGACACACCTTCTGGACCATTACTCAAAGGCTCTACATCCCATACATCAGAAGCATCCTTTTCAAGCTGGTTAGGGCTAGGTTGACTATCTACTGAACTTATAAAATTGCCATCTGCTTTACCAGTGATTTTATGTAATACGGAAGCCCATTTATTAGCTCCATCCTTAGCAACCCCTTTTTGCTTTCTCTCACCAACCCCATCATTCTTTTCATTTTTTTTATTTCCAACAACATAATTATTCTTGGCGATATGGCTTTTGACAGGAAACATGGATCTTTCCAGTGCTCCCCACAGACTGATAAGAAATCCAGGAGTAAATGATAGCATGTTGAGAACAGGTAATGACCCAACTACAGGATTCAGCGCTGAAAAAATTCTTAGCATGTAAGAATAATAATATGCGACATCAAGCAGACCACACTTCCCCAGAGATTCTAGATTATTTGCTAATGGATTATCAACCCCATGAACAGAAGCATCTTCTTCGAACGCTAATAGTTTCATAAGATGCCACTGCTGACAAACAGGCTTGTAAAAGTCAATGTATGACATCTTCAAGGAGTCACAAGTTGTCTTAGTCCCAGACAGTAGTGTACTCATAGATTCTGTAGAAGTTTCAAATTGAATCTGGAATTGTTGGCTTTCCTTTCTTATCCATTCAGCATTCTCAAGCCAAGTTAATAATTTCTCTGAAAGGATGATGACAACATGCATATAGGATGCATAGTCTAGGCCTTGAGTGAACTTTCCAGGAACCCCTGAATTGTGGTCAGTCACTGTTGCAAGGCACAGGACATTGGCAAGAAGCCAACCAACCGGTGGCATTGCCTCGGACTGAGATTCAACTTTCGCCTGATCCACCTCCGAAATCTCCTTAAAAATTGTCTCTTTCAGGATCTGCCATCACCTGCCATAGTTTGATCAGCTCCCTATGTTTCATTTACCACTACAAGCTAACAAGCTCAGCCAAAGAAGAAATTATTACGTGATTCCATTAACAAAAGAAAATAATTGGCATAGTAAACCATAAAACATGATGATGGATATGGAATTAACTGAATGCAGTTAAAGCACAAAACAGAATTACAACCAAGAAAGCAGCCTAAAACTTATTTCTTTGCAAACATGACCAATCGTGCTTCAGTAGGGGCATCCAAAAGAAAGGACTTTCCAAGACTTTCAAGTGAGTTGAGTAAACTTTGCAGTGAATAATATCTTCTTGTTTATCTGAGTGAGGAAGCTATAAAATTTTAGAACCAGTGCAAGAAGGGGCATAATATTTTCTCTGACACATAAGACACAACAATCAATGTTCATTTTACTATCTTGCTCCATAGGAGCTGATCTTTCTTAATGAATATGACTCACATTCACAATCACTCTTGTGAACAAGTAAACTTTCACCTATGTCAAAACCTCAGTAATGGCTGGAAATATATCAGTTGGTATAGAGGATCAATTGGTAGAATAGATTGCCTTGAAACATATATCAGGTCTAGTTACGTTTTAGGATGAAGGCAGAAATTTAGTTTTTTTTTTTTTGGGGGGGGGGGGGGTGGGGTGTGAGGCTATGGTCAAAACATGCAAGATAAATTAAACAAAAAGAAAGTCAACTACAAGCTGAATAAATTTTAATTGGGGAAAAAAAAGATATAACCTAATAATAGTAAATGAAAAACTAGTCTTTATTTTTCAATTCCTATTGAAGGTTTAATCATTATCCAGGTGGGGGTTTCGTATTTTGGAACTGTTTGACAAACTTCAATGTCAATGGTCTTTGAGTGCATATCAAATTGTTAATTGTTATTCATTACCCTGGGAATGAGTTGTTCAATATTTCTCTAATTTAATGAATTAGTTTTTTTTTAATAAAGAAAGAAAATTTACAAGGAGAAAAATATTGTTTCTTTTCCAATGAAACGGCCAAAATGTTTTCCTTTCCCAAGAGACAAAAAGAAACACAAGTGGAATAATAGTTCTAGTGTTTCCATCAAAATACAATAAATCTCATCAACATATAGCATAATATACTAAAATAACAAATTAATTGATCAATTTATTATTAAGCTTCCAACCTTCCATACATTCAAACAAATTTAGTTTATATTTCTAAACTTTACCATATACTTTCATACTGGCGTTGGCTTGATTGCATTGGCTTTGTAAAGTTGAATTGTAGTAATAAATTTTTTATTTAGATTTAATTTATAGCATATATAATATTTATGTTTTGATTAAGAGAAATAGATTTTGTTAATTTTTTTAATTATTTCAACTAGAGATGGAAATAAATCGAGCTATTCGCGAGCTATTTGAGTTCGGCTCGAAAAAAACTCAGTTCGTGACTAAAACGAGCTCAAACCGAGCTTGATTTATGGCTTGCTTAAATTCAAGCTCGAGCTTGAGTCTAAAAAAGCTCGGCTCGAAAATTTGCGAGCATGCTCGTTAAAATAATACATATTTTATAAATAATAAAATATATTTTTTTCATGATATTTTTATAAGAGATTTTTTAAATAATTTATTTATTATATTTTAAACTAAAACAATGTCATTTTGGTTTAATCAAACTATTCGCGAGCCGAACTCAAGGCCAAATTCTTCTTTATCGAGTCGAACTCGAGCTTATATAAAAGCTCGAATCAAGCTCAAACTCAGTATAAAAAGCTCAAGCCGAGCTCGAACAAGTTCAAGCTTTGCTCGGCTCAAGGTCGGGCTCGGCTCGGCTCGGCTCCACCCCTAATTTCAACTTTAATGTATTTTAAAATATTATATTCAAATAGGATCTAATCCAAGAAACTAGATTCAAATAATTATACTCTTAGATCCTAACTTAGAATCCATTTCATTTTTTCAAAATATCTAATTTAAAATTACAACTAATACTTTTGGTAAAGAGAGGGGTTCATCCTTTATTAACTCCTCAGTGGGAGTTTCGGAAACTATCTCCATTTCCCGAAACTCTCTCTCTCCACCTTATCTAAAATATCTATTTTTAAAATTCTATAACAAAGATTTTCTAGGTAGAGATAGAATCACCATAATTAACTCCTTCACGAGAGTTTCCCAAGCATATATATTTAATAATAAAAAAATCTAGAACTTAGAATAACCAATCTAAACTTCAAAATTAAGAGTTATAGATATTATAATTATTTTTCAATTGCTTCAATTTTAATCAGTTATTCTATCTTTTAACACACTAAAATGTAGCAAAAAGTACATTTCAAGATGGTTCTGATCAATGATATTTGTTCATCAATCATAATTCTTTAAAAAGTCATGAACGACTTTTCAATGATTATTGAGCTGAGTCACCAGTATATCCTGCTCATAAATTTCTTAAATTGCATAACTAATAATAATGAAATCATTTTCTAGGAATATATCTATAAAATTGCATAACTAATATTTCAGGGGTAAAGAGAGAACCATCTATCCTTCACTCGGGTGAGTTTTCCAAACTCTCTCTATTTTCCAAATTATATCTTCTAACTTCTTTAAATAACCATCTATACCAAAGAAGTACGTACTTATCTTCAATGGTGTTATCTACAAGTCAGATTCATGAGACTCGGACACGCCTTGGACACGTATTGAATTCGGCTTTTGTTGTATCCAAATGTATTATGTTCAAACATAGCTTAGACACGTCACAGACTCATTTTGGACATGTTTAAAACACACTTTAGACTCACCTTAAAAGCAAAATTAATTTTTTTTTTTTTATAATTTCTTTGTTGACTTTTAAACTATGGAATATAGTTTACTATATTTTTTATTTTGTATGAAATATAAACATTACGTTACTTTTTTGTTGATTTTTTAGATATGAAGTATATAGTTATTCATTTTAGTTAGTGTTTTATTATATTGTCCGTGACATTTGAATAAAATATTAAATGCCAATAAGGCATATAAAAATATATATTCTTGTCGAGTCTCCAACATGTCATGTCTTGCATTTTTGAAAATCACCAAGTCAGCCCATCTATATCATGTTGTGACAGTGTTCGTACTTTCAAGCTCTATACCATTAAAGATACAAAAAATATATATATAAAAGATTAGACCATTGATATGAAGCTTCAAAAAGAGTTGCAACATGGCTTCCTACTCTTCAAATTTTAAGAATTTAGGATTAATCATTTGGAGGTTTTACAAGCTCTAACACGTTACTTAAATACTGGCATGTTTTTTTGGTAGGATATGGGATTGGATAAAAGATACCACCCACTCACAATTTTTATCCCATGTTTAATTACATTTTTTTCTCTGCATTACATCACTCATAAAAATTGGATGGGATGGTATCTTATATCCACCCCATATCCTACAAAACATACGTGGTGTATAAGTATAGACTTTTGAATATCTCTCAAAATATTTTCAAAACATTTAAACATTTTTAGAAATATTTCCATTTCAAAAAATATATATATAGTTCTATTTCCATGCCAGCCAAAACAATCTATTGAAACAAATTTTTTGATCCTTGCAAAGATTGAGCATACGTCTAATTTTACAGTGAGATTTTGTTCCACTTTGCAAATCTTACCAGCAGTGTCCTAAAGCAACGCGATAAAATAGACTTGTGTTGCAGAGCAGGTAAAAGTGCAGCTGGTAGACGTTGAGCAAGCCAAGGGATTGTAAGTAGAAACACACAGTATTGCTGAGCAGCATGATGTGCAGCCAACTGACTTGATTCGTATGAGTTTGCACTATGAATGGGTCGTAGAGCTAAAGTTAGTGCACTTGCAGTAATCAAAAATTGATCATCTGTAGGGCCAGAACAGTTAATTTGCAAAGGAAGAACATCTGATTTTTCAATGTATCTTCTAACATGATTGTACAGTCCACTTTTCTTGCTTCCCATAAAGAGAACCAGTTCCTTCACTGCTATGTCTGCATCCTGAAGATTGTCATCAGTAATGCCTTTCCAACGCTTCAGATCAGTCAAGAAAACAGCAAAACGCATTGCCAGAGATGCAAGGACCACAATATCTTGACCTGCTTGATGGGAGTTACCACATTCCCCAAGAATAAATAAGCATAGACAAATGAGTTTCCTTGCTTGATACATCCAAACCTTTCGCTCTTCTGACGTACCAATTGCCAGAGTGCAAAAATTTTTCTGTGGATCTACAAATCAAGGACAAGTAAAAGATCAGTAAATCAACAATTTAATCATCAAGACAAATTAGGTGATAGATGAACCAAATGAGAATGATGACACAATTCAAAGCAAGTGGTTAATGTACAAGGCCCACAAAAAATAGTTCTACTCAACTCAATAAAGTCTTGTCTCATTTCTAGGGGTTGACTACATGAATCCTATTACTCCATTCCCCTTGATCAATGGCCCCAGTTACAACTAAATGACATAAACATTGTTAAGATGGCAAATTAAGAAAATTCCAATGGTTCTGACAGGATCAATCAAACCTAAGACATCAAGAATCTCTCTCTCTCTCTCTCTCTAAGTAAAAAAAATATGAGATTTGTCAAAAACCCTTGAAGTGCATCGAGTTTGAACCATATAACCTCACCCTAAAAGTTGTTACGGAATCAATAATAAATTATTTCCTCAGTCCTTTTGATTTCGTCATTTCAATGCCTTGTATCCTCAATCTTACGAGCACATCATCTATTTTTACAACACATGGCCCAGTGTCACAAGCAACATTTCTCATCTTGAGTTAGTCCTTTCACATGTTATTTACATTGACTTATTTTCTCTTTATGCACCCCTTCATGTGTGGGAAGATTTTATTGTTTTTTGAATGGGTCAAATACGTGCAACTATTGACTATTGGATTGAGGTGACATTTGAAGTCAGAACCTTTGTCTGTTCTCATACTATGTTAAACTGTTAAGCACTACCTTAGGATTAGAAAATGCCGGTTCAATGGGAGACAAATAGTTGAGTTTGTCCTTTTAATGCTCATTTTCATGGTGAACCCAATGGTCATTGGTCACTGGCCGGACATGAATATTGTGGAGCAGCTACATAAATCATCTGACAGTAACAGTTAGCAAAGATAAAGGAAAGGGATTTGTGTACAGCCACGGATATCATATACCCTATATGCAGAATAGAGAATGAAAACAGCACTATGTATAAGTAATTTACACCTCTAGCAAACATATTTGAAACTTAATTCATACAATTATTTGGGCGGGGGAAGGGGGAAGAAGCCATTAAACAGAAAATTTGAAAAGTCGATCAGCAAAAAGATCCAACAACCTATGCAACTATGTTTAATAGAAATAAGACAATAAGTTACAAAAAATACAAAAATACATGGGTTCAAAGCAGGTAGTGACCAAAAAAACAAAAAAAAAAATGAGGATGGATGTTAAATCTTAGATTCCGAAAGTGACAAAAATGACAAGCACCCAAGAAAATATTGTATCAGCGCAATTACCAATATAAACCACTACAAAGTGCTTATTACCTATTTAAATGACTAGAATTCACAAATCAACAATAGGAACAGAGAAGATAAATAACCTGAAAATTGAAACACTAAGAACACTAACTATAAACTCAGCAACTTTAAAAAATAGAATGCTTGTATACCAGCTGAGTTCATGCTTTCAAGTAAAATTCTGAAGGAAGTCTGCATACAACATATATCTCGGGTTTGTATTTTCTGACATTGAGTTGATAAACATGTAACAAAGAAAAGAAAAGGTCTCAAGAAATTGCTGGAAATCCAAGACCTAGCCATGGAAACAGCATGATGATCCACCATTGTTTCCCACTCCTCTTGGAGTTGGCCAGCCACTTTTTTCGTCACATTGTAGCATCTCCAAACTTTCTGCATATGTTCAAGTAGTTATTTCCCACTTTTGGAAAAGTAATGCATTATTTGAAGCACAATGAACTGACAGATCAGCATTGTTCTAGTTACAAAATAATGAAAGAAACATTAAATAGCAAATGGCACATCTCCAGTTTATTAGAGCTAACAAGAAACAAAGCAAGTAGCCAAACAAATCCTCCAAACAATCCATAAACAGTAATGAACCTATTTTTCTTTAGTTCTTCCCCCTAAAACTGAAGTAGCAAAACACAGAACTATTTAAAACTAAAGATATTTTGCTAATAATCAACTTCATTTATCAAAGGATTATAGCTATTTGTGTATGAAAATAGAAAATCCTAATCATGATTTAAAAAAAAAAAAAAAAAAGGGAAAATTCGAAACTATTAAAAATTACCAAATGTGAGTTGAGCCAATTTGAATACAACAAATTCTACAAAATTTTCTAAATATATAAATGATCAAATTTGGAAATCTGTGGACCAAGTTATGACCAAAACACAGGTTTCCTAAAATTATCAGTTTAATTGTAACCACTTTTGTTGTGCCACTTCTATTTATGAGAGTCCCAATTCTGTTCAAATTCTTTATCGCGTGTCCTCATCAGGATACACATAGATTTCCAGCTTCTTAATTTCAAAAACAAAAGAGTTTTTTATGTTTAAAAAAGAATAAAAACAAAAACAAAACTACGTACTAAACCTTAACAAGTCAAAAATCCACGGGTTCTGAGAGGTTTTTGAAGTATGAATGCTGAAATGTTTATATAAAACCATGCTTGGGAGTTTTTAATTGATAGGTTCTGAGGTGTTCTCGTGGATCTGTTGAACACATTAGAACCTATGAGTGGGTGTTTTGTTTAAATTTTTTGAACATGACATTTGAGGGGCTCTGGGGGTTCTCATGGATTCATAAAATTTTGGATGGTAATACGCTCGTGAAAATATTGAAATCCAAATTTGATCTTTTTTAACAAAACCCTATTACTTATATTTCCCACTTTGCATTGCTACAACCTGAGGACATGTTTTTTAAGCGATTTGGACTTTAAGTGCTTCGGAGTTTTATTGTTGATTTTTTTTTTTTTTTTTTGGTTACTTCAATATATATCATAATATATTGTTTTATATGTACGCGTACAAATATCAATAGCTAATGTAGTGCTTGCTGCTCAACAAAAAAACAAAGGTACATTTGTTATTATATAATTAGTGAACACCTCAAAACTCATTAAAAAATGAACTCCACGTATGGGTTTAAATCCATGTTCCTGAACACCTTAGAACCCATACCATCTATATACCTCAAAACCCTAAGCACACCCTAAAAGTGGCAATTGCTAGTGTCCATCACAATTCAGCAACTATCTGTAGCCCCCTTGATTAATAGTTGATCCAGAAAGGAGATTAAAGACCCCTCTGAAGTAATTGAAAATGTGTTCAACATTTTTCCACTCTTATTCAAGTTAACCATTTGACCCTCTTCCAGATCATTAACAACTATCCTCTGCTTTGCGCAATCATAGTTAGATATGGAGAGGTGAACTTCTAACAATACAATTACAAGCAAAATTTGTACACATCATCCTAACATAATGGCACGAATTATTTTAATAGACTAAACAGCATAATCAAACACCCCCCCCGGGGGGGGGTCGTTGTTTCGATAGCCGTTAGAGATACAATAAAACCTACGAATCGATAATCAAAAGGCCTCTTGTTTTGCCCTTCTTCGTTAGACTGAGTGTCATTTCCATTTTCAAATAACCCAAAACAAGAAGAGAAAATCCAAACAATCGATGAATTAAAAAGAAATGCACCTGGATAAAGATCGCAGCTGCAGTAGCCCGGCGCGTATAATTACGGAGCTCCCTTTCTTGGGAGACCCTCTCGAGAAGCGCATCCCTCGTGATTTCCTTCACACTCGCTCCCCGCAACGACACCTAATCGACCCGTCAATTACACAATCAATCAGAATCCAAATCAATTGAAACTGATAGCACTTGATCCGCAAATCGGGGAATTAAGAGAGAGAATTCAGTGATTAAATCGAAAAGTAACAAAACCCAGATGATGACTTCAATGCTATTGATTCAGTTTGTTCACAATTGTAACAACAAATTTGCCTATGTTCAACACTTGGGCAACAAAATTTGCAGATAATTTCAGTCTATGGTATTATATGTATAGTTGGATAGGACGGCGGCAGAGTAGAAGAGAGAGAGAGAGAGAAAGAGAGAGAGAGAGAGAGAGAGAGAGCGCGAGAGAGAACCTGGTGTCTCCTGTGTTCGTCCATGGAGATCGATGATTGCCAAACAAAGCTCACGAATGAGATTGCGGCAAATTTATAGACGTGGATATCTTAACTCGTCAGCGGATTAACTATCCAGAATCGGAACAATGCCATTGTGATGACATGATTGCCACAGCCATTTCCACGCGCACGTTTGGAAACCGCAATTAATTCCCCGGGCAAAATCGTAAAATCATTCATTTCTTCTTCTATTCTAGTTTCCATTGGTTTGGTTTAGGGAGAAGAAACCGAGAAAGCCAAAAGTAAGAGTGGAGTGAAGGGATTGGGCCGCCAAACAGCATTTGTTAATTCAACTAACAGTATGTTTATTTCAGTCAAATTTATTTTGATTAAATCAACTCCTTCGGCCCTGGAACCCAGAATGAAATTGAAACACATAAAAGTTGAGAGAGAGAAAAAAAAATTTGTAAATTGTGTAAAGTGCACACACTTTCTTTCAATATTTAGTTAATTGTATCTATCATTCATTAACACTAAAAGTTGCCGTTTATTTTTTATTTATTTTTATCTGTTTATATTTTTTGTCTTCCGTCTTTTGTTATTATTTTTTTCTAAAATAAAAACATAAATTGTATTTAAAAATATAATTTTATTTACGATTATTAAATTCTTATTTCAATAAAATATTTAATTTTATTATTTTTTAAAAATTAATTGAATTTAATAAAAATCAGTTAATAAAATATATTATATATTAATTTAGATAGTTAAATTAAATTAATTATATTACTTATTAAAAATAACTTTAGTTCAATAAAATAATTTATTTTAATATGACGTAACAAAACGAATAAAATGTTAAAATTAACAAAATATTTGTAATAGAAAAAAAAAGAGTAGAAATATTTTTTTTACATGTTTCTATTTAAGTTTTTGATATTTTTTGGAAACAAAAAATATAATTAAATTTAATAAATGTG
Organism: Vitellaria paradoxa; assembly: GCA_019916065.1. Classification (NCBI taxonomy): domain Eukaryota; kingdom Viridiplantae; phylum Streptophyta; class Magnoliopsida; order Ericales; family Sapotaceae; genus Vitellaria; species Vitellaria paradoxa. Next base: position 7,544,387 of record CM034234.1, read on the forward strand.
TTTCTATTGCTAGTTTACAAAATTCTAAAAATATAAACAAAAAAAAACAAAATGTGAAATTGTTACCAAACATAGAGTTGTCTTTCTTAAACCAATTGTTAAAATTTAACCAAATGCTAAGTTTTTTGGTATTTTTTTATTTTATCCCTTCTTATCTAACACCAGTGCTCTTTACAAAAATTAGGTGGTTTTCTATTTTATCCATTCTTATTTAATATATTCGTCAATTTTTTTTTACAAAAATTTTTAAAAATTTTTTTAATCGAGCACCAAGCAACCAGAATAGGCCAATTATGTGGACATCAATGATTTTGTGGGTATTCTCGAAATGAGCAACCAGAAGAGGCAATTTCTCTTTTCTGCCCGTGGTTGTCGGAAGACATGGTTGTTGATGAAGTTGCATTAACTGCAGTTTTTGGTGTACGTGGAACTTAAGGTTTTCGAATGGTCCACCGTCTGGCTCTTAAGCTTGGGTTTTTGTTGGGTGTCGGGGTGGGAAATGCGATAATTAAGCCTGTAATGTGAGTGTGGGAAAATGGATGATGCATTTAAAGTTTTTAATATGATGTCAATGCATGATATACTTCCATGGAACACTTTGATGGCTGGATATGTCCTTCACTGGCAGGGTGACGAGCCCTAATTAGATGTATGGTTAGATACGGACAGGGCAAGTCCATCACTGGTAAAGCTGCTGTAACATATATGTATTTTGTTGTGTAATTCTTCAAACAGAATATCAATGACAAATACTTGGAAAACCGTTGTTTTTCTTTGAACTTGAGCATTTTGCAGCCAAACACTCGGAAACACTCAGAGAGGAAATGGCAGAATGCTCAGAAGACAGTGAAAGACAATTCTTGAAACTAATTTTTTACTTATATCCAATAATCAAACGAGTGTTTTTTGTTTTTTTGGGTGAAGGATCAGTAATCACACAACTACTATCTATCAAAACTCACTAAAAAATCACTTATCCCATAGGAAAACCTAATAAATACGAAATTAATTCTAAGAGTTTTCATCTAACAGACGGCTTCAACAGCCAGCCTCTTTGTGAGGATCTTGCAACCACTAGGCTGGAAAGTCCATTCCGATGCATCAATCACACAGCTCTCTCTGCCCATGCATGCCTGCATTTTCCACCCAAAAAAAAAAAAAAAATGGTTAACCTTAGGAGGAATAAAATCAACTAGAACAATAGAGTTCAGAAGCAGAAGTGATTGATTGATTGATTACTCACTTCTTCCACAGCTGATCTACTGTTAGGAGACTCACAGGTGCCCTTTTCAAAGGCTCCACAGGTGCCTCTCGGGTCACCAAAGCTGGCAAATTTGATCTCAGATATGACTCTTCCTCCCTGGCAAGACAGCTCCAGCTTGTTCCCTTCGTAGGCATTTCCACAAGCTCTCCCAACGGTCACAGTTTGAATCTTCACATTTGCAGGGTTGCCTCCAAACTCCTCGAACAAAACCAGAGTGTTGTCATCGTCTTCGAGGATGGAGCGTGGCACATGGTACCTTGCAACAGAATGTGTTCGACAAGTTATTTACTGAATTAAGAAGAGCAACGTACGCAGTCTTAGCTTAGTATGAAACATGATAATTAAGAATACACAAAAATTAAATCAGGTAAAGTTACCATCTTTGAGCAGATTGTCCACAGCCAAACGTGCATTTTTTGTCCCTGTATGTTCCTCTGTAATCACATTTGTAAGAACAGCCATCTTCGTCAGCATAAAAACTTGGCCAGTATCTTCCGAGGTTGAAGCCATTCACCCAAGCAATTCCTTTACCCATCCCCAGCAAGTCGAGAACAACTGGGTCCTCACCCAATGGAGCTTTGAAAGTGGTCTACATCAGTCCCAAAAAGGAAAAAAAAATCATGAAATAATGATATAAAAAGATAGGGGAAATTGGGAAATTAATTAGGAAAAATGATTTGATTGAATAATTTAAATGATCATATATATATATATATATATATCACCTTGTACCAGACAAACAGTTTGTCTGTGGGGAGATTCTCAACCTTCCATAACTTGTGGTGGCGAGTGGATTTTTCATAGATACCCTGCTCTATGCCATGGAGACCAACCTTATATGCCCACAGATTGTGTTGCAAGTCCAATGCTTGATTGTCACCCCCAATCAACATCACTGGCCCAAGAATTCCAGTTTGTGTTTTGTCAAAGTAGGCACCGTAGTTCTAGTGATGATCGATGACCAGCACCCAAAAAAAAAAATTAAATTAAATTAAATTAATCAATCATTTGAGATTAAGAACATGAATTAATTGATAATTAATTAATTAATTAATTACTTGCAATCCAACAGTGACACTGAGCAAAGATATGGAGTTGTTTCCATGCTTCATTCTCAACTTGGATTCAAAATCAAAATTGTAGTCTCCTCCTTTGGCGAATTGAGACCCTGAAATCATAATTATTAATTAAAACGTCAAACATTATAGAAATCAAGCAATTATATTTATGATAAATTATAACGCCAGAACAATTAAAGTTAATGATAGAATATTCATTGCATCAATCACTTATATCATGTGCAGTAATGATCGTATTGACATTAATTCATATTCTCCCTTATCTTTCTCTCTCTCTCTCTCTATATATATATATATATATTAATGAATATTTGATTGAGTTGGATTAATAAACACATTACCAATGTGCTTCCCATTAACAAATGCATGGAGTACATGCCCATGGCTGTGAACTTTCAAAGTGACCTCCTTCCTCCAAGCAGGGTCCTTGCAATCAATATTCACACTAAAAACATAAAAAACAATTAAGCAGAATTAATGCATATATAATGAAGTAATGGAAGATTTTATGACTTAATTTGCAAAGAAAAAAAAAAAAAGAGAGAGAGAGATTATTACGAACCTAGTCATGTACCAAACATAATCACTAGTATCATTTGATATGAACTTTTGGTCAAAGAGTTGATGACTATAGGTGAAACTCCTTTCGTATGCAATATGGTCCTTCTTCTTTTTAGGTTTATAGGTAAGATACTCAATGAGTTCTGATCTCCATTGCCACTGCAAGTTATAGGGCTCTGAGTAACCATCAGCTTCATTGGGCGTCTTCACCATTATCGATGTTTGCGTGTTAACCTAAGAATAAAATTTTAAAAATCACGATTAAAATTGGTGTAGACTATAATACCATATATATATTCGAATTTAATTATTATGAAAAACAAAAATAAATAAATAAAAATAGTAACTCCTTAAATGAAAAAAAAAATATATATATATATATATATATGTATGTACCCGAGCAGTGTTGTAAACTTCAGTGTAGCAATCTGGGAGAATGCTAACAGACCATGCAGGAATGGTGAATGTAACGCCTTCAAAATCAAAGGTCTTGTCGTTCTTGTCATTTGCATTCCCAAAGAAACATGCCCTTTTACCTTTGTACTCGTATACTGTTGCCTGCAGAGATGTAAATAATTATCTCGCATTTAGTTAGGGGGTGTTTGGTAATCTAAAAATTAGTAAAAAAATATCAAAAGTTGGTTTTTGTGTGTTTGGCAAAATCACAAATTTTGTCACTTTTTTGATTTGCTACAGTAAAAAGTACCACTCCATCATTACATCTTTTTTGATTTACTACAGTAAAAAACATACCAAACACCCAAAAGTTGTAACTTTTTTGCTTTGCTACAGTAAAAAATTTACCAAACACCCAAAAGTTACTAAAAAAATACTAAAAATTTCACTTGATTCAACCAAACACACAAAAAAGTGCAAAAAAAAACACCAAAAAACTACCAAAACTTAAGTTTTTTTTTTTTACTTCCAAACACCCTCTTAAGGATGAAATTGAAAATGTCAAGATATCTAAATTAATAAAAAATAATATTTATGTTGAATTTTGGTTGAGGTGAAGCCAGTTATTCATAATTTAATTTTTTTTAATTACAAAATATGAGACACCGACAATAATTTTGAATGATACAAAAGCTCCAACATATATATCATATCATAGTCTTGTCATATAATTATAAAAAAAAAAAACTTACAGTCATCGTGTCCCCGTACTCAACGTTTCTCACTACACCGTGTGTGAGAATGTCCTCCATTGATCTTAGGTGGAGATGCAGATCCCTAAGATGCCCCCACTTGGGTTGATTCAAGTTACCTAAAAAAAAAAATATTATTATTACAATTAATTAATTCTATGTAAAATCTACAAATGTCGATTAATAAGAATGAAAAGTAGAACAAACATGAGTAAACGAGTGTATATATATATATATATATATATTGTCTTTAGTTTGATTACCATATTCATCAAGCGGTGCATCATAATCATAAGATGTGGTAATGTAAGGCCCACCAGATGTTCGGCCGAAATTAGTACCACCATGATACTGCATGTACAAAAATAAATAAATATATAAATAAATAATTGTAATCACAACAATTATTTCTTTATTTTTATTTATTGATTTTTACAATAAGTATTAAATGATTTAGCTACGAACCATATAATAATTTTGCAGCATGCCACCGTATTGGAAAAAACGAGCAACCGAAAAAGCCAAGTCCTCTGCAGTTCTATGGGGATGTTTACCACCCCAGTTCTTAAACCTGATATCATTTAATTCCGCATAATCATGATAATAATAACAATAACAATAGTAATAATTGATAAAAAAAATAAGTAATATTAATGCAAAATCTAATAACTAACCAGCCAGTCCAATTCTCAGTCCACATTTTAGGAATGCCGGAGGGGAAAAATTGATCGCAATACCATCCATTGCATGTGTTCATCTGTGGAAATAATACTAAATTCATAAATAATTCTGCTACAAAATTAAATATATACATATATAAGAAAATATCATTATACTAAAATTTATTTCTTAAAAAAAAAAAAGAAAAAGCTAACAGTATGATATGATAATAACAATTATGTAATAATATATTTTAAATAAATTATTTTTATCAAAGAAACATGCTCGTAAGAATTGTAATACCGACAGTAATACGTGCTAAGTATATGTATATATGTAGTATTTGGTAACAAGTAACCACGAACACGTATTAAGCACCAATGACAACATGTTATGTAATAATATTTTGTAACACTAATGAAAACATGTCATATAATAATATTTTATACTTTTTTTCATACATATTTCCACTAAAATGCAAAATATGATTACATATTATGTATTTATTACTTTTAATGAGTGTTGTTATTGTAACTCAATTACTCTACCGCACAATTACCTTATACCTTTCACCGCTTATGTTTTATAGTTGATTTTCAAATGGATGATATCATTATACAGCTGTGATGATTTTAAACGAAATGTACCGGTGATTATTGGTAAACATCAATGTAAATTAGTTGAATAGTGACTTATGCGGAGAAAAAGAGTGGTGAACGTATATTAAATTCTCTTCTTGTATCTTAAGAGAACCTTTATGTATATATATATATATATGTGTGTGAAATGTTTAGAGCGAGTGGTTAGTATTAATACCATGCCCTCGGGAGGATTCCGCTCTTGGCACATGATCCATGGAACACCAGTGTTGTAAGATTCGGCAAGGTTGGCACACCAGTTAATGTACGACTTTCCTGCGTCTCCATAGGAATGGATAACGTTTCCATACTCATTCTCAATCTATTTTTTTTGAATTTTAAAAAAAGAAAAAAAAAACCACATTAGTAATAAACATAGCGCAAAAAGGCAATTAATTAAAAAAAAAAAAGGAATCATATATATCCCATTATATTTACCAACCTGTGCAAGAATTATAGGTCCTCCTTGAGAGGCAAAGAGACGTTCGCGTTGTACCATGTCAACGATCAATGTTGTGAAAATTTTCATCTCACGCTAAAGTTCGATATACATACATATATATATATATATATATGAATGAAGAAATTAGTGAATGAGAAAACCTTAATGCATAACGTAATTTTGAGATTGTACAACTTGTTGTGATGAATAATGTAAACCCAAAATTACCTTAAACGCTTCATTGTCCGTCCGAAATGTCATGTTTGCCATGTTATGCAACCACACGGGCAAACCTCTGTATGATAAAATTAAAATTACATTTGTAATAATTATTTTAAATTTAATTGTTATATATATATATGTATATATATTATATACATACAGGTACAAATAAGCAGGATGAACGTTACCCGAAATTCCATTCGGCACAAACGTACGGTCCAATTCGTAGGATAGAATAGAGACCATGGTCATGAATGGTTCTAATAAACCGAATCAAATCCAAGTTTTGTGAAAAATCATACTGTGAAAATTAAAAATAAATAAAAAGAGTTAGAATCATATATATAGATATATCCAATAAATATTTATAAATTGGAAAATACTGGAAGACAAATATATATATATATGTATATATATATATATACCTGTCTATAAAGGGGCTCGTGGGCATTCCAGAATACGTAAGTTTCGATGGCATTGAGACCTCCATCTTTTGCTTTTCTGATCAAAGACGGCCACATCTAGCATGCACGTGCCAATTAAGGATAAATAGAAAGTTATATATATATATATATATATATATATTATTTTATAAAAACAAAATAAAGAATATTGATAGATACTATTTGTTATACATCCTTCGAAAATACATGAGAATATTTACTCATCAGTGCTCATCTTAAAATAATGTAATATAATATTGTGGAATAGTAGCAAAATAATAATTAAATACCTCAGCAGTGCTACGAGGATAATGAATGGAGCCTGAGATTATGATCTTTCTTTCTCCATCAATTGTAAGTGCTTTTCCATCGCGTGAAACTGAAACATCAGTGGCAATGGAGAAGCAAACGCAAGAGCAAAGTAACAGAAGCACGAAAAATCTACAGCAAGAACCCATTAGTGCCGCCCTTTCGTGGAGAAAGAAGCACATCAACACTTCTATTTATAATAAAAACTTTGGATAAACGACCGATAATATCGACTTAGATATTTACGTATATATCTATCTATTAATTAGTTACAATTAATTGTTATTTCACTTGACTTCGTTTTGGTTTGTATTACCATCCGTTGTGAGGAAAAAATTGTGGGTGGAAGCACCGGACGTAAAGATGGCAAAATATTTGATATGGCTATCTAAAAAAAATTGATAAGGTTTATTTAAAAAATTTTTAAATTGAATAAATGATAAGTGATAAAAGAAAAAAAATTTTATCTAAAAAATGACAAGGTCAATTAAAAAACAGATAAACGATTAATGATAAAAAAATAAACCTATCTAGTAAAATGATAAGTCCTATCTAAAAATAAGAATATAAAGTTAGATAAATGATAAATAATTAAAAATAAATAACTGATGTTGGATAAAAAAGAAATTGGATAAATGGAGATGAGAAGATGATCTAGAGTTTTTAATATTTTAATTATAAATGTCTATTAATATGCTGAAATTATGAAGATTAGAAGTAGTTGTATATGAGTGGGACAAGTACAAATAAATTAGAATAGTGTAGTCAAAATATGTATAAGAATCTTGAAGATGAGAGGTAGTTATATATGAGTGAGATAAGTAAAGATAAATTAGAGTAGTGCGATAAACAACTCATTTTAAAAAAAAAAAAATAAAAATAATTACCCTTAATTTGCCATACTCAACCCCGCTCCTGATTATCATTGCACTACACTTCATTTGTATTACTTATTATTGTAATCCACTCGACTAATTAATTAATGTGAAGGAATTAAATAATAACAAGGTTGCCTATAATTTAAATATTACAAAAAAAGGTAGCGTGACATGTAAATTAATTTTCATAAATTTTAGATTTTATCTAAATTGGACATAATTAAAATGCTCAATATTTATTTTCATGTATTATGGTCCAAATTAATAACTTTTTAAGATTGAAAACTTCTTATTATCATAACTTCCTGGGCCACATTAATAAGTAAATTAAAATAATTTATAGGTCAAATAACTTTTTTTTTTTTGGATTGAATTTATTTACGTTTATTTCTTGTTGGCACGGTAAAAAAAAATTAAATACTCACAATTTAAGCATCATTGAGCAAATAATAGTTTTAGCATTTGAGGATAACGTCTCTTTAGAGAGTTCTTTACATGCATGCTTGCATCTATATAAATCTCTAATATCCTCATGATATATATGCATTTATATATCTGCTTATCTATACATATATATTGTTACATGTTAAAATGTAAAGATATATTTGTACACGGAATAGAGATTTGGGTGATTTATTTATGCCTTGTTTGTTAATTTAAGGAGAAATTTTATTATATATTAAACTCAAAAGATGTATGTACATATTAGATATATGTTTGGGCCTTATTTATGAATTATTCATTGGCCCATAGATCAAATTGTTACCAATTAAATTATGAGAGCATATTTGCACATTAAAATTAAAATTTTGAAAACTTATTCATACGATATTCTAATTCAAAACAAAGTTTTTATTTTAATTATTTACAAAAAAGGGATTCAGATGATGAACACGCACTGTTGCGTCCAGATTTGTTTCACATCGGTTGGAGTAGTGGACTGAATCTACCTAAAATGTATTAATTAAGTTGAAAAAATTATCAAATAGACCATCCTACGTAGATTCAATCAATAAAAATTAAAGAAATGGATTAAATATGATCTATATCTGTTTGATATTTTTATTTTTTTTTTTTTGCTAGTTAAGTTTACATAACCCAGGCACTATATAATAATTTTTCATTAAATTAGGATTTGACATAAAGTAGTTAGGGGTGAATCAACTTGGACGCAAAAAAAATCAATTGACCCTCTTAGTTTTTTAAGTAAAAAATCTAAATTACCATTGGTCCCCTCTTAATTTTTTAAGTAAAACAAAAAATAGATTACTATCTTATCATTTTAGTTTTCTTAAAAATTTTTCATTGGCCCTGATCTTCGTGCTTCCCATTTTATTGGCCTCAGCATATCCGCACAATCGTTATTCTTATCGTTAAGTTTGATATTGACAGCCCGAGACGTTGCTTCTTGAAACTCTAGTAGCACTGTTTGGAGTTAAAATATATATATATAATTTTATAAATTTTTATAAATACGAATTACGAAATTATAAAATTTAAATTTTTTATTCAATGCAAAAGTACGAAATATAAATTTTTATAAATTTATACAATTTCAAACACCTAACCTTATTATTAAAGGGATATACACACGCTGCTTTTATTTGTGCAATTTAATCAATTATGCGTGTAATATATATGCATATATATATATGATTAAAAATTTGAAATGTGTGAAATGATTTAATTTGAAATGATTTAATTATTCAAAATTCGAAATTAATCTAGATTGAAGGGTATTGTAAAAAAAAAGATTAAAAAAAAAGTCTAACCAAAATTGAAATTTTTTTTAATTTTTAGACTTTACCAGTACTCATATCATTGTCTTAAGTGTAATTCTGGACTAAATTCAGTGTACTTAGTGATAAATTCAAATTTTTAAATAAAAATAGATTATGCTAAAAATTTTTACATTTTAAAAAAGTAAAATAATATTTTTAAAATTTTTGAACATCTTATATATACACTATATACTAATATATAAAAAATTTATAAACTTTAGGGACAGGGGCCCGTGAGGGAGGACGTGGTCCCCCATGTAAATACAAGTACTTCGCTGATGAAAATTAAGGTTGCGTTTAGAGTAGTAAAAAGTTAAATAAAATGAAATAAATTATAAATTTATAAATCGTACAATAAGATAAAAAGTAAATAAATTTTAAAATTATTAATATTTTTTATTATTTTTTAAAATTTTTTATCACTTCAAACATATCATATGTATAGAAGTGAAGTGTGGGTTATAAATGCCTTAATTACGTGTGAGTATATGAGAAACAAAAGGTGTTATTTATATTACATTGATTAATTTTATAAGAAATTAATAAATAAAATATAAATCATGACTTGCTTCACAAAATTAATTTTTTTAACGGTATATACAACATGTATACATATATTAATTTTTTTGATAAATATTTATTTATTTTATTATTATTTTTTCATTAATTAAAAATAAAATAAATTTAACCCTTTATTTATTTATTTTATTATTGTTATTATTTTTACTGTTTTTAGTCACTTACACTTTTCATTCATGAATCCGCGCTTCAAAACGCATGAAAAATATCGACAACCAAGAAATTGCACGAATATCCCTGCTAATGAATATGAGCTCATAATTATGCACATACAGCCTAAAGCAATACTACAAAATTATAAAAAAAAAAATCAAAAGAAATAATTAGAATAATGAGATAGGTAGTGTTTGAAGTGATAAAAAAAACGTAATTTTGAGTAAATTTTTTACATTTAATTTTTTTTAAATCGTATTTTTTTTAAGATGAATAGTAATAAATCTTTAGAACGATTTTTCTAAATTCGTTCTAATAAATTTAAAAAATTTCTACACCTCTAATATCTCTCTCTTCCCAAATTGTATTTTTTGAAGATGAATTTAGAACGGTTTTTCTAAATCTATTCTAATGGATTCAAAAAATTTATGAACCCCTAATATATATATATATATCTCTCTAAATCACATTTTTTAGAGATGAATATTTATAAATCGTTAGAATGATTTTTTCAAATCCGTTCTAATAGATTCAAAAAATTATATGGGTTTAGATCACAATGGTACTTATTTGAAAGTTTTTGATATGAGGAATATAACTGTAAAAAAAATTTTCGTACTCGCTTAACCTTCTTCTGAATTTTTTATTTTTTTTAGTGAAATATTAAACTGTTTGAAATTAGTAAAGGTGTGAATGTGTAAATATATAATAGAGAATTTTAATGATTTTTAGAGATTGTTAGAGTTTTATTTTATTTTATGTTATTTTTTGACATGCCAAATGGTGTCATAATGTGATAAATTTTGGATTATTTTATTTGAAAATAATAAATTAATAAAAAATTATTTTAGTTACAATTCTAATATTATTGTTTCATGACCTCTTTATAATGTAATACCATTTTTAAAGTAATATATAATATTAGGGGTGTTAATTTGAATTTGTGTATAAACGGGCACGAGTCATGACAAACAAAGTGGATTTAATATATAATCAACTAATTAAACATATTATAGTATTAAACTCTAATACAAAGACGTATATTAAATAGGTTATATGATACAGGTAACCGGTTAATTAAACAGTTCAAATTACAAGAAATAACACTAATTAACATGATTAATATTTATAATTTTATAATTTGTATATAATAAATACATTTATTTATTATAAAATAAATATCTAGAATATATATTTAATTGCATTTGTTAAGTTAACTAATAATTCAATATAAATAAGAGATTTAAATTTTATTTTATTTTTTTATAAATCTAATTAAACACACGCATCAATGCATGTCAATGTAAATTAACCTGTTTGTGACACGATCACTGATCTTATTATAAATAGTTCAAAATTATTTACATCGAATCTAAATTTATATAATTTCATTTCGTAGTAGGAATTTTTAAGAAAGATGTCGAGTTTGACTTCGAGGAGAATTATTTTTTTAGAGTTGTTTCTACTAGCTATCTAACTAGCGAAAGGGTATTTGTGATTGATCCGGAAGTTGGTGCGTGGAACGGGTGTTGACAACTCGAAGAATTTAGTATCCTTGTAAAATGCAAATAGTCTACGAGAAATTTCTTCCAGTTAAAAAAAAGGGGGGGGGCGAGTTCAGGCGACCTAAATGTATCGCCATAACGCGACCGCTTCCGAAATTTAGGATTAGCGCACGCACGCACGTGGGATTGCTGTATTTATATTTTCAATGCCCGTGTTTCTAGCTTTCAAATGGGGGCAAAAGCTTCGGATTCATGGGCTGCAGCGAAAGAGGTTGTAGTGAAGATATACACTGCAGAGATAACAGTAGAAAAATAAGAGTAGAAATTTATTTACATTTTAATAATATGTAATTTTTGATGTTTCACATTAATTATACTCTATCAGATTTTTAAAATTTTTATTTTTATTTTAAAATAATTTTAATTAAAATAAATAAAAACTATTAAATTAAATACAAATAAATTTCTCCCTTTTATTTTTCATTGCAACGCCTGCAACGAATATCTTCACTGTGGTCCCTCGAACCCAAAAGCTTTGTAGGCTGATCAATGAAGAGTGAAAGGCCTCATGTCTAGTTATAAACTACCGTTAATTTCAACGTTATAATAAGAGGTGGCATTCAGAGAAAGCCTCAGAGGCTGACACATGAAGGACTCGTAATTTTAACTAACTTTCTAAATAACAGTTATAATAAATAAATTCTAACTTCTAGTGAAAGGCCAACATTGCCTTTTCTATTTTTATTTTTTGAAAGTAGTCTACATAATTTTGTTTTTAAATTTAAGTATTAATTTAAATATTCATGCATACTAACAATTATAAAAAAATAATCGTAACCTGCATGAATACTTGAATTAATACTTAAATTTAAAAAAAAAATTATGCAGGCTACTTTCTTATAGTAAAAATAAAAATATTTAATAAACTATCAAACTTGATTTTATTTAAAGTTAAACAACTGCAAGTAAAATTGCTTTAAAAAATTGTACTTATAACACATGAATTATCTTCATATCATAAAAGTCATGAGTAAGTTATTCTCTTTAAAATTTTTTAAAAAGTATTTTTATTATGAAAATTAAATTACATTGATAAATTATTATTTTTTGATAAAAAACAGACATTATTACCTGAATTTTAAAAAGTTATAATAAACTAATTTTTATTATAACATTATGATTACATTGATAAATTTTATTTTTAAATATTTTAACATTCAATATAATTATTATATTAAGCTAATAATCCAAAGATATTTTTTTTTCATTTGAACCACAGTCCAACAAAAAAAATAAAAATATAAATGTTGGTTTTACTTTATTTTAATTTACAGTTGAACTATGGAAAAAAAAAAAAAAAAATTTGATCACGAAAGCAACTCACAAGGTTGCTGGCTTTTGGATTTATCCTTGGCCGTAGAAGATGAGACCGTGCAGCTAGAATCTGCTGCTGGCAACGTAACAGCAAGCCCGAGCACCAGCGTCCTCACTTCCAGGTTTTACTGGTATTCCCAATTTTTATTTGAAAGCTTTAATATTTTTTTTTCTTTGTCTAATAAGATTTTTTCATATTTCACTTTTCTCTTTCTCAAACTGTATGCTCTTGTGCCTTCCATTTTATTATCCAAATAATAATAAATAAATTACAAAAATATAAAATTTATTAACAATATTAATATAATTAACGAGACTAAACTAAAATATATTTTTTTTTGTATAAAACAATGCAATTAAATTAATAATTTTAATTTAAAGTAAAGTACCACTTTTATATCAACTTTAAAAAATATTAATAAAAATAGTTATTTAGGCACCGTTTGGTGGATCAATTTTTAACGAGAAATCAACTAATTTTTGCTTATTGGGAGTTTGACAAAATACTAATTTTTATTACTTTTTTACTTAGTTACAGTAACTTGCTCAAATTAAAAATTATTAAAATTTTTAACAAATTTAAAAAAAATTACTAAAAATTACTAAAACTTGTCAATAATTTTACTTAATACACAAAAATTATCAAAAATTACTATTTGTGTTATCAAATACACTTAAAATTTCAACTATTAACTTTTGATAAAAAATTAACAAAAGTTATTAAGAAGCAAACTTTCAATTTTTATAATTGTTACCTATTTTTTTTTTGGTCAACGACATATTGATTATGGTAGCAAATTAATTTTCTAACATAATTTCGACCGCAGAATCTATGCATTTATAAGCCAGGGCGGAAAGTGACGCATGTAAAATACGGACTTTTCCAGGGGTAATTACGTAAAACAAGAACTGCACTCACTACACCGCCAAAAAACAATTAATGACGATTGTTCTCACTAGTTTACTGTTTTCACGTTCTCAAAACCCACTGTCCAAAACGAGGGAAATACGGGTAGTACTCGCGACATGGTACGAAAAGAAGCAGAATCGGTGAAACGTGGAATGGTAGAGGCGGCGAGTAGAAGGGTATTGAACTCGAGGCGTTTGGGACTGCAAGTGAGAGTCTTTTATTACATCACCGGTGGGTGGAGTGAAGTCTCAGTAAGGATGGAATTCGAATCGGAAATTTAATTTTACTTTAATTTTTTTTTTCTTGCATTTTGCATGAACAGCCCAAAACGACGAGGGCTGAGAAAGAAGACGCCTGGCCTTTTGCGCAGTCATCATTCGCCAATTGTTGGCCTTCCCCCTATCCCCAAACACACTTTTCGTTTTCATATTGTCATTTAATTTACCAGCAAAGTGAGAGGAAATTCCCGACCCATCCACAAGCCAAACCAAACAACACCGTATGATGTATCTATACATGCCTATGTAGAGAGAGAGAGAGAGAGAGAGAGAGAGAGATATGGGGGATAAAAGATTTTGTTCCTGGTGCTCATCACCATCTTCGTCGTCATCAACCTTAAAGATTTTCTCTTTAATAGTTCCACTGATTGTGGTTTCCGGGTTAGTTACCTTACTGGGAACAAAGACCTCTAATCGGATCTTGAATTCAAATTACAACCCCTGGGCATGGAGTTCTGCGGTTCCTTCTTCTTCTTCTGCAATAACTACTGTGGGTAGTCCAAACATCACAACAATGGAGGAAATTAGTGCAGCACGTCAAGATTGGCGGTCGAGGATGGTGGGTGGTAATCTTGGAGCAGAGGCTCTCTCAGGTGACTCCATTCTCAGTCGTTCTTCCTCACCACCGCTAAGACCGCTTGCTATTGAACCCATTAATAAGGTCCCGCCGCCAGTAAGACCCTATTAATTTCCTCTCCAAATCTTTCTTATACTTTATATGAGTTATATATATGTATGTATGTAAGTTATAGAATTCATTTGTTTTTCCTTTCTTGACGTCTTTTCATTTTCTGTCTTCGGTGCTGCCAACAGCTCTCTGTTTTATTTATTTATTTTGGGCCGGGGGGAGGGGGAGGGGGAGGGGTGGGGGTTGGGGTTTGGGAATTAAGGGAATGGTTTCTTGATGATTGTGCAGTGGGGGATTTGGAGTCTTGAAACTTCTAATTCATATTTTTCCCTTGTTTCTTTTGATTCCTTGATGATTTCTGAGACACCAAAACGATAAAAACAAGTTTAAATTGAAAATTTACTCTGGGTTCAGTGCTAATTAAATTGAAAATTCCAGAAAAAAAGAAATTATGTTTCTCAATTGAATATTTTTTTAGTCAAGGGAAATAAGTTGGCCGGGGCATTGTCCTAGATAGGAACAGGGCAATAAGCTGCAAAATATGGCTTTTCCACTGCCATACGTGAAAAGCAAAGCATCAAAATTTAGTGCTAAGAGAATCAGGGAATCTCTCTCTTTTCTACCCAAAATTTAGTGCTAAGAGAGTCAGAATCTCTCTCTTTTCTACCCAACGATGAACAATTCCTCTAGAAGCACGTGTACCTTGAGTAAATATTCTTCGAAGTACTTGGGCAGTTTTTCCACGAAGTTTTGTTATTATTTTTATTATTATATTTTCCTTTGGGGGTCTATGATGAAAGTTCAGACTATGATTTGTACTCATTAAGGCATGATTTTCAAGTGAAGGGGGCATAAATAAAAAATAATAATGGCGGCACTTGGGATAGTGAAATTTCTAGGTAAACATGGGGGCAAAATCAATTTTGAGTTTTAGTACAATTTTTTTTTTTTTTTTTTCAAACCATTGAAGTCAATTGCCCCACTAGACTTACCTGCTGTTGCGCCAATAGATGAAGAATATAAGCGGGAATACAACAAACTCTTTCAATTTTGGTTATCCAACTGTTAATATTTATTGCTGCAATCAAGTTGTATCGTTTATGAAAGAGTGAGAAATAAATTATTAGTATCATTAAAATTGATCTTGTTGTGTATCGAACAAAG
Organism: Vitellaria paradoxa; assembly: GCA_019916065.1. Lineage (NCBI taxonomy): Eukaryota > Viridiplantae > Streptophyta > Magnoliopsida > Ericales > Sapotaceae > Vitellaria > Vitellaria paradoxa. The sequence goes on from CM034234.1 coordinate 7,560,403, forward strand.
TTTATGTTACTGGGCTTACACGTCTCTGCATCAATTCAACAGATTGAGAAGGAAGGAGAGAGCTTGAACACTAGTACAGGTCATGAACCCCATATTATCGTTCCAGTCGAGAAGGATGAAGAGAGCTTAAACACTACCATGGGTCATGAACCCCGTATTATTGTTCCTTCCATGAATGAGTCGCAGGTTGTTCCCAGGATTGAGAGATTCGGAAGACAACATAGCAATTTAAAGAAACTCGAAGCCAGGCTTGGGCAAGCTCGTGCTGCAATAAGGGAAGCTACAAACAACGGAAATCAAACACATGACCCTGACTTTGTCCCCATCGGTCCAATGTATAGGAATGCCCACGCTTTTCACAGGTATCCGTCTTTTCTAGGAAATTCTGTTCTCCTACTTCTGGAATGCTTTGCATGCTGATTGAAAACTTACTATGAAATTTGTTTAGGATTTGATGAATAGAACACCAATTGTATACGAATTCGGGTGATACATTCAAACGATCCATTCCATTAACATATCCGTCCGTGGTGGTTTTATTATTTATGGGATTTGGATTTTCGGAACTCTGCATCTCACATCACTTCTTTGCAACTCCAGGAGCTACTTGGAAATGGAAAAACAGTTTAAGATATTCGTCTACGAAGAAGGGGAGCCCCCTGTTTTCCATAACGGTCCCTGCAAGAGCATATACGCAATGGAGGGGAATTTCATCTATCATATGGAGCTTAGCCAGTTCCGCACCAAAGATCCTGAAAAAGCTCATGTCTTTTTTCTACCGTTGAGCATCACCGCGATAGTTCATTACGTTTATGATCGCGGGTCCCGCAATTGGGCTCCCATGAGACAAACCGTCAGAGACTACGCCAATCTCATCGCGTGGAAATACGGCTACTGGAATCGAAGCACTGGGGCTGATCATTTCATGCTCGCTTGCCATGATTGGGTAAGAAATCGATTTCACTCTTCTTCTATTATTCTCAAATTACTAAAAATTAATTTGCCTGAAGCACAGAGAGAGTTTGGTTTGGAGCTTGTTGTGAGTGCAGTAATGTTATTGAGAATTCAATCTGTCTAAAACTATAATAGTTAGTTATGTATGGTGTTATTATTTTAGAAAAAAACAAGATTTAATAAATACATTTTTGTTGTCAATAGTTATATATATTATTTAAAAAAATAAATTTAACAAATACTTTTTTACCGTCAACTTTTAAAAATCTGTAAATATATATATATATATATATAACACAATAAATATAACGTTATTAAACAGAGCCATGGTTACGCATCTAATTTTTTGCAACTTCTGCTGCATTACAGGGGCCTGAACTTTCCAAATCTGTGCCATACCTGTACAAAAATTCCATTCGAGCCCTATGCAATGCAAATACATCAGAAGGATTCGACCCAGCAAAAGACGTGTCGTTCCCAGAAATCCTGCTCCCGGACGGCACGACCAATCGCTTGCTCGGCGGGCCGTCGCCCTCGCAACGGCCGATCTTGGCTTTCTTCGCCGGAGGGGTGCACGGCCCCATTAGGCCGATTCTCCTAGAACATTGGGAGAACAAGGACGAAGATGTGCAAGTGCACAAGTACCTCCCGAAAGGCGTTTCGTATTATGGGATGTTGAGGAAGAGCAGGTACTGCATTTGTCCCAGCGGTTACGAGGTGGCAAGCCCGAGACTGGTGGAGGCGCTCTACACGGGTTGCGTTCCGGTGCTCATCAAGGACCATTACGTGGCGCCGTTCAGCGACGTTCTGAACTGGAAGTCGTTCTCTGTTGAAATCGAGGTGAAGGATATCCCGAACTTGAAGACGATTCTGGCGGGAATATCTCAGAGACAGTACATAAGGCTGCAGCGGAGAGGCGTGCAGGTGAGGAGGCATTTTGAGGTTAATTCGCCTCCGAAGAGGTTCGATGTCTTCCACATGATACTTCATTCGATTTGGCTCAGAAGATTAAATGTTCGGGTTCGTGATTTTTGAAGAAGAATCACGTGACCGATTGGTTGATGGTCAATTGGACTCCGTACGAATTGCCTGGGGATTAGTAAGTTTGCGTGGATTTGCGGTATTTTGTGCAGAGTTGTGAAATTTTGTGCAGATGTATTAATTTCTTCTTCGTAGATAAAAATAATTAATAAAAAGAAAGTGCGATTATTTTTTGTTTTCAGTACTGTGTATTGATTTCTTGTAAAATTAATAAAAGTAGACATTTTTGTTTGTATCGAAGGGAGGAATAGGAAATGCCGGTTAAGCAACATTTTGCTTGTTAAAATATTTATTTATTTAGTTGTAGATCCCGTGATTACGTTTGTCATCTCAATATCCCACCGATCCCAAGTTTTTTTTTTTTTTTTTTTTCCATCGATCCCAAATTGGCGATGGCATTGTCATCAAAAAATTTTGTTTTCATAAAAAAAAATGTAAAACACTATCGACTTTTAATTTTTGAGTGTTTGACAAATCATCAATTTTGTTACTTTTCTACTTCGCTACTACAACTTGTCAACTTAAAAGTTATCAAAAGTAGTTAAGAATTATAAAAAATTGTTAAAAGTTATCAAAAGTAGTTAAGAATTGTAAAAAATTGTTAAAAGTTATCAAAAATTACCAAAAATTTTATCACACACTCAAAAGTTGAAAAAATTACTAAAAATTGTAACTCATTTTACCAAACACACCAAAAATTATAACTAATAACTTTTGATAAAAAATGTTAAAAGATACTAAAAATTGTGTCTTTTAAGAATTTGACTATTTGATTTATTTAAAATTTAGTAGATTAAATAAAAAATTTAAATGATAAAATTTGAAGTGAATATAGAATAAATGATAATAAAAAGAAAAAAAAATTAATGTGAGGACGATAGTTGTAAAAGCTTTTGGTCTTTCAAATCTGAACTCATCCCTATTATAGTTAAATATCAATTTTAGTATAATTTTATGTTTATATAATTTTGGTATGAGTTTTATGTTATTTTATTTGTGTACTATTAATATATTTTATCAATTTTGAGATTTTAATAAATTTATTTTTATTAACTCGATTATTATTATTATTATTTTTTGAAAGGTAACTCGATTAATTAAATGTAAATAGTATGGAGTAAGAGTAGAGATGTAAAACGGACCGGGTCGATCCGTACTACTTTATCGTGCCGTCCCAATTTTATCGGGGTACTTCGAGTCCGGACTTGAGCCACTCCTGCCTCGCCACAGCTCGACCGACGATCCGATCCGGTCGCACGGGCCCGCTGCCTACCTTTCCTCCTGTTCACTTGATGAGTTCGTTGAAGGGACTTGCTTCACTGTCACTTACCCCCCCCCCCCCCAAAAAAAAAAAAAACCTTGCTTCCCAATTTTCTCTGCTTTTTCCATTTTTCTTTCCCTTTCCCTTGTGGACCTCACCACCGATCTATCCCCCCCCTCCTCTCCTCTCTCTCTCTCTTGGTCCCCCACCCCCATCTCTCACTCCCTCCCGCCCTCCCTTTATCACGGCTGCAGCTTCTCTCTCCCGGCTTAGGTTTTTTTTGCCCTTTTTTAATTAATTAAATTAAATTTGATTATTTATTTATTAATAAATTTTATTCATTAAATAATTCTAATTTTATTTATAAAATATAATTATTTTTTATTTTTAAATATTATTTTTGTAAATAAAAATTATTTATTACATTTTATAAAATTAAATGTAAGTGAAACTACATTATTTCTTTTTCATTGGTCATTAATTTTATTGAAGACCAATTGAATAATTATTATTTAATTTTTTAATTTTTTAAAAATATCTTTAAAATATTAAAAATTATATAAGACCAACGAAACTCAACCATAACTCAATCCGACTCAATTTTTTCATGATTAATTTGACTTGACTCAGTTTCGTCATAATTAACTAAATTAAAGTTAAATCGGATCAAATCAACTTATTTTACATGACTATGACTAAGTATTTGTTTTGTGTAAAAAAAATAAAAAAGTTAATATTTGAGTTATCAGCTATTAGATGGTTTTTTTTAATTATTAAATTTATCTTCTTATATTTTAAATTTTTTAAAATTTTAAAAGGTAAAAATATCAAATTAACAAAAAAACTGTTACGAAAACGTTAATTTTTTTCCTTTTTAAATAAAAAAATTAATTTTTTAGTGACTAATGAATAACTAATTTAAAAAAAAAAATTATTTCCAGACTCCGCTTGAGTAAAACTTCAATCTATCAAATGTTGCGTAAATGCCGCAAAGACAAATTTTTTATGTTAGAATACCCGGTTACCATCCCTATTGCTAAGCGGGGCACGATTTATTTACTTTAATTAATAATCTATATGTCAAGTGGATCCTAGATAGCAATCTTATATATTTTCGCTTTTTTTTTTTTTAAGTGAAACTTACGTAAGATTTACATGGAGGGTACATCTAATTTTCTCTAATTAAATATTATCACATATTATTTTTATACTAATTTTTAATTTTTTTTAAATTTTTTCAAAACTCAAAGTTTATTATTTTTGCTATCAACAATATTACCATCGAAGTAAAAAATTCTTGATAAAGTATCTTGATTAACTTATTATCGTGCATTACTTTCTTTATTTAATTACTTTAAATATAAGAATAACTAGACTTTACCAATTATGATTTTGGATTAAATACATATTATTTTATATTTTAAAAGTTAACACATAATTTTATTGTGATTTAAATTAGAGTACAAAAAAATTAAATTTTATTAAATTTGTTTTATATCTTACTTATAAATTGATTGTTTAAAAATATTATTTAAAAAAATAGATATAATTGAGTCATTTTCATAAAATAAAGTAATATTTCATTTAAACGTAAAAACAAATAAAAATAGATTTTTATCTATCTATTGCCACGAAAAAAATTTTAATTAATGCTGTACTTTAGTTCACTCACACTTTTAAATTAGAGGTGGTTTTATATTTTTAAGTTAAATATTGTAAAATAAAGTGTAATTATTTATAAAATGTAAAATGACTTATCTGGATTTTATTTTTGTAGTTAAAAAAAATATATTGTAAATTTAGAATAGTGTGCTTTAAAAGAAAAAAAAAAAAATAGACAACCACAAATCCCGAGAGGGTCAAAATCCAAATTTTCACCCCTGAGGAAGGGCAAAATAGTAAATAAAAAACATTATATTATTTAGGCGGTAATGGAAGAAAGAAGCCACAATAACAACGGAAATAAACCTACTGCTCCCTGTTGTAATTATTCTCCCCAGGGCACACACATCTCTCTCTCTCTCTCTCTATCTCTCTCTCCACCAAGAAAAAGTCATCTGTGTGTATAAAAAAATTTATACACGCAAAATTAGACAGAGGGAAGACACAGATGAAGAGTATATGTGTGTGTGTGTGTGTGTTTGTGTATAGGAGGTAGATGAGAGAAACAGAGAGATGGGGGATTGGGAGGAGAGGTTGTCTTTATGGTGGTCATCTTCTTCAAAGGTGAAGCGGTTTGTAATTCTGTTTCTTGCGGTGTCTGGTTTTGTGGTTTTATTTTTGGGTCCATGGTCCCCCAGCTGGTTCTCTTTCGCCTCTCGTAATCCTTGGTCATGGACTTCTTCTGAAGTCTCTCCTTTAACTTCTGCAAACACAACCGTTGCATTCATAGAAGAAGGGGGACATCTGGGTTTTAATTCTTCGCCACCGCCTGCCGTCGAAGCCAAAAATCAGGGACACCAAGTAAGATTTCTTCACTTGTACATTTGACACAAATATGTGCAACTCTGTGTGTGTGTGTGTGTGTGTGTGTGTGTGTGTGTATGGATGAATGGATGTATATATCTGCAGATCTTTGGAAAATGTTAAGTAATATACAATTAATACAAGTGACTAATGCAACGAGTTAAATTGTTCCGACAGTCTTGAATTCCCTGTTTTTTTTTTGAAAGGTCAGTCTTGAATTCCCGGCCAAGGCAGAAAATGGCAACTTTTTTTTTTTTTTTTTTCAATTTACAATTTATAAACAATTACGTAACTTTAATTTTTTGGATGCCTAAAGCATATTCATTGAAGCTGCAATTAATACTCTGTTGAATGTTCTAAATGCTTTTGCTCTGTCACTAATGCAGGGAATTTGAAAAAAAAAAAAAAGGAAAAAGAAAAAGAGAAACTGATGCACTTTTCTTGTGGATTTATTTCAATATCTAGCACGTTGAATTTGCAATTTTGTCCTTATCATTAATTGTGAAGCTCTAGGGGGATTGCTGGTAAGAGATTAAATATGGGATGTTTTGAGTATTTTTGGCTTCGGATAATATATTTAGAGCTGTAGAAACTTTTTAATCGCAATTTTTAATGAAAAAATTCGCGATTTCACATAATTCAAATTCTTGTTAGTTACTCCCTCCCATAATAATAATTAAAAAGAAAATCTAGTAAAACTGCCTGAAGTTAAAAATCAAGTGACCTTCCAGTAGAGAGATTCGAACTAATAATCAGGAGTAAATTCAAGTCTTAGATTAAAATTATGGTCCTTTTAACACCATAATTTTGATGAAAACTTGCAAATGATGCTTCAAATACTTGGGCTAAAATTGGACCTCAAATAATTCTTATAATGAATGAACTTTAATTATTGTGCTTTTATCTATGGGTCTATTCTCTTATAAACCAAAAAATTGGCAAAAAGTTTGGGTTCTTCTCTTCTTGCCTAAGCAAGTGAAAAAAATAAATAATAAATAATAAGAAAAAAGCGAAAAAAACAAAAAAAGTAAGGGGGATTCGCCTGTGGTGGAAATGTTGCTTTCGTGGCTGTTAAGTCCCTGATTACTGAAAGGAGAAATTTGCCTTTTCAGTTCAGTGGACCTGCTTAGTCCCTAGGCCTCAGGGTGTGGAATTGATGTTATATCGACATTGTATGATCTTTAATATAATTTCTTGAGAGATCCGATTACAGGAACAACCCAAATTGGTGAAAGTATTTGAGAATTTGCTTATGTTTTTTTGATGGTTGTTTATAACAAATTCACAAGACAGCACAGAGAAGAGAATTAACTAGGAAAGACCCCTAAAACAATGAAGAGAGATGTGCTTCTGGATGGCACTTCTGATTTAAAGGGTTTAGTTGACTTACCCGTTTAAACTACGGGCAGTTTGACTTTACCATCCTTGGAACCAGCAGTGGTTTCAGCATATTTGCAATTTATTGTCTACTTTTACCTTTCTTTGGAATCAGTAGTTGCTTCAGCATAGTTGCAATTCATTGTCTAAGTTAGCTCTGTTTGATAACATTATGTTTGTAATTTGTTGTTTATATCTATAAATTTTAAAAAACGGAAAGCAAAAATGTGGGTTCCAAAGGGGTTGCAGTGAAAAAATTCATTGCAGTAGTCATAGTAGAAAAATGAATGATCTAAATTTGATTGCATTTTAATGATATGTGATCTTTTATATTCTGCATTGATTGTGTTCTAATCAGTTTTTTTAACTTTTATTTTTATTTTAAAAATAATTTTGATTAAATTAAATTAGAACCATTAAATTATATAAAATCAAATTGAGATCCTTCATTTTTCACTACAGTCCTAGAACCCCAAAAATATGTTTAGAAAATCTGATTTTATTAGAGAGGTTGGTTAATTTGTCCTTTTAAACTATGGCCAATTTCACTTTACCATTCTTGGAACCTGTAGTTGCTTTAGCACACTTGCAATTTATTGTCTTAGTTTTACCAACCTTGGAACCAGTAGTTGTTTCAGCATACTTGCAACTTATTGTCTTAGTTAGTCCCGTTTAGTAACACTTATATTTATTATTTTTTTGTTACCCAAGAAAAACATGAGAACTTAAATAGAAAAATCACGTTTTAATTCTCGTTTTCTCTATTGTATAAATATTTTTTAATTTTAACACTTTATCTATTTTTGTTGCATCATATTAAAATGAATTATTTTATTTGAATATTTTATTAAACTAAAATTATTTTTTAATAAGTAAGAATTACATATTAAAATATTTATTTTTATTGAAATAGAATTAATTGTAATCAAAATAATAATTTATTATTAAAATTATATATTTTATTATCTTAGCATTAAAATTTAATAAATAATAATTATGTATTGAAATATTGTATCCTATTAAAATAGCAGTTTATTATTAAAATAATGTATTTTATTTAATTAATATTTTTAATAAGTAATAATTGCCTCTTAAAATTATTTATTTCATTAAAATATTTATTCAATTAAATAATTTAATAAATAAAATATAAATTTGTTATTAAATTATGTTATTTATTAATATATTAAAAATAATTATTATTAAAAAAATCATATATTACACTAAATTAATTAATTTAAATATATTTTATTAAATTTAATTAGTTTTATAAAAAAATTAATAAAAATTAAATATTTTGTTAAAATAAAATTAATTATCGTAAACAAAATTGTATTACCAAACATGTTTTTTATTTTATTTCAAAGAAAAAATCACGACTGAAAACAAAAATTTGAAACCAGAAACAATTAAGCATAATAATAATAATAATAATAAAGCATAAATTGTTTGGTTGAACTTTAGAAGCACTCCATAGTTTTAGTTTCAAAGTGTTACACTACTTGTTGGGGAGGAAAAAAAAAAAGAAAAATTGCGTTTTGTAATTCCAATCAAACAATGTCTGAATGTATTGCGAGATTGATCACGCGTTAATTTGACAGGCGGATAAGGAGGAAGAGAGCTTGAACATTACCAAAAATGGACCTCATAGCAGTCCTTCTATCAACATTACAAAAAATGGACCTCATAGCATTCCTTCTATCAATAAGACTAATCCTATTCCCACGGGAACAAGACTGCAGAAAAAATACAGGAATTTGGAGGGGGTTGAAGCAAGTCTTGCACAAGCTCGAGCTGCCATAAGAGAAGCTAAAAATGGAAATCAAACACAAGACCCTGACTTTATCCCAACGGGTCCAGCGTATTGGAACTCCAATGCCTTTCATAGGTAACTCTTTCAGAATTATGATCATACATATATATATATATATATATATATTAACCTGAAAAATGCATCATCAGCTTCCAAAAGTTTCACCAAGACCATATTGCGGGTGTTTGGATGTAAATTTGGGACTCTAAAAACTCGCCATTAAACGTTGTTTGCGGTCGCAGGAGCTACTTGGAAATGGAGAAACAATTTAAGGTCTATGTATACCACGAAGGGGAGCCCCCGGTTTTTCACTATGGTCTCTCCAAAGGCGTGCTTGGACTGGAGGGAATCTTCATTCACCACATGGAGATCAGTCCATTTCGGACCAGAGATCCTGAAAAAGCACACGTTTATTTCCTTCCATTCAGCGTCATCGGCCTCACTAATTTTGTTTTCATCGTTGATTCCCATGCATGGGGTCCTATGAAAAATACAGTCATAGACTATGTCAATGTCATTGCACAAAAACACCCTTATTGGAATCGAAGCCGCGGAGCCGATCACTTCATGCTCGCTTGCCATGACTGGGTAAGCAATCGCCCCTCCGCTTGAAGTTCTCTTTCATTGAAACAGAACGAACTGAAGTCAAGTTTAACTTTCCTCTCGTTACAAATTAACTAACCTTGACCAACATTTGTATTTGCTTAAGAATCCGAAACTCTGCCTTTAAGGGCGCGTTTGGAGCTTAAAAAAACTACAAAAAATCTACGGTTCTTTACAAATCTCTACAAAAACTTTTTCAACCTCGAATTGCATAAATCTCTATAAAATCTTAAAAAATTTCTACATGTCTATAAATTTAATAAAATCTCTATAAATTTCAAAAAGTTAAGTAAATATGGATAAGGGGGCTCCAGTAGGGGATAAAGTTTGAATATTAACGGCTATGATTTGATCAAAACAAATTTGATTGAATTAATAAATATTGATCAAATTATAATTGTTGATTTTCAAACTTTAATCTCTATAGCCCCGAAACTCCAAGAAGTGTCTGCTAAAATCTGTTCGAATAAGCCAAAATATGTTTGAATGAATTTTTACTATTCATCTTTATCTTTCATGGTTGTTGATTATACTTTAACCACATTTTATTTCAACTTTTATAACTTATTGTCGATTCATGTCTACCATTACCTTCATAGCAGTCGATGATATTCTAGTTTTTAATTTTTTGAGTTCTTGCTTGTTATTGCAGGGTCCTGAAATCTCCTTCGGCGTTCCTTATCTGTACAAAAACTCCATTCGAGCTCTATGTAATGCCAATACATCAGAGAAATTCAACCCCTCCAAAGACGTGTCAATCCCAGAAATCTTTCTCCCAGAAGGCACCATGGACGGCCTACTCGGCGGTCCATCCCCATCAAAACGCCCGATTCTGGTTTTCTTTGCCGGAGGGTTGCACGGCCCCATTAGGAAAGTGCTGCTAGATTACTGGGAAAACAGGGACCCGGAGGTGCAAGTTCAGCGGTACCTTCTGAAGAATGTCTCGTATTATGAGAAGATGAGAAGCAGCAAGTTCTGCATTTGCCCGAGCGGCTACGAAGTCGCGAGCCCGAGAATGGTCGAAGGGCTCTACATGGGTTGTGTTCCAGTGCTCATCAAAGACCACTACGTCGCGCCGTTCAGCGATGTTCTGAATTGGAAGATGTTCTCCGTTGAAGTCCCGGTGAAGGATATTCCGAACCTGAAGAGGATTCTGATGGGTATCTCTCAGAGACGGTACATAAGAATGCAGCAGAGGGGTCTCCAAGTGAGAAGGCATTTCGAGGTTAATTTGCCCCCAAAGAGGTTTGATGTGTTTCATATGATTCTTCATTCAATCTGGCTTAGAAGACTCAATATCCGGGTTTATGACAGTGATCATTCCTGAAACAGAGTATTGAAAAAAAATAAGGATTGTCTTGAAAATGTGAGGAAGCTTTGGAAAGCCAACATTTTATGTGATTTTTGTTAATATATATTTTCTTTAATTTGGAATTCTTATTCAAATGTTCCCTGAATTATTGTTATCATTTTATGTTTTATTAATGAAGCCCTCCAGCAGCTTGGAAATTCATGCATTCCACCTCCCGCCGGGGGCCGGGGGGGTTGTGTTTGAACTCCATACATGGAATATATATGCACATACATGCTTTTTTAAAAATCTAGCCTTTTGTTCAAAATCTTGCCACTTTTACCGGTTGATTTGATGCTACGATGGTGACAAAATTTTAGGGTTTATTTAGTTTATTTTTTATTTTTTATTTTAAAAATTAAAAAAATAATTTAAAATGTATTTAATTACTTATATTTTTAAAATTTATTTAAAAAATAAAAAATAAGTTTACCAATAAAATAAAGAATAACAAAAAATTATTTTGAACGTTTTTAACTTAAAATAATTTTTATTTTTTATTTTAAGATTTTTAAAACGTAAAATAAAAATAAAAAAGTAAACCAAATGTCACTCTAATTTTCAAATTCGTTTAGATTCATTAATTTTTTTTTTTTTTTTGATGAAGTTCACAAACATTCTCTTAATATTAGGTTAAAAGTAAAGGCCTTCATCTACTATTTATTTAAATTTTATGCCAAATTACATATTGTTTTAAAATATTTGTAATAATTAAATTGTTTTGTTAGTTAAACCTTAAGTGTTGACAAAAATTCATAAATATATTCAAAATTACAAGTGTTATACCTATTATACTCTAACAACATGTAAAAGGTCAATATATACATATATATATATATATATATATATATATTAATGATAAATAAATTTATATTAACAATACATTCACATTTTACCCTTTTATAGCAATTCCCTTCCCCGTGTTCCTCACTTAAAATAAACCCATCAGACAACCCATAAAATATTAAAAATTAAAAAATCAACTAGCCAAGATTTATTTGGTTAATTTAATTATTAAAAGAAATATATGTAGTAGCCATTCCCAGCCGGGTTTGATTAAGCATATCGATCTACTACTACAGGTCTAAACATGCGTATAAATATGATATATCTATATATGTGTCAGAATCTCAATGGTTAATTTTAATGATTTATCAAAATTTGCTGTGGGTTTCATATGTACAGTGGACTTTGATTCATTTTGATAATTGCTATGGTGGCGGAGGGGGGAAGATCTCCTCGTTGACCGTCGGATCTATTTTCTGTGATATGATTCCAGATTTGGATTCGATCTCTACCTTGCCTCCTCCGCCAGCGAATGAGCTGTCGTCGGAATTTGGCGAGTTTCAGCCTGATCTTTGGTATCTTCTAAACGCCTCCTTCGAGGAGCTCGATCTTCGGCCATCCGGTTCAATGACCCGATTGCAAGTATAACTTTGTTGAGAGAACCGGACCTGCAATTCTCGACTTCTGTCCACTGGGTTCCCTAATGGCATGTTGGGTCTTATCTGAATGTGGGGTTTATTGGGGTTTCATTTTGGGGGAATGGTCTTTGTTAAAACAAAGCAGCGTTGGTAATTGTTTATTATTTTCAATGAATAAAACAAATGACATAAAAATATTATTTGGGTAAACAGTATCAATTAGAGGTTTAATGAAAATTAAAAAAAAATATATCTTCGTGGTTTCAAAAATTATATTCATTAATCAATCAAACCAAACCAAGCATTTTCTCACTAAGTGGGGTCGACTATATGAATTTGTCGACGCCAATTCGTAGGTTTCATTACATATAATTTTTAGATTATATTACAAAATCTCTTCTAATTTGATTTTAATCGTGTTTAATTATGTCTGATTGATGATTAGTATTTAGAGATGTGTTATTCGAAATTCTCAATTATATATCTTAATGTTTTTATATTGACTTAATATTTTTTTTTAAAATTACTCGATATAATTTTTAATGGTGAGTTTTTAATATATTTATTTATTTATAATTGATTGGTTATGGATTCTTGTTTGACACTTTTTTTTAGTTCATTAGTTAGCTTTTCTAATAGAAAGGAATTGTAATAAAATTTAAACATAACGGCAATAAGTGTAAATTTAAAAATTATTACGCTACTTTACCTATTTTTATAAAATCTTATGACAAGCAACGTAATTTTCCTTATTATTTTTTTTATATTTATTTCTACTATACATAACTCGCAATGTAAATTGTGTTATATATGCAGTGTTAGTTATTTAAACATGTTTTAACAACTAAAAAAATTTATCAAAAGTTATTAATTTAATAAAAAGTTATTTTTATATGTTTGGTAAAATTAATAATTTTTGGTGCAAAGTTAATTTTTTAAGAGTAGGGTTGAAATAAAATGTAATTTAACTTATTTTTTAGTATTTAGAGTACAGTCAACAAATCAATATACAGATATATTTGTTGGAAATAAATCAAATAAATATGTGGCAAGGAAATCTTTTTTTTTTTTTTTGGTCGGTATGTGGCAAGGAAATCCGTTCCAAGAAGAGAATTTTTGACATTTGTAAAATGATTTCTAGAGGTTATAAAGATTTGTAGAGATTTCTAGAGAATGGGTAAAAATTTATAGAGATTGGATTAAGATAGAGGTAAATTTGTGTCAAAATTTTTAAAGATTTGTAAATATCTTATTAAAATTTGTAGAAGTTATAGAAGTAAATTTATAGAAATTAGGTAATAACTTGTAGAGATTTTTGGAACCTGATAGAGCTCTAAATGCGTGATAATTATGTAAAAGTTAATATTCTATAATTTGGCAGAATTAGTTATTTTTGATAAAAAATAAAAATAACTTTTTGATAGTTACCAAATGACAAAGGCTGATTGTGCTTTTTTTTTTTTTTTTTTCTTGTGATAAAAACATTGTCAATGGTAATAAATTATCGTGTTTGTACCAGTACACCAAGTGATGATCAGCCAAATAGTGGCACAAACGTCAAGCTAAAAATGTTAATATTGGTATAATTAAATTATGAATTTAAATCATATAATACAGAAATAAAAACAAGGTCAATAGGCATAAAATATATTATAAAATAGCAAAAGAATGAGTGTTTTAAAAATTTACAAGAGATCCAACTAAAATTATCTTGAAAATCAATAAAATTTCATACATTAGAAAATGCTCTCTACTCCTAAAAAGTCCTTTAAAATGAAAAACGATAGAAGTACTAAAATAAACACTCCTAATATGATTGAAGAAAATAAGAAAATTAGATATCATTTGGTATATATATATATTTGAGGTCATTTTCTATCTTGCAGTTTTGAAAACGAGGAAAACAGTTCAAGATAAATTTAGTTACTTGTGTTTTCAAGATTTATTTCAGCAAACAAAAAGTGAGTTTATACAAGAAATGCAAAATGATAAAAAGTCGTTTTGAGCATTCAAAATATGGAAAATAGAAAATATCAAACCAAATATATTTTTTTATTTTTTCTATTTTGGGATTTTCAAAACATAAAACACATAAAACAAAAAATACAAATAAAAAATAAAAAATACAAATATAAATCAAATGATACCTTAGATTTTGACATATCCAAGTTGCTATTCCTTGAAGTAATTCTAACGAAGAGAGAAACAAAAATTTATTGTTTTTGAACAACTAGTAATTTTGATCTTGCTACTACCTTGATTATTTTTTAATTACTAAATGTTAGCTTTTTTTTGTGTGTTTAGAAAAAAATGTTATATTTATAATTTTTTATTTATTGACAAATTTATTCTTCATTATTCAAAAAAAATTAAAATACAAGAAAATAATTTTAATTATTTTAAAAAGAATAAAAATTAAAATTGAGAAATTACATTCCTTCCCAAATGATTCCTTAATTTGTAGATAATTTCTGCAGCTAACCAGCATGCATGCTTTTGCAGAGTTACGCACTGATCACTCTCTATTGGATTTTTTTTACCACTTCTGTCTATGGCTATCGTGCCAGTGAAAGGGCCACGAAAGTACATATATCTAACCTAACTAGCAACTCAATTAAATTTAAATTTGATAAATTGCAATATAATATAAATTATTACATTATTTACACTCAACTTATAATTAATTCGAGCACAATAACGAATTCAATTATAAATATTTTAAAATAGACTTAACATTCGTTTAGAATAACAAGTTGATGAAAATTCTTACCATTTCATATATTTAGAATTAAAATAAAATTTTATGAGTTTTTGATTTTTTCATTTCATATCTTAAATTATGAGATTTTTATATTATTTCAAATCCAACCCAAAAAAATAAAATTTGATAGAAATTTATTATTTTCATAAATCATCTAAGTAGCTAAACAGATTTATCCGAATATATCATATTTATCTTATTTTCTCTTTTTTTACTAATATGGTCAAATTTGATACATTTCTTAAATCAATTTAATTAAAATTTTAAATTTAAACACATGTTCTAAATATAAAATTTTATTCATCAAATAAAATAAAATTAAATCAAATCAAATTAATTTCTTATTTTAAAATCAAATCAACTTTAATACAGAAATGTTTCCCAAAAGGAATGTAAAAATTTAAATTAATTAACTTTAATCAATTCAATATAAACATTTACTGCTTGATTCGATTTGTTTGCAAAATTAGAGTAGATGCGTGTGCTTTATATCTCAACCAATAAGGATATAAATATCGATAGGATCCGGGCTTGGCAGTGGCACGAAACCTCAGATCCCCAAAAGTCTCTCTCAATCATTCTTTTATTTAATCGCTCTGTCTCTGGAAAAGAAACCCAAAAGACTCTCAATCATTCTTTTTCTTTCATTGGCCCGGGTCTGGAAAAGAAAGACAGGAAAAAGGTGGTCTGGGACAGAACGTTCATCGGCGAAGAGGACAAAGACGACATCGAAGCAAAGTTGTTCGATTATCAATGCAAAACAAGGTACCATTTGTCCCAACCCCATACCGCCTTTTTCACGAGAATAAATTTTCCTTTTTCCACGGTAGCGTGGTTGTTTTTCCTTTTCTTTTTTCTTTTCTCTTCAAGTGCCTGAGAACTGCAAAGTACACCTCATCAGCATGTGGAAGTGTATACATATACATATATATATTGTTATGTGCTGATGTGCAATGTATGGGCAATACAATTAAAAAATTGGGATTCTTTTGTTGGTTGTGGATGTATACATGTGGGTTTTACTGGGCAGACAAACGAGAACGAGTTTGATAAACAAAGAAAAAGAAAATGAAGGCATAAATAAAAGAAGCAGAGCCCTTTTTAGAGACAGAACATTGGAGATCCTTTTGGGTGTAATTCGGAAAAATTCTTAATTGGGATGCGATAATTTGGAAGTTTGGAAATACTGG
Source organism: Vitellaria paradoxa (assembly GCA_019916065.1). Lineage (NCBI taxonomy): Eukaryota > Viridiplantae > Streptophyta > Magnoliopsida > Ericales > Sapotaceae > Vitellaria > Vitellaria paradoxa. Next base: position 7,576,644 of record CM034234.1, read on the forward strand.
GTGTTGTTTCTTCTTGTATGAAGTGAATTTGGGATTTTTTTGGTTTGGTGCCAAGGAGTGGGGGGGCATAATGGCGGAATAAAATTCGTATGTTTGATTGAAGGGAGTTAGGATTATTTAGTCGGATGCATTTGTTTACCACTGCGAGAAGAATTTGTGTTTGTTTGAATAAATGACAATGTAATTGGGATAGCACCTTCTCTTTTTTAAACCTTTTAAAAACAATAAACCTTTGAAAACTAATGTAGTTAAACATAGCACCCAGTCGCCGCCGCCGCCGCCTCGCAAGTCACAGGTGCCTCAGCCTCGCCGCCGTCGCAGCCTCATTGCCGTCAAACCATCGCCGACTGTCCCTACCTAACAAGTCGCACGTCGTTGCAAATCATCGCGTCGGACCACTGACCCTCGTTCGAAGAGTGCCCACATGGGTCCTGTTTGGTGATTACGCTATGATAACAATATTATATTTATTATTGTTTTGTCTTTTTTTTTCTCCTTACAAAAAAATTAAAAGGCCTTGTGAATTTTTTTTTAATATTTAAATTTGAAAATAAATCAATATATATGTTTACAAAATAAGTATATGTGAGGAGCTTAGTAAATAATATATTTTTGTTATTAAATACATTTAGCAATAATTTTATAATTATTTTGGATAAAAAATTATGAAAATATAAGTTTGTAATATTCATTATTAAATAGTTATGTAATATTTTTTTTTGAATTTATATGTTAATAAAATATTAATTATTAATTATCGTAACTAATATATTTTGAATAAACTAAATAAAATATTAATTATTGTGATTAATGTATTATAAATAAAATTAAATAGAATATTAATTATTGTGACTAAAATTAATTAGTTTATTTGTGTGTTATAAGTAGTTTATTTAAGATTTAATAAAGAAGTTATTGTATATTTGGTTACTTAATACATTAATTTTATTATTTAGAATTTTTTTTATGATTTTTTAATTGTTTAAGTTAAGAAATGCAAAAAGTTACATATACCGCAACGCCATAGTCGCACAAAAATTTATGAGGTTGATAAGACAGGTGCAATCACGACTTTAAACTATGATTGCTCCCCACCTATGTTACATAGATTTTTCTAAATGTATGACATACTCGTATTGAGTACTGGACACTTAGAAAATTATATTTGAACAGAGGTATGATCTAAGAAGTATAGATACAGATACAGAATATGGATATTGATATGATACAGGTATGGACATGGATATGATAATTTTAAAAAAATGAGGATATGAAATAGTAGGGATATGGCAAAAAATATAAATTTTGTATATTTTTGTTAGTTATATATATGAATATAATATTCACGATAGAACTTATTTAATATACAAAATATATCAAAATATAAATTATAAGATTTTATAATTTTAGGAGTTTCAACTATTTAAATATAAATTTATCTTATTCATATATTTGAAGAAAAATGATAAAACAATATGGCACACCATATGGTGTGTCTGACACGTATCTTAGAGTGCCTAAGAAATATATGTATATAATATGTATCGGATACGGTAAATACGTGTTTGAAGAGTATGCGTGTCTAATATGTCTCAGTTACGGATACAACGTCTATTTTGGAAGTGTACATACTTCTTAGCTCCATTTGGAGTGCTAGAAAACGCTAAAAAATACTAAAAAATACTGAAAATCTATCAAAGTTATTCACTTTTATCTCATTGTACGAATTACAAACCTAGAGTTTTTATCGAATTTTATCATTTTTTATCGTTCCAAACGCACTTATAATTGAACATTTATACAAACGTATTTAATAATTCAATTTAGAGCATAATTATGCATAAACTTACAATTTATGCATGCAATACTCCAATGAAACCTTGTTCATGTTATATTCTTTTATAAAATAAAATAATTATGATCCCGCGGTTTAGTCTAGTGGTCAAGAATGACTCCTTCCGAACTGTAAATACGGGCGGTGAGAGTTCAAATCGCGCTGGTGCACTACTGTGACTTAAACGAGAGATGCATTGAGTCGAGCTGCTCTCCTCCCGGTTTAGCAAGTTGGGGTGGGTCCACAATGGTCCTACCCGACCCAAGTTCCGGGTCATAAAAAAAATAATTATATTAAATATTTAAATATTTTTTCGTGTCTCATTGTATCCTTGAATAAGTAAATTGATTGATTCGGTCCTTAGATCCGTATCTATGCCCAACACCCAAACCAAAGTCCATGAAATGTAGCCCCTCCTTACTAGAAAAATTACACTTATGTCTCATTATTTTTTCCTCTATTTAGGTAGAGATTGTGCTCTTGTCCCTGTTCTTTTTCCACTTTTTGCCTCCCTTAACCTGAAAATTGTAAATTTTTTTCTTGATGCTTGCTTCAATAAATACCTCATCTCCATATTTGTTCACCTTTACATTTCCAATGCCATGAATCTCCAGAAGCTCTTCCTTTGTTCTGGGAGTTCTCTTGTTGATCTGGTTCAATGTAGAATTTCCAAATTTGTGGTATGCCATGAGCCTTTCCCCAGCTAATTTTACAAGACCAGTTCGAAGCCTTCAAAGAGGACCATAACGTTTGGCTGAGAGATTCGTGTCAACTTCAGGTTGAGGTGGGGAAGGAGTTTCCATTTGTGGGGACTCTGCCTTCCAGACGATAGTTAGCCTTTTGCTGGAGTTGCTTCAGATTTGCTCAGTTTAGATGCATATTAACAGGGAAAAGGAATCTTAATCTAATTTTTGAACCACCAACGCGGAGGTTTTAGCCTTTGGCTCGTTGAACTTCGTTATAGATGATAAAGATCCATGAATATTGCTTTCCTTGACGTCCTCCGCAAGAAATCAAATTAAGGGTATGTTTAGTTGATAAAAAAGTTGGTAAAAAATATAATAAAAAAATAAAAATATTATGTAAATGTGATATATAAAAAATTTTGATTAAAAAAAATTACAAAAGAATTAATTAAATAATAAATTAATAAATTTAGTGCGCCAATCAAAGCTTAAGTAGAAAAGTTGAGGTAGTAAAAATCGACTCGAATTTCGTGCAAATCAAATTCATGCAAAGACGTATCCGATTCAAATTGCACCGCCCCCCGCCCGGGGGGGGGGTTCGTTTTTGGCATTGTGAGTAGTACAATTATGATATTTTAAATATGTGGTACTTATATTCTGCTAGCATCACCATCTGGTATTGTTGCATCACAAGGGATGTAACTCACATGTCCCACTCTATCAGACGGCTTTGAACTGATCGCACTTTTTTTAGACCACGTCTTATTTTAAATATACTCCACATGATCAGTGCAATTATTGGTTAGTCCTATGGTACTAGCCCTTGATTTCCAGTTACTTTCACCGCTGTGATTACACCACGTGTTTTCCAATCTGATTTGTGACGCTGGATTTATCTGGCCAGACATGTGATACGACTCTCTCTCCCTCTAAAATTTTCTTGTTTTTTTATCCTCTGTATACTGTGTGTCATGTGCATATAGACAATTTCCTCTCCGTTTTTTTTTTTTTTTTGTGTCTGTCTGGTTTGTTCTCATGTTTATCGTTTAAAGCATAAGGTAGCAGAGATCTAGCGAAGGAAGAGAGAACCGGTGGTTTTGAACTCTGGAGCAGCTGCGGCCATGGCAACTAGAGGGTTGGTCGTGTATCTGTTATCTGGTTTCTCTGTTGCTGTTCTATCAGTTCTCTACATCAGCAACCACCTGAATCGTGGCTACACATACTCACCTCATGTGTCATCTCTAAACAATATTCTTTTGCAATATCCCAATGGATCCGAATCAAAAATTTGGCCTGTACATCTCTCTCTCTCTCTCTCTCTCTCTCTCTCTCTCCCCCCGTGCTTAAAGACGGTTGATTTTTGCTTAACTTTCTTTTTTGGTTGGGCAGGAATTAAAGTTCAGTTGGAGAATTGTATTGGCAACAGCAATTGGGTTCCTGGGATCAGCCTTTGGAACTGTGGGTGGGGTTGGTGGGGGAGGCATTTTTGTCCCAATGCTTACTTTGATTGTTGGATTTGATACCAAGTCTGCTGCTGCTCTTTCCAAATGTATATTTCTCAAACTCTTATAATAATATATACACAAACATCTGTGCATAGCACGTACATGCAATGTTTCCTTGGTTGAAATATCCCCAGTGTATTCTACAAGAAATCTTACACTGTATACAGCAAAGAATGAAGTAATATTCCTTATGCTACCATAAGCATGGCTTCATATTTGTGTAAATTAAACAATGGAAAGTGAAAGGAATTAATGTATTGTGAAGTGCGGAAATAGTTTTTCCTTTTTCTTCTTCTTTTTATTATTTATTTTTTTCTTTTTTGAGAATTGTGATTGAGGATTGGGTTTATGTGGAATGGTTTCCAGGTATGATAATGGGGGCTTCTGCATCATCAGTTTGGTACAATTTAAGGGTGCCTCATCCGTGCAGGGAAGTGCCCATCATAGATTATGACCTGGCCCTCTTGTTTCAGCCAATGCTTTTGCTAGGTATCACCATTGGTGTGGCTTTGAGTGTTGTCTTCCCCTATTGGCTCATCACTGTGCTCATCATTATTCTTTTCTTGGGTATGTATTATTTAGCAATGATTGTTAACTTTTTTTTTTTATTATTTTTGATGTAGATCTCCATTCATGTAACCCAAGGCTATTGGTTATTGACATATGTTAAATTATTGTAGTTGTCACGTGAATTTCTCTTTAATTATTGTAGTTGTCACCTGAATTTCTCTTTCTAATTTTAATTTTGTATTCTTAACTTCTTTTAATTTCTAAAATCATTGTTAGTGATTATTTTTTTGGGTAAATCCAACCTCACCAAGTCAAATTTCATTCTTAGTAATTGTTAGTATGCTATGTGGATTCTAAGAACTCTGTATATTTCCCAATCTCTCTCTCTCTCTCACACACAATTTGCCTTGTAACGCTTTCCGTAAATATTCTGTCAATATAGGGACATCATCAAGGTCTTTTTTTAAGGGTATCGAAATGTGGAAGGAAGAGACTATTTTGAAGGTTAGTTTTTGGACCTTCCTGAATGGCCTTTGTTTAAATAATCCACTCATTGTACTTACCAGCAAAAGATTTCAAAATTTTTATTTGGAAAATGGCAAAGAAAAAACAAAAATTAGTTACCAGTTAATGAAGTAGCAGAAATTTCATATAATTAGAATTAGTTGATTCTTGCATATATAACCTTTTTTTTTTTTTTTTTTTTTGTGTGTGGTGGGATTTGCAGAAAGAAATGGCTCAGCAGCAAGAAACTGTTGTCAACTCTCGCGGTGAATGTAAGACATTCTGAAAAATTCCTAAATTTTATAAAGATAACTAGCATACCTCTTTAAGCATTCATTTCTAAAGATTGACATATTTCCTTATTGTTTTGGTATGTTTCAGTATTAATTGATACAGAGTATGAGCCTCTGGTTCCTACAGAGGAGAAAACAGCAATGGTAAGCAAAGCGTATTTTAACATCTTCTGCATTTTCAATTGTACAAATTACTGATACTAAACCTGTTGTTATTATTATTATTTTTTTTTCCCAGCAAATTTTACGTTTCAACCTGAGGTGGAAAAGGATTCTTGTGCTACTACTCGTATGGGTTTTTTTTCTACTTCTTCAGATCATCAAGGCAAGTGAACTTTCTATCTTCTCCTGGGTATACACGTACGTATGAGTAAATTTTGTGTGCATATTTGTGCCGGCATCTTGTATGTGTCGATTACAATTTTTGATAATTTTGATTGTGGATGTGCAGAATGATGTAGCAGTTTGCAGTTCATGGTATTGGGTGCTTTTCTGCTTCCAGGTATTTGAGCTCTAGTTAATTGACTGTTCTGGTCTTTTTCACTTTCTTGGTTTCTTTTTCTCAAATTTGGAGATGAACCTCAGAACCTTCAGTTCTGATTTTCAGTTTCCTATAGCACTTGGAGTCTTTGGGTATGAGTGTGTCAAATTGTACAAGGAAAGCAAGAAGAGGAGGATCTCTGGGAACACCGAATCGGTATGCGAGGCATCACTTGAATGGACCCCTATGCAACTTGTTTTCTGTGCACTGTGTGGCATCTTAGGAGGCACTGTCGGGGGCCTACTGGGATCTGGCGGTGGATTCATTCTGGGCCCACTTCTCCTCGAGATTGGCGTCATCCCCCAGGTATGATTATGAATTTTCCGATGTATGTAAAGCTTGTTTCAGTGATAATATGGGGATCCAGTTAAATATTAGTAATTTATTGCGCATATTTTATTTAGCAATTGATCAGGATTTCCAATTATTGGCCATCCATGAAAATGATTCTCTCTGTCCCTCATGAATTTCTCAATAAAGTTTTGGCGAATAAAAAGGACCACACGAACCCTGCGAGATTATAAAATCTCCTAAGGTGCTTCCAAATTTATCAATAAAACTTTGGTAAATGAAAAAGACGACACGAGTCTTGCAGCTTTCGTTTGGACCACAAAGCTCCCACATTTTTTAATGCTCTTAACGCAATGCATAGGGATTTGCATTCAATATTCTGGTTGCAAAGTTCCCAACTTTCTCTTCCACTCCACTGATTTCTGAGTAGTAAAAAAACTGAAAGCAAAAGGCAATAGAGATATTAGAAGTTATTCCTGATGGAAGCACCCAATATGATCATTTTTTCTTTCACAGGTCTCTAGCGCGACAGCAACTTTTGTGATGATGTTCTCATCATCCTTATCCGTGGTGGAGTTCTATCTCCTCAAAAGATTCCCTATTCCTTATGGTATATACTCAGCTTTTCTTGTTGCTTTAGTTTTAGAATAGAACAATTAACTAATTAATCAGCGTTCCACAATTTACCGTTATAACTCTTCATGGAAATGACGGGCGCAATAAAAATGCAGCTCTATACCTCATAGCGGTGTCTGTTTTGGCTGGCTTCTGGGGACAATGCTTGGTAAGAAAACTCGTGGCTTTTCTGAGGAGAGCTTCAATCATTGTGTTCATCCTCTCTGCTGTCATATTTGCCAGTGCTCTAACAATGGGTAAGTACGAAAAAGCAGCTCTCCAATTCTAAAAATCCATGTTTAAGTGTAAAAAAGATGAACTCTCTAATGTGAAACCTCTTTTTAACATTGAAATCCTAATTAAGGCGTTGTTTGTTTTCCGGAAATCTGTAAACAGGTGTGATCGGCATCGATACAAGCATCAGGATGATTCACAACCACGAGTTCATGGGATTTTTAGGATTTTGCAGCAGCCAATGAACGTGTGTCGGCTGTGATAGAAAGTAGAAGGAATGGAGAAGTGGGGAAGGAAAGGAATTCGTGGGAAGGCATGGAAATAAAAGGTTGGTTGTTGGCCAATGCCTCATTGACCAACAAAGAACCAAACAATGAAATTTGTTTTTCTTTTGTGCTTGTGGCTGGGGAAAGTGTTAGCTAGTCGCTAACACAACCACTACTACCCCAATTTGTTTTTTTCCTACATTGATGCAATTGATTATTCCCTCAAGATGGAAATTTCATTAGACAACTTAATGAAAAGAATGTGTTTGGGAATTTTTTTATTGGTTTCTTTGGCATCTCTTGTAGACTTGGTAGAATTACGCTATTTGCATCTGCACCTCTCTCGTGCTACTCTGTCATCATCTGCACAAATTTGATTACTTTTTTTTTTTAAGAAATAACAAAGGGGCTGAAGTATTGGTCCACGAGTGAAAGTGTCTACAACTGGTGTGAAGCATATGAAGAATACAAATCATTTGATTCGTCAACAAAGGAAGCGGTGGCTTATCATGGTAGGTGTATGTCTATTCAAATGTCAAATAAATATTTGTCTAACTAAAATGATAACATTGATTTACCAAATACCAAGTCTTCATCAGCTGCAGAAACACCGAAAATAAGACAACAAAGTGGAGGTGGAAGGATTTTTTTTTTTTTTTTTTTTTTTGGGGACAAGCTCTCTCTCTCTCTCACAGTACACACACAAACTCCTTATTTTTTTTTTTCAATATTTCTCAAGGACTAAGAAAACAAACTCGAACACTGTAGCATGAATGGGAAAAAGGTGCTATTACCAAGATCAGAAAGTAGAAAAAAAAATATTACCACTTTCCAATTTTGGAACCCTTGCTGCAATGTTTACCCATGTGGTTTCAAAAAGAATTGTTAGAAGAGCAATTTTTTTTTTCCCCTTTCATTCGGGGACATAAATTTCAAACACATTTTCTTATTTAAATAAATTAAAAAATATAATAAAATAAAAAATATTCATTGATATATTTGTTTTTTAATTTCTTAAATCTCTTAATCCTTTAACACTGACAAATCTCTTAACTCTCTAAATATTTGACAGACTAACTAAGTTGATAATAGATTGGACAAGTTACCATCGAGGTGCAATAAAACACTCATGTCTTATATTGCCTAAGTAAAGTTGAGTAAATATCATATACATAATTCAATATTATGAAGCACTCTTGTCCTATATCGCGTGACTAAAGCTAAGTAAATATCATATATATAATTCTAACATATTTCATAGTATAACATATTTTAAAGCATGTATATTCCGGATTTCATTAAAACTCTTAACATGCTTAAGCAAAAGTAATATTAGGATGAGTGACTTCTTAGCAAGTACTTATACTACATTAAGTGAGCTAAAACAGTTAATATTTTTTTACAGGAATATAAGTCATTACAAATAGTAATTCAATAATACTTGATCAAAAATATTGGGCCACCTAAGGTGCATGTCAACTGGGTAGAGTTGAGTGAAGTATCATCTATGTATAATTTGACATTTTCACAGTGCATCACATTTTAGAACATATTAAAATCAAATTTTATTGAAACCCCTTGGTTAAGCATTAATTGAGACTCAAACGAACAATATTATACTATAGGAATGTGAATAACTACAAACATAGCCTTATGGTGTATTTAGAGTGAGAATTTAATTAGAAAAAGAAAAGTAAAAATAAAAAGCAAAGATGAAAATTTAAAAAAAAAAAAGAAAGAAAAAAGGAAGGTAACATAAAATGTCAAATACATGTCCTTATTTTAAAAGATTAAAAATACAGTATAATAAAAGGCATTTATTAATATATTAAATTTTTATTTTTTTTCAATCTCACACATTCTCTCTTCTAATTTCAATCACAATTCAAATAAGAGAAAGAATATTAATTTTATTACATTCCTTTTCTTTTGATAAATTCTTGATCTATTTAAAAAGGAAATCAATCTGATAATACTGAATTTGCAGGGGTGATTGGCTTAAATTACTATATATTGGTGATGAACCTTAACCATATTAAACCAAATAAAAATAGTTTTTGGAGGTGTCCGTTTGGAAAATTATAACTTTTAGTAGTTTTTTACAATTTTTAGTAATTTTTAAAATTTTTTACTAACTTTTAACAATTTTTTATTAAAAGTTACTAAAATTTTTTGCTAACTTTTGACGTTATAAATTTTATGTGTTTTTTAAAAATAAATAAATAGATGAAGATTAATAAAAGAGAATGAGAGATTAATTATCAAAAGAGAATCTAACTTGTGAAAAATAAGTGAGGAGGATAATTTTCTTAATAATAAAAAAAATATTAAATGAGTTTCAATATTAATATTTTTTCTCCAACATTATTGAGGCCCTATACATAAATAACATAATAATAAATGGGAAGATGACATGTCAAACGCCAATTAGCATTTCTAAATTTAAGTACTAATTCCATCGGGCCAGCCTGTGCCCGCTGTGATAGTTTTGGGCCACCCTGTGGCAGATCAAGACATTCAACCGGCCCAATAATCTAGAAAGCAACTGAATGGCATGTTCGTAGATTTTGACTTGGAAAGTGGCAATTTTGATGCGTTCCCCTGTTTACGTATGCAATGTGGATTAGCGTTTAGCTCTTTTAGGGCTTACGCAACGAAGACTCGAAAATCGGGAACCAGCCACAGCCATGGTTCTCAAGTACGTCTCCTTCTTGCTCACACGCGTTCGCTTTCCATATTTCTCTCTCCATGTATATGTATGTATGTATGTACGTATATATATGTTTATATGTTCTATTGTCAATCGTCTCTCGAGCGATAAATCTAATTTTTTTTTGGATCGTATTGCTGTAGAGCTTTGAGGTTGTAGCTTTTTGATCTCTCTCGTTCGTCTATTTTGTTGGCTGAGCAAAATATGCCTCCATATACTATGAAAGAAATGAACTAATTATTAGCTATTTATGTGTATATATTACCTTTTGTTTCTGCATCTAAGAAATAAACCTGTCTATTTTGTCCTTTTTAAGGGAATTCTGGAAAATTCGTGGTGAGAATAGGCGAAGCCTTTTGTTTCCCCTTAATCGGAGGGGAAGTGAAAAAGGGTCCTCATGGGTCGGTTAGTCGGCGGGTTTGTTGGGCATGGGCCTTGGATAATTGAGCTTGAAGAATTTCCTCTGGCGGGCAGAGATTGGCCGGCAAGTGAAAAATCGGCGAAATCAGCCTACTAAGCTGGGATGGAACGGTTGCAAAAGTTATTTTTTTTCCACTGTGAATATATTTTTTTGATAAATAAGAGATAATTTTATAAATTAAAAGAAGAGTTGCCGGCGTTATGAAAATGTTAACCTACTTATTGCACAAATGAAAAATTAATGGCACGTTTTACATAATTGATTGATAATAGAATTATTCATTGTGTGAACTGTGAAAGCCACTTTCCAATTCCATAGTCTACAAGGATGTTGTGTTTTGGGTCGAAACCACTTTATCTCTTGCATACAGAGCAATGTTGTTTAGCTCCATTGCTAACGAATAAAGGGTATTATGATTGACTAGGGACATCAAGAATTGGCATAAATTTTTGGTTTGCTTTTTGTCAAATTTCTCTCAAACTTTGTATATGTTCTTTTTTGAGTAATAAAGTTTAATATTGACATAAAATACCAAAAATTGAACAATTTTTAATATGATTTATCATAAATCTTCAGTATGATGATTTGGTACTATATTATTTGTTAATTTATCAATATTATTATTTGATGACTGTTGGTTTAAGGAGTTATAACTAAATGATGTAGTGGGGGCAAAAAGTGTAATCGTGGGACACTGGATTACACGTTAGGGTTTTCAGTTTTGTGCTTTTTTTAAAAGGTCTCTTTGTTTGTATCTTCTTTCCTATTATCAACTCTTTAGTGCTCCGGTACCATATACCCTTGCGTATCCCTTAACATTAACTAGACCCCAAATACATGGGAATCTCATGTACTTGACCACCTTTTTATCCACACGAGCACAAGCACGCTCTAACAAATTTTGCACTTGATTTTGGATGGGGGGCAATGAGGTGGAATGAGGAATGTCATGCACCACTCTGATTTTATCAATCAGTGATGACAAAAATTTTCATACCCACTTTATCTGAGCCCTTCAACTTTCTTCGATCTTATTCAGTTTTATATTTTGAAGGTTCCACTCTGATTTTTTTGGACTGGTGATGATAAAATTTTTCATATCCATTATATCGGAGCCCTTCAACTTTCTTCAGTCTTATTCAGTTTTAATTTTTGAAGGTGTGTAATATCGCTGACGCAATGGGCATGTAATATCTATGTGCTTATATAGGCTGGGTGAAAGGGAGGGGCCAAGTGATGTGGGTATTTCTGATTGAAGGAAAGACCCAGACCATGATGCGGACTGTACAGCTTCCATATAAAGCTTGTGGGGAAACAATTTTTGGTTTCTGATGGCTCTCTCTCTCTCTCTCTCTCACACACACACACATTTATTTATGTTTTTGGGAGGGGGGTGAATGGAGTGATGGGTGGAGATCTATTGGAATTTGGTTGAGCAGATGGAGATATGTGAGATTGAGATGGTGTGAAAGCTTTCTACAAATGAGGACAGAGTGAATGGTAAGTGATGAGATGTGTTAGCTTTTCATTTATAGGCTGGTGATTTTGTTAAAAGGAGATGCCAAAAATCAGGAGTTAATATTTTTCATTAATTCACACTACAGTGGAAAAAAAAAGCACTACAATTATACCAAATCATCTAAAAAAGCACTACAATTATACCCGGTCGTAACTTCAGGGCCCCAGAATTAGGGGTGGAAACGAACCGAGCCGTTCGCGAGCTATTCGAGCTCGCTCGAAAAAAGCTCGGCTCGAGCTCGATTCATGAGTTAAACGAGCTTGAAATGAGCTTGATTTTTGGCTCGTTTTGGATTCGAGCTCGAGCTCGAGCCTAGAGAAGCTCGGCTCGAAAGCTCGCGAGTAGGCTCGGCTAGAATAATATATATTTTTTAATAATATTTTTATATTTTTAATAATATTTTTATTATATTTTTTAAATATATTATATTTTAAATCAAAACGACGTCGTTTTGGTTTAATCGAGCTATTCGCGAGCTTAACCGAGCCTAAATTTTTCTTTATCGAGCCGAGCTCGAGCCTATATAAAAGCTCGAATCGAGCTCGAGCTCGAGCTCAGTATAAAAAGCTCGAGCCGAGCTCGACCATGTTAAAGCTCGGCTCGGTTCGGCTCGTTTCCAGCCCTACCCAGAATTAGTCGAGATTTGTGTAAGTTGACCTGAACATATTGAGTTATAAAAAAAAAATACTATAACTAAAACACATCCCCCCTCCCCCCGGCCAAAAAAAAGGGGGGGGGGGAATATCTAAAAGCAGAACTTTCTTTTCAGTCCTTTACCAACTGGATCCTTAATACATTTAGGATGCTGTCTTTTTGTGCTTCTTCTAGTGCACAAATCACATAAATAAACTTTATCCAAACATCATCTTACTAACCTGTCTCGCAATTATTTAGGTTTGAACTATGAAGTATGAAACACAGTTATGTTTGTTTAAACAATTCCATACATTTAAAAGAATTCTTATTGGCTTGGAATTGCTAAAATTGGTGTTCTCAATGAGATGTGATTTTTAAATCCGAGAAGGCAAGAAGTGCTTTGTATCGACATTTGTGGAATTGTTTTATGTCAATGTTCAATATCGTCCCTACAATCAGCATCATGATGAACTAAATAAATGATCTTAATGTTAATTGTCCCAGGAGTACCTTCTATCTCTATTACATGCTCGCAAGCATATAATTTTTGCTTTTGAATTAAATTTTATCCATGCAATTAAAATGCATTTTGATCTGCCTTGTCTTAAAAATGTTATTTGACATTGGCATTTTAGGACAGAGCTCTGTCGTTTCAGTGGGGCCAAGATATACCCAGGGAAGGGCATCAGATTTGTGCGTTCAGATTCGCAGGTAGTTTTCGAACTTATCTTTGGGTCTGATATTATTTGGTAAACAAAAATTTGTACTGCATTTTCTTAGCTTTTCTCCATGTAATCTGGTAGGTGCAGAGTAAGTAATTCTGGATCTCATCTATTGATATACATGATTCTCTCTCCCTTGCTCCATTTAGGTTTTCCTGTTTGCCAACTCAAAATGCAAAAGGTACTTCCACAACCGATTAAAGCCTTCGAAACTTACTTGGACAGCCATGTACAGGAAGCAGCATAAGAAGGCAAGTGACTTAGTTTGATATTTTTGATAGTAATCATTTCATTTTATTTTTTGAAGTTCTTGAATGCCAGTTCTTGCCCATTTAAGTATCTTATTTCTGCTGCACTCTGTTTCCAAGAAAAAGGGGTCCTCTGATATAGTTGACTGTAAGATATCTAAATGGATAAATAGCAGGATAACTCGAACTTTAATTACATTGGTGTTCCTTGGATCCTAGGTTATGGCATTATGCTACTTCTTGTGTCCTGAATCACTAACCTAGTACTCTTGTCTGGTAGTGTTGTGGTAGAAACTTTCCCTGAGTTTTGATGCTCAGATGCAAATTTTGTGTGCCATGCTGTTTTGTTACTTGGGTTGCTTGTCCAGCTTTATTTTTGCTTCTGATCATGTTTTCTGGTTTAAGCACTAATATGTTTTTGAATGTGCGTGTTATTTTGACACATGCAGGATATTGCCCAGGAGGCTGTCAAGAAGAGGCGACGTACCACCAAGAAACCTTACACTCGGTCCATTGTGGGTGCTACCTTGGAAGTTATCCAGAAGAGAAGAACTGAAAAGCCAGAAGTACGAGACGCAGCCAGGGAGGCCGCACTCCGGTGAGTTCTCCATTTTATACCTAGTTAATGAATTTGTGGAAGTTTATGAACAATGCTCTTATAGTGTGCTGTATATGGTTTCCAGAGTTTTCTTAATTGAATTTTATTATGGTGTTTTTTTTTTTTTTTTGGGGGTTCTTATGCGTTGTTGTCTTATTCGTCTTGTGTAGTGAAATTAAAGAGAGGATTAAGAAAACAAAGGATGAAAAGAAGGCAAAGAAGGCAGAAGTGATGTCTAAGACCCAAAAGTCTGGAGGCAAAGGCAACATCGCTAGGGGATCAAAGGGTCCTAAGCTTGGAGGGGGTGGTGGGAAGCGTTGAGCTTTCCAGTTTCTCTATAGTTACTTCTGCAAGATCATATTTTGGTAGGGTGTTTGATGCTTTTCAAGGTTTTATTTAACGATTTTATTTGTTATGTTAGCAAAATTGTGATATTGTACTTTCTGTTCTACAATACCAAGGCACTGAAAATGTCTTCAATGGTTATACATTTCTCTTATTTAAATTAGAATTATCAATTTACTTTTTATTATGTTTGGGTTGCTCTCTTTCTTAGCTGCTATTTTTGTAGTGATGGTAGATGGGGCAGTGATACTAACACTTGCAGGTAAGCAAAGCAGAACTTCCTCAAATCACTAGCAACTAAAATTTCTCATTTCCTCTTATGTGGCTCGGCAGTCAAATCAACAGCTATTCATTTGGGTTGATATTCTTCTTCTTCTTCTTCTTATTTTGGTGGTAGGGCATATTTTTTGGGGTAATTACATTCTTTCTAGTTTAAAAATCAAAACTTGACTTTTTGGATTAGAGTGCAAAATTAACGGATTGTGCCTCGTGAATTTAAATTTATTGGAAGAAAATGCTTTCTGTAAAAGTATATAAAAGTATATTTTTACTTATTTTGAATGTTAAAATGAAATATCATTTTATTTTTTAAATAAGTTCAATAAAAAAAATGAATCTACAAATTTGTTTTCATTTTTTTTCTCAATAATATTTTGAAACAATTGCTTTAATGGTATACAATACTTAAATCTAATTAAGTTTACTAGATTTTATATTTTAATTTTTTTTAAACTAAGAAAGAATCATGTGTTTGCGGGCACCTCATGGGTAAAGTCTAATTATATATATATATATATATATATGCATATATATTTGTGGGGTAAAGTGAAAACTGAAATTTTGTTTTAGGCCTGGAAGATGAGAAAAATAGCCCCTGTAAACCCTTGGGGTTGGTCTAGGGCTTGAGGGAGTATTTTTCACAGGGTTTGCTTGGGTTCGATTCCAATGGCCACCCACCACAAGCGTAAGTTTGTGACTTATCTGGTCGGCGGATTTGTGGGGTATTCGTCTGCTCTCGGTTTACCGGTCGGTTACACGGTCCGTTGAGAACTGTAATAAATCGGTCGGGTTTCGGGTCACAAAAAAAAAAAAATAGTCCCTGTATTACTTAAACATTTATTTAATTTTATTTATTTATTAAGGAAAGAATAAATACACTGCGAAAATACATTTCTTTTTTAACAAGAGAAAAATGAACTAATACACAAATAAATTATATGCAGTAATAGAGTTTTTACCGTCTGAAATGCTAAATATATACAGAAAAGATATTGGGAAATTCAATTCAAATTGCTTCAAATTTTTTTTAATAATTTTGTAAATAATTTAATGAAGAACTTGTTTTAATATCTATTTCCAATTTTCTATTACCAAAAATGGAAAGCCGTCTCTAATGAGCTAGATTAATCACAAATTTTATGGACTTCCACCACCATCAACTATTAACAGGTATGCCAATTAATCAAAGATTGCGTTTGGAGTAAAAAAAGGTGAAATGTGTTTGGAATAAAAAAAATAAAATAAAATAAAATAAAGTGAAATAAGTTATGAGTTTATAATTCGTGTAATAAGATAAAAAGTGATTAATTTTTAAACTTTTTTAAGTTATTTTTTCAAAATTTTTTAACACTCAAAACGGAGCAAAAAAGTGGTTTCTCTGTCGACTTAAAGGAACACTCCATGCATAACAGCAAATTAAAGCACGAGGCAGCTTTTCAGATAAACCCTTTTTTTTTTTTTAATCTTTTATTCTGTTATTTTTTTATCATTTTTTTAAATTTCAGCTCATTTTCATTAAAAGGCTAATGATATAATTTTTTTTGAGTTTCGTTATATTAATTTTTCTTCATTCATTTTTGAATTGTAATTATCTCAATAGTTATTACAAATTGTGTTTATATTTTTAATTTTTAAATAAAAATAAAATTTAAAATTTTAAAAAAATAAAAAATAACAGACCCAAAGTTCTTTTAGGAAAGAAGTTTTCGTTAGCTTTTTTCAAAAGCAGCTTTTCTGGACCATTGTAAAATTGTACTAGCTACAGGGAACAACTACTGAAAAAGTAACTGAGAACTTTTTACTTGTCCCGTTTCAGAGTAAAAAAAAAAATAAGATAAAGTAAAATAAAATGTAGTTTGAGATTGATTTTAACGTCTTTTTTTTTAATAAAATTGTAAGAATGATTTTTTAAATTTGTTCTCACGGATTCAAAAAAATTCACAAAAAATAGCGACAATGGTACTCGTTTAAAAACTTTCGACACAAAAATATGATTATATAAAAAATTTACACATTCAGTTAATCTACTTCCAGATTTTTTATTTTTTTAACAAAATATTAGATTTTTTTGAAATTCGTAATGACGAAAAAATTAGAGGTAGAAGGGTTGTTAAAGATTTATAGAGGTTTATAGAGATTGTTCATTTGACCAAAGGGGCCTTGATATAACAATTATCATTCTTACATGTCCAAACGGGGCCTTGATATAACAATTACCATTCTTACATGTCTCACTGATTTTCCATCAATCGGTTTTTTTTTTTTTTTCTTTTGTTTGTTTGTTTTTTTTTAATGGGTCAGTTTTTCATCGATCTTTTGTTTGAATTTGAATCTTCGGTAAGTACAGTTAGACTTGGGGGTGCTGATGTGAGCCCATAACAAACCACACCAAACTTTCTCTTCAAGATTTGACTAATTACACTTTACGGTCGATCAATATTTAAAATTAAATTTACTTTTCTTATGTGAAAATATTATTAATTAACATTAACTCCTATCAAACGAATTGTTAAAACTTAGGTTTGTTTGGTTGACAAAAATATGACATAAAAATGATGTGTGAAAAAAATTTAATTGGAAGAAAGTAAAAGAATTAATTAAAGTTTGTGACTTTTGATGTCACCAAACAAGTCCTTAATTAAAAAATATCAAAATAATTAAAATTCAAGTATCTTTTGTATTTTACTTTTTCCCA
The DNA here is from genome assembly GCA_019916065.1 of Vitellaria paradoxa. Classification (NCBI taxonomy): domain Eukaryota; kingdom Viridiplantae; phylum Streptophyta; class Magnoliopsida; order Ericales; family Sapotaceae; genus Vitellaria; species Vitellaria paradoxa. The sequence continues at coordinate 7,594,096 of CM034234.1, forward strand.
TCATACATATTCCTCAATTTTATTTACAATTTTCTTTTCAAAAATTTTCAGTTTGTTTTACTTTTTTTTAATTACTTTTGAAAATTTTAGTAAAAACTACCTGGCAGATATGTATTGAGGCCCCGTTTGAGACATCAAAATCTATCAAAACTTTTTTTTTGGTAGGTAAAATCTATTAAAACTTATTAATTTTAACTAATTTTTTATATTTTTTTCTAATTAAAATTTTTCACATATTATCTTTATGTCACATCATTCTATTTTATTATACTTTTTAACTAATTTTTTGTCAATTAAACACTCCGGATTAAAAATAGAATCGTAATAATCCCCGCATGATGAATTCGGTGGTTAAGAGTTCGGACTGTCTGGTTAAGAATTCGGTGGTCAAAAATAGAATCATAATGTATCTTCGTAATCATGCGGCCGTAGTTAGCATCCATCTCCTATTTGCCAGCCCTCTCCTCGATCTCCACTCTTCTAATAGATTACTAGTGGTATAGCCCACGCTGCGACCAAAATATTAATGAATCAAAGAGGATGATGACAATAGGAACAGCTAATAGCAATAACATTAGGCGTACAAGAGTTGCTAACAATAGCTAACTTTTAACTGTTACAAATATTGTCAAGTCTCCAACCTAAAACCTTACTTCTAACTAAGAGATAAATTACAGAAACCAAATTTTACAGCTAGGTAGCTAGCAACCTTAATTTCAAGGATGAGAAGTTGGCTGCAGAACAGTACCCCAGTAAGGTGAGGCCATCGCCGGAATATTGAATTCTTCATCGTGATCAACAATGAACGCATAGTTTCCCTCGGAAGTCTGCTGCTGCTGATGGTGATGATGATAAGGAGTTGTTCCCACAACAGCTGGCTTGCTGGAGCTCCGATTACCAACCGACGTGCTCTCCACTGTCTCTTTTTCACCGGAGATAATCTCTGTGTAACCGCCGGAGACGACTTGATTCTTGGCGGTCTGGTCCTTGAGCAAAGCTTTCAATTCCAAAACCTTAATATTAAGAGCACCATGCATGGAGCTAACGTTTTTAGAAGAATGTGAAATAAGGTATAAAAACATGCAAATACTTATGTTAAGAAATAAATAAATTACATTAATTCAGTGCTATTGTATTTTACCCTAAACCTCAATTTGATTTAAATCATCTCATTTTATCTTGTATACTGTTCTACTTTAATCTGTCCTTCCTTTATTTATAGTTAATAAAATGTTACAGAAAATATTATATATCCATTTTATTTTCAATTAATAATTTTTACAAAATGAGATAAAATTTGACCGGAATAAAATGTAAGAGTATTAAATATAATTTAGTCAAATATATATATATATATATATATATCTGGGTGTGCAAACACAAATACATGTAATATTACATATTGAAATATAGAGCAACCATTATTGGGTATTTGATCGGTAAAAATTTGGTTAAAAAGTATAATATAAGTACAAAAATTTGATGTAAAAATAGTAGGTGATAAAATTTAATTAGAAAAAAATATAAAAATTAATAAAAATTAATAAATTTTAATTGATTTTTATCGACCAAACAACTCAAACAGGGTTCAGAATTGGAAAACAAAAGACAAGTATGAACATGTCATTACACTTGAATGCAAAGAGAGAGATGTATTAATGGTTTGTTTGTTCCAAAGATGCAATGCTCAAATGAGAGAATAACGAACCTCTTGTTGTAGCTTGTGCTTGTCCCTTGAAACGAGGTTAAATTGGTGTTTGAGAGCATGGTAAAGGTCCTCAAGCTTCTTAGCCTTCCACCTAGCCCGCCTGTTCTGGAACCAAATGGCGACTTGTCTGGGCTGCAGTCCCACCTCCCGAGCCAACTTCATCTTCCTTTCAGGCTCCAGCTTTATCTCCTCCTTAAAACTGCTCTCCAATGACTCCAACTGCTCACTTGTTAGTCTCTTCTTCTTCCTCTTCTTCTTCTCCTCCTCCTCTTCCTTACCATTGCCATTATTGCTTTTCTTTTCCATTATTCCACCACCCATTGCTTGTAATTCCTGGCCCACCATTAGTGGATACTTCATCATCTCTAAACCTGCTAAAAAGCATGCAATAATGTATATATCGAGTTAACTTGGAACGCAAAGGCATAGAGATCAAGGGAGGAGCTATTTTTTTTTTTTTAAACTTGGGCCGTGAGTTATGTATTAAATTGAGCAATAGCTGAATATTAAACCGAAGTATTTAACTAGATTATGACTAAATATGATTGGATATTAAATTGGATTATTAGATTAGAATATTATATACCATTGTTGCTTGAAAAAAATTTAAACCAAAATTTTACCCAAACTGCAAGCCATGGTAGCCCTAATTACATACCTCTGCCCATGATCGAGATCAATCAGAAACCCAAGGTAAGTAGAGAAGGCTACTACTGGGGCCGATTGGATTACTCCAAAATCTCTAAATTTTTATAAATTTTTATAAAATTTAAATTTTTTATTCAAAACACAAAGTATAACACCATAATTTTATAAATTTATACTACTTTATATAACTCTAAATATACACGTAGGTTACCTGGGTAGTGGAGGTAGTTGTAGTTGCAAGGGAAGCTCGAGGAATTCTGTGGCCGAGCAACAAAAGGAGGTCTTAGCTGGTCAACAATAGTCCAATCCTCCATATTTTGGGTCTCCTTTGCGCTCTCTCTCTCTCTTCACTTGGAGTTGGATTGAATCCAAAAGCACCTGACTATAATTTATGGCTCTAGCCCTTGCTCGAGTTCGAGGGGGTTGGACCACAAACACAGAGAGAGAGAGAGAGAGAGAGAGAGAGAGGGGAGGTAGGGAAGGTGATGTTAGGTTAGGCTATCCCCTGTGAGCTAGCTAGGTTAATTTACACAAGCAGGGTGCATTGGGTGCAACGCAGAGTGAAACCGAGAAGAGATAGTACAAAGGTTCTTCTGCTTCGCTTTCGGGTGCAAAAACAAACAGTGAACAGACAGTGAGGGAGCGAAAGGAGTGGTGTTGGGTTTATAGGAGACGGTGTAGACCACCATGATGGTGATGATCAAAACACTGGTCACCAATGGTCCCCTCCCCCCCTCCCCCAACTCCCCTTTTCTCCCTCACTGTAAGTTCGGCCTTTTTAAATAGATTGGCTGAGTCCAAAATGGAAACAGTGCAAGGGTGGTTGGCTTGTAAAAGTGGCAAGCGACATGCAGTCAAACGGTATCTCTCCTATTACACTCGTTAGTATGTGAGGACAAAATTTAAAGGTTCTGGGGAATCTGAGAATGAAATAGAGAAATTATAGACACATCTGTGTGGCATTTTTTGGAACTTATTTTTAAGGTTGCTAGCTCCTTCAATTCTCAAAAAATGACACTTGTAATGGTGAAAAGTGGAAGAAATTAAGTCAAAGAAGGTTAAAAAGGCTGAAGGAAATTAGAGTTTTTTTTTTTGCCAGTTTATCAAACGGGAACTAAGGCTACATTTGGTAAATAAAAAGATCAACCTCTACAATTTTTGTTCTACTGTTTACAATTTACTTTTGGCAAAAATTTTGTACTGGGTAAAAATTTGTAAAGTAAAACAAAAAAAATGTTAAAGAAAATTGGTGAAAACCGGTGATTTTGTGTATGATAAGTTTTTTTTTTGTGTTTGATAAATTTTGATGAAAAAAATTATAAGAAGAAGTTTGTGTTTTTGATATTACCAAAAGCAACCTATATCCCTTAATCTCTCGCCACTTTATTTTTAATTTTTTTGGTCATAATATAAGAATATATATTTGAGTTAAATTTAACTTAGCTGAATGTCTTCTACATACGCATGAAAGAACATTTGAATTGAATATATGTACGTGTGGATAGCAAACACTGCAGACACACCGAGGACCAAGCCCATTTTGGGGGAGAGAAAGAGAGAGAGAGAAAGAGAGAGAGGGGCAATGACTGAGTTGTCCTTTGTATTAGATTGGCGTGTTTAGTTATAAACTTGAACCTGCCACAAGCAAGCCACATTTACGTAAAATGGTTGTTTGGAGTAAAAAAAAGTGAGATAAATTGTAATTTAGAGAGAATTTGTAATGCGTGTAGTGAAAAAAAAATTGATGTGATATAAAATTAATAGAAATTTATAAAATTTTTTAAAATTTTTTAGTAAACTAAATGAACCCAAAGTGTGTGAATGAAAAGGAAATATCAGTCGCTTCCCTCTTTCAGACTCGCACAAAGCCTGCATGCCAACGCCTGAGGAGAGGACACTTATACTATGTATAATTGAATTTACAGGCGGCGCTGGACAAGGACCTGAGCTCTGCTCAGAACTAATGACTCCTTGCATAATATTTCCATCCAAATTTAAAAGTATATTTTAACGTCAAGGCATAAAAATATACAAACGTACAACTTCTGTCAGGTCAGACCTTAATTAATTATACTTGTTTGATAGTTGGGATTCAATGACATCATCAACAAGTAATGACTCCGTTTGGAGTTAGACAAAATAAAATAAAATCTTATAAATCTCTATAAATACAAATTACGAGACAGTAAAATATAAATTCTTTACTCACTACATGAATTATAAGATATTTACTTTTACAATTTTATTTTATTTTATACTTTTATACAATTCCAAATACACTCAATATTTTTGGATATAGTATGTTATTTATTTATTTATTTATTATTATTATTATTATTTTGATATAGATAGTCTGTTAGACACAATAAAATTTACTAAAAATCGGCCATCTCTAAAAATTTCTATTATATTTTTACACTTTCTTATTATATTGAAGTTCAAAAAAAAGTTCAATACCTTCTAAAAAAAAGTCGATAACTGGAATTCGGTTAATCAAATAGTAAAAATTTTTTTGTTATTCTCACCACAAACTCCCAAACTACCGAATGACACCAACTGTGACTAATTTCTTTTGAAATCGTTCTGACGAATTGTAAAAACCGTTTGGGTACCTGCGTGGAAGGATAATGAATAAAGCATAATAATTTAATACCGTCTAAACAGTTCGCACCAAGCCGTTTCGACAGTTTGGCACAACCAACTTCTGTTCAAACAGACCGTTATAAACCGTTCCAACCGTTTGGCAATACCAACTTCCGTACAAACAGACCACCATAAACCGTTCTGATGTCAGTGGCATTTCGGATTCAGTTTGATCTGCAAAGAAACCATGACTAATATAAAATTTTGAAACTGTTCAAACGAAAATCCAATCTGTTGGAACAATAATCTTACTGTTCATCTCTAAAAAATACGATTCGAGATGTATACACCAAGCACCAAAAATTCCTTATACCACATTTTCGCTATTTTTTGTTATTTTTTACTACTCCAAATGGACCTGTAATTAGTGAATTATGGCATGCGACTTTACAACAAAAATATGCCACTTGAGAGTGATATTGTAAATTTTTATTTTAAAGAATATACCATTCAATAAACTTACAAAAGATCAAAATAAATAGGTTAAAACTCACAAAATAAGCAATTCAATCAAAACAATAGTGGACGAAGTGGGAGCAATTGCCCTACCCACCTAAAGAAAAAAAAAATGAGACTTAAAATTTATTATTTTTGTACATATTAACTTAGAAATCGAACTTATGCGTGCCTTAATTAATTTTTATTTCTTTTTTTTTATTTTTAGTCACTTAAAAATTATATTTTTATTTTCACCAACCCCTGAATCTAACTCTAATGGTCCCTTAACCCAAAGGGTTAATTTAACCGGTAAAATCTTTAACTTATTTCTTAGTGATCATTAGTTCGAGTGTTCTCAAAGCCAATTGATGGTCTACCCGATCATTAACTTTAAAATCCTAAAGATTAGTTAAAAGTGCACAACCAGACACTTTGAATTATCGAAAAAAAAACTGATGGCCCCTTATTCAAACACAACACATGATGAGGGAAATTCTCAAACCCAGTTGAAATGATGAAAATACCCCTCAACGATAATAAAAATATTCCAAGAGATCGAACTGACTTACCGAACCGGCCGTCCGAACCAACCAACCGAGCTACTGTGGCGGGGCTGATTAAGTTGATCTCCACAGCACGAGCTACTTGGTGCCGAGCTAAATTTGGGCGTGCATATAAAATCTTCACGATTGTGATCCCGAAATTTGCGCCATAATTGCTGATCCAGAATCATTAACTTAATTAAGAGATCCCGGGATTGATACAAATATTACACTTTCCTTATCCAAATAGGGAAGTTACTGCAAATCAGGGAAGAATCCTACTTTGTTTCTATCTTTGAATTAACAAATCATTTCTATAAATAATGGAGGAGATCTTTATGACAAGTACGTTACTTTTGACCCTACCGTTATTCTGTCAAAATTTACCTGAACATTATCTAACTTGACCATCAGAGGATCTTTGGTAAGCACCACGCCAGTGTCCACGTTAAACAGGTTTCTCTATTCGGATTGGATCGCTCGTTAAGGAATCTGGATCAAGGGCCACAAAATTTTATGATCATCAGTTAGCGTTGTTTGTGGGAACGACATTTTGTTCCATTTTTTCATGGTCCGTACTAGATCTGGTGTACAAACTCATCAAGATTAGTCAATCTCATCAATGGAGAATCAGACTCAAGGCGACGACAAAATCACAACAATAAAAATACAGTTTGTAGGAATGGTTGTAACTTTGCAGGCAATCATAGAACAAGCCAATCGTTTGGCTCAAGCTCCACTTCCAAAGCAACAAGATCCACCTAACGACCCACGCAATGGTGGAGTGATCCATAATGACGGTGAGGAAGGGATTGTTGGTGAAAACAAATGAAGACTAGACCTTTCTCGACGAAATGATATGGTAGCAGACGACAGGATGCACAGCGAATCAGTCCCACGTCGAGTGATTATGGAACCAAAAAGGATGGACAACACAAGGATGGTTAAACAAAAATTTAGCGTTATGCAGCCCAGATCGATGGGGCCATGGCAGCAGTGAGGAATTCCAACGTTATAGAGGATATAATTGATAGAACTGGGACCCCATTCACCCCTGCAGTCGAGCCCTATGATAGTTCGAAAGACCCAGTAGATCATCTAGACATGTATAACTCAGCCATGCACTTTCATGCAGTTCCTAACTAAATCAAATGCCGAGCATTCTCCATCATCTTGAAGGGACCCACCCAAGCTTGGTTTAACAAAATTAAGCCTGGGTCGATTGAGAATTTCAAGCAGCATAGTAAGCAGTTTGTTTTACACTTTATTGGTTGACAGCGGCAAAAGAAACCCCTTGCCCACTTGCTGATGGTTAGGTAGGGAAAGGACGAATCCCTCTGGGAGTATGTCAATCGATTCAACTGTGAAAAGCCCACCTCTAAGAAGCCCACCAAGGAGGAGTCCATATAGGGGGCAGTAAGCTCAGCAGCCCATAGGGGAAATATGGGTCATAGCCGAAAAGGTTCACAGAAGGAAGTGAATCTTCCTCAGCAAGGAAAAATGTGCCAGAGAACTTAGAAGAGATTAAGAGGTGATGACCACAGGTTAGCCGATCCAAAGGGCAAAGATAGAAACGGCGCAAATCACCTTTATCGAAGATGAAGCTTTCGAGTTATGTCATCCGCACGATGACCCATTGGTCATATCAACTGTTGTAGCCAGCTTCTAGACGTGGAGAATATTGGTGGACAACAGGAATTTGGCGGATATTCTTTACTAGAGAACAATTGAAAAAATAAACATCGGAAGAAAGAAGCTACATTTAATCTGCTCATCGTTAATTGGTTTCGTTGGAGATCGAGTTGAGCCGGTTGGTGCTATTACCCTTCCAGTCACTTTAGGGTTCGAGCCTACCCAAGCAACCAAGATGGTAAATTTCTTGCTAGTCAACTGCCCTTCTGCTTATAGTGCCATACTCAATAGAGGAGCTTTAAACTATTTTAAGGTAGTCACATCAACCTATCACCTCCGGCTTAAATTCTCGACTGAGCATGGGATCGGTTGTGTAAAGGAAAATCAAATGACCACTCTAGAATGTTATGTTTCGTCTCTCAAATGATACATTGACCTGGAGACATCAATTGTGGAAGAGATGGAAGTCGGGGATAAGGAAGAAGTTAAAAGAGGAGAACCCGAAGATGATTTGGAGGTGGTCATGATAAGAGATCCCAAGCTAAATAGGATTGTGAAAATCGGAGCCTCTGTCAGAAGATGATTTGGAGGTGGTCATGATAGGAGATCCCAAGCTTAAGAGAATTGTGAAAATCGAAGCCTCTGCAATGAAACAGCAGAAAGAAGACCTTCGGGAGTTTTTGAAGCAGAACTCGGACATAATTGCTTAGTTGCATGAGGATATACCTGTTATAGATATAGAAATAATGGCCCACCATCTTCACATTACTCTAGGGGTTCGACAAGTCAAGCAGAAAATGAGGAGCTTCGCCCTTGAGCGGAATGGAGCAATGGTTGAAAAAACAAAAAAGTTACTCAAGGCCAAGTTCATCAGAGAGGTACACTATCCAACATGGCTCTTTAATGTAATGATGGTCAAGAAATCCAATGAAAAATGGAGGATGTGTGTAGACTTCTCTGACCTTAACAAAGCTTGCCCCAAAGGCAGCTTTCCTTTCCCGGTGATTGATTTACTGGTCAACTCAATGACCGAACATCAGGTACTCTCTTTCATGGATGCTTTTTTAGGTTACAAGCAAATCCAAATGCCTAAGTAAGACTAAGAACATACAATTTTCATCACTGATCTAGGTCTATACAGCTATGATGTCATACCGTTTAAATTGAAAAATGCTAGAGTAACATAGTAGAAATTGATCAATCTAATGTTCAAATCACAAATCGAGTGTAACGTGAAGGTCTATGTTAATGATATGCCAGTAAAAAGTAAATAGACCTCTGGTCATGTAGCAGACCTGGAAGAGACATTCAACACCCTAGGACAGTTCCAGATGAAACTGAATCTAACGAAATGCGCTTTTGGAGTTACCTTTAGAAAATGTCTTGGCTTTATGGTGTCGAGCTGAGGTATCGAGGCAAAGCCAGAGAAGGTCCATGCAATCTTGGAGATGCAATTCTCTTAGATAACGAAAGAAGTTCAGATGCTGGCAAGACGTATTGCCGCCCCTAATAGATTCATTTCGAGGTCTTTAGATAGGTGTCTTCCATTTTTTAAGGTCTTAAAAAAGGCATTCGAGTAGATTGTCGAGTGCGAAAACGCCTTTCAATAGCTAAAACATTATCTGAGAGTGGTCTTTTTACTCAGTAGGATCGTACTTGGAGAGTAGCTTTACTTCTATCTGGCGGTATTAGCCATAGCAGTCAGCTCGGCATTGGTAAAGGAGAAAGATAGTGTTTAGAAACTAGTATATTACACTAGCCGAGCACTTAAGGGGTAGAAGAACGATACCTTAGGATATGATAGCTTGCTTTTACATTGGTAACAGCAGCTCGGAGGCTTAGGGCATACTTTGAAGCCCACACTATTGTAGTCTTAACTGACCAACCCTTGAAGAACATCCTTCACAAGCTGGAGACCTCGAGAAAGCTGGTTAAATGGTCAGTTGAGCTCAGTCAATTCAACATACAACTAAAAGACAAGAATTAGCTGACTTTATTACAGAGTTCACAGATACCCCTGAGGTTTCTTCCGAGAAAGATACTCTTGAATAGGTATGGCTCTTAAATGTAGATGGTTCATCAACGCAGGAGGCAAGTGGGGTTGTTATCGTGTTGGTTTCCCCGGAGGGTTACAAAATTGAATATGCTTTACGCTTTGATTTTTTAGCTTCTATTAATGAAGCAAAATACGAGGCCCGGATATCCGACCTTCAGATTGCCCAAAGAATGGAGGCAGATTAAATTATTTTGTACGGAGTGACTCTTAACTAGTGGTAGAGTATGGGGAGAATATGAGGCTAGAAAAGATAGCGTGGTGGAATATAGTCAAATAGCAAAAGACCTAGTTAAAAAATTTTCTAAAATAACGCTGGAAAATGGTCCATAAACAGCATAATGAGGAGGCTGATCGACTGGCTAGGATAGCTTGTTCGAGGGAGTGAGGCTCAAATGTACCAATGGAGGTTCTCAATTCTCTGAGCATTCAGCTGGCTGAGGTACAGCAAATTGAGGTTGAAGGCGCGTGGGCAAAACCAATCAAAGATTACCTAGAAAGAAGGATTCTTCCTGATGACCAGAATGAACAAAAGAGAATCAATATCGAGCTACGATGTATGTGTTGTTAAATGGTGTTCTTTATAGAAAATGTCATATTATGTTGTTGTTCTGTTGTGCCAGCAAAGAAGAGGCGGATTACATCTTGAGAGTAATTCATGAAAAGGTTTGTGGTAATCACTTAGGATGGAAGACATTGGCTAAGAAAGTCCTACGAGCTGTGTATTACTGGCCGACCACTGAAAAAGACACCTAGAGTTTAGTGAAGAGGTGTGACAAATGTCAGAGCCATTGGCCCTTTACCCAATAAGAAATTGACATTGTTGGTCCCTTTCTCTTAGGCAAAGGACAGAAAAATTTTGCTATAATAGCTATTGATTATTTTACCAACTAGGTTGAAGCTAAGGTTCTGCCAAGCATAACAGAACAAAATATGCAAAAATTCTTATGGCAAGAGATCATTTGCAGGTTTGGTATTCCGAAGGTAGTGATGACTGATAACGGGAAGCAGTTTGAAAGGCGGTTGTTCAATGAACTGTGCGAACAGCTCAATATTAACCACCACTATTCGTCTCCTGAGTATTCTCAAGCTAACAGTCAAGTAGAGGCGACCAACAGTTCTCTTTTGAAGATTATTAAAACTAGACTTAAAAAAGCAAAAGAGTTGTGTTCAGAAAAACTACTGAGCATATTGTGGGTTTATAGGATGACTGAACGAACCCCTACTGGCCATAGCCCATTCATTTTGACATTCAACACAGAGGCTGTGATCCAGGTTGAAATTGGGTTACCCAACTTGAAGGTCGAGCTCTACAGTTAAGAAGCAAATGAGAAAGCATTAAAGGTTGACTTAGACCTACTGGAGCAAAAAAATGTTGTAGGTTGTTGTTCGAATAATAGCCTATCACCAGATAATGAAGCAATACCACAGTAGGAGGGTCAAGCACAAGAACTTTAATGTTGGAGATTTGGTTCTCAGGAAAGTAAACCAATCAACAAGAGATGTTCGAGAAGGAAAACTAGGTCTGAACTAGGAAAGACCCTACATTGTGGCCTCCTGCATAAGGAAAAGAACCTATTGGCTTAAAGACTCCAATGGAAGAACTCTACCTCACCCATGGAATAAGGAGCATTATTATGCTTAAAAATAATTATAAACTCTTTTCTTTTTACGATTGAAATTGTAGTTCTTGGATATTTAATGTAGTTATCTCTCAGAAAGGCTTTCGACATATGTTGTTGTGTTATATAATATAACAGGTCAACACAGACAAATTAGATAACTTAAAGAATAACTAACTGAAGGAAACCTGCCCGCTAGGCCAAAAGAGCCTAAAGGGCAGGTCGACAGCTTAGTCGATTCGAAAGCGGTCGATCGACAAAGGAAAACTACCTGCTAGGCTAAGAGAGCCTAAAGGGCAGTTCGATAGTTTGGTCAGGTCGAGAGCGATTAAATGACAAAGGAAAATTACTTGCTAGGCCAAGAAAGCCCCAGGGGCAGGACGACAGCTTAGCTGGCCCGAGAGTGGTTGATCAACAAAGAAAAATTATCTACTAAATCAAGAGCCTAAGGGACAGAATGACAGCTCAGCTGGCTCGAGAGTAGTCGACCGATAAAGGAAAACTATTCACTAGAACCTGAAGCTCAGGTCGATAGCTCAGTCGACCGAAAATGATAGACCAATGAAGAAAAAGATGCCCGTTAGAAAGCCAAAGGGGCAGATTGAAAATTCAAAGGAATGTGATAAGTAAGATTAAATGGGGAACCAACTAAAGCTCAGAAGGAATGAAAGGAACAGATAACTGCTCACATATATTAAAAAAAATTATTGAACGTAACTTACCACTTCCTTTAGACTTAAAGTGGCTCAAGTGAGGTAGTTCCGTAAGTAGGACGATTAAACTTTAATCAAGCTCAGGTACCTTAATTACTTTAACGATTCATACTCACATACACATTATATGAAAAGCTAAACAAAGACGCAGGTTATAAGAAAAATATATCACATAGTATATAAAGTAAGATCATATCGTGATTCAATTACAATCAGAAGGCCAAAGTGCCAATAAAGTTTACAAAACAAAGGTTCGAAGTATGATAAAATAAAGGAAAGAAAAGTGGGAAACAAAAAGTGAACATCAATCTTGGTCGTTGGTTTCTCGGTCCACCTGAGACTGCTCAGAACCAGCCACCTCCCCTGCACCCTGACCTTCTTTAGCTCTCTCATTGAGTGGAGTTCTAGTAGCAGTTCCCTCGATGAATATCACTTCAGAAAGATCGAGCTTAGGGTGGAGCTTCAGGACTTCGACTTTAGCGTCTTCCAATTCATCCTAGAAGGCCTCGGCCAGCCATTCTTAAGCGTGGTCACTCTCTTTGAAGTCCTCGGTGGCTTTGGCCTTCAGCTCCTTGATCTGGCCTTTAAGCGCTTCCAACTGCTTTACCAGTTCTTAACCCTCTGATTAGCCGAATCTTTTAATTTTGTTTCAATAACCAAGGCTGAAGAAAGATTACTGGAACTCTAGAGAGCCTCATCCCCAGCTACGAGGCCCTAGTCTCACTCCAAGTTGGCCGCTTGAACCTCGACACAAGCCTTTCCCATCTTCTCTTCCGACGCAAAAATCCGAGCAAAGAGATGCTCGTTTTTCCTGGTTTCCTGAAAGAAGTTGCGGTTTGAGCTGAGATATCAGGTCCCAAGCTCAGTCGACCAAAGCATGACCTAAAAGTTTAAAAGCTATACTTAAGGCAAGCATCCAATTAAATACTTAATGGATAGAGGTCGAGTAGCTATACCTCGGCGAGGTCATGAGCGATATTTTTGGCCAATCTATCTCGTGGGCTTGGGCCAAATCAGCAGGGGTAATGATGCCCTCCATTCGCTTGATGGCCAAGGTGGGTTCAACCATGAGATTGGACGGCTTAGCTGGTTCAGAAAATGAAAAGGCAGCTTCCATTTCGACCCAATCTTAGGGAAGTCGTCCGCTAGAGCAGCATCCAATGCGGCTAAAAAACCAAGAGAACCAACACCAAGAGGTTGCTCTTAGACAAGAGTTGCTAGTGACACCTGGTCCAAGGGGTCGGTCGGGGGTGCATTCTTCTTTAAGAGGCCAGAGCTCACTATCTTAATCCTCTTGGTGGGCCTTGGCTCTGATCCCGATGACCTCTTAGGTGACTTTTTGTATTTCTCCTTGTTGAATTTCGTGTCATCTGAGGATAAGGGAAAGTCAGCAGCCGCGATGTTAGAATTTGTAATTAGACAAAAGGGAATTAGTAATAGGAAAGAAAGCAGAAAGCAAAATCATAAAAGAACTCACTCCTATCGCGTTCAATCTTTAGGGCTTCTAGGCTCGGTTTAGGACCAAGCATGTGCTCGGCTAGACTCTCCGCTGTCACCAAAAGGCTATAGCGGTGGTCGGGGTAAGTTTGGACAAGCAGGATCCTCCCAAGCTAAGCATCAGACAGTTGGGATTGAGCTTTGGTTGGAAAAGGTAGTGACATGAGATTAAGACAAAATCAACTAAAAGAATATGATCTAGCTAGAATTTGACTCAAGAAAGCAACATACCCCATTTGCTCAACCAACCCCAAGCCAGGGGCACCAGATCAACTTATCTTCCTCGGTCTCCCAAGAACAAAATTCCCAGCCATCCCCATACACGAAAAAGAAGTTTTCCTTCCAGTGTTTGACAGATAAGGGATAGCCTTCAACCAAATTAAATTCCTTCACCCGAGCTGAACAATAATACCAACCCTAGTCGGACTTGACCACCCTATAGCAATACAAGAACTCGTCTACCGTGTTGTGCTCTCCCGTGGTGGCCTTCCATATACCAGCACAACCGACCAGTATCTTCTGGTTATTCAGCATAAGCTGGGCTAGGTTCAGGCTAAGTTGATCTAACACTTCCCAAATGGGGTGCGTTAATGGGAATCAAAGTCCACTGGATAGGCCAACTTCATAAACTGTGACAACCCCAAGCATCAAGGAAAAGCAAGTTGAGTCACTAGGGGCCGGCCATCGGTAAGAAAGATACTTTGGAGGTTGAAAGGCCTTTGAATTTTCTTGAGTTTGGCCTTGTTAATTAGAGAATGGATCCCGGCACAGTCGAGGTCAAGATTTTCCCTACCCGACGTACAGGTTTCTTCCTAATGGGGGTTAAGATTATCCTCTCGGGCTTCAAGGCCTCGAGTAAAAGAAGAACTCGGAGCCTCGGGTGTTGGTGGAGGAGGGTTATCAGAAAGGGATTCGTCACTCGATTTAGAAAGTATCAATCTTCAACAAGAGGCCATGTTTCTAGAGGTAACTAAGTCGTGTAGCCTATTGCGATGGTGTTCGAAAATCAAAATAGTGCAAATCGATTTATGGAAGACAAGGTCTTCTATAAACCCTACGGTGTTAGGAAGTTTCCTCTCTCGTTGATTATACCAGAGGCTACGAGTAAGAAGCCAAAGCATAAAAAGAAGATGAAGCAAGAACAAAGTAAAGTGAGAAAAAGAGCATGCCAAGGGAGCAAGGTAAGAACTCTGGAGGACAAAGCTCGAAAATGGCGAATAAGACAGAAGTGAGGAAGGGTGAAAACGAAAGGGAATAGCACAATAAATAGAGAAGCGATTTTGAAACGCACTGCCTAGATATGGCCACGTGGCAGGCATCAACGGAGTTTGTTGAAAGACACATAAATATTAAGTGCGCAGTAGGCGCGTGGCAGTGAGACAAAAGGGCATAACGACACCATGGTAGAGGAATTATTACAACTAACACGCGTTTAATGTGCATGCGGCTCGAAGGTGGTTTAACTGTTAGAATCCTTCAAGTCTACTGGGAGACATAGGAAATCAGGGGTAGCTGATGAGGAAAATTCCCGAACATGGTTGAAATGACAAAAATACCCTTAGTGGTGATAAAAATATTCCAAGAGACCGAACTGACCTACCGAACCGACCACCCGAGCCGACCTACCAAGCTATCGAGGCAAAGTTGGTTAAGCCGATCTCCACAGCACAAAACTACTTGGTACCGAGCTAAATTTGGGTGCGCATATAAAATATTCACGATTGTGATCCCAAAATCCACGGCATAATTGCTAATCCAGAATCATTAACTTAAATAAGAGATCCCATGATTGATACAAATCTTACACTTTTCTTATCCGAATAGGGAAGTTGCGGCAAATTAGGGAAAAATCCCATTTTGTTTCTATCTTTGAATTAACAAATCATTCCTATAAATAATGGAAGAGATCTCTGAGACAGGTACGTTACTTTTGACGCTCCCGTTATTCTATCAAAATTTACTTGGATATTCTCTAACTTGACTGTCGGAGGATCTTTAACAGATACCACACCGATGTCCACGATGAACAGATTTCTCTATTCGAATCGGATCGCTTGTTAAGAAATCCGGGTCAAGGGCCACAAAATTTCATCGTCACCAACATATGTTGAATAGAAGTGTGCGTCCGCCATGTGAGCTTATGGCACCATACAGCAGCAAAGCAGGCGGTGGTAGTGGTGCGGTTCAACTTACTAATTAGGAAAGTCAAAGATCAGAGCACCCACTTAGTGCCAGGTGTCGGTGTGTATGGACTCTCTGTGTGCTTGCCTTGCATTTTCTGCGTAGCGTAGCTATAGAGAATGAACTGAACTTAAAACTAAGAGAGGATGCCATGACTTAACAAAGATGAATTAATTTTGACTTCGATGAGCCTGAGTTTTTCAGTAATAAGGATAATAACAACCCCCAATCTAGATTTGGAAATCGACAGGGAAGGTGCATGGCATGAGCAAACTAGGAAGAGTAGAGTTTGGGATAATTTATCGTATTAATTTTATTTTTTATTTTTTAGCATGAGATTATTTTTTAGAATTTGATTGATGGGATGAGTGAATAAAAAATGTAATTTAACATAATTTTAAACATTTAACTCTTAGCAGAAATCTAATCTAAATATGATTATCTGATAATTTTATATTTCCCACTTTGCAAAAAGCAATTAATTTTAGATCCACATATATCATAAATATATATATATATATATATATTTAAAATAATTTTACACAATTAAACACTAGATAAAATAAATCTAAGAGGTAACTAATTCAATCCAACCTTAATACCCCCGTCAAGCAAACCTAAGAGAAGGCAAAGCAATTACGATCGCACCCAGACGTAGGCTTGTGGTTCAAGAATTTAGGTGCTGTCAAGAGTGTGTGCAGTTTATATATCCCTAAAATTTTGCTTTTTTAACCTATTATAAAGTTAATTTATCTCATATGCATTATCTTTGAGGTCCCTTCACCGGGAACATTTGTGAGAAGGAAAACGATTTTTCCGCGTTCCATCACCTCGCACAATTACATATAAGTGTTTACTGAATTGTGGATAATTAAATTACAACCATTTTCATATGAATAATTTTCCCCATCTTTAGCAGAAGCTAAGACTAATCTCACTCTTACTCTTACCTTTTTTTTTTTTTTTTTGAGTAAAAGGGCATGACCCTTTTTTTTTTTTTGGAGTAAAAAAAAGTATGACAAAACCCTAGGCTCTCGTAACATTTTTTTATCAGACTCAAAACTACTTTAAAGCAGCAACCAGTAACATTTTTTTATCATACTCAAAACCACTTTAAAGCAGCAACCAGTCGTGTGAGAATTAAATCCACCAATAATTTTTTTTTTCGAAGTACAAACCCACAACGTAACATTCCAACTCAAAAGCGGAAAGTTAGGTGAAAGACATTTAACTTCCAACTTTTGAGCTGGAATATTGGCATGTAAGTTTATACTTCAAAAAAATAAAACCTGTGTGTGTCGTTCAGTGCGTGAATTATAGCCCACACTTCATCAGTCTAACCTCCAACTTTTGAGCTGGAATATTGGCATGTAAGTTTATACTTCAAAAAAATAAAACCTGTGTGTGTCGTTTAGTGTGTGGATTATAGCTCACACTTCATCAGTCTAACCTCGTCCCAAGGGACTGTAATGGACAGACTGTGCCACATCAAAACAATTAGGGGACGCATGTGTAATCCACTAATAATTTTAAATAATAATAATAACCTGAAAAAGAGTTGGTGAATAGCATCACCAACAGGAGATGAGGTTGTGTACAAAAGCAGCTCCATCAATTTTTTTGAAGTAATAAAAAATGCATAAATGAATTTAAGGGCAATGCTACTAATTGGTAGAAAAATAAAAAAACAAATCAGCCTGAAAACACATCTTACAGAAATGGGGAACGAACACCCGCACAGAGAAATAATAACTAACAAGTTAGAACACTAAAAGCTGGCTCCACCTCGTTCACATCTCAATTAGATTACAAATAATTATCCAAAACCATTTTGGCAACAACATATTCACTTAAGCCGCAATGATAAAGCACAAAAAGACAACATATAGTACAAAACTAAACTGTGTCAAAAAGCAGAATGTAGAAATTACATGAAACTGAGGACTATAGGGAGAGAGAGACAGAGAGAGGGAAGTAGAAGAAGACATCCTCCATATCATCAAATGCTTTGCGAGTATATGGTCCCCACTAAAACCTTCTAGGACCCCTATACAAACACGATGTCCCAAATGATAATTTCAAAACCCCCTTCTTTTTCTTCGCTCCTTCAAATCACTGGGGATAATCGACTCAGAATCTACACAAAGGCCACCTTTGGAATGTGTGCAATCAATCTGTTTCATCGAAAATCAAACTTCAGTAGCGGGATCTGACTCTGTAACAATGAACTCACCAACCTTGTACTCTATCCAACACCCCCGCTTGTGGTTGCCATTTGCCTCATCTTGCTCGGTCTCGTCTAAGCAACACTCGGTCGATGCTTGCTGACCATCTGAAGTACTGAACTCGAAGCGTACAGGCTTTATATCCCAACCATGCATGTGCTCAAAGTTGCAAACGCGTCGTCCCAGTCTTTTTGAGAATCTTCCTAGGTGAATCCTAAATGAGAGGGTATACACATCAGCAGGAAAAGGAAACTTCACTGCCCCATCTACCTCAAACCACCATATTTGCTGCAAATAAGCCACTACATGGAACCTGCAAACAGAGAACACGAAATACCCAACGTTAAGCTCCAAAAAGGATCGTTATTATTTGCCAAAGCGCACATACTATCTTGAGTTTAAATGGGAGGCAGAAGTAAAATAATAATCTCAGATTAAGATGTATAAAACTCTAGCATAGAGCGCACACATTTTGAGTTCGAATTTTATGATAACACAGGAATCAAGTTTCACTAGAGAAGGACAAGTTTAAAAATCCATTTATACCATCTTTAGATTAAAGAATTATTGAAGAGAAAGAGATATAAAATTACTTGTGCATATTCATCTTTTAATAGGTAACCAGACAGTGTATTCTGATCCCATTGAGGTCTTAACTCAGTAAATGAGGTATAACCCTGCCCTATGGCATAGAGACAAAAACTCAAAACATGAAAAATGGCAACCTAATGAAAGAGGCTCCCACATTCCAGAGAGAAGCTATTTTCAAGGTTTAAACCTGTGATGCGCAGGTCACAATAGAACAACCTAACCGTTGCTCCAAGGCCATCCTTTAGAAACAAAAACAATGGATTTTTAAAAAGGTTGAGATAGAAAAGTATAGTCCATCAGAGCCCATTCTCCAGGCAACCTAGTACAGAGAAACAAATCTAAGATAAAGAGTTCAGATGGTATCCAAGGAAAGATGAGGTATAATGAGAAGTGCAAATCAGTGCTTTACATAGAGTAAAGCGATGCTAATAAGATGAAACAAAAGCTAGATTCCAATCTTAATAATGTTAAAGAGAGAGAGAGAGAGAGAGAGAGTAAATTTTCCCCACTATCTACAAAAAGAAAGTCAATGTAACAAAATAAACAGGACACTAGAGAAAGGGAAGAAATGGCAATCCCAGCCACAAATGAGTAATGAAATGAAGTATACAACTAAACTCAAAACTCAACAAGGCCTTATTCCCAAACTAAGAGTCAGATGCATGAATCATTTTCCCATATTCATTTCTATTAGTGGTTATGTTTTTCGTAAAGTTATTTTGAAATTAGGTCATTCTTCACAATTTTAGTCCGTGTACTATTAGGTTTATCTTTTGTCTTTTATACATATTCTACTTGGATCCAATCATTCTTCCTATTTGAACATCTCTTGATCTACGTTGAACATGACCAAACTATCCTAAATGGCATTCTCTCAACTTCTCTTCTATTAGTGCCACTATCTCCTCAACCTCCTCCTTTTTTTTTTTTGGGGAGGGGGGGGGGGGGCTATATACATTTCTTATTTTATTTTTTCTTGTATAACCACACAACCTTCTTAACAATGTTAACATCTCATTTCCACCACATTCATCTTATGAGAGTATTGCTTTTAATAGTCAACACTTTGTACCATGAAGTATAGTTGATTTTATTACCGTTCTATAAATTTTTTCTTTCAACTCGATAAGTATTCTATAATAGCATAAAACACTCGAGGCGCTACACCATTTTAACCACCCAACTCAAATTCTATGCATAATATTCTCTTCAATTCTTCCATTTGCATGGATAATTGATCCAAGATACCAAAAATAATCACTTTTTTGCACTCTTGATCCTCAATTTTCACTATGTCATCAAACGTACTTTTAATTTTACTGAAATTACAATGCATACGTTATGTTTTAATCCTACTTCACAATTTCTAGATTTTATAGCATGGCTCTAAAGTTTCAACTTATAATTGTCCTAAAGCTAAATTCATCTATCAATACAATCATCAGCAAACAACATTGGAATTAGGGGCGGAAATGAGCTGAACCGAACTTTAACTTACTCGACCTCAGTTTTAGCTTTTATATAGGCTCAAGCTCAGCTCGATAAAGAAGAATTTAGACTCAAGATCGGTTCGTGACAAAACGATGTCGTTTTATTATGCAAAGGTCAGTACAGTATATTATTCAAACTGAATTTCAACAAATGGTAAAGGTCAAATGCCTTAATTTCCTTGGAAGATGATAATCGGTGACCATGATAAGATTAAAAAACAATCTTTAATGATGAGCTATCTCAAAACTGTGATAGATCAATACTCTTCTGTGATATCTTAGATTCTTAATTTAGTATGTTGTCAAATTGTGGCCAAAATCCTAATCCAAATTAGTCTTGACCATAGAAGCAACTAATGTGTTCTGCCTATCAAAGACTTGTAAAGCAAAGCTTAATGAGAAAAACTGATAAAAGCTCTACAAGAAAGCTCTCTGAGAAGACAACTTTATTGTTGAACCCCGAAATTCCCCATTTTCAATGAACTCCGCAACTCAGAATAAACCCTAAGGTCCCTAACAACACTTTTACCAAATCGTATATAATTTTCCATCAGAACTTATTTGTTAGAAGAGAAAGAAAGAAAGAAAGAAAAATTCAAATATTCACCAAGTAGGAAACAAAACCAAGTAGCGGTACTAAACAAATGAAAAGAGAGATCAAAACTGGTTCTACAAGGACCCAAAGAACTACCAGGCAAGAGTAGAAACACCTTCCATGGATTATAGGCGTTCCAACCCTTATTTATTTATTTTGTATTGTTTCCCTTTTATATTTTAACACCCTCCTTGTTCTAACATAATTGTATCCTAGTCCACATTCAAAGATCCCCAGTCAAAAATCCAAGGAAAGTTGACTAAAGTGTGGCCCAACCACCTAATCATAGGCTCAAAATAACCACTAGATCACTATTTTGAGTTGGAATGATTCTCTTCAACCACCCCAAAGCATGGGACCTGTTGACCATATAGTGATGGAATTGAAAGATGGTCCGTTTGAGAATGGTTGGGAGATAAATGCATCACCACATTTGAAGTAAAAAAAACCTTGAACCTTAAAAGACATCACTGGATACAGCAATGCTTGAACTATCAATATATTAATAGCTAACCCACGCACTCCAATGTTGAGGAAGATCAAAAGAAAAAAAAAATTCATTTTATATTAATTTCAGGAAATCTTTAGAAGTCACATTCCAGTTCTGCATCTAACAATTATCCCATTCTTCACCTCTACCACACTGCATAAACTTACAGCTTTTTCCACCGTAATTAAACAGAAATAACAATAATTTCATATTAACATATTATGTCACCCCTTTAAAATTGACATCCCAGATTCCTGGCAAACAAAGCAAAATAAAGTATTTATCCCAACTGAAAAGCACCCCACAGCAAGAGAACTTTGCACTGTCAGCCCAAAAAATTCATTTTATATTAATGTCAAGAAATCTTTAGAAGTCACATTCCAGTTCTGCATCTAACAATTATCCATTCTTCACCTCTACCACACTGCACAAACTTACAGCTTTTCCACCATAATCAAACAGAAAGAACAATAATTTTTCATATTACCATATTTTGTCACCCCTTTAAAATTGACATCCCAGATTCCCAATTGAATGAAAAACAAAGCAAAATAAAGTATTTATCCCAACTGAGAGCACCCCATGTAGCAAGAGAACTTTGCATCGTTAGCCCATAGAATTGAGCTAAACAAAAGAAGAAGAAGAAGAAGAAGAATTCTCCTTAGCACCCTTGAAGGCTTACCCAATCGTCAACTTCAAGCCCCAGGAATTAGTTGAGGTGCGTGCAAGCTCGTTCAGATAACCTGAGTTATCAAGAGAGAAAGAGAGAGAGAGAAGAACAACAACAACAACAACATGATGCAATTGAACTCCCCTCTTTTATCTTTATTTAGGGTACCTATTTGAGCTCAATGAAACGAAAGTTTCATTTCTAATTTTGTGAGTGATGGAATACACTTTTGTAGCAGACCAAACAGCAGATTCCCCTGCCCATTATAATACCTTGCTCCTTATGTTAGAAAATAATATAATCTTTGTCATCCAAGACCCCAAAATGCAATGAAACAACATTATGTTTTGGCCCTAGAGATGTACTTAAAATTGGCAGTATTTGCAGAAACTCACTACATTCGAAGACACAAACTTGCTTTTTCACACTCAACACTAGGGCTTTTACCACTGTAAGAAGCAATAGCCCGACTATCCCTAAAATGTTGGGGAAATATACTGTAAACGATAAAGCACTTGCCCTTATTTGCCATATCAAACATTTGGCTTGTATCAAATAATACAATTTCTTAGGAGCATTGGTCCTTCTGTAAGTACAATGGCTTGTGCTAGCACAAATTCAGAGGCTTCAGCCCCACATTGGAACTGTAATATGGAGGTCTTCAACACATAAATAGGAATGATAACCAAATGATAGCCCTCGGCTAGCCCTCTTGGCTGTTTTATCAATGTTGCTATTCATGGTACAGAAACCAATGTAATCACAAAATCACTACTCACTAGGGCTCAGGAGCACTATAGTGTGCAGTTAATGTTGAGTGGGGCTGGCCACAAGCCAATCATGATCATTATTGAGTGGACCCCTCGCATACTAATGTCGTGATGTGCGAGACATCCTTCTCTTAGGTGTGAGGCCTAAGAACCTAGATGTGACTCCCTGGCTTGTTCTTTATTTCTTTGTTTTCATTTTTCTCATCTTCTTCATAACTTCTACTCCTATAACATCTAAAAGATCTAAAAATTCTTTAAAAATCCACTCACATAATCAGTCCAAGGTGCTGAAAATAAGGAGTCTGCATCACAAGTTTAGTATTAAACTACTTCAGAGCACATATCAGAAAAGTGGACATGAATAGTAGATAAAATGCTCCATCTAGCACCAAGAACTCTTACCCTTAAAACTAGATTTACAACAAGAATTGGAAGTAGATATAATAGTCCACACAGCACCAAGAATGCATACTCTTAAAATTTGACAGCTTAGTTTTCGCATTTTAGCAAATAAAAGAAAAGAGGGGAAAAAAACAGAAAAATAAGTTTGAAGGAACAAAAACGAGACAGATCATATTTATCAACAAGAAAATTATCTCAACAGATTAGGCAAAAACCAACCAATATGTTTGGAAAACATTAAAAAGAAACCACAAAATGATTACTACCATATTATTGTTCCGATGAAAACAGATACTAGTTCACAGGCTGACTCAAAATACCATGGAACCATTAAACAATACTGAAAATTTTGTTAACATCACAGAGAAGTATACTAGCATTTTTAACAGATTATTAATGACTCGTCAATTAATTGAAATAGCAATTGCAGCAGAAGTTTCATATTGTTTCGGAGTCCAACCTAGATTCTTCAGTAGGAATCCAATTCCAGTATCTTCTATCTTCAATCCCAGTTATTGCCATCCCCTTCGCTGAGATTGACATGCAAACCCTCCCAGTAACCTTATCTAACCATACTTCCTGAAATGTCTCCCACCAAGAAAATTACATCAATATATACCGAAGACTCCAGAGCCAAAACAAAATTCCTATAGAGCTGTAATTTAGTCTATCCCACAAAATCAGAGAAGCACTATAACAGGAAAACAAGACCGATTAAAAAATGAACTGAACCAAATCTTTATTTTGCTTCACACATCCGTTCGACAACAAATTAAGAGCTGCCCATAAACTCCGATTTCTAAACTTTCCCCGAAACTACAGACAAAATTAACACCAGAAAATTAATGGAAAACTAATCCACTTCGGAACCAATGAAACTGCTTCCATAAATTGTCTTTTCAATCTTGAAACCCAACAGAAGAAACTCAAGCATTCCCAACCAAAAGACCCCCCCAACCAAAATCCAATCCCCTTTTTCATGCAGAAAAAAAAAATAAATAAACAAACCCGGATTAGGAGTCCACAAACACTCAAAACCCAAAATGAAAACGACGACTGAAAAACCAATTCAGGTAATTCCCAAACCCAAAATAAAGAAAGCATAAACTCAAAACCCTAATTCCCAAATTCTTTTCCCATAAGTTGGAATCAGAATTAGAAAAGATGAAGAATACATGCCTTGTTGCCATCGTCGAAAGGGACAGGACGAGAAAGGAGAGCAAAGATGTCTTCTTGGACAGGTTCTGTTACCTCTCCGGAAGCATTAGGTCGAGCAGATCCTGATAGTTCGGAGGCAGCTTCGCTTCCCAGACGGAATCGGAGGAGGCGGCGCCACGGAACGCGCGGTTGAGCCTCGCAAGGTTGCAAATCTCCGGAGGAGTCAGGTAAAGGAAGACGCAGGCGACGCAGCTCTCGGGTATGTCCCCGAGGCCCGGACCTCCCCCGTCGGCCAAACCGTTGGATTCAGTCAAGTTCGACAGCGACACCCCCATCTTCAACCAGTCTCCTCCTTCAAATCATGTCGACACAGCTGGTCAAGTTACTGAAGAAAGTGTGTATGTGTGTACGTGCGTATATAATATATACCCAGAGAGAAGAGAGAGAGATAACGAGAAGAGGATGAGGGCTTGTGTGAATTGGATGAGAGAGAGAGGGACATGCCCAATTAATGGAGAAGGAAAAAAGCGAAGCTGAGAGGGAGAGAATTTTCTTCCATTGCTTTTTTCTTCCTTGTATGAACACTGATTGAAAATGGTATTCGCGAATTTTTCAGGGGGAGCTATTTGCACCTTTTAATTGGATTCTTATATTGTATTTTATTTTCTCATTAAATAAAATTACGTAATTATTTTTATTTCTTATTAAATATTTTACATAATTTGATTACCATAAATATCTTTTTACAAAAAAAAAAAACCTAATTATGCCAACTTTTAAAACAACTTTTACTATTAATAATTAATTCTTATTCAACTGAAAATTATATTTTACTTGTATTAATTTATTATTAGCAAAAATATAATAATGTATTTGTTTTAATTTTTCTTAACTAATTAATTAAAAAGTAGTTGATAAAAGGGAAGGTCTATTTGCAATTTACAAATAAATTTTTGTACTTCATTTTTATTTTCAAGTTGATTTGAGTTCAATTTTTTTTTAAGAATATTTATGTTATTAAATTATACGAAATATTTCATTAGAAGAATTGGGTTAATTATGTAATTTCATTTAGTGAAAAAGTTAAAGTCGAATGTAATAATTTATTTGTGGAGTGTAAATAGGCTCACTCATTTATATATAATTTATAAAGTAAAGTTAAAATCAAAAGTCAAAACTAAAAATTAATAAAATCTATTGTTATATTTATTTATTAAAAAATTGAAATAAATATTTAAATAATTTAAATTAAATTAGAAGATAATTTTTTATTATTACAAAAATTTATTAAGTAAAAATAAAAATCATAAATTTCACTAATTAATAATCATTTTATTAAGTATAAAATATAACAATTGCAATAATATTTTTTCAATAATGCTTAAATAATTGAATTCTTGAATAATAATGATTTAACATGTAATATATACACATTTAAAATCTACCTATCTCTAAAAATAAATTGAATTAATTATCGAATAAATTATTTTTAAATTTTATTTTAATATTATTTTTAATTTAAATATAAAAAAACAAAAATTGAGTGAACATTAATTTTATATTTATTTCAAATTTCATTAATTATTCTTACTTTTTCCAAAACAAAGATAAAAATACATTTCCACCATGTAAAGAATTATAATGGATAATCCTAAAGAATAGAAATAAAAATTAAAATAAAATTAAAAGTAAGAGATATTTAATTACCTATAGTTTATTATGTATACTTAAAATAATTATAAATATTTTTGAATATATCAAATGAGTAATTGTATTTTTTAATTAGTTTGTAAAGGAAAAAATAGAATAAGAGTAGAGTGAATTTTTAAAATGCATAAAATAAAATAAAAATGAAAAATGTAAAGTAACATTTATATATAATAAAGACATGACAAAAATGAAATAAGATGGTAATTTTAATAAAGTATCCTTAAAATAAAGATGATAAAGTTTAATATATCAAAATAAGAGAGTAAAAATAAATATTCTCTATTAAATTTATCTTTATTACAACGTATAAACACAATCAATTTCATAATCAAGTTTAGCTGTGATTATAGTAGTCTACAAGAAAAGTTAGCTACATTATGTGATAATTTAATCATAGACTCACCAATTACATATATTATTTTGTATAAATATCAAGCAATTTAATCAATTACTTTTTTAATTAATTAACTAGTAAAAAAATAAATGTAATAAATTAATATGAGTAAAAATATAAATTTCAGTTGAATGAAAATTTATTATCAATAGTAAAAGTAGCTTTAAAAGTTGATATGAATTAGGTTTTCATAGAAAAGTATTGGTCGTATTGAAATTATACAAAATATCTTAATGGAAAAATGATGGTAGTAGTGTGATTTTATTTAATGAAAAATAAAATGGAGTATAAGAATCCATTAATGAAATGCAAATAAACTCACTCATTTTTTAAATATATATATATTATATATTTAGTGTATTTATCTTCAAGACATTACACATTTAATTTAATATTTTTTATTGATAGGATTATCAATAATAGATATTATTTATTTAAGAAAGACAAATTTATAAATTAATATAATAATTGTACTTATCTTACGATCTTATAATTGTAAGTATTTTATCTAAGATCATATCCCATCATCATTATCATATTATTAGAGGCACACATATGTAAGCGATTATTATCTCATTTGTGTGGTTTAATTAAAGATATAAAAGTTAAATAATATTGTGCTTAAAATTTTGAAATTTGTGAAATGACTAATTAGAGAATTTTTAAATTTCGTTTAATTTAAAGTTCAAATTTAATAGGAGGTTGAAGTTTATTTTAGAAAACTTAAAAAATTTCACTAAAATTAAATTTTCATTAGTTTTTAAATTTCACCACTTTCCATTTCATTGTATAATATAAATAGATTATTGTAAATATACCATAATGGATATTTTATTTATTTAGAAAGCTTATATCATTCATTAATTATGTGAATATTATGACATATGTATACTCATTTCTTAAATATAATTCAAAAATAAATAACCATGAATCTACTCAGCCATCCTAACATTTACCAGAAGAGGTAAAATTGAATATTATCACTTTAAAAAAATTAATTTTTTACTCAACAACTGTTTTAGCTTCTTTAATTAATATATAATATATATATATAGTTGAATTGACATTTTTATCAAAAGTTTTAGTTGATTTTTTATTTTTTGTCAAAATTATAAATGATCGTGTATATATATACATACAATATACATATTTTGAAACTATTATACATATTATACAAGCAATCTTATCCCATTAGTAGGAGTATGCGCCCAAGGGAGTATGCAAAAGGAGTATGCATACTTCAAATCCATGATAGACGGTCATAGCATGTTTGAGCACAAAATGTCGAAACAAGGTAATTATTAATGTTGTTTTTTTACAAAAATAAAAAATAAAAAACATATTTATGAATATCTGCTGTTGGACTAGGGTTGAGTAAGGACAAATAGAAAAGAAAATGATTGGAAGCAACGAGGAAAATGAGACCTAAATGAGATGCTTGCTGGCTATATATGTAAATTAACCACAAAAATAAGAAAATTAATATATGAGAGGCTGGGCAGGGCGTTAGAATAATTTTACTGGAGTCCATAATGTCTACGTCTACATCTTTTAATTAAATTTGTATCTTAATTTTGTCATCTTTTTTTTTTTGGTAACGGGAGAATCACCCAGCAGTTTTATCCACTAAACTACAAATTCTCAAAAAATTAGCGTAACAACCCGCCGCCACAACTCCACTTAAAACTGCTGGTTGATTTTGTCATCTTTTTAGTTATATATATTTATTGTATTAAATATCACTATTAGATTTATTTGCTTATTATACAATATGATACGCTTACAACTCAACCATTCACAAATTAAAATATAACTACACATATATGCGACAAGTGTTCAATTTAGGTTGCATTTGATTTGTTAAAAAATTATGAAAATTTTTAAAATTTTTTAAAAATTTATTTTTTATCTTACTGCACAAATTACGAATTGACAACTTATCTTACTTTATATCACTTTTCATCACTCTAAACACACCATTAACCTTAATTTATTAAGCATACATTTTAATTCTATACGAAATATTTCCTATGCATATATGTAGTTTGTTGTTAGTTAGTAACTTAGTACGTACATCAAATAAAACATTAGCCACTTATTTAAAATTCTTAAAATTATATTGTCCTAAAACTGATGGGATTTGATTTCATTGATAAAATTTTCATAATTCTTATGTTTGGAACTAAAATAAAATTTTATGAGTTAAATTTGACTTCATTTCATAACTTGAAATTTCTATAGAATTTGAAATCCAATCTAAAATAATAGGATTTTTTATGAATTCATTACTTTTTTAAGCAATCTAAGTAAGTGGACAAACGTTCTCTTATATCATATTATTATGTTTTTTTACTTCATATTCATATGATCAAATTGGTATTTCACTTAACTAATTTAATTTAATTCTTAAATTCAAGATGTGTTACAAATACAAAATTTTATTTACCAAATAAAATCAAATAAAAACAAATCAATTCTTTATTTCAAAATAAAATTATTTCTAATAATTTAATGTTTTCAAACGGAGTGTAAGTATTTTAAATTGAATCGTCAAGATTTTGGCTTCCCAACAGCAAGCAAACTCCATCTGTCTAAATAACTCTATTGTTCATAAGGGCCAGTTTAGAAGTGAAATTCTTGAAAAGAAATTTATAATTTTTGGTAAAAATTAGGTATAACTTTTTATTTATTTAGTAAAAGTTTAAAATTTTTATAATTTGAGAAACTTTTAATTGTTTGATAAAAAAAATTGAAAATTTTAGTAACTTTTAAAATGTTACCAAACACAAAATAAAATAAAATAAAATAAAAGTTACTAAAAATACTCTATTTTTGAGTTCCAACGGGTCCTAATTATGTTTTCTCCAAGAGTTTAAATTTTGGTAAAATATTTTTTATCTAATTATAGAAATGCAAATCAAATCTGACACTGAGACGCCGTTAGAGTTAAAAATTTTGGTAAAATATTTTTTATCTAAATTAAAAATACCAAATATTGTATACCATACATGATAACATCGCGTGCATCTACGCCCAGTAGTCTAATGGTGGTGTCACCACCGATTCATTTACTGCCAGTGGCATGAGATATTAATGGGACCAAACGGAAATGGCTGTTTCCTTACATTTGGTAACTATGGCCAAGATAGTTAATTTTTTGCTTTTTTAAGTCAGAAATTGACGAGTGTTTGATAATAAAAAATACAACAACAACAACAAAATTTTTTTTGGTATAAAATAATATTTTAACTATATTTTTAGTGTAATTTTAATCTATCATAAATGGCAATAATGTCAATAAATGAAATCATATTTATAGGTAAAAATAAAAAAATAACTTTTTAATTTTTTTTTTTAATAAAACCAAAATCAACAATCAACTCATAAGTTGATTTGTCGATTGAGGTTATATAGAACACACACACACATACAACTCCCGATGTGGGAGCAAGCTCTCAAAGAGCCACTAGACATTTTTTTGGGCCTAAACCCGAACTGCAGAGCAGCCCATCAGAAGTAATGAGACTCAATACCGAAATTCAAAATTTATTTTTTTTATGAAGACCAAAGTAACAAATCAACTCATAAGTTGGTCTGTCGACTGAGATTATATGAAACACACACACGCATCAACTCTCGATGTTGGAGCAAAAATAACTTTTTAACTAAACACTTTAGTTTCGTTCGAAAGCTAACTCCTAATTACTCGATTTTTTGACTTTTTTTAAATAATTAAAATTACTTTTTAGATTTTAAAATTTTTTAAATTATGAAAGAGAAAATTTCCTATTGAAGAGAAGTTGTTTAGACTAAGTAATCGGAAGCTCGACTTCTAATTATTTAATTTTTTGATTTTTTAAATAATTAAAATTACTCTTTTAAATTTTAAATTTCTTTTAGATCATGAAAGAAAAAAATCTCAAATGAATAAAAAGTTAAAAAGTTATTATTAAAAAATTAATTTTTTTCTCTTTCAAAATTTTTTATCTCTTTCAAAGTATAAAAAAAATTAATTTAAGAAAAAATTAAATTTTTTTCTTTTTATACATTTTATACTTACAAAGAGAAAAAAAATTAATTTTTTCTTTTTCCCAAATCAGGCGTTAAAAATATTCGAACTTTTTGCTCCAAGTGGGATCAAATCTCTGGGATCGTAGAACATGGTTTTCAAATTTTCATTACTAGAAGGAACACGTGTGTTTGCTTCTGTTTTTACCTAAAACGACTGGCATTATTCACTGGAATGTGACTATGCACTGAATATAAACCATTAAAATCTCTGCCATTCATAAAAGGGGAAGCTAAAGTGGAAGAATTATAGCCCTCAATGATGTTGTCTACAGCATGCCGAGTTGAAGTGCTTGTTACTTCAGCTTGAGAGGACTCAATTTCTGTGTTGAAAGTAAAATGGGCGGGTTTGATGGAATCATAGCGGGTTATAATTAGATAAATTAAATTTAATTATATTTATCTTATAGCGGATTATAATTGGATAGATTAGAGATGGGCTATATTAAATTTACAGACTCGAATTTAAAATTTAATTTTTTTCGTGAATCTTAATGATATTTTTAAGTATTTTTTTTAAATTCATGGCGATGAGTAATTGAGAATCGGATGTGTATAGAATTTTCTAGAATCACTATGACTCATCAAGTAATGTTTTCTTCCATCACCTAGAGGATCATTAAGGGCTATGGGAGGCCAAGCAGGGAGTTCTAATAAAATTGTTGTCTTCGTAACTTTAAAAATATTGTATTTTGTAATGTTGAATATTAGATATATACTATTTCTTTCCTATTACTACTAGAAATCCAGCCAAAGCGGGCTAAGAAACGGTCGACCATGACTGAGGCAGTCAACAAAACACCTTTAGACGATTGCTCATTTGGTTTTGGCGACTACTACCATGTGCTCGAGGAAAGCCCTCTATTTCCCCCAAAACCCCCTTCTTTCCTTTCCTACATTTCCTTACATCTCTCTCTCTCTACTCTCTCTCTCTCTCTCTTTGTGCAGGCACAAAAAAACTTCAATATTTCTTTCTCTCTCTCTCTCGTTTCGCTCTCGTTCACCCTGGTCGTCACTGGTTACTTGTGTACGGGTCCTTCAGGTCTTTCTTTTGTGTGTGTGTGTGTTCGTCGACCATATCTCCTCTCTCTATTCCTCTCCCTACTCTTTTCACTCCAATTTTTTTCTCACAGGTTAAATTCACACTTCACTCTCTACGTTGCAAGTGCTATAGTTTTTTTTTTTTTTCTAATTTTTTGTTTTGCCATTTCAGTGTGCGTGTATTTGATTTTTTAATTTTTCTAATTTGTATATTTGATTGTGAATTTGTAAAGTTGTTTGAAAGCCCAAATGTGTTGCACATTCAAAATGTGTTGCCAAACAACTTTTAAAATAAGTTGCCATCTCATCATCTCTTACCATTGTTTAAAATTAAATTTTGTGAATTTAATTGGTTATTTGTAAAAGTGTTTTGGAAGCTTGAATGTGCTGGCACTTTGTGAGTATTTTGTAAATTTTGTGAAAATTTAATCAATAAATTAACTAAGCTTCATTTTTTATTCAATGATTAATTTAATATATAATTAACGGTCCATGGAATATATTTTGTAACGTTATTTATTTTATATATTGCTTATATTATTTTGTTAGATAATTCAAATAATTAATGACCATTAATTATTTACTTGCGAATTGTTAATTAGTCCTTTGTTAATTGTTAATGTATTTCAAATTAGATTGTTAGTTATTTGAACTAAATATGCTTAATTCATTATTTGTTTGCTTCATTTTTCATGATTTTTTTAGTTTGATTTAATATTTTTAGCAAGATCATTTTTAGTATTTTTTACTATTTTTAATATCCTAAAAATCTAAAAAATACTCAAAAAATATAAATATTTAAAAAACAAGTTTTAAATAAATAGGTTAGTAAATAAAACGAGTCCAAGAAAAATCCAAACTAAAAAAGTATTATCCCATAAACAAAATGTAATTTATATTGAAGATGGTAAAAAATAGGACAATTATTTAAGTAAAACAAATAAGAAAGCCCATTAATTAGGACAAAATGTATTTAAACAAATATTTAGGCAAGTAAGACAATAATTTTACTAAATAATAAAAAAAATAATTGAACCAATTAAGACAAATAAGTTAATAATTTAATTAAACAAAAATTAAATCTATTAATTGGACAACATAAAAAATAAAATAATAATCCTATAAATTAAATTAGTTAGACAAAATTAATTATAGTAGTTAGTTACTATGATAGTTAATTATTTTTTTTGGTAATTTATCATAGCTAAATAATAAATCTTATAAATTAACTAGTAATTGTCCGTACATAAAGGTACAGAAATATGATGTATAAATAACTTAAATTTAAATTTATAAAGCAAACTTACACAAAAAAATATAAAATAACCTAGGGCTTAGAATACCCCTACTTAGCATTTGGTTGTGGAAATTGAGCAAACGGGTCCATTGCGAGCCAAACTTCACGTGTAACGAGTCAAGTTATTTAGAAATTGCGGGAACAAACGAGGCTTAAATTCGAGTCACGGGTGGCCCGAAATGGCCTTAGGTATGTTCAAGCTAACACTTAAGGCTTCGAATACCCCTACTTAGCATTTGGCCACGAAAACTAAGCAAAGGGGGTCTTTTGCAAGCCCCAAGTCATTCAAAAACCATAGGAATGAATAGGTCTTGAATCCGAGTCACGGGAGCCCGAAATGTTCACGGTAGGTTTGAGCTGACATTCAGGGGTTAGAACACTCCTACTTAGCATTTGGCTGCAAAAATAGAGCAAACGAGGTCTGTTGTGAGCCAAACTTCACATGTAGTAAGTCCAAGTCATTTGGAAAACCAGGAATGAACAGAGCTTGAATTTGAGTCACGGGTGGCCTAGAATGACCCCGGATATGTTCGAGCTGACACTTAGGGCTTAGAACACCCCTACTTAGCATTTGGCTGTGAAAACTTGGCAAACGGGGTTCGTTGCAAGCCGAACTTAACGTGTGAGTCCAAGTCATTTGGAAAATAACAGGAATGATCAAGACTTGAATCTGAGTCACAGTGGCCCAGAATAGCCCCATGTAGATTCAAGCTGACACTTAGGGCTTAGAACACCCCTACTTAGCATTTGGTTGTGAAAACCGAGCAAACGGGGTTCGTTGCAAGCCAAACTTCATGTGTAGTGAGTCCAAGTCATTTGGAAAACTGCAAGAATGAACAAGACTTGAATCTGAGTCACGGTGGCTCGGAATAGCCCCGAACAGGTTCAAGCTGACACTTAGGGCTTAAAACACCCCTACTTAGCATTTAGCTGGAAACTGAGCAAACGGGATCTGTTGCGAACCAAACTTCACGTGCAGCAAGTCCAAGTCATTTGGAAACCGTAGGGACAAACGAGGCTTAAATCTGAGTCATGGGTGGCTTGGAATGCCCCCAGGTAAGTTTGATCTGACACTTAGGACTTAGAACACCCTTACTTAGCATTTGACTGCGGAAAACTGAGCAAACGGGGTCTATTGTGAGCCAAACTTCACGTGCAATGAGTCTAAGTCATTTGGAAACCATAGCAATGAATAGGGCTTGAATCCGAGTCACGGGTGACCTAGAATGGCCTTGGGTAGGTTATACTTTTAATTTGATTAAATTAAGGTTATACTTGAAGTTTGTTTATTATTTTAATTTTAAATTCATTTATCATACTCATTTTTAATTTAATTTTTATTAATTTCAGGTTTGACGAGTTCTCTAATTGTTTTGAGGTCAACACATGTCACGAATACATTTTTTTGCTTTAGTTGATCGCTACTCGATGATAAGCAAAAAAGATGCACAACAACAACTAGGTGAGTGAGAAAAGGGATTCTGATAGTCGATAATTTTGCTAACCACCTGAGGCGGTTGTCGAAACTATTTCTCAACTCTAGCATATTTGACTGCTATTAAACAGTTGTTTGATGGTCGAGAAAAAACTTTGCTGACCGCTTTCTTAGTTTAATCAACTACTTAAGCCAATCAAGAAAGACTCTTTCCCTTGTAGTGTCTACCCAAGTAATGTGGATAAAAGGCATTGCTAGCTTCTCCACTTCATTTCCACTTCACTTTCTCGCATATTTCTACATGCAAAGTTGCTTATAGGGAAGTCCCTAATAATCTCTCTCTAATAGGGCATGCGCCTCTGCTTAACGCATACTTCCAGTTGAGTATTAGTTCTAATACAATTTTTAACGATCGTATCTCCACAGTATAATATTGTCCGTTTTATACTTGGTTGGATGTAAAGCAAAAACTTCTTAAGGGTCACTCGTCTTGGTATTACTTTCGTTTAAGCACGTTCCTTAAAGTTCTAATGGAATTCATTGCCTTTATAAAGAAATTAAAAGATTTCATTCAAATTGTTCGTTTGAAAATTTTTTGAAAAGCCAGTCATAAGTTTTTCCCTCCATTAAAACAATAAGGTCATTATTAGAACTATTAATAATTTTAATTGAGTTTTAATTTAAGTTTAATTAGATGGATTCACGCGTTTGAATTGTAATTGATACCTATAGTTGAAAGCAATTTCCCTAGTGTATGTGTGTATAATGTATTGTCTGAATTAGTTTATAAATTGATAGTTTTGAGTTTTTTTTTCTTTTTTTGGGGGGTAATTACAAGATTATATTTGAATTATGACTTACCATTATTTTATCCCCTTAATTAAACAGGTCATACTTTTGACTTCTTAAACTATTAATTTGTAATAATATACCCTTTGCTTACGCTCATAATTTTCATAAAATTTAATCAACTAATATGATTATGAGGTAAAGGAATATACCTCATATTAAAATAGATATTTCATAATTTTGTTAGAATAAAATAACACACATATAAAAAACTGAATGCAATAATTTAGTTCTATAATTTCTAGAAACCTCTTAAAATATTTTGTTAATTAAAATTTATGCTATGACCTTTTTGCTATAGATATTTATGTCTGAGTATTTTAATTTTATTTTTGTTCTCTAATTTACGTGCAGAGTATTTAATAATTCTTATTAAAATCACAACTACTCGTGCAAAAAATTGGTTCTATTTTTATAAATTGATTGTTAGGGAGTTAGTATGTAATATTTATTAATAAAGTTAAGTGATTTAGTTATAGTTGGAATGGTGATTCTATTTTAAAAAGAGATTTTTTTTACTCACACAATATATATATATATATATATATATGACCAAATTTATATATGTAATAAGTGATCAAAATTTTAATTATCATGTTGGCAAAATTAGTACTTTTATAAATAAAAAAATACGTACATATTACGAGGATGTTTAGTTAACAAAAATTTGATCAAAAAGTATAATAAAAATATAAAAATTTAATGTAAAATGATATGTGATAAAATTTAATTGAAAAAAGTACAAAAAATTGTAAAAAATGGTAACTTTTAGTTAATTTTAGCCAACTAAACACCCTTACATACAAAATTAAAAATGATGTACCAACTGTTTTTTTTTTTTTTTTTAATGGAAGAGAGTAGATTATTTTAAAAGTTATCGATTCTCTTAACTAGCAATTCAACTTAACTTCTCAGTCTATCTATCCGACCAGTCAAAGAAACTTCTAGTCCATCATCAATAAGAAACTTCAAGACATCCAGATATGTTGTAGAATTGAGGACTTTAAATTAATTTATTAATGGTTGTAATATCAAAGAACGAAAATGATATATATACGATTATGTATATATATATATATATATATATGTATCAAACCTTAGTGACAAAAGTCTTTAGGTTATTTTTTATTTATTTTTGATCATACATGCCATATTAAGATCACAACCTAAAATAATTTTCAAATTATAGTCAATAGCTGGTGTTGGAATGATTATAGGTACATGCACACATGGTCGGACTCAAACAATTTTCTCCAATAATTTAAAAATTATACTAAAAAGTTTATTGATTTTGTTATTTATTCTTATAAATTAAATTATTTTTATTTTTTACCTCCATTATATTTTTATCTTTTCTCTTACTCACCTTAAAAATATAAATTCGTACCCCACTAATTATGAATTTTGGGCTAGCCACTCTATTTGCATACTAGCGCATGCATATATATATATATATATATGTCTGTATTATATTTTTTCAACCGCAATTCATTGTTATTTTTGGATAACACAATTTTTTTCAAATGAGTTATATATACATGCATTTTTTTTTTTGGAGAAAAGAAAAAATAGATATATACATATATTGATAACTACTGCAAGTACAATTTGAAATGAATAAATCTTTGCTCGTACAACCAAATAAACGTCTATTTAGCTACACCAAAAGTAATCAAAAGTTATCAATTTTAATTAATTTTTGTACTTTCCTTCAATTAAAAATTTTCACAAATCACATTTATGTCACATACTTTTATTATACTTTTTCTTTTATTTTTTATTTACCAAACAGACCTGCAGTAATTGGAAAAAAAAATGAGACAAAAAGAAAAGTCGATAGTACCTTACCGATAAAATAAAATATTTTAAAAAATTAATGTCCACATTGCGCCCCCATTGCTGATCTCCTTTTGCTCACTAAATAAAATAAAAAGAAAGAGCATCTTTATAACTATTTTATTTATAAATAATAAATTTACAATTAACCACATTAATCTAATAATATTTTTATATAGTCATTATCGATGACCATAAGTACATAACCAAGGATGGAGCTAAAGAGAGCTCATTAGAAATAGATGGAAAATTTTTGTTACTTCTTGGTGATATTAAAAGTGAATATTAATCGGGTACGGTTACTAGATTTTTCTTTATTGTAGTTTTATTTTCAAAATTCCAGACCTAATATATTTTTTGTGCATTTCTTAACTCGTGTACCCATTATAATAATAAATTATTTATAGATATTATTTTTTTGGGAAAATATTTATTCAGTAAAAACACTCACTCCGTTAATTTTCAAAATTCTCCAATTTACAAATTTTACTCTTAAAGATGACTTCAAAATCATTTTCAATAATTCTATTATTATGAAATTCGACCTCACGATCTCATGGTCCGCAATTGAGTCACTCACTCAATGAGCTATCGACTTCAACCTAATTATGGGTTGCAAAATTAATGTTTTATGCCATTTGAAAGATTGCTGGAACTTTATTTAAAAATAGAGTTTTTCATAAACAGTGAATTATAATTAAATAATTGGATTAGGTTTAATACCGTAGTAATCTGGATACACTCTGAATTAATATGGAAGTGAGTTCAAATATTGGCAACTATGAATCGTCATAAACTTTTGCAATTTAAGTGGCTAAATTTATTAATTAAGTAGGTAATTGTTTTACCTTTATGAATGATTATTTGAAATTATGCAGAATGCGATCGATAAATTTTACATTTATTTATATGGATAAAATCATCACTCGGTGCCATTGCCAGGGTTTTGATTAATGGAACTATTTGGCTGAACGTGTTATGAAATGTATTTTTAGTCTGTGACACCAATCAATACGCATTAGAAGCAAAACCTCTAAAATCATTATTTTCCACGGTGTTAAGGGTGGTAGAGAATAGGAATGTGACTAACTTATGGATTACCCCCTCCAACAAACCCTTGTTTTTATTTTAGTAGAGAATAGAAAATTCCATGATCGAAATTTTCTTATTAGTTAATACTAGTAAAATGCATGTTCGATTTATTTAAGTATGTTGTTATAAATTACCTACAATATTTATAAAATACAAAAAATAATAAATTAATTAAATTAAATTAAATTATATGAAATTGATACCACTATAGGATTTGATTCGAAAGCTTTAGGTGTAATTTGATATACTTGTTTTGAACATATTTTTCATTCTATATTTTTTAAAATAAGAAAAATAACTAAAAATGTATTTAATCACTCGCGTTTTCAAAACTTATTTTAGAAAACAGGAAATGGGTTTGCATGTGAAATGCAAAATGATTAAAAGTTATTTTGAATCTTTTTGATCAAAATAAAGAGGAATCCTAAAACATGAAAAATAGAAAATGTCAAAACAAATGTGTTTTTTATTTTTTATGTTTTGAAAATTTCAAAACATGAAATACATAAAACAAAAGATAAAAAACAAAAATATAAAATATAAAATATAAATACAAATCAAATGCCACCTTAAAATTTTGAATCTAAGATCCCTACTACTATGGCACTAATTTTAATGCTATATAGAATTGCAAATGTTAGGCTAAGTTTTGATAAAAAAAAATAGTTCTTTTGTACTTGACTACTTGATAGCTACTAAAAAAGTAATTTTTTTGTATTTGAGAAGAGAAAAAAAGTTAATTTTTTAATAGTTAGGTTTTTAATTTTTTGTTAATTTAATATTTTTGCGCATCAATGTTTAAAAGAAGTTTAAAATATATAAGAAAATAAATTTAATAATTTTAAAAAAAAGTTAGAAAGTTAGAAGGTATTACCTCAACTACCAGCTTATTTTCCAAAACGAACGCTTAATATGTGGAGCAACAAATATAAAGAATGG
Source organism: Vitellaria paradoxa (assembly GCA_019916065.1). Classification (NCBI taxonomy): domain Eukaryota; kingdom Viridiplantae; phylum Streptophyta; class Magnoliopsida; order Ericales; family Sapotaceae; genus Vitellaria; species Vitellaria paradoxa. Next base: position 7,632,825 of record CM034234.1, read on the forward strand.
TAAAAAAGAAAAATTATTACTCATTTTGTCATCATAATTTAATTTACTTGTCATTATGTATTTATATTGATTTGAGTTATATAATGGGTTAGTTTGGCATACAATAAAATTTTAAAAATCTTTATAAATCTCCAATAACTCATCTATCTTTAATTTTTCGCCATCACAAATTTTAAAAAATTCTAATATTTCGTTAAAAAAAATCTGAAAGTCAGTTAATCGAATGTGTAAATTTTTTATACAATCATACTCTTCGTGTCAAAAGCTTTCAAACGAGTGCGATTATTGCTATTTTTTTGAATTTTTTAGAATCTATGGGAATGGATTTGAAAAACCGTTCCCACGGTTTATTACTTAAAAAAAAAATAACGCTAAAATTAATCTCAAATCATATTTTATCTCAATTTTTCTTATTTTTTCTTACTCCAAACAGCGCCAATATTTAATAATTGCGTAATAATAGCCACGTTACTGTGTTGAACTACACAATTTGGTTCCGTTTGGAACTAAACAAAATAAAATAAAATTCTGTAAATTTCTATAAACACGAATTACGAGATAGTAAAATTTAAATTCTTTACTCGCTGCACGAATTATGAGACATTTACTTTTACAATTTTATTTTATTTTATATACTTTTATACAACTCCTAACACATCCAAAATAGTATTATGCTCACAACGCGGAGGCACCCAAGAGGCTTTGAGCATTGGATTTTGGTAGTTTACCCTACCTGCCGTCGTGTACGCAGGAATTTGGTTCAATATAGGTGAAATCGCGTGTAAAATTTTAAATAAATACATAAAATATTATATATTGATATCAAATGCATTGTCACTTTTCTAATCTATTACAATAATTTGCTCTATTCAAAAGTTACCAAAATTTTTACTAAACATACAAAAATTGTTAAAAATTACCAAAAATGGTTAAAAGTTACCAAAAGTTACTAAATTTGTTAAAAGTTGTCAAAAATTTTATCAAACACTCAAAAATTAAAAAAAATATATTAAAAATTTTTTTTGGTAAACAAATACTAAAAGTTACTAAAAGATATTCTTCCAAATATATCCAAAAGTTGTTTATAAATATTTATAATTTTTATATCAAATAATTTAAAAAAAAAAATTTAGCGTATGCCTTCGTCTAGACTAAGCACTATGCGGCTCCGCCACTACCTACGTGGGAACATTTTTTCAAGACAATGAGAACGAGGTCCATAGAAAAAATTAGCTTATTTTGAATTATGAATTACTAGACTTATGCTTTTCTTTATTAATTTTTCTAGCATGTTAATTTTTAATAATTATTAAATGATTGTAATGCTTAAATATGGACTCGTTTATTTTTATTTGGATTATACTTTATCTATGCATTAGAGCACTAGATTAGCCCTGTAGTCAAATATTATATTTTATCCTTATTATTTACTTTGCATTGACCATGTCGTGCAGCAGACTTGACTTTAGACTTAAATATTATTATAGAATCCCATTTACCTTTTATAATTAGTTCATCCTTGGGTTCAATGAAAGCTGGGGGTGACAACTTAAACATAGTTTATTGATGTATACTTAAAAATTATTATGTAAATAATTTTGAAATATATTAAATGAGTAATGGTAGTGTTATATAAGTTTTTAATTTTCTTTTTATGAAAAAGAACAAGAATTGAGATATATCATGAAAGAATTTTAAAGTATAATTATGAGATTTTTGGATAAATAACCAAATTGAAAGGAATATTTTAATTTTAAATATTTTATAATTAGAGGATAAAATTAAATACACACATATAAAATTAAATATTTTTTTATTTAAATTTAGAAAAAAATACTCTTGAAGCTAATTAATATTCATTATTTTTTTGTACCTTTAAATTTTAAAAATATTAAGAGTTGTTATGAGAGAAATAATTTAATTATTATTTAATTTTTTTATTTGTGTCTTTAATTTAATTTCATTTTTATTTGTATTTTGATTTAATTACTAATATATTTAAAATATATAAATTTTATAACTATACTGAATTTATAAGCAAGTGGGTTCTGTTTTGAAACCCTCAATTTAATTATATGAAATTTATAAGCAAGTGAATTTCTTTTTTAGAATCCAAGAAAGTGGGTCTTTTAAAACTTATGAATTGATTTACATTTATTTTAATGACATATCACAACTCTAATGTTTTATAGTTTAAAAAAATGAAATTATAATCTTTTGATGATGTGAGATAAAGAAACAAATGTTTTGTGAATTAAAAAAGAAAAGATAAAAAGAGGAAAGAAGAAATTGACAAATGATTCAAAATTTTATAAAAAAAAAAGTAAAATAAAATCAAATAGATATGTCACTTAAGATTTGAGTGAAGAGAAAATGAGGGAGAAAATATATTTTGATATTGTAGTATAGATATATTAAAGTAGAGGGTAATAATAAGATTTCATCTAATAATATTGGATCTTAGGATGGAACATGAAAATTTAGAAATTTTGAAATTAGTAATAATTTATTATTTATTATTAAAAATGCTTAGTTAGTAAAAGAATGACATGTCAAAAGGGGACCTGAAAGGAGATGAGAGTTGTGTTACTGTTGTACAATCCTGTGGTCTCTCTTTCACAATCTGCGAAAGCAAAACCATGGGCAGTTTTCTGTTTCTGTCTGCGCAAACCAAAACCCCCCAATTCAAAACCAGCTGCTCCGCTCTCTGTATAAGCGAACACTCTGTATCTATTCATATAATATCTCTCGCTACATTGCACGCACCTCCACCAAACCACCTTCCCACTTGACTTTTTCTCACGGCAAAATCTCAGAAATCACTTAAACCTTTCTGGGTTTTGAAGAACCGGCGATGTAACAACTCATTCTCAATCTCTTTATACTTGGTGATTTTCGAAAGTTTTTGTTTTTGGGTTGTGTTCTTTATACTTCTCATTTCAGTTTCTGTGTTTGTTTCCATCTACATAGTCTGTTTTAATTGTGTATAGAGCGTGAAACAGTTTCTGATGAGGTTTTCCTCAACTGGTCATTTCCGTTTCTGTGTTTGTTTCCATCTTCATAGTCTGTTTTAATTGTGTATAGAGCGTGAAACAGTTTCTGATGAGGTTTTCCTCAACTGGGTTTTCAAGAATTTGGTCATTGAACTAGTTTTATTTTTGTAATGGAACCTAATGGTTTGCCTGGTGGGATGTATTCAACTATGGGGTCTGGAATGTTAGGGTTAGAAATGTCACTTCACCACCACCCCCAACCCCATCCACAGCAGAGCAGCCCTCACCCTTTACAGCAACAACACCCACACCCCCAAATGGTTGGTTATGCCCACCACGAGGCTGATCACCACTCCCAAACTCAGCAATCTGTGAAGCAAATCTACCCATTTCCCCCAAAAGCCAAACCCCAGCAGTTAACCCTCAGTGATGAGGATGACCATGGGCTCAATGCTGAGGACAGTGCTGGCGGTGGCGGTGATGATGGGAAGAGGAAAGCTTCTTCTCCTTGGCAGAGAATGAAGTGGACTGATGGCATGGTGAGGCTGCTGATAATGGTGGTGTTCTACATTGGTGACGAAGTTGGTTCAGAGGGGACCGACGCCGCCGGGAAGAAGAAAGCCGGTGGGGCCTTGCAGAAGAAAGGGAAGTGGAAGTCGGTGTCCAAGGCGATGATGCAGAAAGGGTTTTATGTGTCTCCACAGCAATGCGAGGACAAGTTCAATGACCTCAATAAGAGGTACAAGAGGGTTAATGATATATTGGGGAAAGGAACGGCTTGCCGGGTTGTGGAGAATCAGAGCTTGCTCGATACAATGGACCATTTGTCCCCAAAAATGAAGGAAGAAGCGAGGAAGCTACTCAATTCTAAGCACTTGTTCTTTAGGGAGATGTGTGCTTATCACAATAGCTGTGCCACCGGCAGTGGCGGTGGGGGTTCCGGTGCCCATCATTCACCTGAGGTGGCGGCGGAGCCAGCCCAAATTCAGCAGCCAAGGTGTCTTCACTCCTCGGAGAATGCTCCAATTGTGTCTAATTCGGGTAGAATGGAGTTGGTGGAATCAAAATCGGGTAAAGGGGGAATTGTTGAAGAGGAGGATGACGACTACGAAGACGAGGAGGACGAGGAGGATGATGATGAGGAGGACGATGAGGTTGTGGGTAGTGGGGCAAGAGGGCAAGAGGAGGACAATGGCAGCGACGAAAAGTGTTCGAGGAAAAGGCCAAGAAAGGGGACCTTCGCTCTGTCCTCACCTTTGATCCAACAATTGAGTAGTGAATTGATGAGTGTGGTTCAGGATGGGACAAAGAGTCCAGCGGAGAAAAGGCAGTGGATGAAGAGCCGGTTGATGCAATTAGAGGAGCAGAGAATTGGCTATCAGCTGGAAACGTACGAGCTCGAGAAGCAGCGTCTGAAGTGGGTCAAATTTAGCAGCAAAAAGGAGAGGGAAATGGAGAGGGACAAGCTCAAGAACGAGCGAATGAGGCTTGAGAACGAGAGAATGCTACTTCTCCTTCGCCAGAAGGAGTTGGAGCTGCTTGATCATCATCATCATCAACAGATTTCCTCGAGCAAGAGGAGCGATCCATCCTCCATCTCAGGATGAAATTGTATAGTGTATTAGGGGCACAATAGACAGAGATAAATGGGTTTGTTTTTGTTCATCTACAGTTACAGTGATCGTTACCATATTTTAAAATCATGTCATGTTTTTCACTAGTTTGGGTGCCTGGAAAGTTTGAATTAGAAATTATTCCTGTAGGTGGCAGAATGGCTTCTGAGTCTATAAACGACCAATTACGCCTATTAACAAATTAGCTTCAAATCATGATTGCAACAATTTAAAAATGTTATAAAGTATTGGCGGAGTCAAAAGGCTAATTTATTTTTTGTTTATTTTTTAAATGGGTTGCCAAACTAAAGCATTAGCATGGGTTAGGATTTCCCAACTCTTTTCTGTGTATGTGCCTTTTCTTTTTCCTTTTTCTTAATTGACTATTAAAAAAAAAAACAATAGTAAAAGCAACAGTGAATCCATGTGCGCAGCTGCCTTATAAACTGATACCATCAACTTATATTTAATATATATATATATACATATATGAGTACAACAATTATGTATACACATGAGCATATGAAATGGCGGCGCCATTGACTGCAACTATTACCAGCACCATCAACAACATATATGCGCGTGTATATATATATATAGCACAACAACTATGTATGTAAGCAAATATAGCAACGAGATCTTTGCATGTACTCCAAATAGAAAAAATGCATGTATATGGATGCCCATACGTCATAGGATATATAGCTAAGTGCTTAGACGGTGTATGTATCCCTCTTACTGCCCCGATTCCAGAAAGAAGCAAGGTTGATCATGGAATTTTCAGTTGTTATAAAAATATTAGATATATATTTCTTACTTCGTTCTCTTTGTAATAATGAGTGTGTTTGGAGTTGTATAAAAATGTATAAAATAAAATAAAATTGTAAAAATAAATCTCGTAATTCGTACAATGAGTGAAAAATTTAAATTTTATTATCTCGTAATTCATATTTGTGGAGATTTGTACATGTTTTTAGGGATTTGTATAATTTTATTTTATTTTATTTAACTCCAAAAGAGCCAATAAAATTAGAGATAGTAATGACGGATTTTTAGTTGTACCAAAAAAAAAATTCAAATATAAATTTTTTTACTTTATTCCTCAAAATTAAAGGTGACAGTTAAAAGTAAGAATCTGACTTTTATCTTCCTGAAAGTTCATTTGAATAATGAATTTATGGAGAAAAAAGATGGTGAACAAAATAAAATAAAATTTATTAATTTCATTCTTTTTTATTGAATTAGAAAATTGAGAAGAAGTTGAACAAATTTATTTAGAAAATTTAATTTTTAATTTTAACTAGCTATAAAAAATATATATATATATCTAAAAAATTTCTTTTCTTTAGTCAAATTCTTAATCCAAACACCATATAGTGTATCTGAAATGACAAAAAATGAGATAAAATAAAATAAGTTATGAGATCATGATTCATGCAGTGAGATAAAAAGTAAATAATTTTTAAAATTTTTTAATATTTTTCATTGTTTTTTAAAATTTTTTATCACTTCAAACGGAGCCATAATTTTTCTTTTTTTACCTTCTCTGTTTTAAATGGCAGGTTGGTCTATATTTTATTGATCTTTTAAGAGCGGAGAGACCCATGGGGGTGGTATTTACTTGACCGAACAGTGGACACAGTCGGGAAAAAAAAGGGGGTCCCATGCACGCCTTGCGGCCTTGTTGCTACTTCTAAATAAAACCTAGAGAAAATGACAGAACGCATAAATTTTGATTTCTTGGAGATCTCATATTATTTGGACCTTATGACGTAGTAGACAACTAAGCAGTCATTTGTAGTGTAGACAGTCAACGATCCCTCCGTTGAATCCTCTGCTAATTGGGGATTGTTCTCTGGGTTATTTATATATATATATATATATATAGATGTATGTAGTGTGTACCCTCAAAACTCAATGCATAGACAACTATGGAACAAGGTCCGTCAAAAGTCCACAAGATCTTCAAACGAGTCCCCTCCTTCGGCCATCCAAACGTGAAGGGTATGTTCACTTTACAGCATTTATACAATTTGACAAGAGTCCTCTCCTTGGCAAAACATTTGACACTTAATGATGCAGTTGTCTTGAGCACAAAGTGAATGTAAGAACAGAAAATGAAAATCCAACAGCTTAGCAGAAACCAGAGACATGCTTGTAGTTAAACACCAAAAAAATGCCCATTTATTGAACATTGTTCAATAGTTGAGTTCAATAGACAATATGCTTCTCAAAATGGAAGAAAATGAATATAGCAAGAACAACTTCCATTGCTTCAGTTTCAGTAAACAGGGCATGCTCTTAAAATACTACGCAAATAATTATATGGTGCTCAAAACCTCAAGATTTCAACCTCACAAGGGTTGGCAACAAAATAATGGCTCAAAACGAAGTGAAAAGAGGTGTGTTCTCTAGTCTTCAAGCTCGATAATCTTGACCACAGATGCATCCCAACTTTCTGGCACACGACAACTCGGTCGTGTGACTTTATGACCCCTGAGGCCTTCCCATGATCAAGTGCAACCTTTAGAACTGATTCATTTGTTGCACTTGTAGACTCAGCCTGCAATGATCCAAGTGGTCAAGCCAACGGATTCTCAAAATCTACTTGAATGAATATATGACTATCCCAATTATTAGTCTATCAAGAGGTTCAATGCATCACTGTTGTTGTTCTTAAACAGATAGAATCCACAGAAACGCTTGAATATTATACAGTTCTTGACCTATTTTGAGGGGTGTGGAAACTACTTTCCTCATGTGGGCCAAAATTCATCCCACATAAGCAGCAAAAAGCACAAATTTTAAGATGAAAGAACTTACAGGATGTCGAGGATCAGCAAGCATGGGGAAAAGACCTCTGACTATAAGCGACTGCCTCGCCTAATGATTCACACAATGGGAAAATAGCATTAGATTTGTTAGCTTGAGTGTTGAGCTGTTGGTAAAAAGGAGGGAGGAAATAGAAGAAAACAAAAAAGAAACTTCAAAACTTCTACAGAAACAAGAAACAAAGGGACCCGAACTCCTGCAGGACATAAGCAATAAATAAAAGGATTCTGCATAATACCTCAAATGCACCACTAAAACTCCACTTCAGTTGATTTGTTTTGAGCCGGGGAATGACTACTGACAGGACTGGCATTGTTGGCCTGTACTTAGCAATCAATCTGCACATATTTGGAATCTAGTTTTCAATCTCATGGACATGACAGATTGAGGAAAAGTAGCATGTGGATCGAGAATCACAAAATAACCAAACCAAACCAACCAAGCCTTTTCCCACTAGGTGGGGTCGGCGAGAATCACAAAATAACAACTCATTCAAAAGTAAACAGATATACCAGCTGCATCAAAGGATTTATGAAATACCTAGCAGCCCTTCCAGATGAGGTGAAGCAAATAATAACGGATGCCTTCACTTTAATGGCAGCTCGTACCTAAATAAAGCATGAATATTATTTAGCCTAAAAACAACTCATTTTGCACCAATAAGCAAACTAAATTCAAAAGAAACCAATATAACTCAAAATCCAAAGGGAAGGGAAAAAGGGAAAATAATAATATACAAGAAACACTCAAAAGACAATACCGCAGAGGAAGCAATGGATTCCAGGTGGGTCATTGGTTCTCCAACATATTTGACAGTCTTCTTAAAATACAGGTCTTGGTTGAAAACCTTCTCTGCCTGCATGGAATTTGAGCTCAACTAAGCTACCAACAGAGTTAAATGGAACCGTTGGGACACAATGAAGCAAATGACAACTTAAGTTTCACCTTTGACCCAAACGCCAACATACCAATCCCATATCAAAACACGACAATTGAAAAAAAAAAAAAAACCAACAACAACAACAAAAGGTAGAATGATTGAAAGCCAAAGGAAAAGAAATAAGCATACGTTCTTATAATCATTAACTGCGATATCTTTTACCACCCTGGCATTTTAAGTAAGTCTCATCATTATTAAGAACAACGGCACGCTATAAAGCAGCGCAAAAAGATCACACTGCTATCTTTTTTTGATTGATCAACAAAAGGTTTATGGAAACTAAATAAAGTCTCATGATTTAAGAAATGACTTAAAAAAAAAAACGAAAGAAAAAGAAAACAAAAGGAAAAAAAAACAATGATCCCACCAAGAACTCCTTAGTCAATCATTCGTCACCACTAGGGTAAGATGCAAGGATGGAACTAGGAAGACATAGCGGCGGGCACCCCACCCTTCCCTCCCCAAAAAAATAAATAAACATGGTTATTTGCACCCCTGTTCAAAAATTCATTGTAGCAATTGTTGTTTTTTGGGTAGTTCTGTAGCTACTGTGAATCCCATAGGCATTCCACCCCCCTCTCCAATTAGAAAAAAAAAAAAAAAACCCAAAATCTGACATTTCTAGTTCCGTCCTTGATAAGGTGCATGAGGCATCACACAGCTACAAATGCATCATACAACTTCTCAAAATCTTCACTCCCAAGAATAGCAACATTAAATGTATATTTACAGGCTCCTGGCTTTTTTCCTAAATTGACTAGAATTATTACTTAAAACATTCAAGAAATTTTCTTTTTGATTGCTGGACCATTCTAGACCTAACTAAAACGCAAACAATGATCAATAACATTACTGGACCCATAAGATGACCCATGGCCAGCCCCTACAGACGACATCCAGAAATTTACAAAATTATCAAATACCCATAATGCCTAAACCCTGATAGAAATACTAAACACGTCCCGAAGCATTTTGATTGACACAATAAATAAATAATGCAACTCAAATTATCCCTAGATATGTTAATAAAACATCCCCAGCATGTTCCCTGTGAAATCAATTCCAGGCTTTGCATCATCTGTGTATGCTCACCATAAGAGGTGAACCCCCAAATGCCAAAAGGAAAAGGAAAAATAGAATAAGCAAATGATTTCTGAGAGTTTTTAAGTAAATGACTTGTGAGAGTCTCTTCTTGTTGCCAATATAAATAAGAATTAAATACTCCCACAAGAAAAGCCCAATGAATAGAATAATTTAATACATATATATATTATTTTGAAAGTTTCTTGCCACGTATAATTCTTAACAAACAATCCCCACTAACAAGAAATATGTGCACTAGATTAACAGGTCTTAATCCTGTCAAAAATTGTCATCCGTCACCTATAAGAAAGATTATTTCCTCGTATAAGTGATGGACCTCACCTTAACACTTGAGCTTTAAGATTGAAACTCCTCCTCTTACGTATTATTGGGCTTCTTGATATAGTATTAGAGCCTGAGTTTTCAATTAAGGCTCACCACAATCCACACTATGCCAATGTCCTTCATCGACCTATAAGAAAGTTTATTTCCCCATAGAAGAGATGGACTTTCCTCCACCTTAATGCTTGGGTTTTAAGGCTGAAACCCTTCCTTTTATATGTTGTTGGGCTTCTTGACAAATCCAAATTATGATCACAGAATCAAAGTCAATTTGCTTTATAAAATGATGGTATGAAATTTCTATATAACATTGAGAAATAGGAATCCATGTCATCAAAGGATCTCTTTGCAATAGGTAAAGAGGGGTAGAACCATGTAGTCACTCATTTCAAAAAATAAAATAAGCCAGGTTAGAATTTAAACAAGTTAACTGCAGCAAAACAACAAAAGACAGAACAGGAGAGCCTTCCAGAGTAAACCACTTCACAGTGGGCAGATAAGAGTTTTTTCGGTTCCAAACTCCTAATCCAGGTGCATGGAGTAAGTGCTTGCAGTCAAAAAACAAAAATTCATCAGGCAACAGAAAATTCACTGAAATATTGAGAAAAGATACCTCAGCACAAATTTTTCCAACAGTAGAAATTGTCTCAACAGGGTACAATCCACGCAAAGTCTCGCACCAAGAAGAATTGCATCACTTCCTGCAAATTAATAATAAAGTAATAAAAAAGAAGGTACCAGTTTTGCACATCAAACATGCCAAAACCATCGACAAAGATGTCTCAATGCTCAAAAGACCACAGAATGGAGTTCTAGAAATAAATCTCAAAAAAAGAGTCAGATAATAATCCACGACGCCAGAAGAAGATTAAAAAAAAAAAAAAAACATGTTGCGTGCAATCACATAATGTAAGATGCAAATTGAAGGAGAAATGAGCAGCTACCAAACAACTAACTCCTTTGTTCATAAAAGCAACTCACCATCCAATACAGCATTGGCAACATCAGTTGCTTCTGCACGAGTTGGTCTAAGATTTCCAGTCATGCTATCAACAACACGAGTTACAACTGCAGGTTTTCCAGCCATGTTGCACTTGTAAAGAGCAGCCTTTTGAAATAAGAACACCTGAAAATTTTGCATAATGATATATGGTTTGAAGCTATTAACACACTAGCCTACATAGAACTTCATCCATGATTGAAAGCAAGTGCAAACACAATTTCAAACAATTAAACATCCAACAAATGGAACTTTCTCAGGCATGATTTAATTGATGTTAAAGAATAGATAAAAACACGATATGTAATTCCAAATTTTTTTCAATGGGAAACAACAATTTCACAAAGGGTAAGTCCGCCAAAATCCCAAGGCTCAAATGGCAGAAGTCTAATAGTCATTAGTAGATCAAATAATACAATGCAAGCAAAAGTTCCTAGATTCATGGAGACAGAGAATAGCATATAAGTTACCATGCTTGCATATCCGTCATTTGAGTCTGCAACAATTAGCAATCAATTGATTGCACAAAAATTAAAGCAAATAATGTGTCAAGTCAAAGAGAAAACCTTCTCAGGAGGCAGATCTATGCCAAGATTTCCACGTGAAAGGATAATGCCATCTGCCTCTTGTAGGATCTCATCAAAGTGGGTCAAACCCTGAAAATTTTAAATATGTGAATGAATTCAAACTCAAAGAATTGCCAATCTCTGAAATTGCATCTGAATAGCAGAGGTAATCTCATTTAAGCTACCACTACATTGAAACTCACCTCTACATTCTCAATTTTTGCAAAAATTTGGGTCTGACTGAGATCGCCAAGGTTGGATAGGAATTCACGGGCCTACATTATAATACAAAGAAGAACGTTAACGAAAGAAACAAAACCCAAAAACAATTCACACTTAAATAGGATAATTCTTACTTCACGAACATCCTCTGCATGCCGAGTATATGATAGTGAGAGAAAATCAATCTTGTTCTTTACACCCCATGTGCTAATGACCTGAAATGCATGTTATCCATCACTAATAGCACTAGATAACTCATAGCAGCCGGCGAAATTAGTCATTTATTAATCTTTTTTTTTCTTTTTTCTTTTTTTTTTTTTCTTTTTCTTTTTTAGTGTGCGAGTGTGTGTGAAAGGGGGCTTACACAAGCTACAAATATCTTGCTATAAATGACATGAAATTGGTTACTTAATATAAATGACCAAAGATCAGGGTCTGAAGTATAGGGGCTAGATAAAGCTTATGCCATCAATATCAATGATTAGCAGACAATAAATCTAAATATTTATCTTAATTTTCTTTTATTTGTGTACAAGCAAGTATATAAACATCAACTAATAGACCATTAGGTAAGGGTACAACCTTTGCCCTAAATTAATGTCTCAACATCAACCACTAAAGGCAGTGCATTAGAGCAACAGCACATGAACATATAATGTGACCATTGATGCATTCATATCAATGACAAGAAGGGAGAAAAATATGCAACTCCCTCCATGTAAAGGCTGGAAAATTCTCCACAGGATGTTATCTATTTTTCCTTGTTTGTATATTTCCACATTGTCCATTGCATGCAAGGGAAGATAAAAAGACAAATTTATAGCTTATAGTGGTTAAAAGCAGGACTCACCTCCTTATCTCTATCAGAGAGAGTAGGTAAATCAAGATGAATTTGAGAGGCATGAAGAGTAAACAATGAGCCAGCCAAAGTTGCAGTATTCTTTATCACACAAACCACGTCTTCCCCTTTCACTTCATCCACCTGCTCAACCCAGTTAATGAATTGCATGGGTCATTGTGTCCAGCTTGCTTGTGTGCATGATAAGACAACTATTTGCTACTAAATTCTACAACTACGTTCACTTTAAATTCCTACTAATTAAGTCAAATGCTGATTTAAGTCAATGTTGCAAAAATTCTAACTCCAACCTGGTATACAAATCGAAATTAGCAATCACAGCACGCAACACCACCCCAAGGGAGGAGAACATACAAAAACAGGCAAAAAAAATAAGAAAACCCATTAAAGTGAGTCAAATAGGTAGTCTGCCTCCTACCTCCAGCCAAACAGAAGTAGTTTCACTTCCTGTGAACAGGTACTGGCCAACAAAAATGGTGTCTCCCTTTTTCACTGCCTGAAAAAACATCATCAAAAGCCCAGTAAAAGGGATGAGCAAACAAACTGAAACCAAAAAACCAAACTGAATAGATTTGGTTCTTCAGCTAATTCAGTTCAGTTCATTTTTTAATATTTCAAAATTTTAGTTTTCGATTTGGTCTCTAAAATAGGACCAAAATAACTCTGGTTTGGTTTAATTTTGCCAAAAACCAAACGGAAAACCGAAAACCAAACGATCCTGAGTCTTGTATAACAATGCTAATGCATGATTAACCAACTATGCTTACGAGGCATACCAACAAGACCTACATGCACTGTCACAAAACGTGCTGAAAAGAAGACAAATTCAGGACCAAATTTGCAGTTTTTGCAATTCAAGTACCTTTCATTGCCACAGCAAGTACTAACTATAAGTCATTATTTTAACTGCAAAAAAAATAGATTAATGCAAGGTGGCAAGGTGTGTTAGGAAATTAGGACCTCAAGGAGATTATAATCCCCACTGAAGGTAAGGATGACTCTAGCATAAAAATAAATAAAAAGACAATATAGCTATTCTCCATTTTAGTATCTAAAGCCCCAAATTGTAGCATCCATCTTCCAAAAGATGTGATCAAGAATCTCAACACAGACAGGGACAGGATGAGATATTTATATTTGAATGAGGGGGCTTCAAGAAGCATCTTAGTGCATAGAGAACTTTAAATGCAGACATGCACGTGCATGCATGAAAATGCTTGTGAAACAGCTAAGTGACTAATATTTTGAGGGGAAAATTACGTTCACGAGTGAAAAAAGGGCAGAGTTAACCTTAAGAATATTTTGGGAAGGCAACATGTTTCTACAAATAAATTTATCCATGCTATCAATTAATTTACCAAGGCTCAAAATGCAGCCAAGAAAAAGTCAATAGGGATGATGATAAGGAGATGCAATTGTCCATACCTTTGCCAGCCCAGAAAAGTTGATAGGCAACACTTCAGAAGAAGCTTCCTGACCATTATGAGGTGTTAGAACAACAGTGCCATTCTCCTGAAGTGAAATAGATGTCTCGTTTTTTTTGACAACTTGCAACTCAGCACCCACTGTATCCAGCATAACCTGCAACAAAAATATAACCTCCATTTATTTTCCTTATTTAGTGCAAATCTATTCCATTAGGCAGCCCATAAAATACATAAAACAAAACAAAACAACAAAAAATATATCCTAGGTACCTATTATTTAGCAAAATCCAAATAAAACTGAATCACAAAACTGTCTTTTATGTTGATGTGAAAGTCTCTGTTAGCCTAAAAGAACAAAAATGGCATAGTACAACATATATAAAACTTCATTTTTCTTTTTTTCATACATTAAAAAGAAATTCAATTTCCTTTTCATTTTTCCCTTCAGTTTTCTCAGCAGCCAAGATTGGGAACCAAACCAAACAGACAGTTGTAAAAATGGATAAAAATCACATTGCGAGTAGAAACAGGCCAGCAAATAATCAATACAAAAAAAATAGAATAAAATAAGACAACACCACTTGAGCATGGGAACCTTAAAAACATAAACCAAACATTAATGTTTGTGAATTGAAGTTGCAAGAAGCATCATTAAAACTTTGTCATCAAAATCCTAAAATATTCAGATGCATACCGCACAAAGCTTCTTAGTAGTCTTCACAGCAGCCTTCAGATTTTCCAGAGTCTCTTGGTGATACTCAGGTTCCCCCCATGAAAAGTCGAACCGAGCAACTGCCAAACAACACAATACTCAAATCCCCTAACTTCGTAACAAAACCAAACCCTAACCCCCAACTGGAAAGCAACAACCCATGTAAAGACCCCCCCCCAAAAAAAAAAACCGACTATTCTAAAACATACCCAGGCAAACCATTAGAAAAAGGGTATTCAATACTAAATACAGAAAGCTACAGTACCGGACATTCCAGCTTGGAGGCAACCGGAGATGACCTCAGCAGATCGAGACCTGGGACCTAAAGTCCCCACGATCTTCGTCATTGCAGGGAAGAAACTCTGTAGATAAATAAATCCAACAGCGTTAGTTCAGAATCGAATTCAAACTTCCACAGATCCACGTCGAAATTAAGAGAGAAAATGGAGGGTATTGAGACTCACCGCTTTGGATGGCTCGAGGATGGAGGCCATCCTGATAGGCTCTTCAAGAAGCAAGTGATTTGCGTGCATGTTTGCTGATCAACGAAGACACTGAAACTCCGAAACAACAATGGAACAAAGCAGAGATTTGCACACAGAGAGAACGCGAATCGACTTGATTTAGGTGGGGGGCTGCGGGGCTCTGTTTGAAGCTTGACCCAAGCGAATATGCTGCTTTTTTGCGGTTCCTGCCTTTGAAGACCGAGCCGGGTTTCTTTGGATATTCGGTTTATTTGCGAGCCGTTCTTTAGACTTTGGTTTGGAGCGCATTTTATTGCGATGCTCTGGTGGGCTCCACGGCAAATTCTCTTCGCATGTTACTTTGAACCGATTCCAACGGAATTGTACGGCCGTTATTAAAACGGTATATGGAGCTGCACTTTGCGCAAGTTTATGGAATACTTTCACCTCCCACCCGCTCCAGAACTCATACAGAGTAAAATATATATATATATATATATTGACTTTAATTAGGCTCTATTTATAAAAAGAGATTTTTTTTATTAAGTTAGGTATAAAAAAATGTTCCATGCGGTATTGCACTAGGAAATGGATTCATTTTCTATACAGCTGATGGTCGGATTGAATCCGTTATGATTATGGTATTTAAAATGGGTACGATAGTCTAAAAATTTACTATATTTTTTAGTATTAAAATAATAATAATAGTAATAGTAATAATAAAGATTAATTATTTTACATTTGAAGAGAAAAAAATTAATTTTTTAACTATTATCTCATATTTTTTCGTTTGACATATTTATCATTCATATTTAAAAAAAATCTAAAATATAAAAAAGTAATCTTAACTTTAAATCAAAAAGTTACTAATTTATCAATGGTATACAAAATATATATTTTTTGTTTCTGTGAATTATTTATTTATTAACTCATTTCAATGTTTGAAACTTGGATGTTTATAATTTATAGAGATAAACAAATTATACCCCTATTTATATTATTTCACTTTCTTTATGTATGGTGAATATTAATTTGATTCAATAGTGAGAATTATGTCTCTAAAATCATCTATTAATAAAGAGGTCTACAATCCTCTCAATATTAGATGCACTTCTTATTTTTCCTCTATATTCTAAAATATTCTAATTTATAATATTCACAATATTGTATAAATATTCACAACTATTCTTTTAAAATTTCTAGTTTCTAAAATATTATAAAAAATATATAGTACTTCAGTGACTCTTCAGAAATTTCAAATTACACTAAAAAATTTTGGAACCTACTCCAAACTATTTTTACTTATTGAGCTTTTTTATTGATAATTTATATCAATAAAAACTATTAGCACGAGAACAAAAATTAAAAAATAACCAAAAATGTAGAACTGAACCAAGTAAATCCAG
Source organism: Vitellaria paradoxa (assembly GCA_019916065.1). Taxonomy (NCBI): domain Eukaryota; kingdom Viridiplantae; phylum Streptophyta; class Magnoliopsida; order Ericales; family Sapotaceae; genus Vitellaria; species Vitellaria paradoxa. The sequence continues at coordinate 7,649,284 of CM034234.1, forward strand.
TTAAAATGGTTTGATTTCTTCAACTAATTCTATCGATTATTTTTAAACTTTTAAAAAAATGTTGGTTCAGTTTACTTGACTGGTCTATTTTATTTTTATTTTTTACCAAACCGACTTAATTAATCAAAGTTTTTTTTAACATTAAATTATATACTATTTTACGTAATTTATTCTATATATCCTAAGTCCTAATCATGTAAATATAAATCTTAGTCTATAAAATATATTTAATTTCTTTTAAATTTGGTGTTTTTTAATTGTTTTAAAAAATTCGATTAAATTAAAACGGCGAAAACCAAATTAAACTAATTTGGTTTTTAATTTAGTGTATTTTTTAAAAAATTCGATTAAACCAAATCAGCAGAAAACCAAATCGAACTAACTTAGTTTTTTTAGTTTATGATTTTCTTACAAACTTCAGTTGATTCGATTAAGAAAAATCAACTAAAAAATTTTGATTATTTTAATTTAGTTTAGTTTTCAATCGAATGGACCATTTGCTCGTACATAATTTTAGTCCCCTTGTTATATCTTATGCAACATAAATTAGGTAGAATAAGAAAATTACATAAAATTTTGATTAACTTTTAATATTTTATGTTAAAGATAATAATTAATTTAACAAATAAGGTAGGATTAATCATTTTTTAAAATAAGCGTAATTTTTAAATATTAAAAAACTTTTAGTGTAATTACATAAATATTAAGAAAAATAAGTATAATTTACTGAATTTAAAAATATATAATGTTTCTTATTATCGTGGAATAAGTATAATTTACTTAATTTAAAAATATATTTATGTTTCTTAGAATCGCGTGAGCTCAAGTGTCTGCATTGAATTTTTAAAGACCCAAATAAGGAGAGAGTATCAGAGTTGCAATGAAAAATTTCACTGAAATTTTTATGGAGAATTAATAGTTAAGATTTTGTATTTTAATATATATGACTTTTTATATTCTATATTTATTATATTTTAATCTATTTTTTTAATTTTATTTTTTTGAAAATAATTTTAATTGAATTAAATTAAAATTATTAAATTAAATATAATCAAAATTTAATCATTCATTTTCTACTCCAGCTGATACAGTTGATTTTTTCATGCAGCTCTTAGGAGGGCGCGTGGGTTTGGGGTAGCCATACACGAGGACCGCATGTTTGGTTCGGTGGTTTCAACGCTGGGACAATGGAATTGCTTTGTGGGGCCCAAGGAAAAATAAATAAACCAAACACGTGGCCTTAAATGTCAAATTCCATGGGCTGGTTCGGGAGTTTCTAGGATTCAAAAGTAAACCGTTTGCCAATCCATTTCTCAACCAAAAAAAAAAAAAAAAACGAAAGTTACTTTTTGAGTATTTAAAAAAAATACTAATTTTCGTCAACTTTTCACACGTTACGATAATTTATTAAACTCAAAAAGTATTAAAATTATTAAAAATTATTAAAAGTCGTCAAAGACTATAATAAAAATTTATAAAATATTTAAAAATTATAAAAAAATTACTAAAACATGCTATTTACTTTGCAAAACGGACCAAAAAATTTATACTAAAAGTCGTTAAAATTTAAATTTTTAAACAATACCTATGTTTAAAACATAAATTCGAGAAAGGAAGAAGAAGGAAAATGAAAAAAATAATAAAATATATGAATTAAAAGTTAAATTTATTTTATCTTTTTATTGAATTAAAAAATAAATTAAAATTTGAATTAAAAATAAAATTAAAATAAATAAATATTTATTCATTAATAAAATTTAATTTTTACTTAATTTAATATAAAAATACATAAATTATAAATTTTATTTTTCTTTCATTTTTTTTTCTCCTACAAATTCATATTCCGAACAGATTTTCAGCTGGAGTCTAGAAGAGAATAGACCTCTAAATGTAGAAAAAAGAAAATAAAAAATGGACGAACATCAATTTACTCGGAATAAAACCGTAATGAAGTGAAGGCTGCTCAATCACCCAATCTGTTATAATGTTCATTTTTATTACATATTAAAATAATTATTACACATTTAATAAATAATAGTTTATCCTAATAAATAATTTTCCAACAATGAGTAGGCTGTACAATCTCATATAATAATTTAGGTGTGTTTGGAGTTGTATAAAATTGTATAAAATAATAAAAGTTAATATCATATTTTATGTAATGAGTAGAGAATTTAAATTTTATTACCTTATTATTCGTATTTGTAGAGATTTGTAAAATTTTATATTATTTTGTATTGACTCCAAACGTGGTTTATTCATTCACAGTGCAAACTCAAAATGACTCAAATCAGTTGGCTCAATACTGCGTGTTTCTAGTTACAATCCCTGGGCTTGCCCAAGGTTTACCACCTGCATTTTTTCCTGCTCTGCAACGTCGGTCAATATTATTACAAAATTAAAAAATGTGTTTAATTAGTCAAAATTAATCAAAAGTTATTAATTTTTTATACTTTCTTTTAATTAAATTTTATCACGTATTATTTTTTCATCAAATTTTTATATTTATTATATTTTTTAGTCAAATTTTTACCAACCAAACATCCTTCACGGTACTGCTGGTAAGATTTTCGACGTGAGAACAAAATCTCGTTGTAAAATTATATTTGCTCAATTTTGCAAAATTTTGTATCAATAGATTATTTTGGGTAGCACATGAATGAAAATATGTATATATATATATTTTGAAATAGTTATATTTTTTAATACGTTTTTTGAGAGCAATGCAAAAATTTATATTTGCACACCACATGAAATATGAGATGTATGAAAGATAGCATTTCATTTATGGTAACTCAAGCGATAGCTCCACTTGTAATTTAGGGTCTCTAAAATTAATTGAGATACACGTATATTAGGTCGATTCGAATACTTGAAGTCATTAAAAAAAATTTTTAATTCCCTGTTTTCATTTAGACATCTTATGAAGGATGTTATGCTAAGAAAAAATACAGATGAATTTGAGATAAAAATTGAGAGCAAGTGTATCTCTTATTCAATTTTATATCCAAATACTAAACAAACATGTTAGTGTATATAATGTGTTAAGAGGTTGTAAAACCTCCGATGATTAATGCTAAATTCTTAAAATTTTGAATAATAAGGAAGTTACACGGCAAATCTCTTAAACACGGAAAAGCTCTTAAAGGGATTACCAAAAAAAAAAAAAATTTAAAAATGGATTAAAAAATTTTAAAAACTTCAAAAAATTATTTACTTTTTATCTTACTACACGAATTTTAAACCCATAACTTATCTTACTTTATCTCGTCTTATCTTACTTTTTGTCACTCTAAACACACCCATAATTTTGTCGACTTGAACAATTTAAAAAAATGGAGCACGTTGAAGGCTCAAATATATATACACACGCGCGCGCACATTGTATATTAATATTTTATTCAAATTATAATAAAAATAATATAATAAAGTATTAGGGTGTTTGGTTCGCTAAAATTAATCAAAATTCACTAATTTTTTCTAACATTTGTATTTTTTTCAATTAAATTTTATCACATATCACTTGTACATCAATTCCTTGAATTTTTACTGTACTTTTGAGTCAAAATTTTACCAATTAAACACCCCTAAGTATTTCACATTTTAAAAGTTAAAAAAAAAACATAATATTTACATTTCACCCAAAAAAATTATAATAAATTATATTTTATAACATAAAATATAAATAAAGAATTTATAAAAAAAATTAATTTTACTTTTAAGATGAGTTTAAAATGCGTAAGTGGGGTATCCAAAATATGTACTTGACATGTCCAAATTATGTCCGAGTATAACAAATTTGAAACAAGACGAAAGCCAAGTTCAACACTTGTCAAGGGCATGTACGATTCTTTTGTGAATCTCGTTAGCAAATCACACATTTAATATATAGGGTGCGTTTGGTTTATTAAAAATTATTAAATTTTTAAAAATTATTCATTTTTTATTTCAATTCATGATTACGAATTCATAAATTATCTCGTTTTATTTCATTTTATTTCACTTTTTGTATTTGTATTGTGAGTCCATTATTAATATAATAGTATTAAAAAAAAAAGACACCAAAATTGATTATCTTTATCTTAATACTAGTTTAATATATATGATAGGATATATATGTCTGGGTTACACTCATATAAAATTTTAGCTTTATAATTATTGAGTGAATGTGATTTAATTTGATAATTAATAGTGACGATTTCATTGACTTTGAAGCTAAATTGTGAATATTAGTAAATAAACTAAAAAATTATGAATTTCAAATAATGAAAGAAAATAGGCAAGTTAGCACATGTTAACGCAAGTCATTTTAAATAGTAATATTAATATATATTTAATCATGAAATTTTTAGTTATTTTGATTTTTATGTAGATATTTTTTCGTTAAAAAAATCTGTATTCAATTATAAGGTTTGTAGTTTATTTATATGATTTTTAATATTAATATGTGTTAAATCATGAAAATTTTAGGCATTTACGATTTTTCTTTGGATAGTTATTGTTTAAAAAGTTATGAATTAAATTATATGGTTTTGTAGGTGCTTTATGATTTCTATGAGGACGTTTTTGTTCAAATTTTTTTAATGTATTAAATTATTGAAATTCTTAGAGATTTATGGTTTTTATGAGAATATTTTGATAAAAAATAGGTATTTAAGGTGTTTTGACTTTTATGTGGACAATTTTGTCCAAATTTTTTTTCAAATATTCATTTAATGATTTTTAGGTTGATATTTTGGTTAAAAAATTTATATATTGAATTATAAGATTTGTAGGTTTTTTTTATGATTTTTAATATTCATATATATTAAATCTAAAATTTTAGGTATTTATAATTTTTATGTGGATATTTTTGGTTTAAAAAATTATGTACTAAATTATATGATTTGTAGTTTTTTTTATAATTTTTATGAGGATATTTTTGTCTAGAAAAAAATTTCAATGTATTAAATCATTACTAGGGATTTATGATTTTTATGAGGATATTTTTATCAAAAAAATTATGTATTAAATCATATGATTTTTATAAGGGTATTTTATCCAAAATTTATGTTGTAGTAATAATTTACATAGTAGTAGTAGTAGTAATTTTTAGGTGTTTATGATTTTATGTGAATATTTTTGGATTAAAAAAATTTATGTATTAAACTATAAGGTTTATAGTTTTTTTTTTTTTTTGAGAATATTTTTAGCCCAAAAAAAATTTCAATGTATTAAATAATTGATAGGGGTTTATGATTTTATGATAATATTTTTAGCCAAAAAAATTATATGTTAAGTCATGAAAATTTTTAAATATTTATGATTTTTATAAAGATATTTTTATCTAAAAAAAATAATTTTCAAATATCGATGCTTTTATAAATAGTGAGATTATACAACTCCTCATTTCAGGAGGACCTTATTAATTCCGAATTGGCAACCATGGCTTGAGCATACTTTTTATGGTACTCTTTGGTGTATGCTGTAGGGAGATTAGTATAATCTGCCAATTATAATAAGTTTTTTAATTTTCTTTGTTCAACTGTTTTAGAAATAGCAAGAAATAATGTAATAATTTACAAACGGGATGTTTAAAGCTCTACCAAATTTAGGCTCCGTTCGGTGGTGCACAAAAATTTAGTAAAAATCTTTGAAAAACTCTGAAAACATTTGAATATCTCTAAAAATCTTGATTACATTTTTACATGTTTTTACCTTTTCGAAGTTCAAAAAAGTTCAATACTTTTTAAAAAAGTCGATAACTAGAATTCGGTTAATTAAATAGTAAAAAATTTTTCACTAATCTTACCAAAACTCCAATCTACCAAATACACCACTTTGACTATTTTTCTAGGATCGTAGAAACCGTTCCGACGAAGTCGTACAATCAACTTCCGTCTAAACGGATTGTAGAAATTGTTTCGATGTATTGTTGCGCAAAGGAGTCATGACTGATACAAAATTTTAAATTTGTCCAAACAGAAATCCAATCCGTCGGAGCGGGAATCTTACTATTCATCTCCCAAAAACGCGGTTTGAGCTGTGTGCACTAAACGTAAAAAGTTTTCAAAATCTTATTTTTTTCTCACTTGTTATCATTCCAAACACCCCTTAACTGACTTCTTTTTTTACTGCACGTATTATAAAATTATAATTTTTATAAATTTATATTAACTTTTATAATTCCAAACACTTTTTTTTTAAGTAAGAATTAATTACATTAATAATAAAATAAAGAACAATATCATCGGAGCATACTTTTGATTGATATTACAATGAAAAGCAAAATTATCTTTGTTACCAAAGAACAAAACATCAATCATACGTCTAATTAAACTCAACCAGTTTGAATGTTGATGAAAGATCAAAACATCACGGTGCTATGATACGAAGTCAGCACCCAAACACATAGTAAGCAACACGCATAACAACAGCAAGCAAATCCATGAACCAACAGCAAGCAACACCTATAGAAACAAAAACAAATAGGACAAATCTCACACCAAAAGAAGTTGCACAACATCGCAAGTTTGACCATGATGCAGCAAGAACATCCACAACTGAGCCAGCACCATCAAGAATAAACAATAGCCCATTTACTAGCAATTAATCATCCAGAAGATTATCAGCAAAATACAATAATTTCGCACAAAGTAAATTTCAGATCAATGATGAATGCAACAAACAATAACAATAGCCAATAAATAACAGCAACAGCTCTTGCAGCAACTCATGCAGCACAACACATCTTGGACCACACCAAGCAAATCAGTAGGCTATTAAACAATAACAACACCATCAAAGTAGTACTTATTGGGACAATCTCCATTTATCAAGAAGACTCTGATTCCTTTCAGTTGTTTTAAATTTAGAACTACTCAACAATCTCTCTCTCGCTGTATTAACAATTTTTCACAAAGATCATGTCAACATTCAATTAAGAATTTTCAAAATATCGTCTATTTCGCTCCTGTCAAACAAGTAAACCATTCCTGTAAAATAAAGTTTCATAAGAATGCACTGCAAAGATTTTCCTTTTAGCCTATTAGAAGCCTAATTCACCCTATCGAACCAAGAATGATGAGAAACATGGATATTGTATAACTTCATCAAAGACTCCCAAATCTTTGTTACAAATGCACATAAAACTAGAAGATGATTATGATCTTTCTCGTGTAGTCTACAAAAAAGATAGCTTGAAAGAATCAATTTCAAATAACCTCCGATCAAGTGTAGGCAACTTATTTCGAATAACTAACCGTAGGATGAAAGAATGCCTAGGTATGAAGTTCTTAAACCAAAGATGTCCCCAATCCATAAGCAGATAGTCCTTCTTAATGTATTCCCAAACCTTTCTTATTGAAAATTGAGAGGAGCCCCCATCCCATAAAAATTTGTCATTATTACTAGAAAAAGAGAATCGATTTTCCTTTTTAACTTCAATAGGTCAAAAGAAGATGCACTAGGCCAATGCCATTCACCATCACGAATAATGTCACTCACTAATGCAAATTTCATCACCCCGAGTCATATTAAACCCTAGCCCCAAATCTTGAGAAAGTATCACCATTAGGGAGCCAATTGTCAAACCAAAGAGAAACATGCCTACCACTACCAACTCAAAAGCTAATTTTATCTTTCACCTTATGTCAAAGCTTTAAAATCTTTTGTATATCTAAAAACACTGACTCAGGATCTTTATAACCCAAGTATAATTCCTCTTAAGTAGATTAGCTCTAGCCCATTTTGCCCAAAAAGAGTTGGAAGCAGGATCAAAATTGCCAAGACCACCACTTGTTTTGGTTTTTGTTACATCTTCCCAAGCTATCTTAACTCTAGTTGAAACTAGGCTTGAACTTTTTCAAAGAAAGGACCTAAGAATCTTCTTAACCTCCTTCACAACTTTAATAGTTAGAATGAAATGATAGACCCAAAAAGATTGCATACTGAAAAGGACAAACTAAATTAATTGAAATTTTTCTGCATAAGAAAAAAACTTGCTCCTACAAGATTTGACTCAACATAAAATTTTATCCACTAAAGCCTTACAATCCAAGGCTTTAAGTTTAGTAGTGATGAGAGAACCCCAAGATATCTAACCTTGACGAAAACCAACAAAATTAATCAGCTCTTGTTTCTCCCCATCGTCATACTTGCCACAAAATGTCACTCTTGCTCATATTGGGTTTTATGTTAAAAAGTAAAGTGAAGCAATTAAGAGATCCTTTAGAACATTTGCACTTTGCAATTTGTCTTTTGAGAAAAGCATTAAATCATTAGCAAACATTAGATGAATAATCTTTAGAGATTTACACCGCCAATAATATTTAAACTGACCTAACTTAAAAACTCTTTGAGCAATTATTCTCGAAATAACCTCCATACATAAAATAAACAAATAAGATAAAAGAGGATCGCCGTGTCTAAACCCTTTCTTCCCTTTAAAAAAACTCACCATCTCACCATTCATGGAGATAGAGAAACTTGGGGAGGAGATACAGGATTTAATCCATCCAACCAAACAGCGATTTAAGAAACTTGAAACGCTCATTTTTCTTGCACATTTTCTGCTTTTGGTGTTGAGTGGTTACCAAACATGCCCGTTCGATCTTACCCAACAGGGTCCCACCCATGTGACCGCACGCTTGGCTCACTACTTAACGGGACCGTGAGAAGCCGTGACGGTTTCTAATTCATCAAGTCACGGCACGTTAACCATGTAATCACGGTACTCCCGCCCATCGTCCTCCTCCGAACTAACGTCGTCTCCGGACAAACCCTAACCCTAACGTCGCCCATGGCGTCGTGTGACGACGACTTCTCCCTCCTCGGTGACGATAACGCCCAGTCGTCAAACCCTAACCTCGTCCACCACCATCACCACCACCACCACCACCACGTCGCCGCCCCCCACGCCCACCCCCAAGCCTTCACTCATCGATATCCCTCAAAGTCGACTCCGATCCACGCGCCACCACCTTCGTCTGCACCACCGGTGCTGCCTTCCACCGCCGGCAGGGGCAGCAGTCCCAATAATACTGCCGGGGGAGAAGGGGACGGCGGCGAGAATTACAGCGACGGCGCTTTCTGCTCCCAGGTGGACCCAAAGTGTGCGTCATCGTATCACGAAGTTGCGCCTTTTACGGAGAACGATTCGAATCCGTTCGATGACGAGTCCGATCCGAACAAATCTAGGGCTAATACATCAAACGAAAAACGTAAGGATCGAGAGGAGCTCAGCGATGGTGGGACGCCTTACTCTTATAAGAAATCAAAACTCTCATCCGCCGGCGGCGGCGGAGCCAGCTCCGCCCCCGGCAGTGCAGAATATAGGAAGGATCGGGAGGAATGGAGCGACACGGCGATTGCGTGTCTCCTTGACGCGTATACGGATAAGTTTACGCAGCTAAACAGGGGGAATTTGCGAGGGAGGGACTGGGAGGAGGTGGCTGCCATTGTGAGCGAGAGATGCGAGAAGCAAACGAAGAGCGTCGAACAGTGCAAGAACAAAGTGGATAATTTGAAGAAAAGGTACAAATTGGAGCGGCATAGGATGAACAATGGTGGTGTCTCAGCAAGTCATTGGCCATGGTTCAAAAAGATGGAGCTGATTGTTGGTAATTCATTGCCCTCAGGCTCAAAGGCTGTACCAGAGGATGATAAGGTGGTTGTTGGGTCATCTAACTCGCTTAGACAATCGAAGAGGTATGAATTTGGTATTGGATAATTAGTCCTTGAAAATTGACTTTGTTTATTTGTGAGATAATATGAGGAGGTCATTATGTATACTGTCTTATTTTGCATTTGTTGGTGCTGGATCGATGAATCATATGAACTTTTTATAATTTTGTGATGGTTTTTAATTTATGAACAACCTTTATGAAATGACCTTATTCGTTAGGTTTTGATTGTAAGGTAACTCCATTAATAGGACTTTGTTAGGTTGTCACACCTTGTAATGATCATGAAAGTAAAATGGTGATTAGCTTTTTTTTTTTTCCTCCTCTCTCCCCTGGTTCTCCAACATTACTCCTCTAGTTATGGTCTTGTTAGGATATAGAAGTGAATCTGGTGAAGATTTTTGACATCAACTTTCCTGATAAAGAAGCGGACTAGTGGGTGTTGGTGTGAAAATTAGGGATGAAGAATCCATGCTTTGAGAGCTATCTACCTCATTTGTGTTGGATATAGATGAAAATTGCATCAGGGGCAGATTATTCAGGTGGTTTGGTGAATGGCTTGGTTCTGGATTTTTTTTGTTTTGAAGGTCATTTCATGCTTTTGAGGTGGATGTGGTGCTTTTGGACATTTTGTAAAGAATTAGTTGTTTTGGTTAGGGGAGGTGGAAGACAAGTCTAGAACCTGAGGAATTCCCTAGACTCTTTTTTTTTTGGTAACGGGGGGAAATCACCCAGTGGTTTTACCACTGAGCTGCAAACTCTCGGAGGAACTAGTGTAGCAACCCACCGTCACGACCCCCCCACTTAAATCTTGACCGCTTCAGGTGAGAATCGTACCTACGACCTAGGTATATCACTCAAGCTTTAGGCTTGACTCCCGCTCCACTGGACCAACCAGGGTTGGGTAATTCCCTAGACTCGTAAAACATAAGGGAATATGTAAAAATATAGCAGCAATATAATACGTAAAAGTAATAGCAGCAATGTAATATGTAAAACTAACATGACAGTGTACTTCATTCAACCTAAACTTGATTTAATAGATGTCTGAAACAAAATCTGTTGGATTTTGATTATTTGTTTGTATTCTTGGTAGCATGCCTTACATCATAAAGTTACATTTGTACTTGCATAGCTAAGTCATGAAGAGAAAAAGGTGCCTTTCAGAAAGTATAGGACTTAGACATGGACTGCTTGTGGTCCCCTTTTTTTTTGGTTTTTTGTTTTTAAGTTTTTCATCTATAATTAGTGGAAAAGGAGGACATAAGGTCTGTCATAGTGGGTTGAAACTTGAGAGGCTGTGTATTTTTCCCCCCCTTATCTCTGCATCAACTTTGTATGAATTCTAAGCAATTCTCCGTTTTAAGCAGCCTGTTTGTCATAAAAAGTTTTATCATTTCAACCTGATATCAATTAATGGTATTGGATTCTATGCTTTGTGATTGGGAAGATTGATTTGGTCAATTTATAGTATAACGAGGTAGATGTTAGTTTTATCTTTTTTTAGTATTTATTCATGTGTTTACGTATATGTACTTTTAATCCTGTTGACTGGTGTTTGTTCGGGCAGGTATGGAATTGCAACACCAAGCCCTAGTGGACAGATGAATAACATGAAGTCGAAATCGTTAACAAATCCTAGATGGCGGAGAGTGGTTTTCAAAATCAGTGGTGCTGCTTTGGCTGGGACTGGTCCTCACAATATTGACCCAAAGGTTTATTTTAAACTCCCTTATATCCATAGGATTTGGATGGCTTAACCATAGCTTTTGACCACTGTGGCAAGTTATTTATACTATCCTGAAATTTCATTTGGACTGGGTCCATAACTTGATATATATATTCTTTAATTTGTTAGGTGGCAATGTTGATTGCCAGAGAAGTTTCAACCGCCTGTCGCCTTGGTGTTGAGGTATTCATATTCAAATGATGGTCAAATCCACCTGAATTTTATGTCATCATTTGAATATGACTTGTGACATGTGCATCCTTATGTGATTCTTAGGTGGCAATTGTTGTTGGAGGCCGTAATTTCTTTTGTGGAGACACTTGGGTTACGTCAACTGGTCTAGATAGATGCACTGCTTATCAGATTGGGTAATGTGGTTATGATTAGCAATATAATCTCCCTTTTTTGGTTACAAAATTAGTAACATTTTATTATCATTGAATTTGAGCGATCATGATACTTACAAAATATGTTGAAGTAGCTGTTTCTTGCTATTGGGTCTGACTGTTGTTTGATGCCTTTAAGCTTTGTACATCGCTTTTGTCACGATATCTTATTTTCTAGTCACATCATATTTTGTGGAGTTAAATTCTATTTCTGATCTATGAATATTTACTACAAGTTTCTCTCTTTCCAGAATTAAATTTTGTGGATATTCCGTTTGGAGCCTTGAGGAGAATTTGAAGTATTAGGGCCTACCTAGCAGTATAGTGGTTAACAATGTTAAAGCTTTGTTCCAGGTTGTTGAGGAAAGATAGGTAGTTTTGTTCCAGCTAAATTAATGGGGAATAGAAGATCAAGAAGTTCTAGGGAAGCTTATTATTAAAATGTATCCATTAAATGTGTTCTTTGTACCTTAGGTATCTCTTTGTCTCCTTTTGTACTTGGTAAGTAGACCGTGCACCTGTATGTGCACCTGAATGCATCTAGATTTGTTCCATGTGTATGCCTTCTATATATGTACAATTGAGGGGGATGGTATTAACAATCTCAATACCTCCTCTATACTCTTTTTATCTTGTTTTGAATTTGGTATAAGAGTGGGAGAAGTTCTAGTAACATTGTTTATTTTTGCATTCGTTCATTTTCTTCTTTGTTCAAGAAAATAAAGAACAGCTTCGTCAGGCTTCTGAACTATATCTACGACCAGTCAATCTCCTTTTTCAATTCGTTATTAGAGTGGGAGAGGTCCTAGTGTTGTTAATGTCAGGCTTCTGATCCATATCTACGACCAGTCCATCTCCTTTTTCAATTCGGTATTAGAGTGGAGAGGTCCTAGTGTTGTTAATTTTTGCATCCGTCCAATCTCTTCTTTGTTAAAGAAAAGAAGAGCTTCATCAGGCTTCTGATCTATATCTATGACCCGTCTATCTCCTTCTTAAATTTCTGACTCATTGATGTTCATGCTAAAGTCTTGGTTGACTTCTCTCTTGTTAAGATTTACAACCAGTTCTAAGTGGATCTTGTGCTTTCTTAGAGTGCTCTTCCATTTGCTTTGGATTCTGCTTCTGTATCTCTGTCTTCTTGATTTACCTCACTAATTTTGTTTTTCATTAGTTTAAAGCGAGGCAAAAAAAAGTTGAGTTTAGAGATATGTTTCTACACCCTCTTTGTATTAGGTACGTCACTAATGGAAAACCCAATTTGTTGATGGAGATTTGATATTTTGACATCGTTGTGTTTGGCTATAAGAGACCTATGTTTGTCTATCATGATTGGTTGAATAGGCTTATCATTGTTGGGAAATCAAGTGATTGGCATTATTTGTCTGCTTCACTCTGATATTTTGATGCTTTTTCCATGTCATTTTTGGCCCTCTGCTTATCGTTTGGCACCATAGACCTTGATTAAAAATCTCTCTTTTAGAATTGACAAATGTAGATATTTTACTATTTGTGCATAAGGTGAACAGAGTATCATTATAGTGGAATAAATAATAATTTGTGATTGTCTTTCTAAAACATTCAAAAACTAAAACAAAGAAGCAAAACACCTTTTTTCCCCCTGTTTGCAAAATGTTGGAACAACCTGCCGACATGGTAAGAATATTACCTATTCTCCTGAGTCACAACATCTTCATGCATAACAGTATTAACAAGTGTGCTGGTGAAGACTAATTTGATGTCAGGTTCAGAAGGGTACAAAGAAGAGCCGACGAAGTCTATCTATTCATATCTGCTGTCACCTGACCTAAAATATGAGGTTACCATTTAGTTGGACGATTTTGAACTTTTATATCTAGGTTATTAAATTTTGCTGCGTGTGAAGGTCAAATATTAACGTCTTGTTTTTCATTAGCTTAATCAAGACAGTTGTATATTTTTCAACAGCACTTACAGTTTTGACCGCAATGCCAGCTATTAAATGGCTCAAAGTCATGGTTTCTCCTGACCTAATTATGCTGTGACTTTGAAATGGTTACCAGTATGATGGCAACTGTGATGAATTCAATATTGCTCCAGTCAGCTTTAGAAAAGATGGGTATTCAGACACGTGTGCAAACTGCATTTTCCATGCCGGAGGTTGCTGAACCATACAGTAGACAAAGAGCTATTCGACATCTTGAAAAAGGAAGGGTGGTTATATTTGGTGGTATTGGTGCTGGCACCGGAAATCCTCTATTCTCCACTGATACAGCAGCTGCTCTTAGAGCATCAGAGAGTATGGCTTTTATCCATTGGGAGTATTCCCACTTTCTTTTGACCAGCGGATAGTTACAGATTACTTTGTTTATCTATTCACTTCCTCCCCCCCCTGTCTCTCTCTCTCTCTGCAGTTCATGCTGATGCAGTCCTCAAAGGTACCAATGTAGATGGTGTCTATCTCTGTGACTCCAGAAACAGTGTCATATCTGAGCACATTTCCTTCAGGGAGTTGGCCTCTAGAGGTGCTTCCCCGATGGACATGATGGCAGCAACATTCTGCGAGGAAAATGGGATTCCAGGTTTGTATGGTCTATTTCTATGACTAGAATCTCTGGTGCATCAGTTGTTAAACATGGATCACATGAAGGCATGACTCAGAGCTCTTTATCAATATTTCCTAGTAGTGAGATATGGTGGTAGACGAATGGAAGAGTTTTAAGTCCTGATATTTTGAGTTAATTTTTATTGCATAATGAGCTGGAGCTGGAGAGGAAGCCAATTTGGTTGCTGATTTAATGATTTGAAATTATGTTCTTCTTGCAGTTGTGGTGTTTAACCTTCACGAGCCTGGGAATATATCAAGAGCATTATGTGGTGAACAAATTGGTACACTGATTGATCAGACAGGAAGGGTTGGTTAATATTCGTGGATCATCATCTCTCTGATTACAATGCTTAGTATTTTAAACATATGACCATGCCCTTAATTCACCGTTTGGTGGTTCTTTCTAAAACTAATAATGGCGACTTGAATTTGCATATGGGATATAACTTGATCACGGTCAGGGGAAGAACTCAGCTAGACAATACACTAGTTAAGATTTTTCTGTTTGTATCATACTATAGAAAGGTTAAGTTTCTAGTATGCCCGGACTATGAAGTACAGTGTTTAACAACCTGATTACCAATTTGTATTGACGACTTCCTGCCTGTGTTTTTTCTTGTATGTCTTATGTTTTCCCGTATGACTCATGTTGTAAATAATTAGTCATCGGCAGGGATTGATGCCAAAGAAAGTAATATTGTATTGTAGCTTTTTGCTGATATTGATTTCGTGGTCGGCAGTGATTGGGCATATTTCTTTAGGTGGCTCGTTAATGCTAATAATGGTTTATGATTGGCTTGAGAGCTTGATGATGAATGAGTTGACTTGCTAGCAATATTTTACAGTAATAGAATATTAGTCTATGGAAGTTAAAAGTTATTTACAGGATTGCCAGTGTTGCATGATTCTGATAAGATCTTTTTGTTATGTTTTCTAGTAGAAATGGCAATTTTTTTTTTTTTTTTTGGTGTGTGTGTGTTATGATTAGCTCAACGCTGTGATTGGAAATGGAGGTTTGACTTGCTCGAAGGCTGGTGAGATGAGACTAAACCTTCTAAAAAGAGAGCCTGGGAGTTTTTGTGGGTAGAGGAGGACGGGCTACCCAATAGTACCCCTGCTATTGCTAGCCATGAAGATGTTCAGCTTTTCTCCATGCTCAATGAGTTGAAGACAGCAAAAAGAAAAGGAACACAATTATTGAGAACAAAGGCAATGACAAAAGAGAGGTAAAGGTGCCGGTTGGAATCAACTCTCTGATTCCCCCCCCCCCCCTCACTTCTAATATTATTTTTGTTTCGTTGGATAATTGAATTTAAATGGCCTTCACAATTGCATTCCGCGAAAAGGATTTTTATTTTCGTTTATTTTTCCCTGTCTGGTTCGTTTAGCAATTCTGAATTGAGTAGATGAAGAAAATGAAAAAGCAATTGCTGCTGTGTACAATGGGTTATTTCTGTTTGGACATAATGGAAGCAAGTTTCCTAGACCTTCTCAGGGATGGAGTTAGGTGGCAATTATGGGAGCCAAGAATAGTCAAAATTACTATGAATGTCTTATATCTTGTAGTTAAAAATTTTAAAATGTAGGTAATTGGTTCCGTAATTACTATAAATGTCTCAAGAACAATTCAGCATCCCATGCATCTCGACTCAATAACAAATTTGATTGAAACCACTACGTCATCTCATTGCTAGGGCTGATTTGATTTGGTTTTCTATTTTCTGTTTTGAACTCATTTTCTATTTTACATTTTTGAAAATAAGAAAAAACAGTTCAAAACTATTTGGTCACTTGTATTTTCAAAATTTGTTTTAGAAAACAAAAAAAGGGCTTACATAAAATGAAAAATGATAAAAATCGTTTTGAATATTTTTAATTCAAAATAAGAAAATTTCAAAATAATGAAAATAGAGTATTTTTTTTATTTTAATATTTTTAAAAATAAAATGAAAACAAAAATAAAAAAATAAATCAAATGTCACATTCCATTTTAAAAAAATATTAATTTTGTCTCGGGAGTGTTTTAGGTGACAAAAAAACAAAATGAGATAATTTAAATAATTTGTGAATTATAAGATGTACTGAGATAAATAGTAATAATTTTTAAAAATTTTTAAAAATTTTTAACGTTTTTATTCTATCAAATGCACCCTTAGTAATTAAAAAAAGAAAAAAACTAACCTCGTCTTGATTTCAGCGCTGAATTTGTTTGTATTTTTTAGTGATATTTGTCTTGAAGTCGTCTATAGTTCAAATGGTGACTCCGCCCGATCAAGTTGAAATCATGGCTTGCAGTAACGATTTCCGGATTTCCTTCGGAAAATAGGGGTTCGTTTGATTTGTTTTTTTATTTTAGACTTATTTTCATTTTACGTTTAAAAAAAAAAACAGCTCAAAAGAATATTGTTTGTATTTTTAAAATTTATTTTAGAAAATAAAAAATAATACATAAAATAAAAATAACAAAAATCATTTTGAACGTTTTAATTCAAAATAAAAAAACTCAAGGTAAGAAAAATAAATATTTTTTTTCTTATTTAAAATTTTTAAAACATAAAATAAAAATAAAAATAAAAAAAAAACACAATGCCTTCTAAATTTTTCTGGTGCATGAATTGTGGAATTGAGTTTGAAAGGTGCGCAATGGCAAAAACCTCTCAGAACCTGTCGGTCTACGTGCATCACTGCATGTTACCCTATTTGTGATCAAATTCTACTGTCTCTCCATTTGAATACATACATGTATATATATATATAAATTGTAATTTGTTTCCATGAAAAATGAAGCTTTGATAATTAATTCAAATGTGAAAATTACATTACAATAGCATAGCGTTAGACTAAATCAAAACACAGAACAAACAAATATTGACTGAAAAAAAGAGGAAAATCCATAGCTTCTGAGAAAGAAGATCATGCGCAAAAAAAAAAAAAAAAAAAACCAACAATTCACAAGTAGGGGAAAAGGATGGTAGAGCGATCAATAAACAAACACCGGTCACCGAAAGAACATCATCTGTCAGTAACCGGCAAGCCCCTCCTCCGTGGTGGCAAGCGAAGGCGACATCGAATTGCGCGACTCATCGTACTCCTCCCCCAGCGGTGACTGCTCCACCCTGATCTCCTCTACCATCTTCACTACTTCAGTCATGGCCGGCCTTTTCTCCGGCTGCTCCACCACGCAAGCCAGCGCCACCTGAAGCATCGCCACCAGCTCCTCCTCGATGTTCTTGTACCTCAGGAGCTCCTGATCAAACACCTCCGCGGTCCACTCGTCCCTCACCACCGACCGGACCCACTTTGGCAAGTCCACCGCCTGTTCCTCCTCCATTCGCGGCGGCGAAGGGTACCGGGATGGGGCTCTGCCGGTGAGAACTTCCAGCAACAAGACCCCAAAGCTGACACATCTGCCATCTGAGATAGCCTCTTGACTTCACCTTGCTCTGGCGCTCTGTAACCCCCCGCCTTGCAGTGGCGTGAACCGGGTTCAAAAGCAATGCCAACCCGAAATCGGAAATGCAAGCAACTCCATTTTTGTCAAGCAATACATTGGAAGATCTCACGTTTCCGTGAGGTATTTTCGTTGCAGAGTACTCTCCATGGATCCTAGCAAGTCCCCGAGCCGCTCCGAGAACCAGACTGATCCTCGTAGTCCAATCCAGTGGAATTCTTCCCGGCCCCCGATTTCCTGAGTTCATCAAGAAAAATCAAAATTCACAAACAACCCAGAAAAAAAAAATTATCAAACTTACTGTGAATTTTTGTAATTTCAGTGAATTATTGTTAGGAACATGGGTAAAATTCAACCCAAAACCGTAGTTATGAGATGAGATTGCTTAGAATCGAGAATCTCTTAGGAAGGACAATGTGAGATAGCATGAAAGTAAAGCTAACATAACCCCTCGTGGGAAGGGCAGGTTAAACGCGCAAAGGTCACAAACCTGATATCGATACTAGAATCATGAATAAAACTTAACCCCGAAACTACAGTTATGAAATGAAGGTGATTAGGATTTTATTAGAAAAGTAAAAGTGATGCTACCAGGATTTTATTAGGAAAATAGAGTCTCTTGGGGCGGACGATCGGGGACAGTATAGAAGCAAACAGTTGTGCATACCGTGAAGAAGAGAATACAAGCTTCCATTGGGGAGATAGTCATAGACGAGAAGTTTCTCTTCTTTCGCGTAGTAGTAAGCTCGAAGACGAACGATGTTTGGGTGCTTGAGCTTTCCGATCACATCCATGTACTGTTCGAACTCTTTCCTCGCGCATGGATTCGCATCTTTCAGCCTCTTCACGGCCACGGTGTAGCCGTCGTCGAGGACTGCCCTGTACACCGTTCCAAGGCTCCCTTTTCCGAGCATTTCGGCCGAAGCTCGTAGCAGATCTTCGAGCTCGAACTGCTTCTTCCGATCGAAGAAAACGAGCTTGCTCGCGTCGCGTTCGTTCCGTCGCTGTCTGCTCCGTTGTTGGCGTAGATCTTCTTCTCAGTCGCATAGCTACTCGAACTTCTTCTCTTCCCGCTCTCGCTGCCTGATCTCGAATTCGAATCTCTCGAATGCCTTCCGCAGTAGTAAGCAACGACGAAGGATGTGATGACTAGCAGTACGACAGAATTCGCAACCACAATTGCGACTATAGCACCAGGACTAAGCCCTCTTCGACTTGGTTTCTTGTTTTCGTTGATTATGGTGGTTGTCGCCGGTAATGAACTCGGGTTCGACGGCACAGTCTGGTTCGAAGCGCTGCCGGGGAGTGCCGGTGAAGGAACAGACCGGCAATGGACTCGATCCACAAAGTCCTTCGTTGCCGGAGAAGCTCTGGTTGCCGAATTTTCTCTGGAGACTCTCCGGCAGGTGTCCATAAAATTCGTTGTTCGAGAGATTCAGTTCTTTGAGGGCCGGAAGTGAGTTGAGGGACCGGGGAATTTGGCCGGAGAGCTCGTTGTTCTGGAGGCGGAGAGTGAGGAGGCGAGTGAGGTTCGAGATCGAGCTCGGGATTGGGCCTTTCAGGTTGTTATTAGAGAGGTCTAATCGGAGAAGGCGGGCGAGAGCGGACATTCTCGGCGGAATTTCGCCGGAAAAGTCGTTACCGGAGAGGTAGAGAAGCTTCAAGTTGGAGCAGCCGGTAATGGGCTCGACGGTGCCGTTGAGGCGGTTTCCGTGCAGGTCAAGGACGCGGAGCTGGTCGAGGGAGGAGAGAGAATCAATGGTCCACGGAGGTCGAGGGATGGGAGGGACAGCGACACCACCCGGCCATTGGAGCAACCGACGCCTTGCCACGCGGCGGAGCAGGCGTCGGAGGAGTTTTTGGGGAGTGTCCAGTTGGCGAGGAGGTTGCCGTGGGCGTCGGTCTGCGACCGGAAAAGAGAGAGAGCGGCAGTGTCGTTGGCCGGCGAAGACAGAGAAAGGGAGAAAAGACAAAGCAAAAGTAGAGAGAAGAAAGTGAGTGGATGAAGCTTCATGGTGGGAGGGGTCAGAGCCAAGGCGGGAAGTGGATGATGGGTTTGTGTTTTAAAATATAAAGAAAAAAACAAAAGGGGTTGAATTGATCATTCCCTTCTAGAGAGAGAGAGAATTGGAAAAATGTGGAATTTTGGAGGAAAGGAAAATTTTCTCTCTCTAGATATGAGGGGCATGTTAGGAATATGATTAAAGGAGGAGAGAGAGAGCGAACTAAAGTGATGGGAATGATTAAGCATGAGAGGGGGGAGAAGAGGGGAGAGAATGATTGCTGTTCTCCACTCCTCTGCTTGTTCATCCCTTATGAATTTCGCTCAGTAAAAAGATGTTCAAAGAACCCACAAACAACCATCTTTTTCTCTTTTTACTTTTTTTTTTTTCTCGGGTTTGCATTCCTCACAATATGCAAGAAGCATGTCATTCTCTGTCTTTTTTATCATTATTTATTATAGGTGTTAACTTGATTAATAAAATATCAAATAAAAAATAAATGATTATTTTATTTAAATTAGAAAATTTTAATTTAGACGTTTGGAGGCATAATTTTTAACAATTTTTGTATTTCTTGTAAAAAATTACTAGTTACAAATTTTGGTGTGTTTGGTAAAACAATTAGTAATTTTTAGTAATTTTCAGTAACATTTTGTAACATTTGAGTATTTGATAAAATTTTTAGTAATTTTTAGTAACTATTAATAATTTTTGATAATGTTTGCTTTTGAATTGAAAGTTACTGTAACTAAGTAAAAAAGGTAAAAATTAGTGTATACCAAACACTCAAAAATTAAAAGTCGATAATATTTTACTAACATTTGTGCCTCCAACCACCCTCAAACTGAGCAAGCACGGAATTTCAAGTGGAAAAAAAAAGTAAATTATGAATGACATACTCTTAAGTAAATTAAATATAAATTTATGAATACTCCAATTATTTTAATATTACAGGAATAAGGGGAATGGGGAGGGGAGAGGGCTATTCTGGTTGGCTAACTATCACTACCGCTGGGGGAAAAAAAAGGTGCAGAAAATTTTGTCATTCATTTAGAAGTATTGAAATTTCTTTGAAAAAAGGGGTGAAGAAAATTTTGTCATTCATTTAGAAGTATTGGAATTCTTAAAATTTACTTTTATTATATCAAAATTAATAAATACTTGTAAATTTTTCGATCTTCTGTAAGAATTATTCGGACGAATTTTTTTAAACTATGTTTGGAGTATAGGTTTCCAGCATTGGGAAATAATAGCGAAGGAAAATAGTAAAATATAAAATGAAATAAAAAATAATTTTTTTATTTTTTTAATGAGTTTGAAAAATAAAATTAAAATAAATAAACTATTTTAATTCTAAACATAGCATTAAAATATAGGATGTGCTTGGAGTAAAAAAAGTGATAAAAATTAAGATAAATTGAAAGTTCGTAATGCGTACAGTGAAAAAAAATTGATGTAATATAAAGTTAACAAAGATTTATAAAAATTTTTGTTATTTGTCAACAAATCAAACGACGAGACAGTGTGAAGATTAAGTTTTGAAATTTGTGAGATGGCAAATCAAATGAAGGAAAAGACAACCAACTGTAACGAGACGGACGTGTAATTTTTAGTCTGTTTTTGATGTTGGAGAATCACAATATGGAAAGGTGTCCTTGTTATCAACAAAAATTGAAGAGTGAGGAATTTAGAGAGAAACTTCTTGAATGAGTGTGAGAGTTTCCAATTCACGATCTTCCTCCATTTTCTCTTTCATGTCTTAGTTCAAGAAAAAGTTTGGGTTGGTGTCCGAATGCTGTTTTTTTTTTTGAGTTCAAGAAAAACTTAAATAAAGGAAGCTTTTGGTAGCTGTAATTTTTTAGCATTTTTTTAATGATCAAAATTACCTTTTTATCTTTTTAGATTATTTCAAATCATAAAAGATAAATATGTCAAATTAACAAAAAAAAAATATAAAAATTTAACTACTAAAAGTAACTTTTTCTTTTAAAAGGCAAAAAAATGAAATTAACTTTTTAGCACTTAACTATAAAAAAATATTAACTTTTTTCTTCCTAAACTAAGCTTGATATTCAATTTTCTTGTGTGGTTTGTTTCGTTCTTCACGGTTGATTTGAATTTGTTCAACCAATGGACTTTGTTTTTAAACAATGAATTTACACTTGAGTCACTTTTACACCTTATACATACTTTAAATGGTAATAATTAAATTAAGTTACTACACTTCTAATTTATTGTATTGTAATAATTTTTTTTCTAAATTTTTATTTGGTGATATTTTTTGTTACATATCATATGACTATTTTAAGAGGTAAAAGTAAAAGTAACGCATTTGTTATTAAGTGTCCGGAGATATCTATTAAAGGTTAATAAAAATATATCACATAATAATGTTTTATACTTTTTTATTCATACCCTATCAAAGTACAATATATTATTAAGTAGTATTTATTTATTGATTCTTATGTAAAATAAATACATATATTTTGGGTTAGTTGGTTAAATTTTGACCAAAAAGTACAATAAAAATGAAAAGATGTGACATAGAGGTGATAGATGTTAAAATTTAATTGAAAGAAAGTACAAGAAGTAATTAAAAATTGATAATTTTAGTAAATTTTGTAAGCCAAACAAGACGTTTATTAAGATCCCCATAGACATACTTGAAATATGGATCTACTTATCTCTCTTGATTGACAAACTTTTTTTTTTTTTTTTTTGACGGGCTCACAAAATTAGATTTGGTCTGCGGTTGTTTGCCTTTTCATTTCGTGGGGACGAGAAAAGCTTTAATTCATAATCAGCAAAGTTGTTTACTTTTGCCAGCAGCTCTGTCATATTAATGATCACAAAACAACTGACCTATAATATATATATATATTATTCCTGAAATGACCCGCCAACGGTCGTACCCTTACACAAACTCTAAAATCGTTTTATTTTAATATTTTATTATTTTTGAAAAGACTTCCCTAAGAAAAAAAAAAGGATAGATATTATTGAACCATTTTAAAATAAATACTTGGAAAAAAAACTTGAAGTTTAACTATGTTGGGAAATTACTTTTGAGACTCTCAGGGTCTCAATTTAGACCATTTATGGCAATTTTATTACTCTTGGCAAGAATTTTATTTATTTTTATTGTAAATAAGTAGAAAAAAAATTATTATTATTTTTAAAAGAAAAACTGAAAAATATGATAAAGGCCAGAGTTAAAATACCAGAAAATCAAAAATTTTAGTTATTTTGATATATTTTTTTTAAATTTTAACTTTTAACAGTTGATTTAATAAAGAGAGTCAATATTAATAATATTTAATAATAAATAGAATTAATGTAATTTTTAATATTAAGGATAACAAGTGTTATTAGCCAATTGTTAGCGGAGATAAGTATAACTCATCTTTTTTTTGTTTTTTTTTTTTGGTAAGACAAAATGATTACACGAAATTCTGTTATTATAACTTCCCAGTATAGAATTGGATATATTTATCATAAGAATGGGTTGCCTTAACTTTTCCTTTTAAGCTTATGTTCCTAATTTTCATTTATTTATTCTAAATTTGCCAATTATCAGTGTCCTGAATTAACTCCGCCACACAAACAAGCTCTAATGTTTGATAAAATCTTAACTGTGCCCACGGAGACCTGGGCACAGAAATAATGTTTCCAAAGTCAAGAAAATGTTTACAGCTTTGCGCGCACACAGATTTGAACAGATACTTCTTAACTTTTTTGCCAGAATCTTTTAAAATTTATAAAAATGTTATTAAAATTTATAAAAATATATATATAAATTTATAAAGATTCACATAATTCAAAATAAAAAAAATTTGTAGAGAATTATAAAATTTCTAGAATTTCTCGGCACACCAGACGGGCCCATGCACAGACGTACATATTATTGCTACAAAGTGACCTCTCTTTTTTTCTGTCTCTTCCTTTTAACAGAGAGGAATTAAAGGCGGGATTAGCGTTCGAAAGGACTATGACATTGTCAATGCAGGCTGGTCATGGCAGTGCAGTATAAGCTCAATCAAGACTAGATTTAGAAAAATGCTAGCCTAGACTCACGTCTGCGGACCGCGCTGCATGGCAGAAATTAGGTAGTAACTATTTTTCATGGAATTCTGGTCTGGGATTGTGTCTAATTTGACTCTGTAATGGGATTTGATTGAATTGACCACTCACTCTCTCTCTCTCTCTCAGGTACGTGAAGGGGGGAAAAGGATTATTAATTTCTCAGTAAAGGTTAGCGGACTGCAAGCTGTCAAACCTAATCCATGAACACAAAAGGCTCAGTTTGGCCATCAAAATACAACACTATAAATTTTTATAAATCTTTTAACAACTATTTACATCTAATTTTTTTCGCCATCACTAATTTTAAAAAATTTCAATATTTTAACTAAAAAAATAAAAAATCTAAAATAAATTAACCGAATATGTAAATTTTTATACAATCATTTTTTCGTATCGAGAGGTTTTCAAACCAAGTACCATATCACTATTTTTGTAAATTTTTTTGACTCTGTGAAAACAGATTTGGAAAACCGTTCTCACGGTTTGTGAGTTTTCAAAAAAAAAAAAATGACACCAAATTAATTCTAAATCACATTTTATCTAATTTATTTTATTTTTTCTTATTCCAAACGGGGCCGAAAAATCCCTACATGCATATATAAACAAGTATATAAACACACAACTAGAACAACCCTATGGGATTCGTTTTAGAAGGAAGCAGCACCCTAACAAGTTACACCAGAGTCTCTGGCTCTTGTTATATCAAATCATACATGCATATATAAACAAGTATATTTACATACGCACAACTGGAACAACCCTACGGGCCTTCATTTTAGGTCCACCCAACAAGTTATTTCCAAGTCTCCAGCTCTTGTTACATCAAATCCATACATGAATATAATATCATAATACATATACACAAAATTAGACAGTTGATACAAAGGTTGCCAATTCAACCCCACAAAACAACCTAGCAACAAAGAACATCATAGCATAAAACTATCAACTAAAACGTGGTTCATGGGTTTGAGTTACCGCATCCTATTTTTAAATGAAGTATATATGATTTTTTTTTCTTTTAATTGTCCCATAAAAAAAAAAAAAAGCCTCATACATGGTTTTTGGTTATTGTCACGAAAAAGTGACATGTTCACACCATTAATAATACTAAAGGAAACTCATGAATAGTCAAGGTGCAAACTTCCTTTTGCTTGGCAGCAAGTGATACATGTAGGCACAGAGTGTTAGACCTATTTGGGGAGCATCAAATGTGATCACACACGGAAAAAAGGGCCAAGGACTCTCAACAAACACATGGAAGTTGTTGGTAGTTCTCTCATGCACAGCACCTCCCCTACCCATATTACATACCATCATGCTTAACTAATTCTACTTTTCAAGAATCATTGGACCTTAAATTACCAAAAAGCCAACCTATCTGGGATACGTCCTTCACAGTTCAGTAACTGAAAACTTTACCCTAGGCAAGGGGCTTATGGTCTTTTTCAGAAAGCCCAAGGGGTACACACATTTTGATAAATAAATTGCCCTAGGTTGACCCTCAAGGGGCACACCCAAAATGTCATTTATGGTTTCTCCTGCAAAGCAATTTCAATGTTACATCTGCAACATTGCGAAGCACAAAAGAATGACTTGGGCATGATGATGCAAGCTAGCCGTGTTGAGGAGAATAAACTAACCCAGGATATCCCAAGCTCTCCTAGCTATGACAGTGGGGGAAACCGGGAAGAGGTTTATTATAAAGGGCAGATTACCTGAACCATTCAGTTATTTTGGCAGCCTCTAGACCAAGCATACAGAGAGTGGCAACAATAAGGGTAGTACTCGGGTTATACCTTGACTTGTGTTACTCTTCCAATGCATATCCATTTGCTCAGATGTGGTAAAGTGCGCGCCATATCCTACCATGTAGCTGAAAGAAGCTGGCAATAAATAGTGGAGGGACACAAGCAACAGCTGCAGAGGTGGTGGCTGAGGCACTAGCACTCCATGTCATACATCCTCTGTGGCTATCATCCTACTCCTCCTGCTGCACTATCAAGCTAGCAGTAGTATTTTCACCTGTTTTATAGTGCAGCAGAGTAAGGAGTCAGATTTTCTCTTGCTAACTCAACAAAAAACATGCAAGATAAGGAAGATAGTGACAACTGTAATATTCTTTAGCCTTGTTATTTTATTTTATTTTATTTTTCAGTTAAATGAAACTAACAATTGTAACAATATAATACTAGCTTTGAAAGTATCAACATTTCACAAATTTTCTTTTTCTTCTTTTTCCTGAGAGAGGAAGATCAGGAAGTTTATGCGAATACTTAGTGAGGAGTTTGCTTGAAATGTGACTGGGTATAGTTCAAACAGAATGGTGCTTTCATTTGAACATATTTCAGGACTAATTTCTGTTCCCGGGACCCCAGGATTAGGGTTGTAAACGAGCTGCTCTGAACGGCTTAAGCTTGATAAGAAACTCATTCACCAATTTTGATAACCCAAGCTTGAAGAAGAACCCGACTTGCTAAGGCTTTTGAAGCAGGCAGTACAGATGTCAGTGTGATAAAGTAACTGAGATATTTAAACACATAAGTTAAACAAAGCGGGAATATGTTCTCTTTCTCAATATTAAAACGCATGGGTTTTACCCTTGGAGCAACATAAGCACTGCCTAACAGCCTTTTTAAGCTAGAAACAATGGAATTACATGGATTAGTGGCTACTCTGTTATCATAAGTTGATCGAAGGAAGAAAAAACTTTTCCATTTTGATGAGTAAATATTAGTGGGGACGATTCAATCCCATGACTATTAACCAAGGCGGGGTGCCTTTTCCACTTCAGCTAGTCCCTCTTGACAAAGGAAGAAAAAACTAGTATTAAAGCAATTGTAATGTAATTAATTACTAAACTATTAAGATTCATCATATCCCAGAATATAAATGCTATGGCAATGTAAAAAAGTAACAAGGCATAAAACTGAATAAATTATTCGGGCAGTCAATAGGCAAAAGGGAATTTTTTATATGTCTAAATGCTCATTTTCTTCAGCAATATTATGTCACCATTTTAAGGACCAGCAATGGAAAATAAGCACTAGATAGATACAATATCAACCAGTTGAACCATTTCTCCCAAAAAGAACATACAAAATCAAGAACAGAAACCATACATGCCAGAAAAGAATATACAATTTATTATACGATACAACGTGCTTCACTTACCATGTGAAGGTGAAGAACCTGCTAATAACTGCTTCAAGTAAATAAAATATCAAATTTCCTGTCAGCATCATTTAGTAACACTGCAAATATAAGAATCTTTGGCACGGTATGAATATTGCTATGTGAATGGGAAGTCCAATTGGTAAGCTTTATGAGCACACAACAGTGAAACATAAATTGGATAATCTGTTTCAATACATAAACAACAAATTCTAAATCTCTAATAAATGTAGCTGTTAACCCTTGAATCTTACAATCAAATATAATTTCAGGACTGAAATCATGACAACATCTTGATAACTCTTGTCCC
The DNA here is from genome assembly GCA_019916065.1 of Vitellaria paradoxa. Lineage (NCBI taxonomy): Eukaryota > Viridiplantae > Streptophyta > Magnoliopsida > Ericales > Sapotaceae > Vitellaria > Vitellaria paradoxa. The sequence continues at coordinate 7,676,666 of CM034234.1, forward strand.
ACCTCATTCCTTATATTCTTCATGCATAAATAATTCTTTCCTGGAAAGTAGCATTCTTGTAGGGTTGAGAGGAGAGGAAATGAACCACATGTACAATATGATAGCAAAGATCTGACAAATGGACAGGCAAACGTCGCCCGAGCATATTTTCAAAACAACACAGGTCGACAATATCCTTTTTCCACATAGGAAGGCTCTGAAAGCCTCTTTTCCCATGGTTCCAAGGTAACAAGAAAAAGGATGGCTAAATACACATTCCAAACTCTACAGGTATTACTACAATAATAGAAAAGTTAAACGCATATTTGTACGCTGGGTGAGCAGTATTAGGCATGATTTACTAGTTTTCATACAAAAAGGAAGGAACAAAGAAAGCCTACAAAAGATGGACATTTTTGAAATTGTTACGTCATGTGATACAAGTGACTCATACCTACTATTTTATTTGTTTTTGTGAAGAAACATTCCTGAATGTCAACTACCCACCACACTTGATAGAGAGAGAGAGCGCTCCCTTAGGAACAACAGTCAGGCATTCCAGCCAGAATACATGATCCTGGCAATTAAGAAAGATTAAACTAACATAATAGCAACGATTTAAGTCAAAACAAAATAAAACTTGCATATCAGCCAATCATCCAAAAGGTATATGATTCTAATACAGTTAAAGTAGTTTGTTGAACAGGAGACAATGATTACAGATGATGTCAAAGCAGTAAGTACAGATTTGAGAAGAAGAGGGGGGGGGGGGAAACAGCAAAGACTGAAAAGGATATTCTGTATATCAAGTTCATATTCATTTTTGCTTGATCATACCCAAGTTCTTGACATGTAACCATGCACCAATGCATGATGTACTTCCTTATTTGTTGCTTGTTCAATCACTTCTTTTTTCTCCACACAGTTTAAAAAATGTTGTTTTCCAAGCAACCAACAAATTACAAAACTGGATTTTTGGTTTACCATACACAAAAATTGTCAGCTTCAGATACCAAAATTTCATGCCGAAGTAGGTATGACGCATTTCACCTTTTACATTTATTTCTGTAGCCAGCAGCTTTCACCTCTAACTCAAAGCTTTTCTGAAACCAAAAATTTCATGCTGAAGCAGGTAGACACACTTCACCTTTTACATTTATTTCTGTAGCAAGCAGCTTTCACCTTAAACTCAAAGCTTTTCTGAAACCAAAAATTTCATGCCCAAGCAGGCTGACACACTTCACCCTTTACATTTAGTTCTGTAGCCCGTAGCTTTCACCTCTAACTCAAAGCTTTTCTGAAAACGTGGAAACTTAATATATTCCAAACATTTTCTGTAACACCACTGGACAAAGCTTGATAGGCATGTCTTGCAGCTGCACGATGTACTTCCAGAGCTTTCTCATTGCTGAAAAGTTCTCTAAGAACCTTTTCAAGCTCTAGTCTCCCAGAAACCTGCAGATCAGTGACACTAAGAGCCTCTTGGAAAGAAGGGGAAGAACAAGAATGAATAAATAAATGAACAAACCAATGAAATAAGAAGAAATAAATAACACCTGCATTCAAAAAGAAAAATTTACTAAATTATTTATTTTTTATACATAAAAAAAATTTATCAAATTATAAATCTCATGCATAATAAATTGTTAATTTTACCAAAGAAAGAGGTTCAGACAACATATGTATATCTATATATATTGGAAAGGATAAGGTCGATAATATCTACCACCGCACCAACGTGTTCGATTATGCTATATTATATTTTTGGTAGCCGAATAAGTGCCACCAACGAATACAACTGCATGCTATTTTTTATGCAAATGACTATACAAGCTCCAAAGATTAGACCTCTGCTGATATGAAATGATCAATTAATTGGACTCTTAACTTTGGAGTTGCAAATATGCTTGCTTCGTAAGTGAGAAAGCAAAAACATAATGCTTCAAGCATGAAATAAAATATGAAAATAAAAATTTAGGTTCTTGTTTAGGTCAAGTACAGCAAAGGATCAACTTTCAAGCAATAAATCGACTACTTGTCAAATTTCTGTTGGTCCCATCTAAGACTGAAACCAAGGTCTGGCCAGCCTCCACATTATTCCCACAACCTTTACGCAGTATGAATGCCCTTATTTGTTCATGTCTGTTCAGATTATTTCAACACCTCATCTTCATCATTACCAACCTGCTCGATCTCTCTATCTCTCTGTGCCCTGCTTTGCAACAGTGTTTGTAGTCATAGATCTGTGTTGACCTCCATCCTGATCAAAGATTTATTTTTCTCACTCAGACACCATCAAGCAGATTTGAGCTAAAACCCCTCTCGTTCCCAAATGAAATTGTAATGACATATAACAACTGTTCAACCACAACAGCACATCTGAAAACTAAGGTAGCCTCACTCTGATTGTCCTTCAATTATGCGGCTGAAGAATCATTGGATTATATTGATTATTTTTGGGGGGGAAAACAGTATGTTAATTCTCATGGGAAATAAGAAGCAGCAAAACGTGTTAGTACAGCAATGTCACCACAGGCAAGGAGAAACAGAGAAGCAGGGCAGGGCCAGAGGATGATGGAGGGTGACTCAGGGACCTACTCCTTTCCTTGTTTTCACTCAAGAGGGATGATGGTGGCATCCAAATTTGCTGCTTAGACATGAACAAGGCTAATTAACTCCTTCAGGCGACATCCCCTTTCCAATCTGCAGGAGAACTGGTGCCACGTAGGCCTCACTGTGGTTACCATCGCTTAGCCACGGGAACATCACACCAGTTTTACAGGGTATCACCCCTCCAACAAATGAACGACACTTAAATACCAACCCCGTGGGTAAGCAAACATGGGTCTTGTATTATTAACGCGAGAACCAAACCTTTGGGTTAGGAGCAAGGCACAAAGACCAACTACACTACCCTTGCGATGGGAGGTAACAACCTAGAGCGGGACCATCGAGGACAAGCGAGTTGGTGGTTGAAGTTGGGGGAATCATTGAGGCTCTTCTTTGGTCAGCCTGTGGAGAGAGAGAGAGAGAGAGAGAGAGAGAGGACCGAACATTTAAAACACTCAACCACTACCGCTATGTGTCACTCCGTCATTTAACGACAGGCACCAATACTTTGGACCCCCCCAAAACCTCAGACGGGTATTATGAGATTAGTCACTCTCAGCTCAAATCACAATACCTCAGACTAACTACTGAGATAGGATCACCTTAACACTTGATGATTATTACCACTGACACACTCAACTCTCCCACTTCATCATTACAAACCTACTTTTCCTCCTAAGCCATGACACTATAAAAACATCCAACCTTCCCACCTCTATCAGATTGCATTCAATGCCCACCTACCAACTCCCCCCCCCTGGCCCAAAAAAAAAAAAAAATTTGCTCTAGGTTGCCCCAACTCTCACCCTACTCATCTTCGGTGTGATTCTGTTATTAACGACAACCAGCACCATTCCTGGACTACCAGAGTACTCCACGTCACGCATTCTCTCCCCCCCCCCCCCCCACAACACACACACACACGCACCCCAACCAAGAAAAAGGTGAAGGTAAAAAAAAAATACACAAGGAAAAAAACATGAAGAAGATAGAACACACACAAAGTCCTATAGTGAACTTGTACTAACCAAGAATACAAATAAATATCATACAGTAGACAAAAAAACTACTGTTCATCAAAGAAAATATGTTTGCATGCCCATTTGATAGGGGAAAAACTCTCCTGCGAGTAGTAAGCCTAGGTTAAAGCATATTAGCAATTACATGACTTTAACATGGTAGATTTTAAACAGCTTATAATGGTTGGAAGGTTGGTAAATTTTGTCTTAGTAAGTGCAGCTGGCTGGGGCTGGATTAAAGGTTCTAATTATCTAGGAATAATGTTTAGTGTCGTTGATAATGGGAGTCATTGTAAGCGAGTGGGGTGTGACTTAGGGCAATCTAGAGCAAGAGATAAGAGACACGTAGCAGTAAGAAAGACTACGGCTATGGTTATGGTAACATGTTGCAGTGCTGTGTCTTGTAGGGTTAATGGAAAAGGATATATGTTTTTTTTTTTGGGGGGGGGGGGGGTGGGGTGTTGTTAGGCTTATAGAGGCTAGTTAGGCAAGGGTTAGGCTAAGTAAATGATGCCATTTGCTGCATGATTATGCATTGCAAGGATTACGGCCATCAATGAAGGTGACAATGTTACAGTGGGTTTGTCATAGCAAGACCACTGTAGTGCAGAAAGAAAGTTCATTTTTCATTACAAAAGGTAAAGGGGCAAGGATGTGTAAATATATTAATAATGACTGATATTGTCAAAAGTATATAACTATACTTGAGATGTGATTCCTACGAATTAAACTCTTGAAATAATAGTCAAGCCAAGAAGATAGGGATACAAGGGGAAAAAAACTATACAAGGGGAAAAAGGTTATTCACACCTGACGAACTGACAAAGGATTTAACCGCTGCATTTCCTGTATCATGTGGGCAAAGTGCCCAACATGATGACCTGTAAATTGCAAAACCTCTATAATTATCATAACCACATAGGAAGTAAAAAGGGAAGGGTTTTAACAGGAAAACCAACCAGTCAAAACAGCGCAACCAGCTGCAGCAGCTTCTGAAATGTTATGGCCGGTCAAATCAGGCAAGAAAGAACCTCCAATTACAGCTATAGGAGTTAACTTATAAAAATCTCTCAGTTCACCTACAAAAGCAAGTAAAAAAAGAATGTGAAGAGTGACAACATTATTGACAAAAAAAGTCCAATTCTCTTCAATAGCAAGACCGTTGGGTGCACTTCTCCAAGTTTTAATTTTCGTGTAGAAATGTCCAATTAAGTTAAATTCAAAAATGATATTTCCTGTGAAAAGTCAAATTCAGAAATGATATTTCCCGTGCAAAGTCTCATTTGCTGTCAAACCTCTTAGGTTTCATATAATGCATTTAAAAAAAAAATGAATTTTGAATGCTGCATTCCTAGACAACTGATTTTTTTTTCTTTTTATATTTCAAAAATTCATCAATTTGGTTTCATACCTGGAAGATCAACCATGAAGGCTATTTTTCTCTTGAGGAGGTTAATGAAATAGTATTGAGAAGGTCAAAAAGATTTACATATGGTGTTCATTGATTTAGAGAAGACATATGACCAGGTTCCTAAGGAGATTCTATAGAGAGTATTGGAAAAAAAAAGGAGCGTGTGTCACATATATTGAGGCGATAAAGGGACAAGTATGATGAGCCATGACATCTATACGGACGACTGATGAAGAGACTAACGAGTTCCCTATCGCGATTGGTTTACATCAAGGCTCAGCGTTAAGCCTGTACTTGTTTGCTTTAGTTATAGATAAGATTACAAGACATATTTAGGATGAGATGTCGTGATGTATACTATTTGCAGATGATATTGTTTTAGTAGATGAGACGAGAGAATGAGTGAATGCTAAGCTAGAATTGTGACGAGAAACGTTAGAGACAAAAGGGTCTAGGCTAAGCCGATGCAAGACGGAATATATGGAATGTAAGTTTAGTCAAAGTAGGATAACGGGTAGTATAGAAATAAGTTTAAGCACACAAAAGACTGTAGAGAAAGATAAATTTAGATACCTTGGATCTATGGTGCAACAAGATAGAGGGATTGATATTGATGTAAGTCACAAGATTCAAGCCGGGTGGACCAAATGGAGGAGTGCTTCGGGGGTCTTGTGCGACCAAAAAGTCCCCCTCAAGGTGAAAAGAAGGTATTATAAAGTGGCGGTTAGACCAACGCTACTATATGGATCAGAGTGTTGGGCAGTAAAGCATAATCATTGTCAGAAGATGGCAGTTGCGGAGATGAGGATGCTAAGGTGGATGTGCGGGATTACAAGAAAATATAGGATTAGGAACGAGGAGATTAGGGGCAAAGTAGGAATAGCACCGATTGAAGATAAAATGAGAGAAAACCGATTAAGATAGTTTGGCCATGTTAGAAAGCGTCCAGTGGAGGCACTTGTTAGAAGGTGTGAAAGTATGGAGATTGCCAGGAGTAGGAGAGGTAGAGGAAGATCCAAGAGAAGTTGGAAAGAAACTATTAAACATGACTTGACCTACCTAGATCTATCAGAGGACATGACCCTAAACAGATCTAATTGGCGTCGACAAATCCATATAACCAACCCCACCTAGTGGGAAAAGGCTTGGTTTAGTTTATATTTCAAAAATTCAAAATTTTGTCACTTGCCAGTATGATTTTATTTTAAGTTTGGACCTTTGGTAGGTTTTACAGGTTAGAGGTATCTTTGATAATTTTGCATGCTGCAGGACATGGGCTCAGAGATTGCCCATGGGTCATACATAGTAAGGGTAGAATTAAGTTACTGAGTTTTATATGGAGTCCTTGTTAGGTCTTGATTATTCTAATCACCCCAAGTTTCTTAGTTCCCAAGTTATAAATTGTATGCCATAACGAGGTGCAAAACTAGGATTTTCAATTAGTGGGGGCAATTTTTTATTTTTTATTTTTTTTATAGTCGATTGGTCGAGAAAAAAATGTCAAAAAATAAGTAACCTTAGAGAAATTTTTAAATTTAATGAGGCAAATTTGCAATGTATTAAAAAAAAATTCATGAATTTTCAAGGACATTTTTCAAATCAATGGACGCAAGTGCCCTCACTGGACCCTTAGTAGGTCCACCAGCGGCCATATTGTTGGACCATTGGTGGAATTAAAAGAACTATTGTAAATATGAGAATTTGTTTGAAACTGTGGAGGCTCCGTACGATGCATTATGTGGAAGATAATTCATATAGTAGATACTATTTATAGTCAAAAAACAGCCTACACTTTCGTCCATTAAGGGCTACCTAGTCAATCCCAAATCATTCCCAACCTTCTCACTTGTCACCTATCCTTCGATATCCAATTCCACAACTAAAAGCTAAAACCTTAAAAATTCTTCCATCAACGGATTTTTTTTTTTTTTAATATTAGAGATATCCCCACCTTCGATGGGACTAATTCCCTAGAACTACTAACTCATCCAATGACTTTTTAACACATTATTTATAAAAATTTTTAACCTCGCAGTTCTAAAAATCCAGCCAATACTTTTCAAGTTAGTCATAGAACAAACAAGAGGTAGAACTTGCATTGCTAGAAAGAAAGAGGAAAAAAATGGATAAATACAAACCTAAAGTGTCCACAACATATATATTTGTTCCTGGTGCAAGCTTGTCAGAATGAGACCTTAGTGCTATACTAATTCCCTCTTTCTGTAATTCCTGCAGTATCAAGGCAAACCCAATACAGTTGCGGACCGCAGCAAATGAAAATTTTCACAAAACTCATAAAATGGAAAAATCTCTCAGATTTAATTTTTCCAGCACATTTCAACAGTAAACGTACGGTTTATACCTCTGCGATAATCCTTCAAGGTTTCATGCATAAAAGTAATCATTAGCACAAGTCATGTTTGAAGCCTTCCTTCACACAATGCTTACTAATAATGTGAAGCGTGCACAAATCTGTTTCCCTTATTGGATTAAAATCCTATAGAGCCAAACAGGCACTTTGTTCAATTGATGAAGTAATATTGTCAGATATTAATTTACTGTAATTATATACTACATCAGTCAATGTCGTACATTTTAGATGGGATGTTACATTTTGCCGTGGATACGTATTACTCTTGTTATTGGTTTGAAAAGTAGTTCTTTTACCCTCTAACCTTCTTTATACCAGACCATTGTTCAATGATGGCCATCAAGATAAGACACTTGATAATTTTATTCAATCCAATTGTAGATTGGTTAATTGGTGTGTATGCATATAGAAGATACGGAGTCAATGAATCACTCATTACAAGATATCTAGAGGGTTATGGTTGTTGATTTTGGGCATCTTTTTGAGGTCCTTGAGACTCTCCTAGTAATGAGGCTCAGGTTATCTGTACTTGGGCTGAAGTGCATTTGGGAAAGAGGAGAAAGGTGGCTGGCAGCTCCACTGTGCTTTATGCAAAGTATAAGGGAACGTTAGACTTTAGAGGGAATAGATTAGCATTCTTTTAAGCATACAAATCTGTTAGTCATTTGTACAGATGAGTATCTGGTATATTAGAGAGTAACTATTAGAAAGGACATTCCACCGTATGTAGAACTAATCATATAAAGGATGCCCCGGGTGGCAAGAGCCAAGGTCAAGGTGTTGTGTGGGTTAGGCTAAGTGGGATCGACCTAGTTTAGGGCAACGTTTCATATGAGCGGTCCGTTTGTGGAGCTATATGGTGATCTGGAGATGACATGAAATTGGCATGAGATAGAGTGGGACCATGTATCTCCACTGACCAAGAAAGGCTGTAATGTTTCATGCTATTGGAATATTTATTCAATTGAAGAAGGTGTTGCATTGTTGATGCACAAAATGAAATTGGAAGGGCGGAGGGGGGAAGGTTCACTGTGACCATTTATAATTACTTATTGGAATGGAGGTCTTCATAGTTTATATTGCATCATTAACAATAGAAGTGCTACTTGATTCAATGTGATTCCCTATACTGCAGAATGACACTATAGCACGCTAGAATAGGGTTAGGTATATAGAAACTGCTACAAATGCTCTAAAGCTTGAAAAATGAAATCTATAGCTTTATATTAGCTTAGCTAAATTACATCCACGGTACAAAGCCGCGGTCATTGCATCAGCACGAGAAATTTCGATGTAGTCGCAACACGGTATCGGGTGATGTGCAACTTTTAGCGTATTTGAACTTCAAAAAATTCAAAAACATAATGAAAATTTTACAAAATTCTAAATAATAAAATTAATGTTCTACATAAACAAATATATAGTGTAGTGTTTATTTTTTTTTTCCTATCAACTATTTAATTAATATGATTTCAATAGATTGCTTACAATAATTACTTTAATCTGATAATTTTATTCGTAAAAAAAATATTACAACATCTATTTAATAATGAATATTAGAAACTTATATTTCATAATTTGTTTCATCAAAAATAATTATAAAATTATTGAATAATAGTGTAGTTTTTTTTTAATCAACTATTTAATTAATATGATTCCAATATATTGCTGACAATAATTACTATACTTTGATAATTTGATTCATACAAAATATGAAAAATTGTGTTTAAATCATACTTTGTAATCTTTTAAGGCTATTAGTCACACCAAAAAAAAAGTATTGCTTTTAAGTCACATTAATGTAGAAAGTTTTGTATTTAAGTCGCACTTTTGAGTGGATCCCACGAGTTGATTTTAAATATAATTTCTAATATGACTTAAATGCCCTTTGTTTCTATAATTAAGTTAGAAGGAAGTTGCTAGAAATCGTGCTAACCGCGAATTACATTCTTCCGTTTTTGTTTTCATTCCTTATAAATCGCATGAAGATATATGGTATATTTTTTATTTGAACAAGTACTGAGATAAACGTTGGTTAAAGGAGTATATACGAATTTGGATTACGCATTACGCGAGTTTATGCTGTGAGATTAACGTCGGTCGAAGGAATACATACGGATCTAGATTACGCATTCGCGTGAGTTTGTGCTGTCAACGATTCTGGTCAGTTATGTCTTCGAATTTGATGTTGCTCTGTAAGTTTGGTATGGAGACTTTTGTAGTCAATTTGAATTGTGAAATGTCATTTTCAGATTTTGCGTTGAAGGTGTGTGAGGATTGGTCGAGTTTGAATGTGAAAAATGTGTCATTTAGTTACTCAATCCATGAACATCCTTCATGTTTTCTGAGAAACGATGTTGATTTTAAAAATATGATGATGTTGGCTCGCATGGTTGATTTGTGTTATGTATCGATTGATGTTTTTTATGGCGGTATGAAAACAGTACCGGTATTGTTTCAAGCAATTCCGGTACTGTTTCTAATAGTGTGTCAATCGGTGACGTTGGTACTGGTTTGGATTCGTATGATGATTCTTATGATGTTGATGTGTATCGTAGTTCAATTTCAAGCCGTAAGGATAAACCATTGTTGTGTTCTAATTGATCGTCATTAATATTGAGAGTGGGACAGGAATTCGTAGGAGGTGTTGATGAGCTTCGGGATGCAATTTGTCGATATGGTACAGAAGTTGGCTTTGAATTTTTGTACGAGAGGAATAACAAGAATAGAGTCGAAGTTGTTTGTGCAAAGAAGTTCGCTGAAGGGTGTCCGTGGTCAATTGTTGCATCGTTGTCAAAAGTTAATGGTAATTTTTACATAAAAAAATTCAACAATATTCATAGTTGTGGTCCAATAATTATTAGGGATAGATCTAAGAGGATGAGCAGGAAGTTTTTGGGTAAGTTGATTGTTGATCAGGTAGCATTAAAACCTTCAATGTCGCTGGTCGACGTTATTATATTTTTTAAAAACAACTATGGCATGGAAATTAGCTATGATAAGGCTTGGAGTGCTTTAGAGAAGGCTAAAGACATGATTTATGGTGAGTATGATAATTCGTTTAATCACTTGAGATGTTATGTCAAGGCTGCAATGGATCTTAACCCAGGCAGTCATATTGTGTTGGATGTGGATGAGGGTACAAGCTGGTTTAGACGGTTGTTTGTATCATTTGGGGCTAGTATACGTGGATTCAAATAGTGCAGGCCTATCATTTTTATTGATGGTACTTTCTTGAAGTCACGTTTCAGGAGTATTTTGATGGCAGTTACTGGCAAGGATGCAAATAATGGTATGTTAATGTTCCTAATTTTTTGTTGATTTTTTCGTTGATGTTTTATTAAGGTTTTCGTTGATAGTACCACATAGCAAGAAGCACCACATACATATGGTACTGTTTTAATTCGGTACTGTTTTTTATGCGGTACTGTTTTTGTATACAATACTGTTTTTAATGCGGTACTGTTTTTGTGTTTTTTTATGTGATACTGTTCTTATAAGATGTATTATCTTATAAACACAGGACAGAATATATATAGTATACAAAGGGCACCATTAAACACAAAAAAGAGTACCAGATACATATGGTACTGTTTTTTATGCGATACTATTTTATTATGTGGTGTTGTTTCTAATAAGATATATTCTCGTATAAACACAGTACCGAATATATCTAGTACACAAAGACCACCATTAAACACAAAAAAAAGTACCACATACAAAGAATGGTGTTTTTTGATGAGGGACTGTTTTTTATGCGGTACTGTTTTACGTTCATCTGCAGGGTTATTTCCGTTGGCATTCACTGTTGTTGATTCAGAGAATTTCGATAATTGGTCTTGGTTCCTTGGTCATTTGCGTGAAATATTGGATCCCTCTGAAGATTTTACATTTATTTCCGATGGAAATTCTGAATTGATGGAATCTTTGCCAATTAAGTTTCCTACATGTCATCACTTTTTCTGTCTACAACATTTGAAGAACAATTTAAGAGATAAATTTAGTCGTGGTAACAGATTAACGGGTCTCGTGAATACATTGTGAACTTGTTTTGTCAATGTGCTTATGCTCCCACAGTTGCAGCATTTAGGGAGAAGTTAGATGTTTTGAAGAGGGAAGGGGTTGCAATTGTTGATAACTTTTTGAGTGGATTGCCTATGCAAAATTGGACTTATGCGTATTCTTCTAGTAGAAGATATAGTGAGATGCCTTCAAATGACATTGAATCTTTTAACTCATGGATTCTTGATGCAAGAAATATGCCAGTGGCACATTTGGTCGACAAGATGAGGGTTAAATTAATGGAATGGTTTGCCATAAGAAAGCTAGATGCTGCAAAGTGGAATGGTGTGCTATGTCCAAGAATGGAAGAGAAGTTTAATTCACTTGTTGATGTTGGTAGAACATGGAGCGTCAAGATGTGTTTAGATAGTATTTATGAAGTATTTTCTAATCCTTCAATAACTGTTGATTTGGTGAATTGTACATGTTCCTATTAGGGTTGGCAAATTTCTGATTTTCCTTACTCTCATGCATTTGCTGTTATTGGGAGGATTAACAGACCTTTGAGTGAGTTTGTTGATGAGTAATTTCATGTTGTTAATTACAGATTGGCATACGAAGGTGTGATTGTTCCAATATCGACAAATATAATCCAAGAGTTTGCAGATTGTAATAGTTATTCAATATTACCTCCATTAACACGGAGACCAGCTGGAAGGCCAAAGAAGCGTAGGATTAGATCAACTGGTGAGCTTGTAAGAAGAATTCGTTGTGGTCGCATGGGCTCTCATAATAAGAAGACTTGCAAAGAACAGTTGAGTTAAATTATTTTTTTCCAAAATTATGCTGTGAAGAAGTCTATTATTGTTTGTTTGTTATGGTACTATTTTTGAATTAACATGAAAGTACTCATCAACAAACTTACTCAAAGATCTGTTAATCCTCCCAATAACAGCAAATGCATGAGAGTAAGGAAAATCAGAAATTTGCCAACCCTAATAGGAACATGTACAATTCACCAAATCAACAATTATTGAAGGATTGGAAAATACTTCATAAATACTATCTAAACACATCTTGACGCTCCATGTTCTACTAACATCAACAAGTGAATTAAACTTCTCTTCCATTATTGGACATAGCACACCATTCCACTTTGCAGCAACGAGCTTTCTTATGGCAAACCATTCCATTAATTTAACCCTCATCTTGTCGACCAAATGTGCCACTGGCATATTTCTTGCATCAAGAATCCATGAGTTAAAAGATTCAATGTCAATTGAAGACATCTCACTATACCTTCTACTAGAAGAATACGCATAAGTCCAATTTTGCATAGGCAATCCACTCAAAAAGTTATCAACAATTGCAACCCCTTCCCTCTTCAAAACATCTAACTTCTCCCTAAATGCTGCAACTGTGGGAGCATAAGCACATTGACAAAACAAGTTCACAATGTATTCACGAGACCCGTTAATCTGTTACCACGACTAAATTTATCTCTTAAATTGTTCTTCAAATGTTGTAGACAGAAAAAGTGATGACATGTAGGAAACTTAATTGGCAAAGATTCCATCAATTCAGAATTTCCATCGGAAATAAATGTAAAATCTTCAGAGGGATCCAATATTTCACGCAAATGACCAAGGAACCAAGACCAATTATCGAAATTCTCTGAATCAACAACAGTGAATGCCAACGGAAATAACCCTGCAGATGAACGTAAAACAGTACCGCATAAAAAACAGTCCCTCATCAAAAAACACCATTCTTTGTATGTGGTACTTTTTTTTGTGTTTAATGGTGGTCTTTGTGTACTAGATATATTCGGTACTGTGTTTATACGAGAATACATCTTATTAGAAATAATACCACATAATAAAACAGTATCGCATAAAAAACAGTACCATATGTATCTGGTACTCTTTTTTGTGTTTAATGGTGCCCTTTGTATACTATATATATTCCGTCCTGTGTTTATAAGATAATACATCTTATAAGAACAGTACCACATAGAACAGTATCACATAAAAAAACACAAAAACAGTACCGCATTAAAAACAGTACTGTATACAAAAACAGTACCGCATAAAAAACAGTACCGAATTAAAACAGTACCATATGTATGTGGTACTTCTTGCTATGTGGTACTATCAACGAAAACCTTAATAAAACATCAACGAAAAAATCAACAAAAAATTAGGAACATTAACATACCATTATTTGCATCCTTGCCAGTAGCTGCCATCAAAATACTCCTGAAACGTGACTTCAAGAAAGTACCATCAATAAAAATGATAGGCCTGCAATATTTGAATCCACGTATACTAGCCCCAAATGATACAAACAACCGTCTAAACCAGCTTGTACCCTCATCCACATCCAACACAATATGACTGCTTGGGTTAAGATCCATTGCAGCCTTGACATAACATCTCAAGTGATTAAACGAATCATCATACTCACCATAAATCATGTCTTTAGCCTTCTCTAAAGCACTCCAAGCCTTATCATAGCTAATTTCCATGCCATAGTTGTTTTTAAAAAATATAATAACGTCGACCAGCGACATTGAAGGTTTTAATGCTACCTGATCAACAATCAACTTACACAAAAACTTCCTGCTCATCCTCTTAGATCTATCCCTAATAATTGTCAGACCACAACTATGAACATTGTTGAATTTTCTTATGTAAAAATTACCATTAACTTTTGACAACGATGCAACAATTGACCACGGACACCCTTCAGCGAACTTCTTTGCACAAACAACTTCGACTTTATTTTTGTTATTCCTCTCGTACAAAAATTCAAAGTCAACCTTTGTACCATATCGACAAATTGCATCCCGAAACTCATCAACACCTCCTACAAATTCCTGTCCCACTCTCAATATTAATGACGATCAATTATAACACAACAATGGTTTATCCTTACGGTTTGAAATTGAACTACGATACACATCAACATCACAAGAATCATCATACGAATCCAAACCAGTACCAATATCACCAATTGACACACTATTAGAAACAGTACCAGAATTGCTCGAAACAATACCGGTACTATTTTTATACCGCCATAAAAAAAATCAATCGATACATAACACAAATCAACCATGCGAGCCAATATCATCATATTTTTAAAATCAACATCGTTTCTCAAAAAACATGAAGGATGTTCATGGATTGAGTAACTAAATGACACATTTTTCACATTCAAACTCGACCAATTCTCACACACCTTCAACACAAAATCTGAAAATGGCATTTCACAATTCAAAATGATTACAAAAGTCTCCATACCAAACTTACAGAGCAACATCAAATTCGAAGACATAACTGATTGGAATCGTTGACAGCACAAACTCACGTGAATGCGTAATCCAGATCCGTATGTATTATTTCGACTGACGTTAATCTCACAAAACAAACTTGCATAATGCGTAATCCAAATTCGTATATACTCCTTTAACCGACGTTTATCTCAGTACTTGTTCAAATAAAAAAGATACCATATATCTTCATGCGATTTATAAGGAATGAAAACAAAAACGGAAGAACGTAATTCGCGGTTAGCACGATTTCCAGCAACTTCCATCTAACTTAATTATAGAAACAAAGGGCATTTGAGTCATTATAAAAATTATATTTAAAACCAACTGGTGGGACTCACTCAAAAGTGTGACTTAAACACAAAACTTTCTACATTAATGTGACTTAAAAGAAATACTTTTTTTTGGTGTGACTAATAGCCTTAAAAGATTACAAAGTATGACTTAAACACAATTTTTCGATAATTCTATTTAATCATGAATATTAGAAGTTTATATTTTCGTAATTTAAACAAAGATAATTATAAAATTGAATAACAGTATACAATTATTTTGTTTTTCAATTAGCTATTTAACAATAGTTTAGTATTTTTTTATTGCTTTTTAACATTTTCCTCATTTGCTTTTCCAATTCGAAGTATTCTCATTTCCTTTTCCAATTTCAAGTATCCCATCAAAACTAATTAATTGAAAGAAAAATATAATCAAGAAAAAAACAAATTAGAATTTAAAAGGAATGGTAAATTAGGAAGTCTTGTCATTTGTGGTCACAGAAATCACACTTTAACAACTATGCAAGGGTATTCTTGTAAAAAAACAATTATGCGAGGGTATTAATGAAAAGGCACTATTAATGAAAATGAACTTTTATGCACAAACGATCTAGAAGGAAAAAAAATTAAAAGATGATATATAATGGAAAAGAAAAAAAGTAAAAGAAAATTAAAAAGAGAAGTACAGAATGATCTGGAAGGAAGATGACGAGGCTGACGCAAGGGAGGGGCAGCGACGATCGACGATTGGCGATGAGAAAATAGCAACTTGCTTGCAACTGACGAACACCAGCAACTGACGAACACCCGTTAGGTCTCTCTCCTTCAGATCTGAAATTTTTGAGCCTTCTCCTGCTTTTTATATGCATCTCCCCTTTTTTCAGATTAGGTCTCTCTCTCCCTCCGTTTAAGTTCCATGCTTGGGTCAACTCTTCTTGGAGAGAACTCTACACTTTTTTGAGAGCATCTCGCTTCAACACTGTTCACATCACCGAGATATTGTCACGATTCTCCGAATCTCAAAGTACCACCAATATCTCGGGATATTTAGGTCGCAAGAAGCCAGTTTACACTGTTTCAGTGATAACCCTCGACTCGGGCTAGGATCTCGAGGCAGGCACTCACAGTATTGAGCCAAGACACCGAGATATCAATTGCCTCGGCCAATACTTTGAACCACGATTACATCCTTATTTCTAGTAACATGGAATTCCACGTACTTTGTTACCTATCTCACGAATAAGTTTTCTTTGGAATTCCATTTATGAGGATTAACATGTAACGAAGGTGCACTAAGTTTAAACCATACATATGCTATGACAGGTTTTAGATTTAGTTTATATTAGTTTATTTTATCCAACACTTTTCAACCCTAAACCAAACCAAGATCAATTGATTTCACTATTTCCCAAACCAAGTCAAAACTAGAATGCAGTGAGAACCAAACTAAAGCAGATAGAGAGCAATCTAGTTGGTTTGATTCCTTAATTACAACAAACCAACTTGCACATGGTATGTACATAAGATCAAAGCATGTGCAAGTTTATTCAACTATCTGGTATGAATATACTTACTTTCATTAAGTTGAACCTTTTCTGGCATCTGCAGCTCTCTCTCTCTGTCCCTCTATTTATTCTTTTTTATTTCCCCCCTTTGGATCAAGAAAGAAAGGCTCAAACAACAAATTGCAAAATTCCGACAAGCTGACATGGCTCCCTATACAAGGCATAATTACCTTCCCAAAACTCAAGTGGTTAAGCTACATAAGATATGCCACCTTCAGAAGATAGCATAAATATTGAGAAGCTTCACATGAGCAGCAAAAGCGAAAAAAACACAGCAAAAGAGCCATCAAGATATCAAGCAACGAAAAGAGGCAGAGACATATAGACACATGAAACATTATATAAAATGCAAGACTTCCTTTTTTTTTTTTTCACTCTTAAGTGGCAGGAAAAAAAAATTCATACCAGAGCAATTTCTTGTCCGTGTTGTGGATATCGAGGCACAATAATGGTGACCACATCAGGATGCACTTGCTTTAGCACTTTGTGAACTCCCAGCATTACTGTGGTGTGGATCGGTTTTTAGAGAATTTCAGTTGACAATTTCAAAAGTAATAGTATTCATTAGTCAGTGAAAGAAACTTATTTTCTTGCCCATGCAGACATGGTTAAAAGACAGGCCTCTCACTCCCCCTCCTAGAGGCACGGAGAGGGGCAAAGCCAAACAGACAGATAAAAGGATGCATAGTTAGCAGTTCAAACTAATGAACAATTTCTGCCTTGGACTTTTATCAGCACCAAAATTACCAACAGCTTATGGGCCATACCCTTTTTTTAATAAATATGGGCCCTGTTTTAGCCAGGGCAAATGAGTCAACAAATAAATGTGGGTCAATAGGCTGTTAATTCAACTGGTTGCTCATACGCAATCAGACATTATAATAGTATTTGTACGCATAGAGAGAGATTTATATTTTCTTGGTTGTCATGTGGACTTGTATCATTATATGCACAAAATTACATACTTCAATAAATATATAAAAGAAGGTAGTTACTTTGAATGTTGGTGAGTAAAATGAACTTAAAGTACCTTTAAGACATTTAAAGAATCCCATGTTATCCACTCAATTTGAGTAAAGCCCTTTCCTCTCGAAAACACAAGTGGCTATGGAAAAACAAAAAAAACAATGAAAAGATTGTTGCTCTAAATTGTACTTCATGTGAGCTGGCTCTCCATATGTTCCAGTTCCATTGAGATTTCAGCCAAGCCAACCCAAGTTCTAAAACACGCTGCCCAGCCATCCAAAGATCAAATTGGGCTCAGGTTGATCCAGGTTAAGACTGAGAGTTGCAGCCCAAAGGGGCCAAGAAGAGGCACTAACTGGAGACTCACAGGGAAAGCATGTCATGTCAATTGTTTGAAGCTGAAGAGGAGTGAATTATTGCAGTGTCTATTGCAAAGAGAATAAAAAATTTCTTTTTTTTTTTCAAAAAGAAAGAAAATAGTTCTCTTCTTTATTCTCTATCTCTCTCTCTCTCTCTCTCTCTCTCTTCCCCATGTTTTTGATCAGTTATGACCAAGTCAAGGCTGAGATTGAGCTCACTGAAAGCCCTTAAGCCAGCTTCAAATTAGCAGCTAGCTTCAAGCTCAAACGGCTCAAAGCACTTTGGGTATGATAGAAGAGTGAATCTACCAAGAACTAACCTTCTTCTTCACCCCTATGTATGGAAGAAGCCATCCAAACCCGTCTAGGGGCAAGCTGTATGCTCAGATCTTCAATGCTTCTCTTCTCTCCGTTGGACAAGTCAAATTCTGCCGTAGCTGGAAGCAAAAAGAATAGTGATCCCAAATAAGATTTGACCAAACCAAATTTAGCTTTCTCGACAGCAAAAAGCAATAAGCATAATTATCAGGATACAAAACAGAAACATCAGATTTTGCCGCTAGCAAATGACTTTTGAAAGGTATTGCAAGAACCCATCAAAGTAATGTTATATTTGCCAGATAATTGTCACCATCTTGATTCAACGAAAAATATGAGAAAATTTGATTTACCAATGGGTCATTTGCATATTCAAACTATAAACATTTATTAGAGGACCTGTAATTTCTAATTAATAGCATACCATATTTCAAGTCACCAGAGAAGTTTATAATAAATGGCGGAGCTTGCAGCAGCTGAAAACGAATTGCCTGCATGGTGCTCTGTGACATACGGAAAAAAGGAAGAAGAAAAATTCAGCAGCATAGCAGAAGGTGCTACCACTTTGAAGGAAAGAAAGGAAACATACCAATGGGGCAATCAAGGAAAATTTTGACAGCATTAATGAAGTCAGTGGAAGAACTAGAGGTCCAGACCAACTGTTAAAGGATCTAGCAGACATCCGAGCATTTAACAATGCCAATGTAATCTGAGTTCAGTATGCAGGTGGTAAATTGTAAGGAACTGAAGATATAATAGACAGACAAATGAGCAAGCCTACAAACACAGGAAACTAGGAACACTGATCCCCCAAGTTTACACTTGAAAGGGCATAAGTAGCTTGAAGAATTGGTTTGCCCCCAATCATAGCAAAAACTTGAATAAGATGCAGTCAAAGTAAATTTGTTTAGATAAATGAATCCATTTGTTTCTTTCCAAAAGCCCGCACATGTTTAAAAGTACATTTTATTGAAGAAGAACGACTTACACCCTTTTTGGAGGCAGTCATAATCAGATTTGGCCAGAGTTCACTCTCCACGAGTATAATTGCATTTGGCTTCCAGTGATCCAGAAAAGCATCCATGGCAGCAGGTGTATCAAGGGGAGCAAACTGGTTCATGCAGAAATTTTGAATACATGCAAGCAAAATGACGTCAATTTTTCAAGCTAAACAGGACATAATTTGAGAAAAGTTCCAAACTACAGTTATACACAAACATGACATACGATCAACAAGAATGCTTTTACCTTTTTATTTTTAACTGCAGAATAGGTTTTAGTATCAGAGATTAGGGAATAGGGAAAAATTCAAATAAAGAAGCAGCACAGAAAATGAAAAAGAGGAATAATTTAAACTCTCACAATATATATACCACATATATAATTATACCATGAGAAATTTAACAAGATAAATGGTAAATAGCAAGATGAGAAACTTGCCAAAACCACAGATGACCTTCAATTTGGTTATTAGCTCATTGCTTGAGTCATCATGATGAAATTTTAGCTACTAGATCAAGAAGTTCTACAATTTTGTGAAATTTGGTATACCATGAGGTAGAAAAAGAAAATGGAAAAAGGAAATGAACATTTCCATGCACTTCACTAGTAAAATTTAATTCCATCTTTGCTATCGAAAGAAGTTCTTGAGTATGAATACCGATAAAAAAAAAAAAAAAAAATCATGCAATTTCATCATTACAATTTTCTGAATCTCCATACTTGGCAGCCAAAAATGGCAATTGAATTTGGTACAAGATCAAAAAAATCAATTTTAAAGAAAATTACCCTATTAGATAAATGGGAAACCACAATTGTCAATAAAATTGTATGGATGCTATTGAAAGAAAATGAATCCAAAGTGAGAGATTCCTCAACTCACACAATTTTGATACGATCGACAATTTCTTGACATCAAGTTGAACTCAAATTGATGAATCCAAAGTGAAAGATTCCTCAACTCACAAAATTTTGATACGATCGACAATTTCTCGACATCAAGTTGAACTAGCCGTAATCAAGTAAGATGGCAAACAAGAACAAAAACAAAGAATAACTATAAGGGCCAGTTGTGAAAGATTCCTCAACTCACAAAATTTTGATACGATTGACAATTTCTTGACATCAAACTAAAATTGTGCCATAATCAAGTAAGATAGCAAACAAGAACAAAAACAAAGAATAACTATAAGGGCCAGTTGGTAACTTTATGTTTAACAGTTTTGGTTTTTTTGTTTCCTATTTTCAGTTGCGTTTTGTCCCCCGGAAATAAAAACAAAAAACATGCTTGGTAATACAAAAAATAATTAACTTTATCTTAAAAAAAAATATTTATTTTAAATCATTTTAATACGTAATTATTATTTATTGAAAAGTAATTTTAATCATAAATATTATTTAATAGTAATTAATTTTATTTTTAATAAGATAAACCATTTTAATATTGTAATTAGTATTTACTAAAATAATTTTAATTAAATAACATAAATCATTTTTATCATTAATTATTATTTTGATAATAAAATAATAATTAATTTTAATAAAATAATCATAGTAATAATATATTATTTATTACAAAATAATTTTAATTTAATAAAATATTTAAATAAAATAAATCATTTTAATAGAATGTAACAAAAATTAACAAAATATTCTGTTTATAGCCTAAAATTGACAAATTGTTATTGGAAAAAAAAAAAAAAAAAACAAGCGTGAAACATGATTTTTTTTTGTTTAAATTTTGGCCTCAAATGTTCACACGAGTTTCATTTTTTTTGGCAACAAAAAAAAATAGAAACAAGTCCAACATGTTTTTGTCGCCAATTTTTAAAAATTTGTAGACATAAAAAATAAAATAAAATTAACAAAAATATTACCAAATGGGGCCTAAGCAAGCATCAATCAATGCAAATATCATGTGAGGAACACAAGAAGCAAGTACCTGATATATGACACCACATGGAAGCTGATTCTTTAACACTTCACTGCACAGAGGAAAAAGGGGAAATTATGTGGACGTTATTCATTTTCACTGACTAATGCAATCTAAAATTAATCATTGATACTAAATGGAACAGGAAACCAACTGCATGCCACTTTCAAGGTTATGCAATCATTAGAACCTGAGCACAAAAAATGTATTTGCCTCAATCAAGATGTACACAGAACCGGAGCAAAGGTTCAAACATCTTCAGTTTTTACATTAAAGAAGGCAAGTTAAAGCTGAAGCCAAAATAAATGGGCCTTTAACTTCCTCCCAAAATTGCAAATCGATCCCACTTTTGAGGCTACCAGAGCCCTTGCCCCTGGTTAAAGTTGTAACACAGTTCACCTAAAAGATTAAAGAGGTAGCACTGAGGAAATAAAGTCTTGCTCCTCAAAAGCCATTGTGGTGTGTCAGGAAGATTACCCTTTTTCCCCCTAGAAACAATGGTGATACACGTTGGGAAAGAAAAAAAAAATCACCCAAAAGGTGAGATGATCTATCAACAAAATATAACCCCAAAAAATTCAACGAGAGCAAAAAGAAGAATCACACGACTTCCTTGACAGCTAAAACAGAAGAGTATGAAGCAGTGCCATCTTCAATTTATGTATGTCCATTTCTTCAATTTATAGTTGGGAAAAGACTAAATTGAGTTTTCTCTTCAAATGCACCAAATCAAACACATGAGAGCCACCATCCAAACCTTATTCTCTCGCCTTGATAGAAAACCTCACCATAGTGACTCGTATAACAAGAGGACTAACATATGCATGCCAAATTCTAAGAAAAACAAACTCCATAGCTCTCTACAGTAACCATATCATAGTGCCAAAAAAAGGTTACCAAGAGAACCCTCTACCCTATATAATTTTTTAGTGATTCACAAAATATAAAGGATATTTTTTTATTCCCCGTATTCAAGATTTATTCAGTGTTCCAAGGAAGGTCATTGAGCTTCTGCCTTCTTGGAAAGTAGCTTCAATATGAAAGGTGACCAAGAGAAATGCTTATTTTTTTTGGTGCCTTTAGCTTTGATTTGGTCAATCTTGGGGGCAAGGGGAAAGTAAACAAATCTTTTATGGGATTTAAGTCCCTTTTTCAATCTTAAAAGTAGAGTTTCAATTATGTAACAGTTAATTTTCAACTGGAGTGACAGCACCTTTATACCAAATTTTGAATTTTCTAGAAACCCTAGAGTAGAAAGATGCATACATAGGTTTCTTTTAGTCTTGATCTTTGAGTACTCGGACACTTCCTCAATGCCTATTTTATACACATCTTGAAAAGGTTTAAAAAAAAAAAGAAAAAGAAAAAAGAAGCATTACACTGCTCAGAGACAAAATATCATTCATTTTACTAATTTCAAGGCCAACAAAAAATCATCATGGTACATAACAAGCATAATCAGATTTACCTTCATGGTTACAACATCCAATTTCCAAGGCCTATGAAGCACGCAATTCAAAATGTGTGTCATACTCGTAATATGTGTGTGTGTGTGTGTGTGTGTGTGTGTGTGTACCAAACACATACCAGTCAAACGTGGAAAAATATGTAATGAACACTCACCCAAATTTTTATTAACTTTTTTTCCATAAGATACAATAGGAATGTGCCCAGGATCGAGTTACCGAACCCCTAAAATATCTCATCTTTTGTTAATATTATATGTTGAAAGATATTCTAATTATGAATTGAAATGATGAATTATTGTTATTTCCTCATTACTTTTGGTAGTTTGTGGATTATATCCATATAAGGGTAGCAATTGGGTCGGGTCATATTCGAATTCATAATTCATGTCAATCCATGTGAATCGAGTCTATGTTTAAATATCTTAAATTTAATGAGCTTGTTAAATAGTTAATTTACTTCAAAATCGGATCAAATCATATCAATTTTAAGTCAAAGTATTCGCATTCATATTTTCTCTCAGTAACTTCATGTTGACAATGTTCATGTCATATTTTCGTGTCATGTCTAAAATTTCCATCCCTACATATTAATAACCAATAAATATATTAAAATATATTTCTCCCTTTTTTGCCATATCCTTATTCTTATTTTTTTTCCAGAGTATTCATGTTTCATATCGTCATCCATGCCATGTCTATAACCCGTGTTGCATAAGTGCTTCTTGGTTAAGGCTGTTTTAACTCTTCATCATCCAATCTCGTTTTTGTTGTGTTACTCATTCGATCACTTATCTATTCATAATGAGTTTTCACCTCCTGCATTTAATATTAACTTGTACGCCAGACTACAAGGCTTTCTAGTTGGCTATGAAATAGGATCTTTGATGCTATTGTAGAAAAGCCATGTCATCCCAAGGGAGTAGGAAGAGGGGGGTGGAGAAAGAAAGGAAAACAAGCCATGAACTATGTAGATCCCATATGAAAACCATAGTTGACAAGTCTACCCCCACAAACACCAAAATCTGGTTTTGTATCAATGCTATCAAGCATAAATTCAAATTACCATATTAGCTAGAAATGACACCAATTATCTGAGGGAAGTCCTTAAAAGCTATGTTACATGGATCCGTGCAAGAGCTTCAAGTACATGTATGTGTTTAAGTATTCGTGTCTAATAAGACAATAAAACAATATATTCATAGTTTTGATATATTTCTTTAAATTATGAATATGTATTTTATGAGATAAAATGTATTCAGAAGGTAGTATAGAGCATTTTATAGATAATAGCGGGCTTCCACAAAAGATATATGGAGAAATTTATACATATATAGGATTTCTATGCATAGATATGTGGGAATCTCGAATTATTAAACACGATTGTTGGGTAAATGTCTAATTATAAATGTTGAATACCTAACGCATACCTTAAAAAAGTGTCAACTGTGTGACAAACATGTATATCAAATATTTAGAAGAAATGTAAAATTTCAAAATCAAGTATCTAAGACATGTTCCTCATTGCTAGTAAATAGTGGGTGTTTCTTTAGCTTTATCCTAGCAATCACAAAAGAGGGGGTTTATGAGCAACATCTTTATCTTTGCTCAGAAATGTTTAAACGGCATACAAATTAAAGACGTCTATATGTTAGAGAGATATCAACCAAAGCAATTACAGCCAATGGTACGAACAAAGCAAGGAAGGAGGAAAACAACATTTTATCCTGCAAAAACAATCAGGATCAGTTTATAACTATTAAATCAATATAATCCACACCATAGCGATTAAAGGAAGAGAATTATGTGTCATATCATATCTCAGCAAACACATGCA
This sequence comes from Vitellaria paradoxa, assembly GCA_019916065.1. Classification (NCBI taxonomy): domain Eukaryota; kingdom Viridiplantae; phylum Streptophyta; class Magnoliopsida; order Ericales; family Sapotaceae; genus Vitellaria; species Vitellaria paradoxa. Next base: position 7,701,107 of record CM034234.1, read on the forward strand.
AGATAAAGATTTAAACAACCAAAGTAAGGAATTAATTTATATGCAGAAATATGCGTCTTTTATTCAAAGGAACTGATATGTGGGAAGCAAACAAGGTTGTCGCTTGTGTAAATCCTAATCTGAAGTTCAATTGCACTTTCTGCCAAACAAAAGAATCCAGTGAGGTAGTGGCCAGGCTGATTTATTAACTCAATTGACATGGTAAAGCTTTTCGGATGACATGATGTTTCACTCATGCATCACGAGGGAAGCCCCACAGATATGTCAGATGTAAAAGAAAATCTTATCTCTAGAGTTCTGTAAGTAAGGTCTTAATGCGAGCAAATTAAGTTGGCAGATATTAGATGGCATAGCAAGCTAATCAATGTAGATTTTGCAGGGTCTTTAGCTGATAGAGGACCACAAAAATATAGTATTCTAGAAATAAATTAAAGTGAATGCTAACAGAGGCAGGTTCATAAATTATGTGATTAGATAACGTTCAGCGATTTAAAACAGAAGTGGGATCAACAATAATTGTTCAACTCTCATAATTTATTAATTTCCAACTCTATTATTATTCATTCTTTAGTTAATGTCTTCATATTAGCAGACGTTACTTGTAACAAATAAATATTTCAATAACCCTCAAATGCACATCTTTATCCATCTATGAAGGCAGGGCCATCTTTTTATATCGGATTCCACCGTATTATCAATGTTTATCCTGTACTGTTACCTTTTTTTTTTTTTTCTTTTCCTATAATAGAGGTATCCCCACCTTTGGCGTGATTAATACCCTGGAGCTCCAAACCCATTCCACTAGAAGTAGGAGCCAGGTAAAACCAAAGGGATTCAAACTGGTTACCTCAACTTCAGCTAGTAGAGATGTTACTATTGAACTGCCCGGGTGGGCAAAGACCCACATAAGTTTTTCTTCTTAATCCTTTTATTTATAGCTCTTAATTCTATTCACCTTGTATTGTTTAGGATATGGATTTTATTCATCGTAGGTTTCAGTCATATTCTCTGAAAAATTTACATCAATCCACGAAATGGACCTCCAAAATTGCAGGACCACGTCTCTATATTAAGATTTTGGTCATATTAACTAAAATTTATATCAATTCACGAAATGGACCGCTAAAATTGCAGGACCACTTCTATATATTAAGATCCACTTCAAATCAAGAATAGTGAAATTTAATTAGCTTATCATACAGAATACAGCCGCAAAATCTATATAATACTTAAAGGAATGATATCATATTTTAAAGTATTAAACAGAGGTCATTGTATCATAATATATTTTCTCCCAAGAAAAAAAAAAAAAACGAATAAATTAAACGCCTTAATCACAAAAACCAAATAGGAAAGAAAAACAACAGAGAAATAGAATTCAAATTACAATGCAGACGGAGTTGTCGTGGTCATCAAGATGTTTACATCCGGCCTTCTCTCGCTGCAACATTTTATCACTGGAATTGCAGCCATTCCTTCCCCTGATCAAGAATTAAAAAAATAAAAAAACAAATGTAGCAAAATTCGTTATTAAAAAAAAATAATAATAATTAACAATACCCAGTTCCTTTCGAGTGAAAATAATGTAGGAAATTCGAAGGAAACTAAATATTCTAAAAAAAAAAAAAACAGAAGCATAAACCCATCCAGAGATGGGGGCCAGTGGGGCGAGGGAGAGAAGACACAAAGAAAGCCAATAGACTTAATTGATGATAATATTTCATTCTTTATGAAATCAAGAAATGGCTAAATTTTGTATGTGCGTATACGTGTACTTATAGGAGGAGAGAGAAATAAAACCTAAGGAGACGGCGTGGAACCAGAGAAGGGGGCCAGTGGGGCGAGGCAGAGAAGGTCGGCCAAGGCGTTCCGGCCACCGGAGGGGTGTTCGAGGCCCCTGAGTTTGCGCCATCGTACGTGAAGGTACAGCAATGGCGATATACCATAGGTAAAGGCTCTGTACAGCCTGTACAGTAGCCTTCCTCTCTCTGTCGCCATTTTCAATTGCACGACTGCACAGTCGGTGCCTGGTGGGAGGAACGTTTTCACTGGCTGGATTGGGTCGGGTATCCAGTCCATATTCGAATCCTGGATTCATATTGGGGCCTGTTTGGTTTAGGCCTGAGTATCCTGTATACATGATTTCAAAGTTGAAAATTAATACGTTTGATTAAACAATTAAAAAATCACTTTTGAAAATAAAAAACAATAGAACTGTGCAGTCTGTGTATAGTAGAATAATTTAAAAATTAGAAGAAAATTGTTGTTTCTTGCTATAAATTATATATTTATATAAATATTTCGCGCATACACACACATATATATATTGTACATTATTGGTTAATCACTGATATAAAATACGAAATATATTTTTTTATTACAATATACTATTTTATTATTATTTGAATTATAAGGATTTGACACATTATCTAATAAAATAAGAGTAGAGTATAATTTTTCAAAATTACTTTTAAAGAGAATTATCTAATAAATAAATTACCTTGTTTATCTAATACAATAATTATCTAATTAATATAAAAATACCAAAAAAAATCTTATTTCTCTATTTTATAGTTTATCTATCGACTTAGTACTTAACCTCAAATTCTTCAAATCATTTTTTATAATATTTTTCTTATGTTTGCAATAATAATTATTATAATAAAAGTTATAAAACAGTGGGCATGTGAACTAACAAAAGAGAGAGAAGGGTGAGTGAAAAATCAAGAATTTTAGGTTATGAGCTGTTGGTGAACAAATAAAAAAATAAAGAAGGATGTGTTTGGTGAACAAATATTAATAAAAAATGGGTTCCCATTTTGGCTCTTTTCTATATATATTAATATTATATATAGACATATATACATCTTGATTGGATTTCCTTGGGGAAATTAGTTGAGGAATTGATTCCAGAGTGGATCGTTTTGTTTTCATAGCCGTATGCGTCTAAATTCTCTATCTAAGAATTCATTTTAACACATAGGTCTAATATTAACTAATCTAAATATATTAGTCATTATATATATGTATATATATATATATCACCTTAATCAATAGTGGATTGATTAATCACAGGATAAGATAATAAGAATGAGATTTGGGCTTACAAAAGCAGATCCACTTCTTGTTGTCACTGGCCATCTAAAATGACAAAATCCACTGATTGGATGGTTGCTGAGATTTCAACCCAACATTTCACCTCCTTAATTAGGAGCACAAATTGACAAATGATACTCTATATATCTATACAGAGACAGAGAGAGAGAGAGAGAGAGAGAGAGCAAGAGCCTCTTAATCTAATAACGCGTATAAGATCTACAAATATATAAATTCTAGCCGTAACAACCGAGGCGAGAGCATTTAGACCTCAAGAAATTAATAAGTCGATGTTTTTTTGTGGGGGAGGGGGGGGGGACTGAGGATTGTCCTAAACATTGGATCTTCTTGCTATTTCATTTTAAAAGGAAAAGAGGAAGGCTGAATTGGTATTGAGATATGCGTTATTAGGTGTTTGGAGTAATAAAAAAAAAAGATAAAATGAGATAATTAGAGATAATTTGTGAGTTTGTAATTGGTATAGTGAAATAAAAAAAATAATTTTTAAAAAATTTTTTAATATTTTTTAATTTGTTAAACTTGTTAAACTCACAAATTATCTTAATTTTCAGCGTTTTTCATTTTTAATCTTCTTTATCTTAATTATTCTTTCCCACGGGACATTATTAATTCCTTGTTAATGTCATTCTCAACACAAATATACACGTACATATTTTTGGGACAAATTTTTATTTTGTACTAAATCTCTTTTTAAAATTTACTTAACTTTTTTTATCAATTTATTGATAAAATTATTACACATCGATAAGATATAATAGAAGTAAGATATTTTATAAGATGTGAGATTTTTGTCATATTTTTTCAACAAGTAATTAATAAAGATATTAGACGAGAACTACAACTTGATTCTATATATCTATATAATAAATAGGACGGTTTTTAAAAATATCTGTCTCACAAACTAAAATACATCAATTAATAATTATTTTTTTCTTCCATTCAACGATTGATATCATTTTATATTTTTAACTTTCTGCTCAATTCTTATTTTAGTAGATCCTAACTACTACTATATATCTTATAAAGTATTTTAAATTTAGGATTGAGATCATATGCAAATCAAAATTACCAAAGTAAATTCTACTCAATTATGATTTTTAGGAAATTGAACCTTCCAAATTAAAAAATCATAATTTGTATTTTCTTTTATAGTGCTCATCAAAAATTAATTGGATAGAGATACCAAAATACATGTAACAGTTACTAGTAGGGATGTCAAATATACCCGTACCCGGTGGGTACCCGTTTCACCCGTCCCGTTCAGGGAGGGTATGGGGATGTTAATAGCAGGGACGGGGACGGGTATGGAAATTTGAAATGTTACCCGTGCGGGTATGGGGACGGGGACGGGTACGATAGTCCCCACCCCGCCCCGTACCCGTTTAAATATTTTTTTGTTAATTTTGTTGGCGTGATGACTCCTTTAGAAGTCCCACATCGGTTTCTCACAAAGAAGTGAAGGTCTTGTGAGATTATAAATAAAAACCACTTCATCTTTGGTTAAGTGCATCAGTCAAAGTCAAATATTATATATATTTTTTAATTTTTATTTAATATATATATGTAATATATTTTTTTATTTAATATATATAATATTTATAATAATTTTAAATATTTATTTTATACATATAATATATAATTTGTAATAATTAATATACTTGGCGGGGTAAACAGGGATGGGGATGGGGAATTCATTATTTTGTGGGGACGGGTATGGGAAAAAATTTTTTCCCCGAAACGGGGACGGGTAAGAGTATTGCTAAACAGGGACGGGGACGGGGAAGGTCATACCCGTCCTATACCCGCCCCGTTGACATCCCTAGTTACTAGAGACTAAATTTCAATTATATAAGAAATTTAACACTAATTTTATTCAGAATGCCATAGGCATAGATTATTGCTAATATTACTTCGTTTGGAGTGCTGAAAAAATATTGAAAAATGTTTCAAAAGACTAAAAATCTCTAAAACTTATTTATTTTTTATAACACTGCATGACTTACGAACTCATAATTTTTATCATTTTTTATCAATCCAAATGCTCCTTATATATAAATAGGGTTAAAACACACGTAGCCATCCATTCAAATTGGACCACTCTAATGTTTGCTTGAAGCAATGGCTTTGTATGAACGACGAAATTAATAATTTTATATACGTTAGCAGATTGCAACACGAGCTTAAAAATTTTATTGATACGTGGGCATTAATGTATAAAATAAAATGAGTTCCAATCAAACTTGCTAGCTCCTTGAAAACGCCATAACTTCATATTCATAATTTCCTTTTCAAAAGAATAAAAAAAGAAAAAAAGCAAAAAGAGGTCCACAGAGGATAAAGGGAATCAAAGATCTCCAAAAACGGTGCGGATTCTGCGCTTGTCATCATCGAAAGAGACACACCAGACATTTTGTCAAGCACACTGCTCCTAATTACCGAGCTTGCTTTGAAGTAGTATGAAAAAAAAAAAAAAAAAAAAAAACTATAAATACCCCCCCCCCAAAAAATATTGGTTATAACTAGAGAATATAGGTCAGAAATAGAAGGGCCAACTTTGATCATTGTTAAACCAAGGTTCATCAACTGAAGTAAGTCTCTTCTACTATATATCTTGTTATCAGAACCATGGGTGAAAAATGTGTCATACTAGGTTGTGTTTAAATTCATAATTTACGTCGTTTGTTTATTATATTTTAAAATTTAATAAATTTGTTAAAATTAATGTGCTTAAAAGTAAAATAAAATTATGTTAACTTGAGCCATTATATTCATATTGCATTGGATCTATATTTTTTTAATTAATTTCGTATTTGTTTCAATAGTATTCGTATCGAGTTCAAACCGTGTTCTTGTTTCGTGTCTTATATAAATGTATATATCATATATCTTCTTTCAATATATCTAAACATGGTTGTTATATATCAATTCAATTTTATTAAAAGTGAAAAGTCGCTAAATGATTAACTAATAGTAATTTTAATTTATGCCCCTGTATATTTTTGTATTTTTTTGCTTTTTATCGGTGTTTTAATTTCTATTTATTGTGTTAATTTTTAATTTATTTCTTTAATTAATTTTGCTTTATTTCCAAAAATACTATGACTATTAGGGATGGAGTTGCAGTTGTGCAGTGGAAAATAGTCAAGTGTATATTTGAACTACTGGATTTCCTTGAAAGGAATTTAATGGCTATCATTTAAAGTCTTTTTTTTTTTTTTTTTTCATTCTTTCTTTCACTCTCTCATTAATTCCCTCTCTCGCACATTAAATTTTGTTGATACTCAAAAAATTATTTTTCAAATTATAATTTTTTATTAATATAAATTTAAATAGTTTTTGAAAAATAAAAATAATAAAAAAATAATCGACTAATAACTAAAAAAAAAAGAAATGATATAATAAATTTGCCTATCATCAAATGAATCCTATACAAGTGAATTTTATTTTATTTTTGTCAAAAAAATACCATATTTTTATATGGACTCTCATATTTAGAAAATTTTTTATGTGTTTAAAAATTATCAAAATAATTTTTTACATGTACATTTTCTAGCAGTAATAACTTTAGTCATTCTCCCACTACATATGCCCTGACATTTTTTAATGGTGATTACTTTAGTCATTCTCTCACTACAAATACCAATTCTGGCTAACTTCAATAAATAAAAATTATTTTGTTAATATTTAAACACATAAAAAATTTTATAAATATGAGAGTTCATATAAAAATATGGTATTTTTGACAAAAAAATAAAATAAAATTCATTTGTATGAGATTCATTGATAACAGGCAAATTTACTATATCTTTTTTTTTTAATTTTTTAGTTACTACTCTATTTTTTGTTATTTTTATTTTTCCAAAAAATATTAAATTTTATATTAGTAAAAAATTATAGTTTGAAAAATAATTTTTTAAGTATCAAACAAAATTTAATGTTTGAGAGAGGGGATTAATGATAAAGTGAAAGAAAGAAGGAAAAAAAAAATCTAACTTTAAATAAGAGCCATTAGATTCCTTTTAAGGAAATCCAATCGCTCAAATATGCACATGATTATTATTCGGTGCATAGCTGCACGAGTTGCACCCCCATCCCGCTATCATACTATTATTCAACCACAGGTAACATTAATTAATAATTACTATTGTTTGTTTATGCTCTAACCTTTAACAATTTTATATAATTTTACTCTAACGCTCCCAAAAAAAGTAATTAATCAATTAATGAAAAGTTAAAAGAAATTATGTTTAAATATTATATTGATATTTAAGTATTCTCTGCTTCAAAAATAGTATTAATTAAATTGCTTGACGGATGAATTTACTTTTTTGATGTTTTATATAAATTTCTTTATAGATTTATTTCAGATGAAATATTTTATATAAGAGAGAGAAAGAGAGAGAGAGAGAGAGCGTCTAAGATGCTTGCTTATTAGTTTAATTTGAAAGACTTGCAATCATCATAGCTAGGATTTTGTGAATGATAATTATCAATTGTCATGTGAATGCGAAACTGAATCCCGCTAAATTGTTCTTTGGATCAATGAAGTGGGAACAAGAAAGTAGTTCTTTCAGTTTATATATGATTGTATTGTTGGAAGCTTCAATTATAAGTATGAGAACGAGTATGGTGAATGAAAACTAGCTTCAGAATAATTATATTGGAGATGAATGACTTTGCTGCTTTAATATAAAGGTGATCAAAACCAAGTTCCAGGCATGCCCAAAAAAAAAGTACAAAAGTTTTAGCCATTATCCATATATGTTTGATTCGACGTGGTGATTTGGGCCATCAAAAATTTCAAGCCCAATCTTAAAATAAAAAAAAAACCCAAGCCCAATAAAAAATATAAAAATATCAACCAAAAGATTATATGTATTTATAAAAAATATATATATATATATATATAAGAATATAAATTATATTTATTTTAAAAAATCAAAAGTGGGGTCAGGTTGATTGGGCCTCTTATCCAATGATTGCCTTTTGGGTGCGTTTGGTAACATAATTTTTTTTTAGCAAGTTTTATTTTTTTATTTTATTTTTTGTGTTCAGTAAAAGTAATGGTAACTATTACCATTTTTTTTAAAGTTAATATTTTACCGAATACATAAAAAATTACTACACACTCTAAAGTTTCAAAATTTAGAAATTTTCTCTAATTTTTGATAAAAATCTTACATAAAAAGTTACAATTTGGGGTCAGCTTTTATTTCTCTCTGTTAACTATAAATTTTAATGGAATAACATTTTCCTCATGTTAATATGTTCTATTGAGACATTCATAATATTTCATATAGTTCCATAAACTCTAGTTATTCAATTCAATATAATATTTATGCGCTTATTTCAAATTTTACAAAATTTCACAAAATTTTACAAATACTTATAAAATTTAATTTTTTACTCACTACGTGATTAGGAGACTGCATTTTTTATGCAGTTTGTCACTTCTCCCGGGGCTTGAAACACTGGAAGCAAGAGCATAACCAAACAAGTCCCAAGCATGGAATGTGAACTACTGGGGTTGGTTTTAGGTTTGCTGCTTTGGGTAGTGTGGGCCATCGTCACAGAGCGTCGACACCGCAGGTTGGAAGAACTCGGCATGATGCCGCCGGGGCCAAGCCGGTGGCCGGTGGTTGGCAACATCTTCCAACTAGGCTTGTCCCCCCACGAGTCATTTGCCAATTTGGCTCGCAAACACGGACCCATCATGACTCTCTGGCTAGGCTCAATGAGCACCGTGGTGATTTCGTCAGACCAAGCGGCTCGTGAAATGTTCAAGAATCACGACTTGGTCCTAGCGGGCCGGAAAATATACGAGGCGATGAAAGGGGATTACGGCAACGAGGGATCGCTCATAACGTCTCAATACGGCCCGCATTGGCGAATGCTGAGGCGATTGTCCACCACTGAGTTCTTCGTGACAAGCAGACTTGACGCTACCCAAGGGGTTCGTAGCCGGTGCATTTATCGGATGGTTCAGTTCGTAGAAGAAGGTGGGGGTCATGGAACCACTGCCATTGATGTTAGAAGATTCATTTTCTTGATGTCGTTTAATCTGATTGGAAACCTTATGTTCTCTAGGGATCTCTTGGATCCGAAATCAGAAAGAGGAGCCAAGTTCTTCTATCACACAGGTAGTAGTGCTATACTATCATAACCAAATTTTTTTTTACCATAATATAAAACTAAAATTGTGTATATAAAATCACAATGATGTGGTTTGCAATTAAGCCTATGAGAAAAATCATATCCTGTTATAAAGATTTGTCACAAAAAGTTGTCTAAAAAATTCTATTCTAATTAATTTTTTACGACAATAATGTAGTTTTATTACGGACATATATGTATTGAACGGATGGTAATGTTGGTAGCTTAACAAGAGACTAGACAAATTAGCACCGAGACCCAATAAAGCACTTACATTCCACATTGTATGGGTAAGTTGAGGTGAAGTGTCATATATATAATATTCAACATTTCTAAAGTATAACACGTTTCAAAGTTATACAGACACTCAATTCAATTGACGATCGAGAGTAATATCAAGATAGTTAACGCAACCCGATGAAGTTCTTACGTTATATCTAACCAAGCTCAAAGTAAATAATATTATACGATAGAAAATTGATTTTTACAAATAGCATCAGAACTAGTACTCAGTTGAAAGTATGTAATTATCACTGACACATAATCTGAATAGGCTGAAGGAAAATGTCATATATAATATTCAACATCTTCCAAATATAATGCATTTAATAAACATGCAAGTGCTGAATTTCAATAAAACTCTAAAATTAAGTGTGCTTGGGTAAGAGAGGCACAAGAGAGGCACAAGGACAGGCGACCCTCGAAAAATTTAGTATTGGATCCTAAGCCTAATGCTATCACTTTAGATAAATCAACTCCTTAAAAAAATATTTTTAATACAAAAGTAATATTGCCACGACATTCTATCCTACCTTTAAAATTGAGAGAATTATATTTTCCATGCAGGCAAAGTCATGGAATTTGCAGGTAAGCCAAATGTCGCGGATTTCTTGCCTATTCTGCGATGGATGGATCCACAAGGAATAAGGAGAAGGACTCAGTTTCACGTTGACAGGGCTTTTGAAATTGCCGGAGGGTTCATCAGAGAAAGGCTAGAGTCCATGGAAAGTGGTGGGTATGGGGAAGAGAAGAGAAGGGACTTCTTAGATGTGCTTTTGGAGTACCGTGGAGATGGCGTGGAGGGGCCTCTTAGGTTTTCTTCAAGAACCATCAACGTCATTGTGTTTGTGAGCAGTCTTCTTAATTAACTGCATGTGAAATGCTTTCTTTGTATAATACGAGGCCCGATACACAAATAATGCATGTGAATATTTTTTATCTTAATAATTAATACAATTATAAAAAAATATAAATGTTTCAAATAATAAATAATAAATAGTTAAGGTTATTTAAGCACATGATACATAATCAAAAAGTATTGCAAGAAAATAAAAAAGTTACAAATTAGTAGGTAGTTAAAAAATATTTAAGGGAGACAAAAACACAAATAGGTAAAATTATGTAATTATATGACAGTTATAAAAAAATTATTTTTTAATACCATTAAAATATAGATAGTTATGGGAAACTAAAAGGTATTATAGAGAAAAAAATGATTTAAAAAAAAGTTCACTAAATTTTAGTATTTGCCCTGTAATAATTTATAGATATAGATACATATATAAATGTGCATGCCATCCTTAATTGCTTTTTAGGCATGTCAGTAATCAAATTCATTAAAAAAAAACTATAAAATAAGCTTTTAAATAAAGAAAAATTAATTCTAGTCTAAATTTATATCATTGTAGTCTAAATTTCTATAATTAAAAGAAAGTAATTCTTCCAGATTGGTGTATATATATATATATATATATATATATTTTATGAATGAAGAATGAATTATTTGGTTTTTTCAGGAGATGTTTACTGCCGGGACTGACACAACAACAAGCACCTTGGAGTGGGCAATGGCGGAGCTCCTCCGCAACCCTAAGAAACTGCAGAAAGTCCAAGCAGAGATCAGAAGCACCGTTCGTCGGAACGAAATGGTCCAAGAGAAGGACATCGAAAACCTGCCATACCTCAAAGCAGTCATCAAGGAGACTCTGAGGCTTCACCCACCTCTCCCCTTCTTGGTTCCTCACATGGCCATGGACTCTTGCAACATGCTAGGCTACCACATTCCCAAGGAGACGCAAATCCTCGTCAACGTTTGGGCGATCGGACGCGATCCCAGTACGTGGAGAGAACCTTTGGTGTTCGAGCCAGAGAGGTTCTTGGACCCGAATGTGGCGGACTACAAGGGACAGCATTTCGAGTTCATACCGTTTGGATCGGGTCGTCGAATGTGCCCCGCCGTTCCGCTTGCCTCTCGGGTGCTTCCTTTGGCTCTAGGGGCACTCTTGCACTCGTTTGATTGGGTCTTGGCGGATGGTATGGAGCCTGGAGATATGGAAATGAGTGAGAAGATGGGGATAACGCTAAGGAAAGCTGTTCCGTTGAAGGCAATCCCAATACCACATATATTATAAGGTATACAAACCTATATCTATATGTATAGAGAGAGAGAGAGAGAGAGAGAGAGGGGGGAGAGGTGAAATATTGTATATATCAATGCTGCGTGTGCTTGGTGCATGTAACGGGACTAGATCTGTACATATTATATATATATGTACGTGGTTTTTATATTTTCATTTGTTCTAACTTATAAGTTGAATTTGATTATGGCTCCGTTTAGAATTAAATAAAATAAAATAAAATCTTATAAATCTCGATAAATATGAATTACGAGATAATAAAATTAAAATTTTTTACTTACTACACGAATTATAAGTTATTTATTTTTACTATTTTATTTTATTTTACACACTTTTATACAACTACAAACACATTATATATATATAAAGCTTCTCAACAACGTACAAGTCGCTACATAAGCACGCGACTCGCTCTTTATATCTTAACATGAAGAAACTAGCTAAGCTTGATAGAGTTTCGTTCTTTCTTTCTTTTATTAACCAAATTAAAAAAAAAAATCAATAATCTAACTCTGAATAAGTGATGTACGAAATTTTGTGAATTTTGCACGTCAGTTCATAACACACAAACAAACATAATAAAAGAGAATAATCTTTAAAAATAATATTATTAATCAAAATAAAATTGTCCTTACATATTATTTATAGGTTAAAAGAATTCTAACTTGTTAGAGAAAATAAATCAACGAAATAGGAAAATAATAAAAATTACCAAAAATAATAAAATTTGCGTTAAGTCAAAATCTGATTTTTATATTGAAGGCCTAAACGATAGAATTTTCTCAAAATCTTACGTAGGTCATTGCAAAGCAATGAGTTTTGCTCATTCAGCCGTTTTGCATCAAATTTGGTTCTTTGAAACTAATTTAAACGATGCCGACCCATGCCTATACTTATCCCAATGCTCGTAAAATCCATAACAATGCATTCTACGTCAATAAGGCAGTCAAATATCACGATAATGATATGATAATTGTGACAATAAACTGACAGATTAGGTAAAAACTCTTTTGTTTTTTTGCCTTTTTTTCATCTTCTATGATTATTTATTTTACTAATATTAATTTTATTTTCTTATTTAGTATTTTGTAAGCATGCTACTTACGTTTTTACAAAAAGTAAATTCATAAAAATGTTTAAAAATAGAAAAAATTTCGTTCTATTCTTTCATCTGTACATATAGAATTATTTATTTATTTTTTAACTATGAATAACATGCAGAAAAGTATCAAATAAAAAATTAAATTTTGATGAAAAAATTATATTAAAAAAAAAGTAATTGGTTGTCAAACATAGCCATAATATATAGTATGATGAATAAATACACCAAAAGTAATTATATTCTGGCTCAGGCATAGGAAGGAGAAACTTGGAACACGATATATATATATATATAGAAATAGATATTCCAGATAATCAATCTCATGAGCGCCCCACCATAGTATTTTTTGGCTTTACGAGTAGCGGTTCCAATTTCCCAACTGCTAATCCCATACTCTCTCTCATATCCATTGTCTCGCCATTAACAGGAGCTGCAACCTCCCCGTCAAACTCGTGAATCAACGAACCCAGAAGAAGGTGCAACATTCGTAGACCCAATGGACCGCCGGCGTACATTCTTCACCCCGCTCCGAACGGAAGGAACTCAAAATGCTGTCCATTGTAATCAATCTTCGATCCCACAAACCGTTCGGGATCGAACGACAAAGGGTCGTCCCAACGTTCTGGATCTCGTCCAATCGCCGACGTGTTAAGAAAACCCTGTGTGTTTTTGGGTATTCGATATCCCATGAACTGGACGCCCTGAACAGCCTTTCGTGCAAGTAGTAATGGAGCCGGAGGGTGTAATCGGAATGTTTCCTTTACAACGGCTTGCAAATATTTGAGGTGGTCAATTTGGATCTATTCCATTTTCCTGTTTGGTCCCACAATCTTGGCGTTGCCTCCTTCCTGTCTGTCCTGAAGTTGTAACGATAAGCGCACTCCTTTTTTGTTTAGAGAGTTCCGTTTCATTTCCTCCTTAGGGTGATTGTAGAGGTGTTGCATGTATCACCGTATGAACTCATTGTTGTTGAAATTCCGAAGAGTACAAGGATATGGAAAATAAAGAAATGGGTCCTTCGCTGGACATTAAATGTTTGGTAATAAAAAATATCGTCGGATTTGCTCATCACATCAATTGGAAAAATAAAAGTTAAGTCTGCAGAATAAAAAAAGTCAAAGAAAATGATTAAAGAGGATCCCTAATAAAAAATCATCCGATAGTAAAGTCAGAATAGGCTTTAGATAGTTGTAATAAAATGAGTGAAATAGATAGTAAACGTACCTAAATTTTGAGGTTAAATCTTATATTGGGTTTGTTTGGAGTAAGAAAAAATGAGATAAATTGAGATAAATTGTGATTTGGGGAGAGTTCGTAATGCGTGCAGTGAGAGAAAAAAATTGATGTGATATAAAGTTAACAGAGATTTATAAAGATTTTTGGAGATTTTCAACAAAATATTGTACAACAAACGGGCCCATTTATAGTACGATAGAATAAATAGATATATAAATATGTAAATAATTGAATTGCAATGATTACGTATTTTGTGTGCATATATCAAAGTATACATAATGGTTTCTTTTTTTTTTTTAAATATCTTTCATTTCACATTTGATATTTTTTGCTCAGTATTAAATGTGGATAGGAGGAATAAATATATTAAATAGAATATAACCTTGAGAGATATTTAGATGTCACATCTGTCTGCCACTTGTAAAGAAATAGACTAACCAGATTAACTAAGAAGTAATAAATTCAATTTATTTATTACCATTTTACATTTATAATTAGAATAACACCAATTACACAATATTACTAAGTGGTGGAATCCAACTGTGGTGATTAATTGATTATTAGACCAACGCCGAGCACACTCTTATACTGTGTTCTTGTGCTCAGAAAGATGTCACGTGTCGCTGATTATTTTTGTATCTACATCAACATTTTGCTAGAAGTTGAAAAAAGTTAGAAATTGTTAGAAACACCAAACGGGCCCTTGTCAGATTATTTTATTTGAAATAATTAGCGCACTATTCTAATTTTTTTTTTTTTCTCATGGAAATATTTTGGTTCCATAGCAAGCCTCTGTAATAAAATAGTTACTAGTATAAAGATGCAGATTTTATGCTCTCATAACTTAGCTGGTTCATCCTTTCCATTACCCTCAAAATCAAGCAACACATCCAAGAAGTCCTTTCCTCCTTTCTCCGTCCTCCCCTCGCTCGTTCATCCTCTCCTTAGCAAACCCAGAAATTATCGTCAACACTTTCCCAAGCTCACGGTTTGTCTTCCACCTCAGACCCTGTAGGTATAGGGATCCTTACCACTAACCATGACTCAAACACAAAATCAATATATATATTCTAGTAGTAATAATCGGTGCCAGTATAATACTTTAAACAAAATTAATATCAAATTTTTTATATGATTAAAACGATAGACAAAAAGTTCAAATTGAAAAAAGTATAATAATCTATCGGTTTTAAATTTTTTTTTTCAAAATTTTAAGTCGTAACAGCTACTACATGTTTTAATATTTCTTTTCAATTAATTTTTGATAAGTATCATAAAAAAATACAAATTATAATACTTTAAGTTGAAAGTTTTAACTTTTAAAAATCATAATAGGCGGAATTTAAATTGATAATTTTAATTTACATATGATTTTTACTATTAAAATATGATGAAATTTAAATGCTCAAACGATTTTGTAAAATAAATGGTAATGGAGTCTACTAAAATAAGAATTGAATGAGAAATTAAAAATATAAAAATAATCTCAATCATTAAATGAAATAAAAAAATTATTAATTATTAGATCTTAATTTGTGAAAAAAATATTTAAAAAAAATTGTACTATTTTAATACGTACACTTATAAGCACCGGTCAAAATTAAAAAGATCTCATTCAATTTTCAAATAAAAAAACTATTTAAAATCGGCTATGAATATTTGTACTACCCATTGCCTTTCTCCACTACCTGCGGGTCGAGCGACTTGAGACGGGAAAAGGTCGGCTATGCTTTTTTCCGGTCAGCTCAAAGAATTTGGCTACGGCCGAGAGCAACTCCGAGCTCTCTCTTGAATGTGGATCCACCAAATCACGCGAAAACATGAGGTTCCCGACTATGTTAAAAGTCGCTAAAAACGCGAAATGGGTCACCCGAATTGGATGTGCCTCAGCCTTGGGAGCTTCCACTTCCTTGTCTATCCATGACAACGTAAAGCCCACGCATTTTCACCTAATGGCCGCTGTTTCGTTGATCCTTTTACCGGCCACGAAATCCATCGTGCACAGCTTCATCAGGACGCGCCAATACGCGCCGTAGGGAGCCACCGCGAGGGAGGCTTTGTAGTAGTCGTGCGATTCCAAGATGGCGAGGGTGTTCCGATAGGTGAACGATTGGTCGTGGTTCTTGAAGAGCTCCGTGGCGGCGTTGGCGGTGAGGACCGCCATGGTGTTTATGGAACCGAGTAGCAGCCAAACAACGGGGCCGTATTGTTATTGAAGCCCTGCTGGTGACCTATGTGGCAGGGTCCCAAGATAAAAAATGTTACCCAACACCGGCCACCCCGGCGGTCCCGGTGGTGGAGGAGGAAGGTTAGGGATAAGATGACGAGAGAATAGAGAGGAAAGCCCCAAGACCTCTCCATTGATCCCTTGAATGTACAAGTGCAGCTCTCACTGAGTTATAAAGAGCGAGAGAATTAACAGAAATGTTATTTATTGCCATCAATTTTATTTTATTGTATTTGTCAAAAAACCAAATTTGAAACTAGAATAAAATGTAATTTTAAGAACCGTTTAATAGCGATGTTATTTTTTTATTTATATTTATATGTTTATATTTTTTATTGTTATTGTTTTTAAAAAATAAAAATAAAAATTGTATTTAGAAATATAATTTTGTTTATAATTATTAATTTTTTATTTTCATAAAATATTTGATTTTATTATTTTTTAAAAATTAATTGAATTTAATAAATATATTTCATATGAATTTAATTTGATTATATTATTTATTAAAAATAATTGAATAAAATATAATTATTATATTATTTAATGAAGTAAATATAAAATATATTAATTATAATTTAATTATATTATTTAATACAAATAATTGAATAAAATATATTTCATAATAAGTTAAAAAACTTAATTAGGATATTTATTAAAAATAATTTAATAATATATATTTCCTATTAATTAACTTAACAAATTTAGTTTAATTATTTATTAGAAATAAATAAATAATATATATTATGTATTAATTTAATTAATTTAATTTAATTATATTATTTATAAAAAAAATTTAGTTTAATAAAATATTTGAATAAAATAATTTTTTTAATATGATGCAACAAAAATGAATAAAGTATTAAAATTAAAAAAAATGTTTGCAGTAAAAAAATAGAACGAAAATATATTTTTTTGTTTACATTTTTCTATTTAAAATTTTATTTTTTGAAACAAAAAAATATAAACAGATTTAATAAATATGTTTTTGTTGCCGATTAATAAAATTTTGAAAGCATGATCAGAAAAATAGAAAATAAAAATATTATCAAAACGAGGTCAAAGTGAATAATTTTTAAAGTTTTTTAGTATTTTTAAACATTTTCAGAGTTTTTTTGTCACTCTAAATAAGATCTTAACCATTTATCAACTCTTAACTGGTTTGAAAGTTAAAAATTGACCTATCATAAATATTTTTTATTTTTTTATGATAGAATTTTATTTTATATAATAATTATTTGATAATGTAAAATAAATTCTATATTTCTTTAAATATTTGATATAAATAAATTTTAACAAATTCAAACTTAAATTTTGTTATTCCTCTTAAGTTTAAACTCCTCTAAGCCCCCCAGGATAACTTAATAATTTAAGGTCACTTTGGACCTACTATAAATAAGAAGTTCCGAGTTCGACTCTTACATCCTATCTTAATTGGTACTTACATCTCGTGGGTGGGTTCAATCACCATTAATTTATCCGTTTAGCTCTCGTTCAACGGTAATTTTGAGTTCTTAAAAAAAAAAAACACTTGACTCTAATCTGACAAATATGCCACGTGCACAGCTCGACCACATTATCGTTGAGCAAATGCGATGAGATTAGTGGGTCATTGATGGCTTGAAGCATTGCTTGATAATTGATACTGATTTGTTGTCTTGTGGCTTTTTTTTCCTTTTCTTTTTTAGAAAAATAAATTAAAAATTGACATTATTCTTGATTTTTCAGACAAAATCAAGTCCTTTTACAAAAACATCCTTCTACAAAAACTCAATTCATATTAATTTGAAAATTTTAAGTGGAGCATAAGAATTTATTTGTCGAATGTAAATAGATGCATTCATATATAATTTATAAAGTATATTTGAAAATTTTAAATTAAAAATAAATAAAATAATTTTTATTTAAAAACTAAAAGAAAAATATTATTTCTTGCTATGAATTATATAATTATATAAATATTTCATGCATATACATACACACACATATAAGTATATTAGGTTAATCACTCATATAAAATGCGAAATATTTTATTTTTATTACAAATATATTATTTTATTATTATTTGAATTATAAGGATTTGACATATTATCTAATAAAATAAGAGTAGAATGTAATTTTTTAAAATTATTTTTAATAGAATTATCTGATAAATAAATTATCTAGTTTATCTAATATTACAAATTATCTAATTAATATAAAAATATAAAAAAGCTTATTTCTCTATTTTATAATTTCTCTACTTCCTAGTACTCAACCTCAAATTCTTCAAATCATTTTTTATAATATTTTTCTTATGTTTGCAATAATAATAATAATAAAAAGTTATAAAATAGTGGGCATGTGAACTAACAGAAGAGAGACAAGGGTGAGTGAAAAATCAAGAATTTTATGTTATGAGCTGGTGAACAATTAAAAATATAAAGAAGTATATGTTTGGTGAACAAATATTAATTAAAAAAAAGGTCCCGATTTGGCTCTGTTTTATATCTATTATCTATTATTATTATGGAGTGAACATGGCCATTTAGTGAAACTCATATTCTTATCAAAACTTATATTCTTATGAAATAATGGTTTTGGTGAAACTCCTACTTTCCAGGAAACGTTTGGTGAAACTAAGAAAGTAAATTGAAATTTAAGAGAGTAGTTAATATCAATCATATCAAGTTTTTTAACGTGTTTCATAAGTTTCTTTTCAGATAATTGTTCACAACGTTATCAATTTAAAACAAGAAGGAAATTTTATCCAAATATTTTCAAATTCTTTCGAGGCTAAACTTCTAAACCGTGAAAAGTATTACAAGATGATGACTACTATTTCTATTTGAGTGGTTCATAAGAGATCTACTATCAAATTTTTCCTGAATACATTGCTTCTAGGTTGATGTAAGATTACTATAATTTTTTAAAATTTTCACATATTTTGATAAAGACAAATTGTCATGCTTCAAAATGTTAAGATCCCGAGAAGTGAGTTTAAATTAAAAATTTAATACATCTGATCCATTACAGTCTCACTAGTTATTTTTCAAAGCCACTAACCATTCAATAACAGGAATGATTAATTGATTAATAAAATACACGCTTAGATTTAAATTAAAATCGAATAACATATGTTTTATCTATTTGTAAAGCGATTCTTTCATATACATAAACTTTTGAGATTACTATATTTAAAACATAATATAAAACCACTTAATAGAACTGTGGGGTTCAAACAATTGTATCGGCCCCCTGGATATTAGGTTCTACGCCTGCAGTACAGTCAGTAAGAACGTGAGCACCAAACCACTTGAGCTCACGATGTATAAAAATATACTTTTTATAATGCATTTCATGAATCACATAAAACAATAAATATAGCAAAGAATCATCGAATACATCAATATATAGCAGGATAGGACAACATTAATTCGTAACTTTTATTTCTTTTATTAACCTTTCTTCATTTATTATTTTCTTTTCCAAAGGCTGGGAATGATATTCTGCAAGACTGTCCCACAATCAAAGAGGTAGTCCAAATCATAACCAGTTCGTATAAATATACAGATCGCGAAACACCAATACGTCGTCATTTATATATCTGAATTCAAAGGCTACGATGAGCCTTACCATTTTCGTCGTCATTGTGGATTACTAGTCCACGACCACGATTACCCGACCTTGCGCAGGTTTAGGGTCTTTCAATCCAAGGGTATCTCATAACTCTCCTATTTTGTATAGTATCCCAACTTTCCTCAAAATCAACATTTTCTTAAATTTCCCTTTACATTGTTAAAGTTTAAAAATAGTGTCCGTGAATGCGCATTAGTTTTCACAATTTCATATCTCCATTTTATCATCTATTTAACAATAAACACATATTTACCTTATTTCAACATATCATAGAATATCTCAGCATTGAACAAAAAATTTTGTAAATCCAATCACAATTTCAGTGTCACTGAAAATCCAATTATCAAACTTAATATTAATTTAATAATAATATAAACTTAAACTCACAATTATATCCCTATTAAAATAAACATTATAAAAAGTATAAATAATACATTAATTTTCTCATATTAAATTTGAAGAAACAAATGAGAGACTGTGAAGAAGCCCCAAAAATCTAAAACTTCTCCCATTCGTATTTCCCATCTTGGGCCAAATTACTACGGTCCGACACTTCCACAACGATCACAATGTCGAAAATACCAAAGCCCTGCTATTCTTGATCTTAAACCCTCACTTTCTTGCTCCTTTTTCTTTTTCTCTTTCTTCCTTCTCTCTCTCTTTTTCTTTTCTTTTTTTTTTCTCTCTCGATTTACTTCTCGCAGCCAAAACATATAGGGCACACACACACACACACACATATATATATATGTGTAATCATGGGGCCAAGGGGTAGGGGAGGTGATGAAGAGGTTTAAGGTGCCAACAACACCTATTTCAAGTGCCACATCTTTTTTTTTTAGAGTCTATGCCATGCGTCCAAGCTATGGATTTATAGTTTTGCATTGTCACCACTCATAACTTAATCCCCAAGTATTTCATTAGGTTATGTTTGGCCAAAACAAAGCAAAAATATCCCAAGGCATTGTTTGGTCGAGCAAAGTTATAACAATTTAATTTAATTAATTTTTTTATGATATATTTATTTAAAAATTAAAGACAAAGTAAAGACAAAGTTTAGGATAGAGAAAAGGAAAAAAATAAGATAGAGATTAAAAAAAAAAAAGAAAGGAAGATGGGGATAGGAGGAAAAAAATCGAAAAGAGATAAGGAAAAGAAAAAAGAAGATAGAGATAAGAAAAAAAAAGGGGGAAGAAACGGGATATAAGGATTACGGATAGATAGAAATTTAGATGTAAATAGGTTGTTCATGGGAGGGTTTCATCCTTGAGGCATTGAAACAATAAGAAAGTTTAAGAAAAAGGAGAGAAAAAAAAAAGGAAAAGAGACAAGACAAAAAAAAGAAAATAGAGATAAGAAAAAAAAGGGGGAAAAAGGGGATATAGGGATACAAATAGATAGAAATTTAGATGTAAATAAGTTGTTCGTGAGAGGGGTTTTTTTTTTTTTTCTTAATTCGTGGGAGGGTTTCATCCTTAAGGGATTGAAGCGATAAGAAAGTTTAAGAAACAGAACTGAAAAAGAATTACTGTTACTTTGTCCTCAACCATAAAAAAATCACTGTTAAAGTTTACTCATTGTTATTTTTTAAAAGTTTCACATATTTTGAGAAATAAAAAATACTTTAATAAAGAAAATACTTAGTAAATTAAAGAGATAGAGAAGATAATATATGAGTTGAAAGAGAGAAAATGAAAATAAAGATAGTCTAGAGGAAAGAGTTAAGGAAAAAAAAAAAAGAGAAACAAGTTATGGAGATTAGAAATAAATAAGGATTACAGATTTGTTAAGTATAGACAGAGAGATAAAAACAAGAGTAATGGATTATATATAATTTTAAATTTAAAAATTAAATTATTATAAAACAAATAATTTTTCACATATATTATATATACTAGATGCTGGTAAAACTTTTTTTTTTCCTAACATTTTGATAGATATGTATATTTTGATGGATATATATAAGAAAAAATGATAACTATTAAATAGAAAATATACTTGTTTTATAATTTGAACATGATAACTGAATTTTTAAATTTGAATTTAAATTTGAAGTTTTTAAATTTGAAAAAGTTGTAAAATGATTATTATATCTTTACATTTTAAAATTAACAAATATATATGTATTTAGTTTTAAGGATATTTTTATCAATTTAGAAAATAGGAGCTTTTAGTTTTAGGGATATTTTTATCAATTTAGAAAATAGTAACTTCACCGAAAGTACCACTTCATTAAAATAAAAGTTTTCATAAAAATAAAAGTTTCACAAGTTTTGCTAAATTTTGGTTCTCGCTCTATAGACGTATAGATAGATATGTGAAAACTTTAAAAAAAGTACAGTAATCTTACTCCAACCTAGAATCAATTTATAGCAAGTATCCAGGCAATATCAGTATATAGCAAATATTAAGGAAGAAATTACCTTTGAAATGGTAGTCATCATAGTACTCTTCACAGTTTACAAGTTTAGCTTTGAGAGAATTTGAAAACATTGGATAAAATTTTTTTCTTGTTTTAAATTGATAATGTTCGTAAAACACTATTGTAAACGGTTGAAAAACTTAATATGATTGATAGTAAACTCTTTTAAATTTCAAATCACTTTTATAAGAGTTTCACAAAAATTATTACTTCTTAAAAATATGAATTTCATCAAATTTTGGTATTCGCTCTATAATAATAGTAACAGATATGATTGGGTACCCTTGTGGGAATTAGTTGAGCAATTGATCTCAAAATGGACCGGTGTTGTTATTATAACCCTGACGTGTCTAAATTCTTTCTCTAACAATTTATTTTAACATAAAGTCTAATAATAACTAATCAATATATAACAGTGATTATATATATATATATATACACACCACCTTAATCAAAAGTAGATTGATTAATCACGGGACAAAATAATGAGAATGAGATTTGGCCTTACAAAAGCTCATCCACTTCTTGTTGCCTTCGAAAATGACAAAACCCACTGATTCGATGGTTACTGAGATTTCAGCCCAACAATATTTCCCCCGGTTGAATCAGGAGCACAATATATATATATATGTATAGTATATAAACAAAAATAATAATAATCGGCTCTCAAACGTAGTTATAATATAAATCACAACAAACTTTTAGAAAATTCATTTTTTTTTTTTTGTTACACTGCATGGATTACAAAACTTATTTACTAAGTCATATTAATCTTTTTTTTTTCCACTCCAAACCCCCTAACTAATGCGATGAATAAACACACCAGTAATTTGATTCTAGCTTAGGCTTAACAAGGAGTGACTTGGAAGACAATATATATATATATATATATAGAAATCGATCTTCCTGATAATCAACCGATCTCATGATCGCTCCACCTTTTTTGGTATTACTAGTAATGGTTCCAATTTCCCAACTGCCAATCCCATTCTCTCTCTCCTATCCACTGCCTGATCGCCATTAACACGAGCTGCAACCTCCCAGTCAAACTCGTGAATCAACGAACCCAGAAGAAGGTGCAACATTCGTTGACCCAACGGACCACCGGCACACATTCTTCGCCCTGCTCCAAACGGAAGCAATTCAAAATGCTGTCCCTTGTAATCAATCTTCGATCCCACGAACCGTTCGGGATCGAACAACAAAGGGTCGTCCCAACGTTCTGAGTCTCGTCCGATCGCCCACGTGTTAACAAGAACCTGTGTGTTTTTGGGTATTCGATATCCCATGTACTCAACATCCTCAACAGCCTTTCGTGGAAGTAGTAATGGAACCGGAGGGTGTAATCGGAATGTTTCCTTTACGACGGCTTGCAAATATTCGAGGTGGTCGATGTGGGGCTCTTCCATTTTCCTGTTTAGGCCCACAACCTTGGCGAGGTCGGCTTTGACCTTGATCATTGTTTCGGGTTTGCTTAGGAGCTCCGTCATTGCCCACTCCACAGTGGTGGTGGCTGTTTCTGTGCCCGCTAGAAATATTTCCTGCGACACTTGAGATTTTAGTCAGTGATATATGTTCCATGTGCTGAGCATGTGACCATTTGAGAATCACCAAATTTGCCAGGTAGATGACTTTTTGACCAACAAAAAAAAAAAAGTACGTTTTTAAGAAGAAAGATTTTCAAGATTCAAAGATTTGAGGACACTTTTTGGGTTGTTACATTCCGGTAGGATATAGCGTATAGCATAGGTTTTACTAGGTCAACTTCAATTCGTAGGTTGACATTCTTTGCTAATTATTGAAAGAGCGGGAGCGATGTTGCATGAGCATAAAAATACTCCGTACGTGTTTCTCATGTCATCTGAATTTTTCTCTTAAAATTAGTGCATGCAAATATAAAAACAATCAAAGAAAGCAATTGAGGAAGAGTTCCAAAGCATGAACTCTCCGAATATCAAATCAGATGGAATGTTAGAATATTTTAGAAAGAAAGTAGATAATTAAAAATAAGGTTACCTTTTTTTTTTTGCCTTAGATTTTCTTTTCTTTTTTTTTTTTTTCCTTATGGAATAGAGATTTGATAATAGAGACATTATTGGGGTTTAAATCGATCCTACCCAAAATTAGTAAGAAAATTTCATCAAAAATCCACTTTCAATTTATGATATGGGTTTAATACAACTCTCAACTTTTATTTAAAATACTGGTGAGAGGGTTGCGTGCTTCATGTGCGAGTAGGTGCTCAATATTAGAATAGAATGATAATAGACTTTTTATTGAAGCATGTATGTTTGTAGTAAAGTATATTTAAAATCATGCATAAGAGAATCATTAACTATAAATAAAAGTCATAACATATGAAAAATATTAAAAAAAAAAAGATATTAATGAAGATTATTAGAAGTACACTTAATTCTTAAAGTTTAAAATTCTAGAAAACATAACCACCAAAATTATATTTTGGATGGAACTCATACTTCAAAACTAATAGTATAAATCTGTAACAAAATTTAATATATTTATAATGTCAAACTTTCTTGTAATAAACAAACATAAGTATACTTCCAAAACTATGTATATATATATATATATATATATTATTTTGGTATAAAACAAGGTGAGTAAAACCAAATGAAAATCAAAAAAATAAAATTAAACCTTAACTTTAGGTTTTTAATCTTATAACATTTTTGTTTGATTTAGTTCTTTTTTAATTTAAATTTAACTTAAAATTTTAAACCAAATTTTGAGGATACATTTTCTGTTATTTATTATTAAAATTAAATATATATAATAAATATAGAAGGAAGAAATAAAATCAAACGATTTAACTAATCTAACTCATGCAATTCTCCAGTCATAAATTCCAAATTTGAATATATCCGAGATTGCGGTAATTAAGAAATAATATATAAAATGTTAATGAATTTTTTTTTAACAATTTTCAAATAAAACCCCTTTTAAATATATGACGCAATCAAAATGTTAAAATTAATAGATAAAAAAGTAAATTGAAAATTAAGTATAGTTGAAGTAATATTAGTGTAATTAACCCTATAAAAAAACTTATATATTATAGGGCATACATTTCGTAGGATGATTTAGGTTGGATGATGAGGCTAAAGGTGATTTTAAAATTCAAGTCCGAAAAGATAAATCTTATTCATTGAAAAGAGAGGTTTGAATCTCGATGACTCTCCTGCAACCCTAACAATATCCTTTAACCTTGTTCAGCTCATTTATTATAATATTTATTTACGACAATATTCTTTTTTTTTTTCACTTGATTGTAATTTTAATTTATGCATTTTTAAATTAATAAAATTTACCAAAATTCTAATTAATTTTAAGAGACATTAATTTATATTAATATACATTAAAGGTTTTTAAATTCATTATTTAAAATTTAATAAATACAAAAACAACCTA
This sequence comes from Vitellaria paradoxa, assembly GCA_019916065.1. Lineage (NCBI taxonomy): Eukaryota > Viridiplantae > Streptophyta > Magnoliopsida > Ericales > Sapotaceae > Vitellaria > Vitellaria paradoxa. The sequence continues at coordinate 7,726,825 of CM034234.1, forward strand.
AATATATTGGAAAATTATATTTTATAATAAAAATTTTATATTTAAATTATTATACCTTGAATTTAATAAAATTTAAAATTAATGACAATCTTATATTAAATTATTATTATAACATTATTAAAAAAGTTTAAATTTACACTATTTGAGTTAGTTTGTAGGCAAAATTTAGTTACATTTTTAATAAAAGAATCATTAATGACAATCTTATATTAAATTATTATTATAACATTATTAAAAAAGTTTAAATTTAAACTATTAGAGTTAGTTTGTAGGCAAAATTTAGTTACATTTTTAATAAAAGAATCATGTATATTAATTTTAATCAACATCTCTTGTTATTTAATTAAATTTCTTCTAAATTTTGTTGATTTAAAAGATACATAAATTAAACAATTAAGAAAAAAAAGAATATTGCCATAAATTTAAATAGTTGAATTTTAATTTTTTTTATGCTAGTCATAAATCATAAATAAAATTTTACCTAAAAATTATTTCAAAGAAAATAAAATTTGATATATATACATTTTTGTGTCAAATTACCGTGACTTGCAACCTAGATGAGATCAACCTAAAATAAAGATTTACAATCAAAATTTATTTACACAAGAGCCCTCCTAAGATTTATTTACATAAGAGCCCTCAAAAGTAGAAAAAATGATAGAAATAAATTAATTTTAAAAAACGGTAACAAATACTTTAATGGGAACGGTTGTGGTGATGTGAAAGTGAAATATAACTAATGTTACGTTATGTAATGAAAACAAAAATTGAAAGAGCGTTTTTTTTTTTTTTGTTCGAAATTCACATCTTACTTAAATTGGATAATTTTTGATATTTTAACAATTAAAATCTATATAATAAAAAATGACAATTTTTGAAAATATTCATTTCACAAAATAAGATCCAACGGCTAAAAATTATTTTTTCTTTTATTCAACGATTGAAATTATTTTTATATTTTTAACTTCCCGCTTAATTCTTATTTTTAGTAAACACCATTACCATTGATATCACAAAATAATTTGAACATTTTAAATTCACCATTTTTAAAGTGTGAAAATCATATACAAATCAAACCTACCAACTTAAATTATGTCCAATTATACTTTATAAGAAGTTCAACTTTGCAAATTAAAGCACCATATTTATATTTTCTTTTATAATGCTTATCAAAAATTAATTGGAGAGATACGACCAAAACACATGTAATAGTTGCTAAAACCTAAAGTTTTGAAAAAAAAATTAGAACCTATAGATTGTCATAATTTTTTTTTAATTTTAACTTTTTATCCAAAATTTTAACTATATAAAATATTTAATATTAATTTTGTTCCGAGTGCAGTAAATATAGCTTGGTAGTGTTGTTTAGTGCTTTTATATTAATTTATAATGTCATGTTTATATATATATATTATTTTTTTAGACACCTCTTACATGAAAATAAACTTATATATTTATTAAATTATTATTTATTAATACTTATACAATAATTAGCATAATAATAAATGTACGATTATTTAATTAAATAATATATATTATAGTATAACAACTATATTTCATTAATAATTTTGAATATAAATTAATTAATTAATATTATTTAATATAACTAATATAAATTATATAATATGTTAAAATAGCAATATTACTAATTACGTTAAATTAAATTTATTATAATTTATTTTAATATAATTTTTGTTATAACTAATATTTTTGTCATATGATACGATATAATAATGATACTTAACTAATAACTTTCAATATAACAAATGTAAATTAAACGATTCTTTAATATAAAATATTATTATAATATTTAACTATAATTAAAAATAATTTAATATATTTATATTAAAATCTAATATACTATATCTATATTTATATAATAATATAATTTAAAATAATTTATGAGTTCGTAATTCGTAAAATAAAATAAAAAATAAATTATTTTTTTACAAGTTTTTAAAAATTTTTAAAATTTTTTAATATTTTACAATGACTAAACACACTATACACACACACACACACACACACACACACACATATATATATATCAATCAATTATAGACACCACAATACCCAATAATTAACCCATCTGCCCAAACTTCCAATACTAAGAAGCCCATCCACCGCCTTAAATCACTGTCCTAAAACTTCTCACTGATGGAGAGCCAAAAAGAGCTTGATTCCCCTCTCTCTCTCTCTCGGTCGGGGTCATCTCTTTCTTTTCCCTTTCTCTTCGGCGACAACGATTTGCCAGAAAAAAGCTCTAGTTTGTGAAGCGAGCCGATTTGAGTTCTGTCTCTGGTTCGGGAGGAGGAGGAGCTTAGTCCATGGCGGTCTCGAAGAACGCGCGGCGCTCCGAGCTTGGCTGATGCGGACTTAGGGTTTTGATTTTGTTGGAAAGAAAGTTGTAATACTTGTGGATAAACCGGTTCTGGGAGCTGAAATTGGGGGAAGACTTGAGGTGGGTTTTGTGATATGTGTTTTGTAGGGTTTGTTTGGTTGGCCGATTTTTGTTGGTGGGTTTGTCGCTCTAGCCTGTGGAATGCGTGTGAAATTTGGTTTGAGTTTCTTGGGTTGGAGAAAGGGGAGGAAATGATGGTGGGTGGAGCCCCCGATTGAGGAGTGGAAGAGCTTATTGCAGACAAAGAAGTTGCATCAGCAGGCTAGAGCTCAAGATTATGTCAGCAATGGCGGGTTGTCGAAGCTCAACTATCGACACACCCCAAAAAAAAAAAAAAAAGGGAAAAATGAACGTACGGAGTAAGACGACGTCGTTTTCGTAGTTACTAATTCACAACACGGACTAAAAACCGATCCTTGACGCTTCGTATACGGAGATAGATTTTATTTCTAGCTAGGCAATAACAGAGAGTAGGTTGATCAAAATAAATAATGAGGCGTTTGCACTTATAAAATTTAGTATAAATTTATAAAACTTACACTTTCATCATTTATGTAATAAATTGAGAATATGAATTTATAGAGTTTTATAAAATTTTATAAAGATACAAATCACCCTAATACATATACTAGAAAGAATGTTTCTATTGTTATCCTTCAATTTAGAGGATGTTTAGAGGTATAATTTTTATTAATTTTTGGTATTTTTATTAAAAATATTAAAAATTATTGGTTATAACTTTTGATATATTTGGTGAAACAAATAGAAATTTTTAGTAATTTTCAATAATTTTTTATAACCTTTGGATGTTAGGTAAAATTTTTGATAATTTTGACAATTTTTAGTAATTTTTAGTAACTTTTAAGTTGACAAATTATTATAATAGAATAGAAAAATTGTAAAAATTTGTGATTTGTCAAATACCTACAAATTAAAAAAAAGTTCATAATTTTTTACTAAGAATTACAATATCAAACGCCCCCTCTGTAAACTTTGACCTCGTTAAACCCATGGTATATACACTAACAAAAGCAAGCAACACGTCGTCACGTCCAACAAATATCGTCTAATTGTTTGGTTTACCTCTGCATGCGCGGGTATGCGTACTGGGAGGAAGCATAAAGGCAAAAAATTCAATAAGCTGCACAATTAAATTACTAGGTGTGGTGAACGATGCGAAAAATTTGTGATCAATTATTTAATAATTAACAAAAAATTTATAAAAAATTATTTTAGTTATAATTCCAGTATTATCACATTATTTTAATTATCTTTTTAATATATTTTCAAGGTCGAGTAGCATTTACACCCTCCATGTTTTGAATTAGCTAAAACCAATCTCGAATTGATCTAGAGGGTGTTTGGCAATTAAAAAAAAACTTAAGTTTTGATAGTTTTTTGGTTGTTTTTTTTTTTTTTTACACTTTTTTGTGTGTTTGGTTGAATCAAGTGGAATTTTTAGTATTTTTTAGTAACTTTTGGGTGTTTGGTAAATTTTTTACTGTAGCAAAACAAAAAAGTTGTAACTTTTGAGTGTTTGGTATGTTTTTTACTGTAGCAAATCAAAAAAATTGTAATTATGGAGTGATACTTTTTACTGTAGCAAATAAAAAAAGTGAAAAAATTTGTTGTTTTGTCAAACACACAAAAATTAATTTTTGATATTTTTTTACTAATTCTTAAGTTGCCAAACACCCTCCTAATGTGGCTAGACCTCAGTGGAGACAACCTCAAAATATGACTATCATCCAACCAACCGTTTGGTAAGATAAAAATCGCTGAAAAATTTTAAAAACTCTAATACATTTTGTATTTTTTATATTTTATGAAACAATTATAAATTTATATATATTTATATATCCTAACAATTTTTTTATAAACATCAATAAATTTTTTACAAACCCAATAACATTCTACAAACCCCAACAATTTTTCTACAAATCTCAAAAATTTGTCATATCTTTCAATAAATTCTGATATAAAATCGTTCCGATGAATCTAAAAAAATCGTTCGAATTAATTTTTTTTCTCTAAAAACTGAAACAAAAATAAAAAGTTTCACTATTTATTTTTAAAAAATATAGTTTAGTGACTGTACACTAAGACTCCGTTTGGTAACGTTTCCGTTTTCTGTTTTTCTGTTTATGTTTTTAAAATTTTGTAAACTCGCAACAGAAATATGTTTAATAAACCTGTTTCCGTTTTTTTGTTTTCAAAAAAAAAAATGAAAACATAAACAGAAAAAAATGTGTTTTCACCCTGATTTTCTTTTCTATTACCAATATTTTGTCAATTTTAAAACTTTGTCTATTTTTGTTACATTACATAAAAATAAATTATTTTATTCAAATATTTTATTAAAATAAGTTATTTTAATAAATAATATAATTAAATTCAATAAATTAAATTAATTATATAAATTAATATAAATTATTTTTAATAAATAATAAAACCAAATTAATTAATTTAATTATTTATTTAATATGAAATATATTTTATTAAATTATTTTTAATAAATAATAGAATTTAATATATTTTATATTTATTGAATTAAATAATTTTAATAAATAATTTACTGTATTAATTTAATTAATTATATTAATTAAATTAAATTAACATAAAATATATTTTATTAAGTTCTATTAATTTTTTAAAACTAATAAAATTAAATATTTTTTAAAATAAAAAATTAATAATTATAAACAAACTTGCATTTCCAAACGCAGTTTCAGTTTTCATTTCAACAAAAATAAACGATAATAGAAAACAGAAAATGATAATAAAAAAAACAAAAAAAAAAAGATAACGTTGTCAAACGGGTCCTAAACATCAAAAAATTATTTTTTTCTTATTTTTCGGCGTACCTAATGCCTCCTAATAATATAAGGGATATATATCATTCAATTCATTCGTGCAAGAATCGTAGTACTAAAATTAATTCATGACAGCAATGTCATGAATAATGACAGTCTATAAACTTGTAAAATAAAAAATATAATAGAAGCAAGAAATGTTTTTTTAATAAATTGCGTATCTTAGGGTCCATTTAATGAATTGTTAATTTTTTTATTTTTTTTAAAACTTTTTTTTATTAAAAATTACATATTTTATCAATTACGTAAAAAAAGGTTTCACACAAACAAAATCATTATTTTTTTTTTAATTTCTTATAACTTTCCCTAATTTTTTTTCCAACTTTGGCAAGTGTTAACCAAATGCATAAAAGTTTTCAATTATCAACTTTTTTACAAAAAAGTTATATATTGTTGAAACACCAAACAAGCCCTTACGAGATTATTTTATTTGAAACAATTAGCGCACTAATTTAATTGTTTTTTTTTCAGGAAATATTTTAGTTCTACAGCAATATATACTCTGTAATAAAATAGTTACCAGTAAAAGGATGCAGATTTGATGCTCTGATAACTTAGCTGGTTCATCCTTTCCATTACCCTCAAAATCAAGCAACACATCCAAGAAGTCCTTCCTCCTTTCTCCGTCCTCCCCTCGCTCTTTCATCCTCTCCTTCACAAACCCAGAAATTATCGTCAACACTTTCCCAAGCTCACGGTCTGTCTTCCTCCTTAGGCCCTGTAGGTAGTGATAATACTATTAAACATGACTCAAAACACAAAATTAATACTATATATATAAACACCAGTCAAAATTAATAAGATTTGATTTAATTTTTTAAAAAATAAATAAATTATTTAATATATATATATTTATGGGTCCGTATAAATTACTACGAAACTCTACAAAACTCAATAAATTTGTACAAAATTCAAATTACAAGAATATAAGACTGTAATTTTATAAATTTATATTAATCTATTCAATTCCAAACACCTCATCAAGGCCCGGGCCTGGTTTGGAAGGGCAAAAATTAGCCAACAATTACCAAAACTTCTCTTTAAATATTTGACAAAATATCAAATTTTTACTACTTTCCTACAATCCTACTTACTCAAAAAATTATCAAACATTACTGCACTTTTAGATTTTTGGCTTTTGAAGACTTTAGGAACGGGTGACCTTCATTGGCAGTCACTAAAAATACATTCAGCGGCTGTTTTTCTCACTCTCCTTTTGCACAACACGGGCCGCTATGTGAGTCCAAAAAATTGAGGTTTCCCTCTTTGATTTCAGTTCGCGCGAAGCCCCGCTGACCAAGACGCCACCAGCGACACCGGTTTCCGACCGAGACGGCACCGGCGACACCAACGCACTGGTGACACCTGAGGCATGCTCTCTCTCCTCGTTTTCCCTCTTTCTCATCTTTCAGATTTTTTCGACTCTGTCTCTCTCTCTCTCATTTCTAATCACTCATTCTCTCTCCTCTCAACTTTAATTGGCCAGGGAAGGTTTTTCTCTTTCTGCTCTCATCTCAATCAGTAAAGCCCAAGCTGTGGGTGATGCCAGAGTTACAGCTTCTTAACCGAAGAACTGTCAGAACCAAATATCTAAAAGTTGCAAAATAATTATTAAAAAGTACTATTTGTTCACCGAAGATACTAAAAAATTTACAATTAATAACTTCTAACCAAATATATATATATATATATATATATATATATTAAAAATTACTAAAATTTAAACTTTAAAACAGTACCTAAACATGAACAAAAATAAACATGTGGCGAACATGACTACCCCTACCTGCAGGTCGAGCCACTTGAGACAGGGAAAAAGGTCCGCCATGTTAGTTTTCCCGGTCAGCTCAAAGAATTTGGTCATGGCGGAGAACAACTCCGAGCTCTCTCTCGAATGTGGATGCACCAAATCACGCGAAAACATGAGGTTCCCGACCATGTTAAACGTCGCTAAAAACACGAAATTAGTCACCCGAATTGGATGTGCCTCAGCCTTATTGGGAGCTTCTTCCACTTCCTTGTCTATCCAAGACAACATAAAGTCCACGCATTTTCGCCTAATGGCCGCTGTTTCGTTGATCTTTTTAGCGGCCAAGAAATCCACCGTGCACAACTTCCTCAGAGCACGCCAATACGCGCCGTAAGGAGCCACCGCGAGGGAGGCTTTGCAGTAGTCGTGTGATTCCAAGATGGCGAGGGGTTTCCGGTCGGCGAAAGATTGGTCGTGGTGCTTGAAGAGCTCGGCGGCGGCGCTGGCGGTGAGGACCGCCATGGTATTTATCGAACCGAGTCGGAGCCAGACAACGGGGCCGTACTGTTTTTGAAGCCCTGCTAGTGACCTATGTGGCAGAGTCCCAAGATCAAATATGTTACCCAACAATGGCCACCCCGGCGGTCCCGGAGGTAACCTGCCGGAGACTGATTTCCAGCGGCGGAGGAGGAAGGTTAGGGATATGATGACGAAAGAATAGAGAAGAAACCTCCAAGACCACTCCATTGATCCCTTGAATGTACAACGGCAGCTCTCACTGATTTATAAAGAGCGAGAGAATTAACAGAAATGTTATTTATTACCATCAACTTAATTTTACTGTATTTTATTTTTAGACTAAGGGCGTGTTTGAACACACTTTAACTAATTTCTTCTTTTAATATTGTATTTGTGTAAAAATAAATAAATAAATAAATTTAAAACTAGAGTAAAATGTAACTTTAAATTTTTTTTTAAATTAAGGTATTTTGCGTCACTTGCCTCAAATAATTCTTAAAAGAAAATTTTTATATATTTAAAAAATTATTATAAAAATTCTGTAAAATAGAATGTGTAAAAAAATATTAAGATTCTCAACAAATTAATAATAATTAAAAACTGAACTTAACCTCTAATACACACACGAGCTTATGAACTACATAACACACACACGAAACGTGATCCACGGATTCATTTGGACATCTAACTTTTTTTTAAAAATTTTTAAATTTTTTAATTAAATTTTATTACATATCATTTTTATAGCACATTAACACTAATTTTTAATTTTTTTAAACATTCTAAACACTCCATATTGTAAGTACTTGCATGTGTATAAAGACGTATATTTAAAATTATATAAAATAGTATAAAATTATAAAAATAAATGTCTCGTAGTGTATATAATGAATAAAAAAATTAGAATTTATTATTTCGTAATATATATTTATAAAAATTTATAAAATTTTATTTTATTTGGAGCGCCCTAATTTATTCGAGAAAGATTATTTTCCAAAATTAAAAGGTTTTTGTGTTTTCTTTTTATTTGTCCCATCCACTGCCACTTCGATCACAGCCACTAACTTTAACCTGACAAAAATCCCACGTGCTCAGCGGGACCGCGTTACAGCTGAGCAGATACGATGAGATTTGCCGGCCATTGAAGGCTTGAAATTTATTATTTTTTTAAATAAATTAAAAATTGACATAATTATCCGTCATGCCTTAAAAATAAAAGGTGTTTGGTTGATAAAAATAAGATAAAAAATATAATAAAAATAAAAAGATGTAATATAAAAATAAAACATAAAAATTTTTAATTAAAAAATAAAAAAATAATTTATATTAATAAATTTTAATAATTTTTTATAATATCAAACAAGATCAAACTGACAAATGCACCAGTACTGCGCGTGGAAACCTGTTTTTGGTCGGTTCAAATAAAATACAAAAATAGTGTGATTGGGCGCGCATTTAAGGCAACACAAAAAAATCTGATTGTTGATGAATAAAATAAAACTAATTCAAATTAGCATTTAAGGTGAGAAGTTGAGAAACCTCTTCTTGGGGGGGGGGGGGGGTCATTTTTATTTCATGGTAAATTCTCAATACAAAAAATTTATATTTAAAAATACAAAATCACCCTCACAATTAAGACCCTTTAATTTTGAAATTCAAATTTAAAAATTAAATTTAATAAATTAAAATAACAATTAATCTAATTGTGAATTTCAAAATTCAAACTTCCTAATTAAAAATAACAATTAAAACCCTCATAATTTCTTAATTTTAAACTCAAAAATCAAACTTCCAAAATTAAAACGTAACCCATTATTCAAATAATAAATTGCTCTCTCTCATCAATTATTGTAACGTTCTTACTATGCTGCCACGTCATGAGTTGTTATATTTTTCTGTTACATGTGTGCACTCTATTATTTTTTCTCTTTCCTTTCTGGTTATAGTTGGCTTTACACTTCTTGTGACATATCTTACTACCCACCTCATGTCTTAGGAAGCAAATTATGACGGGTCCAAGAGGTTACAGTGAAAAAATTTATTATAAGATCTGCAGTGATAAATCAAGAGTTAAAATTTGTTTATAAGAATGTGAAACACGTTGTTGCGAGTGTGTTCCACGGATTAAGGGTTTAGTTTTTCAACTTATAACGTGTTCACACTTAATTGAATCAATCGTTCTGTAAATCATTTTTTTTAAATTAAAAAGTATAACAAGGTTCTAAATTATTATATTTATTTTTTTATCATATTTAAAATGGATTCGAATCAGTGATTAATTACGTGAGGAACAAATTCTCCAACCACGAATAACAATAATAATGTAAATTAACCGTATCATTTATGAGCATATTTTTATTAACGCTTAGATGATTTTATTTATTTAATAAAGGAGTTAAATTTGAACAGAAAAGTTAAACATATTTAACAAACGAATCAAGTCTAAACATTAGATAAATCCACTAGCTAGTTTAACATCTATATTTAATACACATTTAACAATATTAATTAAATATTTTATATTTATATATCATAATATGGTTTATTTTTTATATTGTAGAAACTACATTATAACTTATTGAATTTTTACATAAACTATTTCGGCAATTACTCTTTAAACATCAAAAATAATATTTTAAATTTATATATATATGTTACATCTATAAAAGTTAGTAACTGTACATGCATTAATGCTTAATATCTATGTGTTAGTAGTTATATTTGAAATATATAGATATAACATACATATATATATATATATATATATATTACAATAAAAAAAAAAGTTATTTGCCGTCACTTACGAAAACTTAGCGTGCATTTAGTAACTTGAAGTTTTAACAACTTTTTGGAGTTTCTTATAAAAAATTATTAATTGAAACTTTTGATACGTTCAATAAAATATTAGTAATTTTTGGTAATTTTTTTATTATTTAATAAATTATTAATAATTTTTCAATATGATTTTATCCAAAAAATTGTTAAAAGTTTGAAAGTTGCCCACGGACAAATTTTGAAAGTTGCTTAAAATTTTGCAATCAAACGAGCTCTTGTTGGTTGTGATGATTTTTTTTCCTTATAATACAAAAAATTATTAATAAAAAATTTAGGTTTAACTAGGACTTGACATAAGGTTAACTTAATCTTGTTCATATATAAATAAGTTAAGTTTGGGAAAAAAAAAAAAAAAAACTTGTTTAGTACGTAAACGAGTCGATCTTGTGTAACAAGTATTAATTCGTTTACAATTCTAATTTGTACACATCTCTCCCCCCCGCCCCAAAAATGGAGAAGAATGGGCCACTTATATGCATTTTGCAGGAACTGTTAATTTCTTCCTAAACTTCATTTGCTCATTTTTGGTTAATATGATAATTCAAAATATGTGTATGATAAACATGTTAGTTAAACTTAGTGGTTGTCAAAGAGTTAATTCTTTATTATTTGTTTGGTTACTTTTTGATCTCGAAGAAAATATGTCATTTGAATTCCTTTCTTTATTTTTTTAATTTTCTCCTACACATTTACACAACATAGTGATGAAGTTACATTTGAATTCGTAGAATAAAGATTGAATGGATATTAATATGACATTCTCTTATTTGGTTGCATTTTTTAAAAGTACATTACCATACTCATTTCATCCTTTAATCTCTTCAAAAATCATGAAAATAATTTATTCTTCCATTAAAATAATGAGCATTGATAGAACATTTACAAAATTATAAAGTATAAAATCCACCATTAAATTAAATAATTTTATGCATTAAACTAAATACTTTATCAATTTTTTATTGCATCTTATTAAAATGTTTTTTTTTATTTAAATTAATTATTATCAAAGCAAATACTAGTTCATTATTAAAATGATTTATTTTATTATAATCATTGACTAAAATTAAATTACTTACAACTAAAATTAAATATATATTTACTTTTCTTTGAAAAGATGGTATGAGTACTATTTACTCCTATTTTCATTTCATTTTACTTTTTATCTATATAATAAAAAATGACGACTTTTGAAAATGTCCATTTTATAAACTAAAATTCAATGGTTAAAAATTATTTTTTCTTGTATTTAACGATTAACATCATTTTTATATTTTTATCTTTTTGCTCAATTCTTATTTTAGTAGATTTCACTACCATTTATTTCGTAAAACGATTTGTGCATTTTAAATTTCGCTATATTTCAAGGGTGGATATCATATACAAATTAAAAATGCCAACTTAAATTTTGGCCAATTATATATCGTTTCTAGGAAGTTAAACCTTATAAATTAAAGTACCATAATTTGTATTTTATTTTATGGTGCTTATCAAAATTAATTGGAGAGAAGAAGAGAGTTAAATACATGTAATAACTGATAGAGTCAAAAGTTTTGAAAAAAAATTAAAACTGATAAATTATCATAATTTTTTATGATTTAAACTTTTTGTTTAAAATTTCAAATATATAAAAATCTTAATACTAATTTTGTTTAGAGTGCCATAAGTACAAGTTATTGCTAATTTTATTTTATCAAACATACATTATTTTCACTCTTATACACTTCATTTTGTTTAGAGTGCCGCAGGCATTTGGAATGACAAAAAATGAGATAATTTGAAATAATTTATGAATTTATAATTTGCACAATAAAATAAAAAATAAATAATTTTTAAAAGTTTTCCAAAATTTTTGCCGATCGTCCGTTCACCAAATACACCCTTATTGACATTGACACGATTGTTGGGTTTTGGGTAGTACTTTAATAATGTTTGTGTCAATTAACCAAACACCTACTCCTTCGTCGTAATTCGTAAAGTAGCAATTCCCCCCCCCCCCCCCAACAAAGGGCTCACACCGTACTATTATTATTATTATTATTATTAAAGAAAGAATAAAAGACTGTAAGAATTTTAAATTATTGCTGCTCATAAGGTCAGTATTCATTAAGCACCGGTTATGATTGGATTCCAATTGAAATTTTCAAATTGAAACAGTTCAGAGACATGCTATTATGATAGAATAGATGGAATCATTATGGACAATTCTGAGACAACTTATTATAAATATAATTATTATATATAATAAATTCACAAATTTTATGTACATATAATAATATAATCATATCACATTTTTTCAAGATGTGCTCTATGTTCCATATTATGTCTCACAAAATATATCTAAAATAAAATTTAATTGATATATTTATATATTTAAATACTTTTAATAGGCAAATGTTAGGATTAATTAAAAAATTAAAACGGCATAATGAGAGGAATAAAAACACAACAATACATATGTTTCGGCACTCTTGTCTTACATCCATAGGTAAAAAATCACAACTCCACTATGTCTCAACAATGGTGGAAATACAAATACTCTCCCTCTCTCTCTCTCTCTTTATGTGAACGCTATGCAACTCACAATTCTCTTCCCATACACAAAACATATCCTATTTTTTGTCCCCCCCATTTTTTTATCATCAATAGTCAAAGGGAGGTTGGTATGCATTAAGTATGCAATTAAGGCATATGCGAATAACAATACAACTACATAAATGAGAGAAGACTCATGAAAACTCCTCAACAATAAATAAGTAAGGATCCCAGCAAATCTCCCCCTTTGAACCCATAGAAAGAGAGCAAATATTATCTGACCAGCATCATCTAGTACCCATGTTAACCTTTTCTCAGCAAAACTCAAATTTCTCTCTAGTGACAACATTAGTCAACATATTAGCAGGATTCTAATATATGTGAATCTTCTCAAACTTCAAAAATTACTTTTCCGTAACCTCACGTATCTAGTGATAGCAAATGTCAATGTGTTTTGTTCGAGAATGCTATGTGGCATTCTTACTTAAATCTAGTGCACTCTGATTGTCACAGTAAACCACATACTAATTCTATTCTTGACCCAATTCTTGAAGAATTCTTTTCAACTAAAGCATTTCTTTACCTGCTTTTGCCATAACAATATACTCACCTTCTATAATAGATAAAATTATACATTTTTGCAACTTGGACTATCATGAGACAACCCCCTACAAAAGTAAACAAAAAGCCTAAATTGCTCTTCCTATAATCAAGGTCTTCTGCCATATCTGCATTTTTATAGCCTTTCAAGACTACTTCTGAACCTCAAAAGCACAAGCACAACTTTGAAATACCGTTAAGATATCTCAGTATCCATTTCACAGCTTCCTAGTATACTTTTCTTGAATTTGAAAGAAACCTGCTAACAACACCAACAATATTAGCAATGGTCGAGTGCAAACTATAGTATACATCAAACTTCTTACTGCTAAATAGTGGGAGATACTGTCCATCTCATATTTGGCTTCTTGATCAGTTAGATATGACTTCTTACTCAATTTGAAATGACCTGTAAGAGGAGTGCTCATAGGCTGAGCACCATTCATGTTGTACCTATTAATCACCCGTTCTATATATTTTTCTTGTGACAACCAGATTTTCTTAATTGTTCAATCACGAACTATCTGTATGCCAAAAATCTGTTGTGCAAGATCCAAATCTTTCATATCAATCAAAGAACTTTGACAACTTTACCTTCAGCCTTTTAACCATTCTTGAATTCTGACCAACTCTGAGTATATCATTAACGTACAGTAACAAAATGATAAACTTGCCATCTAAAAATCTATGGATGTAGACACATGGATCTAAATCTATTCTTTTGTACCCATGACCACCATAAATGAATTAAATTTCTTATATTACTACATGGGTGCTTATTTCAATCCATACAGACTCTTTTTCAACTTGCAAACCAAATGTTCCTTTCCTTGGACTTCAAACCTTTCTGATTGTTTCATGTAGATTTCTTCCTCCAAGTCACCATGAGAAAGACAGTCTTAACATCCATCTGCTTAAGCTCAAGATCTATTCCAGCAACTAAAGTAAGTATCATTCTAAATGAAATTATCTTCACAACTGGAGAAAATATTTCATTAAAGTCTATCCATTTCTGTTGACTAGATCCTTTGACGATTGGGTGCCCTCGCACTTGACCAATTTCCCAATTGCATCCTTCTAGAGCTTGTAAATCCGTTTGTTCTGCAAAGCTTTTTTTCCTAAAGAGAGTCAACTAACTCATAAGTCTTGTTCTGAAACAATGAACTCATCTCTTCTTCTATAACTTTCAGCCAGTTATCATTGTCATTGTGTATTTTAGCTTCCTTATAGGTTTCAGGCTCCCCTCATTAGTAAGCAAACCATACTCAGATACTAGATATTGAGTTAGTGGCCTGTGTTCCCTAATTAATCTTTTTTACTTTTGTTTTTAGTGTAGTAAAAGTCTTCCTTTGATTAACACTCTCTGTATCCTGATCATCTTAAACATTACCAGTGTCAGAAGATCGTAGTTCTTAAACCTTTTTTGGAGTCTCTTTCTCGTTTAAACATGAAGAAGAAGGATCTGACACTACGTCTACAACACTGACTAATTTTTGCTATGGAACCTTTTCAACAACTTCATTTTCCTGGAAGATGACAGCTCTATTGCTGATGACTTTTTTCTTCACTGGATCTCATAATCTGTACCCAAAATTTTCATCTCCATAACGAATGAAGATATAAGACTGAGATATATCATCAAGCTTGGTTCTTTGCTGCTTGAGCACATGTACAAAAGCTTTGCAATCAAATACTTGCAAATGAGAGTATGACACTTTGTTTTTTGTCCACACCCTTTTTGGAATATCAAAATCAAACAGTACTGAAGGTGATCTATTACTTACATAACAAGCAATACGAACAGTTTCACCCCAAAAATGACTTTGGCAAATTAGACATCCTAAGCATGCATCTAACTATTTTCACAATGGTCCTGTTCATTCTTTTAGCTACACCATTGTGCTGTGGAGTTCTTGGTAGTGTGGTCTCATGCTGAATTCCATATCTGGAGCAATACTCCTCAAACTCATGGGAAGTGTACTCACCACTATTATCTGTTTGGAGACATTTCAACAATTTACCTATCTCTCTTTTAACCATAGCATAAAACAATCGAAAATCATAAAAAACTTTATCTTTGAATTTTAGAAAATACACCTAAACTTTCCTAAACCTATCATCAATTAAGGTCAGGAAAGGTACTTATTGCCACCAATAGACTCAACCTCAATTAGACTATAAGCGTCCAAGTATACCATGTCTAACACATTAGACTTTCTTCTGGAAGAAAAATTGAAGGACACCCTATGCTGCTTACCAAACAAACAATGCTCACAAGAACTCAAGCCTATAAAGCTATCAAGAGGCATAAGAGATCTCTTGGTTAACATATGCAAACCTTTCTCGCTTATGTAAGCAAGCTTTCTGTGCTCTGTAGTATTCAAACTATCCAGACAAAACTTCACTTGGGTCTTGTATAAAATTCTTGAAATCTGCCTTCAAGCAACAACTAAAACTCTCTTAGTTAGCTTTCATTTTCCATTACCAAGCTGGTTAGTGAATCTTTAGCGATCCAAAGCAACTCCAGAAATAAGATTGAGGCGCAAGTCTAGAATGTGCCTTACCTCCTTCAGTAGAACAAGACAACTTGCATTGGTACGAACAAGAACATCTCCTATTCCAACAATTTTGGAATAGCTTGTGTTGCTTATTTTTATAACACCAAAGTCTCCAACTTTATAAGAAATGAAAAAGTTCTTCTTGGGAGTTTCGCGAAAAGAAGTTGCAGTGTCCATAATCTATTTAACTGTTGAATCTATCACTTGAAGGAACTGATCATCTTCTAGTGATAACAAGACGATATCTTCAACTATCACTGCAGTACTGTTGTTTTCTTTTTTCTTCTCGTTGCCCATTGTCTCTGTTTTCTTTTCGGCTTCTGACAATTTCTCTGCATATGACCCTCCAAATCATAATGGTAACACTTAACCCTGAATCTGGATTGGCCTTGGTTCCTGGACTTGCTGCAGTCAAAATTTCTGCGATTTCTGCTTTTGCTTCTACCTCGCCCTTATTTTCTATTCTTAGTAACAAAGGCTAGAGATGATTGTGAGTCTGTGAGCCTATTTCTTTTCTTCTTACCTCTTCATTCAACAAGGCATCTTGAATTAGATCTTATGGTCATTAATCCACCAAGAGCTGAGTTACTAAGAGATACAACCAAAGCCTCCCAACTATCGGGTAAAGTACCCATTAATAGCAAAGCCTGTATTTTATCATCTAGAATCTTGTTTACAGAAATAAACCGATTTACCAAACTCTAGAAATTACTCATGTGTTCTGTCATAGAGCTACCATCCCTGTACTTATGATTAGTGAGCCCTTGCATTAGCAATACTTTATTTTGGCCAATTTTATGTTCATATATATTTTCTAACTTACTCTATATTTCATAAGCATCAATTTTTTCGACCACACGATGAAATATGCTTATATCAATTTTTTACCTAATCATCCCCGCTGTTTTTCTATTTATTTTCACCCATTCTTTATCATTTCTATCAACTTCTTTAACCCCTTTTATTTTATAGAGTCAACCATGTCTTTACAATAAAGCAAGTTCTCCATTAATGGCTTCCAAATTGAATAGTTGGATGAATTTAGCTTGGGCATGCTACTATGTGAATCCTTTATTTTATCAAATTAGGGCTGGAAGTTACAGAAAAGGATCTCGCGAAAGTATTTGGGGGGATTAAAAAAAAAAACTTTAGGAGGGCCTAATGTAAAATTCTAGTAAGTTATGGGTAAACTATAATTTTTTTGGGGATACTTTTGAAAGCCTTTTAAGTTTCTTAGGGTATTTCTACAATTTAACAAAACTTCCAGAAAGAATATAGCTACACAATCAAAATCAAAGACATGTGTCAGCCGATGATTGGTTGATCTTATAAAATGTCTAGTATGTGCCACATGTCATTTTATTACTGAATTATAATCACAATCAGATGTCACGTGGCAGAATACAACTGATTGTCACAAACTATTCCACTAACAATCCTACGCGGCAAATTCTGATTAGGCCAGATTTATGCATAGAAAACAAGCTAATGTAATAGTGGGCCTAGATGATTATGTAGCAGCTAATGTGGCAGTTGGGACCCGGATGGTGACGTGGCACTGTTATGGCGGTAAGATTGATGTGACAATGGGCCCTGGATGATGTGGAGGCTGATGCTGGCAACGGATGACGTGCAGTTGCCGCTGACGTGGTAGTGGTTGACTGGTAATGAAAATTGACGTGACGAATTTGTTGGGCTACAGATGCTTCTTACTGATGTGGCCGCCTGATCTGCCTTGACATGGCAGATGAATTAATTATCTCACAAAAATAAATACCATTACAGATGGATTAATTATCTCACAAAAATAAATATCATACAGCAGAGAAGATTTGAACCCATGACCAAGGCAATAATAGAGGAGACCTGGAATAACTAACCAACGTAAAGGCATGTGTTAATATGTTGTCAGATAATAGTTATAAGGTATTTATCTGAAGCTCTCTTCCCTACCAAAGTCTTGCGATCGTCTTCTCTGGCTACGTTCAGAGTTTTCAGGAAAACTTCGGTGAGCGATTACGGGCACGTTCAGGCTCCGATTTTAACACAATTTGGACCGTTATTTTTGTCTCGACAATCTCTATAATCAAATGGCCTCCAAACTCAAATTTTAACAATTTAATTTTTGGACAAAAAACAAAAACAAATTATTTTCGCCTCAACAACCTTAATCTGTCTTTTTTTTTTATAGTTACCTTAATCTGTCTTTGATACCACTTGTTAGGATTAATTAAAAAATTAAAGTGGAATAATAAGAGGAATGAAAATACAATAATATATGTGGTTCGGCACTATTGACTTATAACCACGAGTGAGAAATCACAATTCCATTATGTATCAATAATGGTGGGTATATAAATACTCTCTCTCTCTCTCTGTGAACATTATGCAACCCACAACCTTACATGCGCAGCTCTCTTCCCATACACAGAACATCTCCCTTTTTTATCATCAATAAAGCATATACTGATAACAATACAACTATATAAATGAAAGAAGACTCTTGAGAACTCCTTAACAAAAAAAGAGGTCAGAATTCCCATCAACAGATTCATAACACTTTCAGTCTTATGTTGATAGCTATCACTTTTCATCATTTCAAGAACCAGTTTAATATTAGAGGGGATGCAAATGGACAAGGATTAGAAAAGTCTCTTTGTCTCTCTCTCTCTCTTTTTTAATGTAAAATATTTTTTAAAATATGAGAAAAATAATTTTTTCAAAAAATATTTTACAAAGTTCTAAATAATGCGAGTTAAGTAATTTGCAACTTCAAAAGGTTAAAAAAAAATCGGTTAAAGCGTGAGTCACTCAACAATACAACAAATATGAATATAAAGAAAGCAGACTCATCTCGTATTCAATGCTAGTAGGGTTAAAGAAAATTAAAAAAAAATGAAGAAAACCTCAAAAATAAAACTTATTTAACCATTTTGATTTGAGTTAATTTAGATTAGTATCAAAATCGATTCAATTTTTAGTTAAAAAATTAACATATCAATATTTTCGGTTTCACTCTCAGATTAGTAAACCAAATAGTCAAATCAAACCCAACTTGAATCGAAAATAACTCAACTTGAGTCAATTCAAAAAATATAATATATAAGTTATAACCAAACCAAAACTAAAACGAAACCAACCTAGAAAATATAATATGTAATGTTAATACAATAAAAAATGACAGTTTTTGAAAATGTTCCTTTCACAAACTAAGAACCAATGGCTAAGAATTGTTCTTTCTTTTATTCAATGATTGAGATCATTTTTATATTTTTAACTTCCCACTCAATTCTTATTTTAGTGGACCCCACTATTATCTATCTCACAAAACGGCTTATACGCTTTGAATTTGACCATATTTTAAGGGTAAAGATTAGATGTAAATCAAAACTAATAACTTAAATTCTGCCAAATTATAATTTTTAGGGAATTGAACCTTCCAAATTAAAACACCATAATTTATATTTTATTTTATGATACTTATCAAAAATTAATTGAAGAGAAAGAGAAACCAAAATACATCTAGCAGCGAGTCTAAAATTTTGCAAAAAAGATTAAATCCATGGATTATCATAATTTTTTTTCGATTTGAATTTTTTGTCCAAAGTTTCAACTATATAAAAAACTTAATACTAATTTTGTTTAGAGTGTCATATGCACGAATTATTGTTAATATAATTATAATATATAATATTATAGATTCAAAAAAGTATGCTTGACCTTCCAACTTATTTGAATTTTTAACTTTATTTATTTAAATGTTTAGAAACTAAAAATAAGCAAATTAACCCAACTCAAAATTGAAGCCCTCGTCTGGTAACATTTTTATTTACTGTTTTCTGTTTGTATTTTCAAAATTTTGTAAACTAATAACAGAAACACATCTATTAAATCTATTTATATTTTTTTGTTTCCGAAAAAATAAAAACTTAAACAAAAAAAACGTAAACCCAAAAAAATATTTTCACTCTTTTTTTCAGTTGCAAATATTTTATCAATTTAACACTTTATCCATTTTTGTTGCACCATATTAAAATGAATTATTTTATTCAAATATTTTATTAAACTAACATTATTTTCAATAAATAATATAATTAAACTAAATTACTACGTAATATATTTTATTAATTTATTTTTAATAAATAAATAAATAATTTAATTAAATTAAATTAATATGAAATATATATTATTAAATTATTTTTAATAACTAATAAATAAAATTAATTTAATTTTAATAATTACTTTAATTAATATAAAATATATTTTATTAATTTATTTTGAATAAATAATAAAATTAATTTAGTTAATATGAAATATATTTTACTAAGTTATTTTTAATAAATTTTAATTAATTAATTTAACTTAGATTTAATAATTAATTTAATTAATTTAATTGATACAAAATGTATTTTATTAAATCATTTTTAATAAATACCATAATTTAATTAATTTAACTAATATTAATTATATTTTATTAAATAATTTTTAATAAATATCATAATTAAATTAATTAATTAATTAATTTAATATGAAATATATTTTATTCAATTATTTTTAGAAAACAGTATAATTGAATTATAATTAATATATTTTATATTTACCGGATTAAATGATGTAATACTTATATTTTATTCAATTGTTTTAATAAATAATATAATTACGTTAAATTAATATGAAATACATTTATTAAATTTAATTAATTTTTTAAAAATTAATAAATTACATATTTTATGTAAATTAAAAAAATTAATAATTGCAAACAAAATTGTATTTTCAAATATAATTTTTATTTACATTTTAGAAAAGAAACAGTAACAGAAAAAAAAAAATATAAATATATAAATATAAATATAAAAATGACAACATTACTAAACGAATTGAAGTAACCCAACTCATTATTATCAATTCAATTTCAAGTTCAAGTTTCAAAAATCAAAAGAATTAATTAAATTTTGAGTTAAGTGTGAACTCAAGCTAAATCAATATATGTACACCCTTAGATGTTACCCCCATCAACCTACATATGTAAATACTAGGAAAGACTGCCCGTCCTAATTTCTAGAGAAAATATATATATAAATTTATTAAATGTATGTTTGGAGTAAAAATTTGATGACAGAATAGAAAAATAAAAGGAAATTAATTATATTATTTAATAAAAATAATTGAATAAAATATATTTCATAATAATTTAAATAATTTAATTACTATATTTATTAAAATAATTTAATAAAATATGATTCATATTAAATAAATTAATTATTTTAAATTAATTATTAAATTATAATATTTATTAAAAATAATTTAATAAATATATTTATATTAAATAAATTATTTATTTCCAATCTTTGTATGATTTATGAGCCCAATTTCTAAGCCCTATTAAAATACTCATAGTTAGTATAGGAAACAAATTAATTTTTTAGGTTTTTTAGTTTTCGTGTCTTATATGGCTTTTTTTTAAACCAAAATTAATATTTATTTTAATTCGGTAGCTTTTTGACTCATAATTTTTAGATTAGTGCCGTAAATTTCTTAACCCTAATTTGTGATGTGAGCCTTATGTGGATTGTTTTCTTTAATTGATGAGTTTCGTAGTTGCATTTACAAATAGATGACAAGATTAACAAAACGTGAACGAAAAAAGAAGGCCAACCGTGAGGCTTTGATAGCAGTATTATGCTTCAATGAAGAAAGAAGTTGTAGATTGAACCTTATGTATTGGCATGACATTACTTAGAGAAATTCATTCGACACTTTATCATTGTTCATTCAACCATTCTTCATCATTCTTCATTCAACCACCATTTACTTTCCATTCAAACCAAACAAATTAAAAAATAAATAAATAACAATTTTTTATTATAAAAATAACGAATTAAACATTTTTTAATTTCAAAAAAACTATTTTCATATTTATTTTTTTAATTTTTTTACCAAAATATTAATTTTCAAATATAATATACTTTGTATATTTATTCATGTATTTATTATGTAATTTTTTGAATTATTATGTATTTATTCTATTTATAATTAAATTAATCAATTTCTACATTAAAATAATAAAGTGGGGGCATTTGGGTCATTTGCTCTCTTATCCTATCACATCCACCCTTCAAATCCATCCTCTCAAAAAATCATCCAAAAACCTCGTATACAAATTCACCGTCTTTTAAGAGTGGGACCCAGTCTCGTTACAAATCCACTCTCATTTCAAATCCACTATCAAATCCGGCCTCGTTACAAACCCATCCAAATCAAATCTTCATCCAAACAAGCTGCGAGGGTCAGGACAAAAGCTTTTAAAACTCTCCATGTGAAGTGACAGATAGACGTTGCAAAATCACTTATGGTTGTCATTTCAGAGTTATTTGGGATGGATAATAGTTTGAGAATTTTTCTGTTGAGTTATAGAATTATGGAATGGGATTCAAAGTGAAAGTTCCCCTGAACTTATGGTAACTAGTACCATAGCAATAGCAATAGCATGCGAGTAGCGAGAAGCTGATAAAAAAAACCTTGTGCATTTTCTTTCAAAATTTCATTGATGAATTAAGTGTCTCAAAATGCCAACAAGAGACTAATATGATGCAAAGAGAATAAGATTTTTTGTTGGTCAAGAAGGCGGCTTCAAGTTAATATATCTACTGATTCCCATTAATATTCAACTGGCCCACTGGGATCCATTTAAACTGATCTTCCATGCTAAGAGATAAGCAAAACGATCAGCAGGGGCCTCCACCCAATTCATAAAAGTTACTGGATATTCAACCAAATCTTTGAAGGGATTGCCTAGATATATAAGGTGAACCAAGAAAAGAGTTTCAGACATTAACAAAATGGAGGAAGCTTGGATTAAACTCGCCTGGTTGATTGTCTTTCCGTCAGCTGCTCTTCTTCTTCTTGTTAGCTGGAGAAAGGCCAGGAATGCCTCCCCTAGCCGGCGGCGACCACCAGGGCCGCCAGGCTGGCCAGTCATAGGCAACATGTTTGATCTTGGGACCATACCACACCAGACCTTATACAGCCTCAGGACCAGGTACGGACCCATTCTTTGGTTGCAGCTTGGCACTATGAACACTATAGTCATTCAATCAGCTAGGGCTGCAGCTGAAATGTTCAAGAACAATGATCTTTCTTTCTCAGACCGCAAGGTCCCTGACTCACTAACCGCCTTGAACTATGACCAGGGAGCTTTGTCTCTCAATCCTTACGGACCCTACTGGCGTTTGTTGCGATGTTTATATTCTAAGGAGCTCCTCGTCAATAAACGGATCAAGGAGACTGCCCCTGTAAGGCGAAAGTGCGTGGACAACATGATCAAGTGGATTGAGGAGGATTCAGTTGCATCCCGGGCACGAGGAGAATCAGGTGAGGTGCAAATTAGCCACTTCCTCCTCCTCATGTCTTTCAACCTTGTAGGAAATATCACGCTATCAAGAGATCTCTTGAACTCACAATCTAAAGAAGGGATTGAGTTCTTTGATGCCATGAACAAGTTCATGGAGTGGGCTGGGAAGCCAAATTTGGCGGACTTTTTTCCTTCCTTGAAATGGCTGGATCCCTTAGGGATCAAAAGGGGTTCGGCGCATGACATGGGAAGAGCCATGAAGATTATAGGTAAGTTTGTGAAGGAAAGGATTCAAGAGAGACAATCATGCAAAGAGAAAGCTGAACAAGATTTCCTGGATGTGCTATTGGAGTACAAAGGTGATGGAAAAGAAGAGCCTGATAAAATTTCAGAGAGTAACACCATCATTGCCATGCTGGTAATTACTTGCAATACTAATATTGTGTTTGTTTTGGTGTATGAAGTTTTGCTAGTATACCAAGTGATTATCCATAATTGTGAGAATTTAAATGTTAATCATGTTAAATAATTAGTTGCTTTGATTATGAAGTTTGCTAGTATGCTAATTGTGAGAACTTAAAACACTAAAAAATTTGAACTGAGAGAGAACAATTTTATTACTTATATTATTCTTTTTGTACTTTCTAACATGACTCCTCACATATGGGGAGACTTTCTTTCTTGGGCTAGCAAAACATATATAGTTATTTGAATACATAACTTTTGATGCTAGGAAGATGAACAATTTTATTGTTTATATTATTACTTTATACACTCAATAAAACTATAATAAATGTTGCAGGAAATGTTTTTTGCCGGGTCAGAAACTACAAGCAGCACCATTGAATGGGCTATGACAGAGCTATTACGCAATCCTGAGTCAATGAGAAAGGTTAGAGAAGAGCTTGATCGAGCCGTTGGACAAACCAGGAAGGTTGAAGAAAGTGACATTGATGAACTGCCACTCTTACAGGCTGTGGTGAAAGAAACATTTCGATTACATCCTGTTGTTCCATTACTGCTTCCACGGAGTGCAGTGCAAGATACCAACTACATGGGGTATTTCATACCCAAAGGTACACAAGTGCTTGTCAATGCATGGGCAATTGGAAAGGATGAAGAATCCTGGGATGACCCTTTGTCTTTCAAGCCTGAAAGATTCATGGGCTCAAATATTGAATATAATGGGCAACATTTTCAGTTGATTCCATTTGGAGCAGGAAGACGAATTTGTGTAGGTTATTCCTTGGCTCACCGAGTGGTTCATCTTGGCCTAGCAAACCTACTGCACTCCTTCGATTGGGAACTTGGCAGTAATACGATTCCAGAGACTACAGACATGAAAGAAAGGATGGGGATAATTATTCGGAAGTTGGTTCCCTTAAGAGCAATTCCCAAAAGGCATGTTGTCGGAGGATGAAAAGATCATGGGAATTTTCTTATCATCTTGGTTAATTGATAAAAATATATGATGGACCAAATATTCCTTTCTAATTGCTCTCTATCAAAATAATGGTAGAAGTGCTGGTATAGTATGATTGGTTGATGTCGAGATCTTATAGCATTGATCGGTTGATGTTGGGATCTTATATTACCATGATCAATCAAATTATATATTATATATACAGACAACATAACCAAATAATTGAAAAAAAAAAAGAAAAAAAGAAAGAAAACTAAACCAAACCAAATCAAGCCTTTTCCTACTAAGTGGGGTCGGCTATATGGATTTGTCAACGCTGATTAGATCTGTTTAGGGCTATTTCCTTCGATAGATCTAGGTAGACAAGATCATGTTTAATAGTCTCTTCCCAACTTCTCTTAGGTCTTCCTCTACCTCTCCTACTCCTAACAATCTCCATATTTTCACACCTTCTAACAAGTGCCTCCGTTGGACGCCTTCTAACATAGCCAAACCATCTTAATCGGTTTTTTCTCATTTTATCTTCAATCGGTACTATTCCTACTTTGCTCCTAATCTCCTCATTCCTAATCTTATCTTTCCTTGTAATCTCACACATCCACCTTAGCATCCTCATCTCCGCAACTGCAATCTTTGACCATAATTATGCGTTATTGCCCAACACTCTGATCCATATAGCAGCGCTGGTCTAACCGCCATCTTATAATACTTTCCTTTCACCTTGAGAGGGA
Source organism: Vitellaria paradoxa (assembly GCA_019916065.1). Taxonomy (NCBI): domain Eukaryota; kingdom Viridiplantae; phylum Streptophyta; class Magnoliopsida; order Ericales; family Sapotaceae; genus Vitellaria; species Vitellaria paradoxa. The sequence continues at coordinate 7,752,398 of CM034234.1, forward strand.
CTTTTTGGTCACACAAAACCCCCAAAACACTCCTCCATTTGGTCCACCCGGCTTGAATCCTGTGACTTATATCAGTATTAATCCCCCCATCTTGTTGCACCATAGATCCAAGGTACCTAAATTTATCATTCTCTACAATCTTTTGTGTGCCTAAACTTACTTCTATACTACCCGTTATCCTACTTTGACTAAACTTACATTCCATATATTTCGTCTTGCATCGGCTTAGCCTAAAACCTTTTGTCTCTAACGTTTCCGCCACAATTCTAGCTTAGCATTCACTCATTCTCTCATCTCATCTACTAAAATAATATCATCTGCAAATAGCATACACCATGGCACCTCATCCTGAATATGTCTTGTAATCTCATCCATACCTAAAGCAAACAAGTATGGGCTTAACGCTGAGCCTTGATGTAAACCAATCGTGATAGGGAACTCGTTAGTCTCACCACCCGTCGTCCGTATCGATGTCATGGCTCTATCATACATGTCCTTTATCACCTCAATATATGCGACATACACTCCTTTCTTTTCCAATACTCTCCATAGAATCTCCCTAGGAACTCGGTCATATGCCTTCTCTAAATCAATGAACACCATATGTAAATCTTTTTGACCTTTTCTATACTGTTCCATTAACCTCCTCAAGAAAAAGACAGCCTCCATGATTGATCTTCTAGGCATGAAACCAAATTGATTCTCTGAAACGTTTGTTGTCCTTCTTAGTTTTCTCTCAATAACTCTCTCCCATAATTTCATTGTATGGCTCATCAATTTAATCCCGCGGTAGTTCGCACAATTCTGAATATCTCCTTTGTTCTTGTATATGGGTATAAGGATACTTTTCCTCCATGCATCAGGCATCTTCTTGCTCTTTAGCACTACATTAAAAGTTTTGTCAAGCAACTTATGCCATCCTCTCCTAAGCACCTCCAAACCTTAATGGTATACCATTTGACCCAACCGCTTTCCCATTTTTCATCATTTTTAATACTTCTTTTACTTCTTCCCTACTGATTCTCCTATAGAACATAAGATTTAATTCTTCCCTAAAAGTAGTAAACTGCTCCAACTATATGTCACTACTACTGCTTTCGTTAAATAACTTGTAGAAGTAGCTCTTCTAACGCTCTTTTATCTCCTCTTCCTTTACTAATACCTTTTCATCATCATCCTTAATGCATTTAACTTGGTTTAAATCCTTGGTCCGTCTATATCTGGATTCAGCAAGCTTGAATATCTCTCTCTCACCCTCCTTAGTGTCAAGCCGTCTATATAAATCCTCAAATGTCCTTGCCTTAGCCTCACTAACTGCCTTTTTGGTTTCTCTTTTTGCTTCTCTATACTTTTCCAAGTTCACTTCATTTCGGTCGTTTTGCTAATATTTAAAACACTCTCTTTTAACTTTTATCTGGTCTTGGATGGCCTCGTTCCACCACCATGCATCTTTTTGTGCCGGAGCACTCCCTTTAGATTCTCCTAAGACTTCTTTCCCTACCCTCCTAATACACTTTGCTACCTTATCCCACATAATATTTGCACTCTCATTTACTGCCCAAACGTCTTCCTCTAGTACTCTTTCCCTGAATGCTGATTGCTTATCACCTTTCAAGTTCCACTATTTAATTTTTGAGCATCTATACATCTTCTTTTTTCTAGTCCACCTTTGAAGCTTCACATCTATGACCAACAACCTATGTTGGGCAATCAAGCTCTCCCCCGATATAACTTTACAATCTTTACAAGCTACGCGGTCTCTTTTCCTAGTTAAGAAGAAGTCAATCTGTGTCCTTGAGGAGCCACTCTTATAAGTCACCAAATGTTCCTCTCTCTTCCTAAAAAAGTGTTCGTCACCATGAGATCATAAACCACTGCAAACTCCAAAATATCCTTCCCTTCTTCATTTCTATTACTATAACCATATCCCCCATGTACTCCTATGTATCCATCTACGCCGCGCCCTATACGATCGTTCAAATCTCCTCCTATGAAGACCATCTCTTCTTGAGGTATCTCTAATAGCACTCCTTCCAAGTCTTCCCAAAACCTCTCCTTATGTACATCTCCTAAGCCCACCTGGGGTGCATAAGTACTAATTACGTTTACTATCTCTTCTCCTAACACTAACTTAATTGCAATAATCCTATCTCCACAGTGGTTTACATTAACTATGTCTTCCTTTAGGTCCTTGCTTATTACTATGCCGACCCCATTTCTTGATCTATTAAGTCCCGTATACCATAACTTATACCCAGTCCTCTCAATCTCTTTAGCTTTCTGTCCCACCCACTTCGTCTCTTGCAAGCAAGCAAGCAATTGTTTGGCAAAGAAGGGAAGGATAAAGAAAAAGAAAGAAAGATAAAGAAAAAAATTATTAGTGATCCTTATAGAATGCAGACATTGTTTGGCAAGGTTGGAGTTTACTGTGCCTTTAAGTACTCCAAGTTTCAGGGTTTTATTTAAGTTTATTACAATACAACACTGGTATTTTTAACATCCACATTAACCCTCTCTCATTCACGCAAGTACAAACAATCACTCATTCCCAATTTCTATTTATTTTTATTTTCAGTAAATTACATGGAATTTATTAATTGATATTAGGGTTAGCTGTGGAATCATTCCATTGTTTGGTTACCAACGTGAAAAAGCCCTCGGTGTCGTACCAATACCACAACACAAAAGTAGCTAGATCAATCAAATGACAAAATGATTTATATATACAAAAACCATAAGAGGTTCACTGAACAGAAACGCTTCATCTCAAAAAATCTCAATCAATTTGCAACCAAATATATCGAATTACATGGCAGACTTTTAAAGAGAGAGAGAGAGAGAGAGGGAGGGAGAGTACCTTAGCGATGCTGATGAATTTGCGGTTCAGCTCACCCCTGTTTCTTGTGCCGATGGGCAATGGATTTGCTGAAAGTCTTCATCACGACGGTCCGGAGTTTCAATACGGGAGAGGACCATCTCTGTCCAGCGCTGTTCCTGATTTTGGTTCTTCGATTCGTGACCTGTAAGCAACGGAATCGACCGGCGAGTCAGTCCCCGCCGGGACGACGAGAAAATATTGTCGGCGTCCCTGGTTTACTCACGATGATATTACGACTCGTGATAGAATATTTTTTTGATTTACTCGCGATACTTTATAATTATTAATAGAATAAATTACACATAAGCTGTTAAATATTTGAATAATTACACTGGAACCATCTCAACGTTTAAAATATAATTTGAAAAGTTATTAATATCAGCCGTCTACTATGAGTTTGGAGCTAGCTCTCTATTAGTTTGGAGGTAACTCCGTTAAAATATTTGGTGTGTGGACGATCTTAGCCTCAACTTCATTAATTAATTAATTACAAATAAAACTCAAGTATATGTATATATATAAACTGTAAAATGTATATGTGTATATACAAAAGCAGAGGATTTGAGAGCCTGAAGCCTTGAAGCAGTGCCTCTCCCGCACAGTAAAATTTCCCAATTCAATTCTCTCTCTCTTCCCCCAAAAAGAATCCAAATGTGTCTCTCTCCTAAAACCACAACAACAGTAGGCAACAATGTCCTCCTGGCTTTCAGTCTCTCACTCCAACCCTTTCAAATTCGATGATCAGAGCCCCTCACCTCCACCACAAACCTCTACGTCCTCCTCACACAATCACAACCCGTCTTCATTCGTCGGCAGCGTCAAAGAGGATCTCTTAGCGCTCGACCAGAAAATCAGCCGCCAATTCCGCAGCATCGCTGCCTTCCTTGCCCCACCCAAAAACCAGCTCCGCCTTAACCGATTCAATCTCCTCCAGCTCTTCCCAGATCCGAAATCGATTCAATCAAGAACGCTGCGCAGTACGACCTGGTCTTATCGAATCCAGAAGATGGTTTCCCGTAGTCTCATTGTTGGCCGAATTGAGACACTCTATTATCCTGAACTCGGAGATCGTTGTGGACTTGAAGAACGACTTTGCAGGGGAGAGAGAGATGATGAGAGAGAGAGGAAGAGATTTTGGGAGGAAGGATAAGGTGGGTTAGGAGGATTGTAGAGAGAGGAAGAGAGATAAAAGCAGTGGCAAGTGTGTTGAAAATGACGAGATAGTTTTGCTCCTCTAGTTGGGCCTTGCTCGCAAACCCACTTGCTGTTGTTCCTTCTCCAAACTCCTCTGCTTACTGAGCGTTTCGTCTCCTTAAACTTCTTCCTCTCGGCTTACTTCTCCGGCCAGTAAGATTTTTTCGTTGGAATGGGTGACTCTGCTTTTCTCCGCTATTGGTGGGCAGAGATGTAAAAGGGTCGGGTCAGATCCCTTACTCGGGGCCGATCTAACCTTTGGCCAGCCTTCCCCAGCCGACCCTCCCAATTTTCGGGTCGAGTTGGGCCACGTCATTAATCTATGCTCCTGACGCGTCCCAGCTGACCTTATCTTTTTTAATTTTTTTAATATTTTTAAATATTTTTAATTTGTTTAAAATAAATAAAATACAAAATAAAACTCAATCAAGCACATTAAAATAATTACTGACAAAAATTAAATTTATTAAACCACAAGCAATTGCATAATTAACATTAAATTTTAAATAACAATTTACAAATTTAATATTATAAGAAAAAAATAAATGATAGAGTAATAAATATGTGCATCATTTCACATCTTATACATCACAATTAGGTTGGCACCTATAAGAGTGACTATCATTTGTAAATATTACTCCATCAATAGATCACTAGATCCATTAATGTGTTCTTCTCTTTCACCTAAATACATTGCATCAAAGTCAAGGACAAATTACTCTTTTTCGGTATCTTCATTGTTATCTATTTTCGGCAAGATATTAATCTCGCAAATACATTAGGGCTTCCACTGTTGGAGGGACCAGTCGACTCTTGAATTGACTGATAACATGCCCACTTGCACTAAAAGCTTACTCGGATGCTACGGAAGAACCTAAAAATGCCAGGATATCACGAGCCAAAGCAGAAAGAACTTGAAACTTAGATTATTGTCCCTTTCACCAGTCTAAAAGATTAAAATCATTTTTATTTTCTATTGGAGGTGTACCGAAATAACGTTGCAAGTCGGATGAAGTTGACGAACTTGCACTTGTTGATTAATCTGTCCGCCGAGATGTTATTCTCCTCCATATGGATGTATTGCCGCCAAAGTCACGGTGAGAGGAGGAGGATATTATGACGGTAGTTGTTTAAACAGTTGTGCAACTAATATTATACCGACCCATTAAAACTTGAATTTTGTCTTTAATATTATTTAATCGTTCTTAGGCACTTTCAGGCCCATATATCATCTCTAATAATTAAACAATAAGATTTTCTTTATATCTAGAGTCTAAAACAGTGGCAATATCAAAATGTATGGGAAGTGGGTTAAAATATTTATAAAAATTTTCTTTCATTGTAACAACCATAGCAACATAATATTCTTAGACAACATATTTTTTAAAAAATTCATCAATAACCCCCAATTGATAAACAATAGTAGAAGAAATAGGATAATAAATTTCACAAAATATTTTAGCAACAATATCAAAAGCACGTAAAAAATCCATATAAAAAATTGCATTTGCCCTATCAATGGACTCGATACTATCTAAACCAATAGTTTGATTACTTAAAATAAATAAATTAATTACTTTTTGATATTTAATAGCAACTTTTAACATAATATATGTTGAATTCCATCTTATATTAATTTTTATTAGTAATTTTCTAAGTTTTAAACTAATTTGAGTACATATACGAGCAAATAGATTAATTCTTTTTGGAGAACTCATATCACAAACTACAGCCTTTTTATTTTAGTAATGGAAGATTCTTAAATATCTAATCCATCATTTATAATTAAATTAAGGATGAAATAATAGACCCCTCGCAGGCATAATAGTAGATAAGTAATTAAAACAAATATCATTATATGGAGCATTATCTAAAATAATAGAAAATACTTTTTTACATAAATTCCATGATGCAAGTTCACTACAAATAAGTTTTCCAACACTCAATCCAGTGTAGGGTTGTTTAATTAATTTAAATGAAAGAATGCATTTATTTAATTTCTAATTTTCATCAATATAATGTGCAGTGATACAAAGATATTCAATATCTTGGCAAAATTTCCACATATCAGAGGTTAAGCAAATATTTCCTTCAAAATTGTCGAAATAAGTCTTTAATTCATCATTTTTTGTTTGAAAATCTCGTTAAACTTTATTTTTTGAAGTATTTCTTGAAAAACCGTGATATTGTGGCGTAAAACTATTGCGAATAAATTTTTCAAAATGTCGATTTTCACTCATTGTGAAAGGTTGTTCGTCTTTAACAATATTTCTAACTAAATTATTTTGTGTTCTCGTAGGGTCATAAAAAAATATTTAAATTACCCCATTCGTTACCTAATTAAGTTTGTGTAGCGTGTGGGAAATATTGATCAATTAGAGAATTGACGCGGGGATCGCGTTGGTGCTTTTTATTTAAATGTTTTTTTAAATGACTAATCCCAAAAGTAGGCCTACTATCTAATAAATCTACAAAAATATTGCATTTAGCCTTGTGTATTCCATCATCGCGTAAAATTCTAGTAAAAAAATCTCATATTTTTGAAGAGTCACACTGCTGTTGGTCGTGATGGTGCATGGCGGAAAGACGATACACCAACACCACCACTTGTGTTAGGAGGTGTTGGTATTGGTGGTGACGTAAATTGTTCTATTTGTTCTTGAGGAGGAAATGATATTGAGTCTCCACCCTCCAAGTCAAAAAAATGGGTGTCTCTAGGATTCATTTAGAAAAAATATAATTTGATGGAAAAAATTAAAGTATACAAATTAAAAAAAATGTACGAATGCAAATTAAAAAATTTAAATACTAACTTGGAATAATTTGAAGTTTTGAAGCACTTGATCATTAAATCTTGACTTTCAAATTTGATAAAATTTGATACACTTGAGCACAATTGAAGAGCACCCTTGAGAGTTGGTAGTTTGGTAGTGTAGAAATTTGAGAGATAATTTCTTAGTTTTTTGCAAGTTTAAATAAATATGAGTGAGGGATATTTATAGTGGAAGGTGGGGAAATTTTGTAATTTTTTTGAAAAAAATTTTGTAATTAAATTTGATTAAAATTGATGGGAGTCGTTGGTTGCAATGCAACAGTAAAAAAAAAAAGATTAAAAAGGCTGCTAATGCAACCATTACCCAAAAAAAAAAAAAAAGAGAGGTTACAGATGATCGTTTGTGTGGGGGGGGGCTAAGGGATGCAAGGTCTGCAACCTGCAGCTACAGGCGCAGAGGGTAGGGAGAAAAGAAAGAAATGGGGGTCGGGTCGGGCAAGGGCGGGCCAGGGCTGGTCGGTCGGGTTGGCAGGGGGTCAGGGAGGGTCGGGTCGTCGGGCTGGGTCATGCTGACCTAAGCCTTGACCCGGTGGCAAAGGGGTGGGTCAGGGGCCGGGTCGTAGGAACATCCGGGCCAAGGTTGAGCCGGGTCTTGGGCCGACCCAACCCATTTCCATCCCTATCGGCAGGTTAGTTATGAATTTTACGATTTCTTTTCAAAGTATTTTTGGTTTCATTTAAGAGTATTTTTGTTCTCTTAAAAAAAATTGTTGACTTATTGACCTTCACGCTTTTGCTAAAATTTGACGGATCAAACTATCGGAAGTAATTTATGTATAAGCAATTTTTTAAAAAATATGAGAGGTTATTGTAATTTTAAAATATTAAGGAAGCAAGTGTAATTATGCAAATATTTAGAGAATTTATGTGTAATTTACGATCATTATTATTATTTTTAGTATCCTGAAACTCACATTAATTTATTGTAACTCCTAACAAACTACCGACAGATAAATCGAGAAAATGTACGCTGTCTCTCATGCACATCCCACTTAAGTCAGAAATTGAACTCATATAATGTCTGTGAAAGGTACACCTACAAACCACTCAAACTAACCTTAGGGGCTATCCTTATTATTATGGATACACAAAACTCGTTCAATTTTGGCATTTTCTGACAAACCCCTTCCTTCGCTTCTATTCGCGACCGTAAGTATTCTTATTACCTTTAAGGATATATTTGTTTTAGACGGTTATAGAGGATAAATTTTATTGGAGTAATTTTTACCTTTCGTTACATTTGTTTGGATGAGGGAGTGACAATTATTCTCAGAGTAACGATTACCCCCATATAGAGGTAAATTGTTATTCAAGGGGGGTGAGTAACGAAGAGTAAAAGAAAAATTTTATCTTTTCTAATTACCCTCATAAAATATTTCTTTACACTTCTGTAAAACCTAAGCAATATTCTCCGATATAATTAATAAATATTATAAAATAATAATTTATTAAATTAAATTAAATTAAATTAAAATTAATTAATTATTAAATTATTTTATCAAAATAATATTAAATAAGCAACAATTTATTATACTTTATTAAATTAATATTATTAAAATATCAATTTATGACTAAAATAATGTATTTTCTAAAATTAAAATTAATGTTTTAATAGATAATAATAGCTTATTAAAATAATTAATTTTATTAAAATATTTTATTAAATAAAAACTATTTCTCGTAAATAATTATTTATTAGATTATGTATTGTATTAATATAATTTACAAAAATTAATAATTTATTTAAATAAAGTAAAATTATTTGTTTTATTAAATTATTTAAACAAAAGAAAAATATTTTTTAACAAATAGTAATTTATTATTAAATTTAATTACTATTGAAATATTAATATGTGATAAAATTATTTTTTATAATTAATATTTTTATTTAAAATTATATTAATAATATATATTTTATTAAAATAAAAATTAGTATGACGACTTAGTTTATTATAATATTTTATTGAGATTAAATATTAATTTTTACCCTCAATCGATTTACTTTCATTTCAAACACAATTAACTTTTTATCCATTTAAAACATTTAGTATTCCAAACATAATACAATTATTATCGAATAATATTTACTTTTATCAATCCAAACATAAATATCATAAACTTGTTACCTCAGTAATCATTAATTTGATAACAATTACTCTGATAATCTTTTACTCCCAAAATTTTCATTCATTGCCAAACATGTCCTAATTATACATAAATGGTGCAAAAAAAAAAAAATGAATAATTCAAACATCAAATTAATTCGATTACTTTGAATCGGATTTATATTAAAATCAGTTTGATTTTAAGTTAAAAAAAAGTAATTTGATATTTTTAATTCTTTTCTCAAATTAGCGGATAAAAAAACTGAATGAACTAAAAATAACCCAATCTGAATGAGCCTAATACTAACCCAAAAAATATAATATATAATATTATGTATATTATAATATTTATAATATTATATTAATATATAATACATTATTTATTTAAATGTTTAGGAACCGAAAATAAATAAATCATACTAACCCAAAAATTGAACCAACAAAATCTGATTTAGGATAACTCAAAAACTGAACCGACCCAATCTAATATTTTTGGTTCACTTCACTTTTAGTTCTATGATGAACTTCGGGTCTAATTTTTAAGAACTGAATAAAAATTAATGTAATTTTGAATTAATTATGAATCCGAACCAAATCAATTCATACACACTCATAGTATACATGAATACTAAAATTTAACTTTTCAACCCAAAAAAATAGTCACCGTGTAAATGGAGAGTGACAATTAGAGCTCATTCGGTAATGTTGTCATTTTTTTAATTTATGTTTATCTATTTATATTTTTTTATTTTTGTTTTCTATTATCATTTTTTTCTCGAAAGGAAAATTAAAACTGCGTGGAAAATTCTAATTTTTAAGTAATTAATTTTTATTTTAATAAAATGTTTAAAATTTAATAATTAAATATATTATTTAAATAAAATTTAGTTAAAATTAATAAAATATATTTTATAATTAAATTAAATTACTTAAATTAAATTAATTTAGTTGTATTATTTTTTAAAATAATTTTAATTGAATAAAATATTTAATTAAAATAATTTATTTTAATATGATGTAATAAAAATGAATAAAAGCTTTAGATTGACAAGATGTTTATAAAAAAGATGAAAATACTTTTTTTATTTTCGTTTTTTTCGTTTAAGTTTATTTTTTTTTAGAAACAAACAAATAAAAATAAGTTTAACAACCACATTTTTATTATTAATTTTTAAAAATATATAAACATAGAAAGAAAAACTGTAAACATAAACTCTACTAAATGATTCCCCGATAATTGATGCAATTATACACGGATCCATCACTTTCAAAATCTATACCCGCTTCAATTATAATTTAGTTTTAGCAATATAAATATATATATATTGAATTTGCATCCATAAAAATCATAAAAATCATATCTTAAGATAACCAGACCAATAAAGGGTAGGCCCTCTGTCCTTATTCAACCAAGCCTTTTGTTATATTGTTTAAATATTATTTATAAATTAATCATATAAATTATTGCAGGCAATACATTATTGTAGGGATTAAAATTGTAAAAATTAGTATAATTTTATAAAAATTGTAGTCTCGTCATTTGTATAATAAATAAAAAAATTTAATTTAATAAAAATTTGTAAAACTTGTAAAGATTTGTAATGAAGCAAAATGCACCTTACATATTTATATTTGTATCTAGTTAAAGTTTATACACAATGTGTACTTATTATTTTATTTGTATAATTTAATTAAAGAGTATAAAAGTGAAATAATGTAATGGCCAAAATTTTTAAATTTATAAAATAATTTAATTAAGAATAATTGTTTAAAATTATTTAATTTAAAATTTAAATTTAATGAGAGTTTAAAAAATATTTAAAAAATTAAGATCCCTTCCGCTACCATTGTATATATATAAGATAATATATTTTATTTTTATTTATTAAGCGTGCATTCGCGATTCAGCATTCAAAAAAAGTAATGTCACGTGTAAACTTTTTTCACGTGGACAGACCAAACACGCCCTTTATGCAAGCCAAGATTTCCTTTCAACGAAAGCAACTAATTAATTAAAATAGAGGTTTTTTTAAATGAAAATATCCCTTAAATTATTTTTTTATTTCATTTTCAAATTATCAAATTTATCTATTATATTCCCAAACTATCAAATTTTATTTTATTTGGTCTGAATATTAATTTCATCCATTAAAATTAATGAAAAAAATTCTCATATGTGAGTAATATGATCCTTTTTTTTTTACCTCACCTCAAGAGTATAATGGTCAATCCATATTTATTTCTCTCACCTGAAGTCAAAAAGTGTATGTTTTAAATATAAATTATGAATATAAATTATTAAAAATACATTTTTATTAAATATAATATTATGAATTTATTTTAAATTTTAAATATATATTTTGGATAAAATGTTTTGTTTTAAAATATATTTTTTAAATATAATTCTATGAATTTAAAATTATAATCTATATTCTTAATTTTGTAATTTTAAATATATATTTTTAATTTAGATCTATTTAAATTATATCATTAACTGAGAATTATCATATGATTCAAAAATAATTCACTTACTAATAGTTTAGCTATTTTCATTTACGGCATTAATCTAAATATATTAGTTAATGATATAATTTAAATAGATGTAGATTAAAAAAATATATTTAAAATTACAAAATTAGGAATATAAATTATAATTTTAAAATCATAAAATTATATTTAAAAAATATATATTAAAACAAAGCATTCTATCTAAAATATATATTTAAAAATTAAAATAAATTTATAAAATTATATTTTGTAAAACTATATTTTTAATAATTTGTATTCATAATTTATATTTAAAAATATAAACTTTTTTTAATACCAGATGAGAGGAATAAATATGGTTTGACCATTATACTCCTAAAGTGGAGTGAAACTCACACATGAAAATTTTTCTGTTAACTTTAATGGATGGAATTAGTGTTTGGATCAAATAGAACAGAATTAAATAGTTTAAAGATATAATAAATGAGTTTGACAATTTGAGGACAACATGGAAAAATATGGATAGTTTGAGGAATATTTTTATTAAAATTTTTTTTATATATTTGATATATAAATTCTACTACAAAATCTCATAAATACTTTTTATTAAATCTTTAAATATATTCTACTCTGAGTTAATTTTAAAGTTTTATGTGTCAACTTTTTTGTTTGTTTCGCAACCCAGAAAATTTTTCACTATTTCTGCTAATATTAATCATCTTCTCACGCGTTTACCTCTCTATATATGTTTTTGAAAAACGTCCCCCCTCTCTCTCTATCTGATCATAAAAGTAAAATCTAACGCCTTTTTATATCTCATGCATATAGCATATTAAAAATTAAAAAAAAATCTTTCATAAAAATAAAAAATTAATATATTTACAAATAACTTTTATTTTATGTTTAAAATAAAAAATATATTTGAGATTTTATGCTTTTTTATTATTTTTTCTCTATTTTTTTCATTTCCTTTTCTTTTTTCTTTCTCTGGTCAAATTCTCACTCTAAACAAACTCTTAATGAAAATATATATATATATATTTAGAATTACGTTGGTTTAGGTTGGATTATACTTAATAATAATAATAATAATAATAATAATAACAATAAAAATAACAATTCGATCGAAACTTATTAAAAAATGTAAGAAGAAAAAATAAGGTGGAAAAAATGAAGAAATTAGTATTTTTTGGTCATTTACTTCTATGCATGGATGAAGAAAAAAAATGATTTTATTTATTCTTTAACAAATAAAAGAGGAAAATGATTTTCAGAACTAAATATAGAAACTGATTATGAACTGATAGGATATGAACATCGAATACCATAAATTAATTAGTAATTATAGGCGGCAATTCTTGACAGCCACATAAAATACAACCAAACCTTTAATTTTAGCTCCCTTGTTACAAACAAGATAAATTACATTTACCTCTTCTTAGCACTTAATGAATTACACTTAACACTTACTGTTCGGGAGAAATCGCACGTTCCGGCCCGAGCATCGAAGGTATTGTGTATTTATCACCGCACACGGGCTCTTACCCTGGGGTGCGCCTCCCCCGCCTCGAACCTCTGACCTTAAGCTGCTTTAAGACTTAAGTTGAGGCTTGAGGGGCGCACCCCAGGGTAAGAGCCCCCTATACGGTGACAAATACACAATACATTCGATACTCGAGCCAGAACGTGCGATTTCTCCCAAACAAAAAAGGCGCGTTCGAGGCGGGGGAGGCGCACCCTAAGGTAATAGCCCCCTGTGCGGTGACAAATACACAATACCTTCGATGCTCGGGCCGGAACGTGCGATTTCCCCCGAACACTTACGATATTTAAAAGTTACACTTATCTTATTTATTTTGAAATGCTGACCCCCTTATAATAAAATTAGTTATTAAAATTTAACATAAAATGTGAAATTAATCGAAATTTTAAGCCTTTTTTTTATTTTACTCTTCCCTTTACCACATTTCCTTAGTTTTCTTTTTTTTTTTTTTTTACAAAAATCCTTAAAAAAATTTATATTTTTACTTATTTTTTAGATTTTTGTAATGAAAAACTGATGAAAATGTGATAGAGTACTTATTTTTGAAGATTTTTGTGAAGAAAATTGATAAAAACGTGATAAAAGAAAAGGTAAAACAGGAAAAAGGCTTAAAATTTTAGTTATTTTAACATTTTTTGTTAGGTTTTAAAAATTAATTTTATTAGAAAAATAGATCAATATTAATAATATTTTAAAATAAGAAGAATAAGTATAATTTTAAAATATTATCGATACCATGTATAGTTATTCAAACACTTTTTGAAACTAGTAAAACAAATTGAATATTACTATGTCCGACACATGTTTCAAACACAGGACACTTAGATCTCGTTTGGTAACGTTTTTATTTTCTGTTTTTCTATCTATATTTTCAACATTTTGTAAATTGTAAATAGAAACATGTTTATTAAATCTGTTTACGTTTTTTTGTTTTCAAAAAAATGAAAACTTAAACAGAAAAACATAAATAGAAAAAAAGTATTTTCACTTTATTTTTTTTGTCTGTTGCAAATATTTTATCAATTTTAATACTTTATTCATTTTTGTTACATTATATTAAAATAAATTATTTTATTCAAATATTTTATTAAACTAAAATTACTTTTAATAAATAATATAATGTAATTAAATTAATTAAATTAGTATGTAATATCTATTATTAATTTATTCCTAATAAATAATTAAATTAAATTAGTTAATTTAATTAATAAGGAAATATATATTATTAAATTATTTTTAATAAATAATAAAATAAAATTTATTAATTTAATAAATAATTTAAAATATTTAATTTATTTAATATGAATCATATTTTATTAAATTATTTTAATAAATATAGTAATTAAATTATTTAAATTATTATGAAATATATTTTATTCAATTATTTTATTAAATAATATAATTAATTATAATTAATATATTTTATATTTACTGTATTAAATGATATAATATTTATATTTTGATTTAATTGTTTTTAATAAATAATATAATTAAATTAAATTAATATAAAATATATTTATTAAATTCAATTAATTTTTAAAAAACTAATAAAATTAAGTATTTTATGAAAATATAAAATTAGTGATTGTGAACAAAATTCTATTTTTAAATGTAATTTCAGTTTTTATTTCAGAAAAAAAATAACAACAGCAAACGAAAAACAGAAAATATAAACATATAAACATAAATAAAAAAACGACAGTATTACCAAACGGTCCCTTACTATCATCCCAACATTATCAGTTGAGCTAATAAGGTGCTTGTTTTTCAAATGCCTTTAACATCACTAATAACGCAGACTAAAAAAATTCAAAGAAAACCACATTTTGAATAAACTTTGGCTTGTAAAATAAAAATTTGAGTTGATTTAATTTGGTAAATAAAATTTTGTGTTTGGAATAGATTTTATATTTAAAAATTAAATTGATTTGATTTAAAAAAAATCAAATTTGATCATATTAATAAAAAATTAAAAAATATGATAAATATGATAAATGAGAATAAATTTGTCAATTTACTTAGATGACTTAAGAAAATAATGAATTCTGATCAAATTTTATTATTTTAAGTTAGATTTTATATGATTTAGAAATTTCAAAATTTAAGTTATGGAATTAAATTAAATTTAATTCATAAAATTTTATTTTAAATCTAAATATAAGAATTGGTGAAAACTTTTATCAAATAAAATTAAATTCAATCAAATCATGGTTTCAAATGGAGTGTTTTTTTTTTTTAAAGTTAAATTTTTTTTAATAAAGAGAGGAAAAAGACTCGAACTCAAGTCACGAACAGACAAGAAAAACCCTTAACCAATAAGATATAGCCCACGCTCAAAGGGTGAGTGATAAAGATGCCGTTGCCTGGAACGAACCCGGGTCACCTGCGTGACAGGCGGGTATACTCACCACTATACTACAACGACTTCGATGTTTTAAATGGAGTGTTATTATAAATATAAAAAGAAAACAGTAAGAGCTCAAAACGCAGAAATGGAGTGCAACTCGTATTTACTTCCCAGCTGGTTGACCATTTCACTTCTTCTTCTTCTTCTTCCGCTGCTGCTCAGCTGGACCAATTCCCGGAATCGTGCGGCCAAACAGCGACCACCAGGATGGCCCGTGTTTGGAAACATGTTCAACCTTGGATCCATTCAGCACCAGAACTTGTACAAGCTCCGGTTCAAGTACGGACCGGTTCTATGGTTACAGCTCGGATCAGTGAACACCATGGTTATACAATCAACCAAGGCAGCTATGGAGTTTTTTAAGAACCACGACTCTGCGTTCTGTGACCGTAAGGTCCCTCATTCATTCACTGCCTGGAACTACCACCAGGGATCACTTGCCGTCGGAAAATACGGCACGTATTGGCGCGTGCTGAGACGTATCTGTACGAGGGATTTCCAAGTTAAACGAACGAGTCAACGAGACAACCGCTTTGAGACGAAAGTGCATCGATAATATTATAAGTACAAAACTCACGAGGACACGTAACCCTGATTACAAATACAAGCGGTAAGATTGTGCTCGGCACTATTTAATAAATGAGTGGGTCCGACCATTAAATATAAGTTAGTATAATTCTAATCACAAATCAAAATAATAATAAATGGACTAAATTTATTATCTTATAATTAATTTTATTAGTTTAATGCTTCACAAGTGACAGAGAGATATGACATCTGAACATTTTTCATGGTTTTACTTTTTCTATTATACTCATTTCGTCTCCGTGTATTTAATGTCAGGTAAAAAGCATTAAAAAATAAATAAAAGGTATTTAAAATAAAATAAATCGTCTTATACTCTGATATATATATACACACACAGAAAAATATACAATCATTACATTTCAATTATTTAGTCATTTATTTATTTATTCTATCCTACTATAAATACGGGACTTAACTTCAAAATTCAAGTTCACTATTATCCACCGTTTATTTCACTCTTTTCATTACAACTCTCTCAAATTTATTTATTCTGACTTTATTATTGAAGGATTTTTTGTCAGGAATTTTCTCCAATCATTTCCTCTAACTTTTCTTACCCTACAGTTTAAATTTTACTTTAACGGTTGACATAGTAAGTCCGGTGATATATTTTTTTTTTATTGCCGAACAAACATGATCCGCTGAATTGTGAAGGGTTCAATGGCATCAGGGGCGGTAGAGATAACTGGCTTCCTATTCATCATGTCTTTCAATGTGGTGGGCAATGTCGTGCTATCAAGAGATCTCTTGGAACCAGACTCTGAGAAAGGGTGTGAGTTCTTTGATGCGATGAGCAAAGTCATGGAGTGGACTGGGTGGCCTAATTTGGCCGACTTCTGGCCCTCTTTGAAATGAATGGACCCTCTGGAGGTCAAAAGGAATATGGTAAAGGACATGGGACGAGCTTTGAAGATTGTGGATGAGTATGTTAAGGAGATGATTCAGCGGCAGCAGTCAGCTGGGACAAAGGAGGTGGTCAACAAAGACTTGATGCTGCTTTGGAGTACGAAGGCAGCGATGGATCGAAAAGAATGTCCTGATAAGATCTCTGACAGGAACGTGACTATTATCATACTGGAAATGACATTATCAAATTATCAAATCATTCGGCTTTCAAATTTTGTAGGCAAATATAGCAATTTGTGATTTTTGATTGATTTGTTAATGGCGTAGGAAATGTTTTTTGCTGGGTCGGAGACTACAGCAGCACACTTGAATGGGAAATGTTAGAGCTACTTCGCAACCCTGGTGCGATGATAAATGTCAAAGAAGAGCTCGATTGAGTTGTTGGAGGCAGTAGAAAAGTTGAAGAAAGTGACATCGATGGGCTTCCCTATTTGCAAGCGGTGATGAAAGAAACTCTCCGACTACATCCCCCGATTCTCTTACTATTACCCAAGAATGCAATAGAAGATTCCAACTACATGGGGTATTTTATACCCAAGAATACGCAGGTTTTTGTGAATGTATGGGCGATTGGAAGAGACCAAGAGTCCTGGGACGACCCCTCGTCTTTCAATCCCAAGAGGTTTCTGGGCAGAGACATTCGGATCTCGAAGAAGAATTTGTGTGAGCTTGTCGTTGGGTGACCGAGTGATCACCTTGCTTTAGCCACACTGCTACAATCTTTTGATTGGGAGCTTGATTCCTTCATTGGTCCAAAGTCAATAGATATGAATGAAAGACTGGGGATAACCCTGAGGAAACTAGTACCTTTAAAAGTAATTCCCACAAAACGAAACTTGCAGAAAGTAGAGTGATGTATCTGATTTAGGTTGCAAATTTATAACTAGCTCCCTAATGGCATGGATTGAACAATTTGATGTATTGTTAAATATTTGTAAGGTATTGAGGTTTGTGTATCTTAATTACCTAGTGATTGTCCTAAATCCAAGTTTTCCCTTCAATTCACCTGATGTTTCAACCATTGTTCCGTAGTAAAATCCTATGTTGTAAAGAAACGTTTCGTCTTGTAATTATTCGAAGCAGAAGGATGTTTAGCATAATTGCCCACAGGAAAAAAAATAAATAAATAAATAAAATTGGCCCTCAGCGATGCCTCAGCTAGCCATCCTCTAGCCTTGTCGGCAACAAGTAGCCGGATTATCTCTATTTTAGTTTTTTCGTTTTATATAATTTTTTCATTAAAATTTATTTTTCTTAATCTTTAGACATGATATTACATTCATTAAAAAATTAAAAACAAGTTAAAATATTAATTTTTTTTTGGTAATGGTAAGAAATTTTCTTATATGTCTTTCAAATTTTATGAGAATAGTAAACGTCTCGGGTTACTAGCATTCGCCCTCACACACCGACTCCTCGGGTTGCTGGCGCGCTCCCCTCTGCACTAATTTCTAGGTCAATCATGAACACCTTTCAATCTAGTTAGACAAAGAAATGACTCTCCTTGAAGTCGAATTTAAGACCTTCCTTAGAAAATTCTAAGCTCTGGCGACCTAAGTTCCTTGGTTAAAATATTAAATTTTCGTACAAGTGAAAACATGTTTTATTTAATTTTATTTTTTCACTCGTATGCGGATTTTTTTATTTTTAAATTTTTTTTTTTATAATTTTCTCAAACAAGAACAACATGCTTAAAAATTGTTAAAGTGAAAAAAAAAAAAAAGGTCATACAAATGGATAAAATAGAGACAAAAACACAGAATTATAGAAGAAGAAATTCTGTATATTCTCTATTTTACCGTAGTATCAGAGATCTAGCTTTAGGAAATCCTATGTTCAAATCTTGTTATTCTCTATTTATTGTTGTACATTTCATTTACCTGTGTTAAGTGATTCTTATTTGATTTGATTTGCTTACCTCTGCTCCATATGAAAATTAGGAATTACATGTGAGGAGTGAGTGTTGAAATAGCTTGATATAAATTGTTGGGCTTATCTCCTAATAATTTAAGTTTGTAGGACAATTGAAGACTTAACACAAATGAAGAATTGGCGCAAAAAAAAGGCAAATTCTATTGGCAAACTAAAGTTTATATAATGCATGGAACCGTTTATTTTTCTTACAAAAATATTTTTGAAAGAAAAGATTAAAAATATTGGAGAAATGGAAATTAAAAAAAAAAAAGCAAAAAGCAGAAAAGACAAAAGAAACTCACACTCCGCACTCCCAAAAAAAAAATGTAGTGAAATTATCTCTGCACTTTAACACTCGTATTTCTCCCCTTTATATTGAGGTATTGTTTGGGAATTAAAAAAATCAATTAAAGAAATTAGATTTTTTGTTTTTTGGAATAATCAAGCCAACTTCTATTTGGTAATTAGCTTTACGGTTTTTGATTTTTTCTTAACGCTCATTTGTTCTAAATAACAAAAATATTCTTGTTTATTTATTATTATTATTTTTTTATGTCCGGTAGTCTACCTAGTAACCGTCAGTGGTGGCCATAGCATGAACGATTCCGACCCAGTAACCGGCATTCCAAGTGGTCAACTACTATGCGAAAGAGGCCACCCGAAGCATGGGCCGCATGGCTATGTGATTAAGAGCCCGTGTCGTGCAGTAAAAAATTCCGAAAACCTCCAACACATTTTATATTTTTTGTACATCAATAATTTTTATAAATATATATATCTACATATCTCAACAAAATTTACAAACCTTAATAAATTTTTTACAATTTCTAATAACAATTTCACAAACCTCATTAACTTTTTTATAAATTTCAAAAATTTTTAAACAACTTTCAAAAAATTTGACAAAGATCGGTCGGAATAATCTCAAAATCTATCGAAACGGTTTCTCTCTCTAATATTCTGACGTAAAATTTGAAAATTTAATAACTTTAAAAAATTCTGACATAAATTCATCGAAATGTATTTAAAAGTCTATTCGAACGTTTTTTCTTTCAAATATTTTAATGTAAAAATCAAAAAATTACACTATTCATTTTAAAAAAAATAATTTAGTGGCTGTGCGCTGAATACTAAAAAATTATTCAAATCTCATATTTTATTATTTTTCGTTATTTTTTTGACTTTCCAAATACACCCTAAACAGTGATGCTTACCATTGGGACGAGTCACAAAATCGCCCCGTCCCGCCCCGCCCCGCCCCGCCCCAAAATACATGGTTTTGTGTTAACACGCCCCTGATTCTGATTGAGTAGACACCCATGGGTGCAGGAGAAGATTGTCACTGCAGGGTTAGTTTGGTAATTTTATCAAAAACCAAACCCTAAAAGCTATAAGCTAACAACACAAAAAATTTGATTACCGAAAGAAATAAAAAAATAAATAAAATAGTTGATTTTTTACCCAGAACGAAGGTGGTTTGACAAAATTGCCATCTTTTAGTTTCTGTCTTTAGTTTTTAACTTTTAGTTTTAATTTTCATAACAGGGAGTACTAGAATATTTTATATTAGGTTATGAAATATTATATATATATATATATATATATATTATTTATATTAAAATATTTTTTATCTTAATTTTTAGTAAGTAATTAAGTTTATTTTAGTATATAAGTTATTACCATACATATCTCTCATTGTAAGTCTATATAAAAGTCTTTTTTGAACCTTTATAAAATATATGACAAGATGTAGATTTTATATTTTATCTCTTTAATTTCAATTCTATTTCTTGTATTTTATTTTTTATTTTAACATGGTATAAGAGTTCATGATTTTCAATCCTGAATAGATTAGGTTACGTAAGTTTAGTGTGATTCAATTTGTCTTTTTTTATTTTTATCAAATCTTGTCAACTCTATCTTCCTTACAGATCTGTTCAGCTTCTATTTGTACTGCCATCGTCTTATTCTGCTGCACTATTTTTCCTTACCATAACATATATAGAAAAATTTTCACCTTTTATTAATTTTAACAAGGGATCAGAAATTTTTGTGTTTATCTTTTTTAGTTTTTTTTTTTTTTTTTTTTCAGAGCCTTACTTTGCTATAAAAGCACAACAATTACTAAGAATTCTTTTCTTTCGCTTTCTGAACCATATCAAAACTTTTTACATCTTTTCCTTTTCTGGTGTATTTTTCTTTTCAAAGCCTTACTCTGCCACAACACGACCATATCCATCACAAAAATTTTTTTCTTTCACAATCTGAATCGGTTCTTAGGGTTTTTTATACCCTTCTTATTTTGATTCTGACATCTATTTCTTCCTATTTCACCATCTTAATACACTTTCTATTTAGGATGACATCTCAGTATTATATTGTCCATCATATTTATAGTACTGTTCTTGACAGAATCAACTATAATACGCTAATAGATGTCAGTTTTTCTTATTAATTGTAAATTCTAGAGAGTAAGGTGCTGTTGTTTTCTTCTAACGTTTTTCAATTTTGTCTTTCTTAGTCCATTTTTGTATACCGTATATTTTGTTTGGTTATTTTTCAATCTTTAATCCAGACTAATGGCAGCAAAATTTTTTCAAGAACTTACGGTCAAAATTTCGTCGCTGCCAGTAGTCACATAGTTCTAGATTCTACACTCACGGCTTATTTTACTTTCTGGTTCAATTGATTTTGAAATTCTCTTATTTCCAAACTCAAGATAGTAAAATCAAATTGGTGTACCACCTTGAGTTTGAAACCAACTTGAGTTTGAGGGAGGGCGTTAAAATATTTTATATTAAATTATGAAATATTCTTTATATATATATATATATATATTACTTGAATTAGAATATTCTTTATCTTAATTTTTAGTAAGTAGTTAGATTTATTTTAGCATGAAAATCATTACCATACATACCTCTCATTGTAAGTCTATATAAAAGTCTCTTCTTAATTTTTATGAAATATATGGCAAGATATAAACCTTATATTTTATCACTCCAATTCTAACTCTATTTCTTGCATTTTATTTTTTATTTTAACAGAAAGAAAAAATAAAAACAAAAACTTAAAAACTATTTTATAATAATAGTTATTAGTTGGTAGTTACAATGTTGGAAGGGCGGTCGACGACGATGAGTAGCAATTGACAATGGTGTGTCTGAAGTGGATGGCAGCCAGTTATGGAGGTCAGTGATGGCCAATAGCAGAGATGGTGATCGGCTAGTAGCGATTGATTGACTATGGATGACAGTGGTTGGCAGTAGTGATAATTGAAGGTAGGTGACGACTGACAATATAGGTGATGGCCGGCTGACTATGGGTTATGATGCTAGTGCTTGTAGGTGAAAGGCAGTGGTGACGGGCAATTGTAGGCATTTCTGAAATAGTCATTCACACGATATACCTTAATGGCAACCATGTATACTTAGGCTCCGTATAGAATGACAAAAAACTCTAGAAAACTGTAAAAAATACTGAAAAATTCTAAAAATTATTCACTTTTTATGTCATTACACGAATTATGAACCGATAACTTATCTCATTTTATCTCATTTTCTTTTACTCTAAACGCACTCTTAATAACATCACCTATAGGAGGGTCAATTTAATTTCCTAGCTTGCATGGGGTTCTGCATCATCTTAATGTGTAATTATGAGTCATTTCAAACTATCACTTCCATGAAAACAATTAAATATCATATACAATTGTTAGAGTGTTTCACATCGGTTATGAAATAGATTGGTGGTCAATATATAAGTGTAAGAGAAACCTCATCTAACGAGCTAGTTTTTTGAGATGAGGGAGGGCTAAAATCACCTAACAATTAGCATCAAAGCTTAGGTTTACCATTAATCTCAGCTCGCAAGAAAAATGGTTGTCATTACCTAGGGCCTGATGTGTGAAGGGTTATGGAAAAAGTTGGTGGCTAATATATAACTGTGAGGGAAAGTCTCATCTTGCAAATTAACTTTTGGGGATGAGAGAGATTCAAGACCACCCAACAACATACAAGGGCGAGGCGTGTGATGGCTAAGGTGAGCCATAGCCTAGGTAAATTTTGGCCCAACATTTTTTTTAGTAGTAATAATATATAATATTTCAATATAATTTTATATAGTCTAGTGTAATATTTAGCCCATAATTCAAATATATATGCAAAAATTAAAAATAAATTTGTACCCCTAAAAGGCCCCCCAAAAAAGTTAAAGCAAATATTAAAACTATATACCTAAGTAAAACTTCATAAATTTTTTACGTTCTCAATTGTGTATTATCGCACTCTTTCTCTCTCTTTACAGGCATATATTTCTCCAATTATAGTGGGTTTGTTTGAGAATCTAGACATACTTTTGATTTTGTATTCCCTCGGTAATCAGATTACTAATTATATATATATATATATATATGATTATAGATGTGTGTCATAATTTTTAAACTCTTAATTACATATTATGTATATATATGTTATATAAATAAGTTCTTGCAAAAGCGTTCCCTTTTTTTTTGGGAAGGGCACTGCCATTTCAGTTCCTATTTTTTTTTTTAATGAATAACTATTGTTTTTGTTTTTTTTTTTCTATTTTTTCTTTTTGATAGGTAGTTGTTATTTTTATCGCCTTTTTTTTAATGGGTAACTGTAGTTCATATTTCTTCTCTACTTATATTAATTTTTATTTACATTTGTTTATCTTCATTGATGATTAATCATGATAAAAAAAAAATTATCTAACCTGGGATGAAAAAAAAAAAAATCCTATCTCTGACCTTGACAACATGCATTCTTCTCGTTTAACGGGGCGTTTGGGGTATCAAAAAAAAATCAAAAGTTTGTATTAATGTAATGAAAAAGTGACATGTAGTAAAATAACTAAAGAAATTTAAAAATTTTTGAAATTTTTTAAAATTTTTTGAAAAACTTTGGGGCCCCAGATAGCCCCAACATATAATTTTCATTTTAAATGTTTTTTAAGCTACTTACCCAAACTTCAACCAGTAAGGCTCATATTATATACATATATATATATGAGTTGTAATTAAGATTTTTCTTCCCATCAGACCGTATATGGATTCCATGTTTTTCCTTTGACCTACTTGTTTTAAAATCTGGTGTCACTATAGAAAATCTGATTTTGACAATAACCAGGCGTTTCGGCAATCTGCTCTTTAATCTTTTCTTTAATTTACTTAATGTTGGGCAAAATAATACTTAGATGTACGGGTGCCGAACAAGTGTAGTCAATGCGCCACGTGGCCCAATACCGAGCATATTCATCTGAGCCACGTAGTCATTCACCGAGCACGTTGCGTCGTGACACGTGGCGTCCTGCCGAACATTAGCTCCACGTGAGTGTTATACATGAACACATGTCTTAAGGTTAGTGTTCCAAAGAATACCCTGAATCTCAGCACCAATGAACAGTGTGTTGCTACATGGCTATAGCCGAGGATCTTGGTAGCTAGTTTGCTCGGCCCATCCATTGGCGGCTAGTAAATGTTGGACCTGGGACCCACTGCCTTTAAAGAGAGCTCATGACCATAAATGCACCGTAGTTAAGACTGAACTGGGTATTTGTCTCTGAGGAAATAACTAAATCAGTCCATCTCGTCACGAGTAGTTGGTTGATGTGACAGGAAGACAGTCTGACCCTGAAATTCTGGTTGTAATGCCGTGTTAAGTCGCCAGAAGCATTAAATGAGAGGCATGGTGTATTAAATGAGGGGTTTGAGGCATTAAATGAAGGGGAAGAGTATTTAAAGCAAAGATGGAAAAGAGGGACACGGCAGTGTGCGTAACGTCAAGTCGCAGGTATGCTTTAATCATTACTCGGACTACTATAAATAGGATATTCTACTGAACCACAGAGGTAAGCTGACTATCGC
Organism: Vitellaria paradoxa; assembly: GCA_019916065.1. Taxonomy (NCBI): domain Eukaryota; kingdom Viridiplantae; phylum Streptophyta; class Magnoliopsida; order Ericales; family Sapotaceae; genus Vitellaria; species Vitellaria paradoxa. The sequence goes on from CM034234.1 coordinate 7,777,140, forward strand.
CAACTTAAGCTTTTACTCACTTGTTCCCTGAAAGTTTCCTTTTTTGAGCGACTTGCTGACTTAACCATCGGAGGGTTTTCCGGCCAGAGACCTCCTCTCCGGCCGTCACTTTTCTTTCTGTCTTTGTTCGACAGGTTGGCGATTACATTTCCGGTTGGCGTGGTCAGCAGTTTCGGCGGTAATTTTTACTGCCGAACATTTGGCGGCCACCGTGGGGCTCGTTGTTTAGCCCAGTATTGTTGTTCACCAGCTTTTTTCTTGTTTCTTTGTCAAGTCTCTAGTACTTGTCCACATAATGACTTCGGGAGGAAACACTACTCCACCACCATCTCCACGGGCAGGGGACGGTTCCACTCCTGCCAAAACTAAAGGGAGTGCGCTGGTTATCCGGACTCCAGGTCTAGAGCATGCCAGGAGAAGAAAAATGGAGGACCCTGAGGTACTGAAACGGAGAGAGGAGTTGATGGCTAAGGCCAGTGAGAAGCAGGCAAAACTGGAGGAGATTCTACTGGAATTAAGTAAGGAAAAGGGAAAGTCCACTGCTAGCCATGCAGCCGATTCTGATCGATCTGACTCAGAATCTGACGAAAGTTACGATGCTCTTTACGAGGACCCCACTGATGGAGATGACGGGGACACCCATGAACAAGAGGAGGTGCGTTCTCGCTCACGACGTGATGTCACTCCTTCTAGAAAGGGCTCGCGCCATGCTAAATCCGTTGCGAAACGTGACGCAAAATCTGATGCCGACATGCCCACCAAATCACATCACCAAAGGAGTTCCTCGAAAAAGTTGCTAGAGGCACACTCAGAAGAAGCAGATAGCTCGGACCAAGAAGAGCTAACTTTGAAGCATAAGAAAGCGGGAAAGGCAAAGGTGGAGGAGTGGGGGCAAGCAGAGGAATGGGGCGCTCAGGGCCAGAGCACACGCATGATGGCGAGGAAAGCCCTGAGGCGGATCTCTGCTTCCCCATTCGTTGATGAAATAATTGATTCAGAGCCTCCGGAGAAATTCCAAACTCCGAGGCTTAATCTCTATGATGGAAGAACTGACCCCCTGGCCGACTACCGTCATTACATGCAGGCCATGACGTTATGGAGCAGCAATGACCACCTTATGTGCAGAGTATTCCCTTCCAGTTTGGGGAATACAGCGCTTCAGTGGTTCCATAAACTGCCCCCTGGCAGTATTCGGTGTTGGCAGCAACTGGCAGAGGAGTTCGTCACTCGGTTTTTGGCCAACACAAAACAGCCTAAAACCGCTGACGTTCTCCTCACGATGAAAAGGAAGTCCGGGGAATCGTTGAGAGATTATTCCCGCCGCTACCTGGAGCTCTACAACGAGGTGGGAGAATGCTCAGAGTAATTGGCCGTTACCTCGTTTAAACTGGGGTTGCGGAAGGAGGATCGGCTGTGGCTCTCCTTGACCAAAAAGCCCGCGGCCAACATGTCAAATCTTATGTGCCAGATCGAAAAGTACGCCAAGGTGGAGGACGAGACACAGCCGACCGAGCAAAAAGAAAGGAGATCCCAGGGCCAGAGAGGAGATAAAAGCCGGGGAGGAGGCCGCCGATTCGTAGACGAAGAAAAGTCCGTTTTCGAAGCGGTCAATACGGTGTTCAAGATACCGATTTTCAAGATCCTCCCTCAAATAAGAAGTAAGCCGTATTTCTGATGGCCCGGAAAGTTACCGGACTTCCCTGGAAAAGAGAATTCCAAGAATTATTGTGCGTATCATCAAGACAAGGGGCATCGCACCGGAGCCTGCCGATCATTGCGGCATCATCTGGAAGAATTGGTGCGCAAAGGCCACTTTAAAGAGTTCGTAGATGAGGGCAGAACTAGAGAAGCAGCCCCACATGACAGAGAGTCAAGGAGGCAACGAGAAGAGACCGCCGGGGAAGAGGCTGCCGAGGAGGTTCAACCCCCACCAAGGGCCAGGGCACGTAGAGATGTCCCAAGACCTGCAGTCATCCACGTGATCCATATGGAGCGGCGGCCCCAAAGTGTCATCAATCATGCCCCTAATCCACCAAGTAAAGAAATCTTGGGCGTTGCGGGTCAGCCGAACAAGCGCCTGAGGAAAGCCGCCATAGAGGAAATCACCTTTCATGAAGATGAGCATTCTGGTGTACAACTGCCGCACAATGATGCCCTGGTGATCACTTTGGGCATGTTCGACTCAGAAGTAAGAAGAATTCTGGTGGATGCAGGAAGCTCAACAGAAGTCATGTTCCGGAGCTTATTTAAGAAGCTCGGATTAACTGAAGAGGATTTGGAACCGGCAGAATGCCCGCTCATAGGATTCAATTCTGCTCCTGTCTGGCCTCTGGGCAGAGTTGTCATTCCTGTCCGTGTGGGTCCGGTGGAGCAAGAGGTTGAGTTCACTGTTGTGGATTCCCCTTCTTCCTACAACGCTATAGTAGGAAGGTCGTGGATTCATGCTTTGAAGGCGGTCCCCTCAACCTACCACCAGGTGCTGAAGTTCTCCTATTGCGGGGAAGTGATTTCTATTTTTGGGGATCAAAATACTTCCCAAAAGTGCTTCTCTGCAGCCTTAAAATCCAAAACTATCCCCGAACAAGTCCAATTGACGGAACTACCCTAGAACACCCCAAAGATCGTTGATGTCAGTGGTGATCCACAGAGGAAAGCCATAGAGGGCCTGGAGAAATATCAGATTGGCCCGGCTAAGGATGATAAATTCTTCCTGATCGGCACCAACCTGAGCGGCGAGGAGAAACTGGAGCTAACGGAGATGCTCTTGAAAAATATTGGAACGTTCGCCTGGACTCCACATAAAATGCCATGTATTTCCCCCGAAATCATGACTCATAAGTTGAATGTGAATCCGGGGGTAAAACCTGTGGTACAAAAAGCAAGGCGATCAGCTCTCCAACACGCAGAGGCGGTCATAGAGGAGGTCGGCCGACTGTTAGAGGCGGAGGCCATTCGGGAAGTCTCATACCCGGAGTGGTTGGCCAATACAGTCGTGGTCAAAAAGAAGAATGGGAAATGGAGAGTCTGCATAGACTACACAGACCTTAACAAGGCCTGCCCTAAGGATCCATTCCCCCTGCCAAAGATCGACCAACTCGTTGACTCAACCGCTGGATGCTCCAGGATGTCGTTCCTGGACGCTTATAGGGGATATCACCAGATCCCCATGTTCGGCCCTGATGAGAAAAAACTTCTTTTATAACCTCTCGAGGCATATACTGTTACAGAGTTATGCCATTCGGACTAAAGAACGCTGGAGCCACCTATCAACGGCTAGTTACGAAGATATTCAAAGAAGACCTCGGACAGACGATGGAGGTCTACATTGATGATATGGTGGTGAAAAGCAAGGAGCCGAACACTCATCTCCAACATCTCCAGCATATTTTTTCTACCCTCGATCGGTATGGGTTAAAATTAAATATTGCCAAGTGCGCCTTTGGAGTTGGCTCGGGTAAATTTTTGGGCCACTTGGTGAGCAGAAGGGGAATTGAGACTGATCCCGATCAAATACGTGCCATCCAATCAGTTTCTCCTCCACGTACTAAAAAAGAAGTCCAGAAGCTCACATGGATGGTGGCGGCACTCAATCGGTTTATCAGTAGGTCATCCGACAAGTGCCGACCATTCTTTAGACTGCTCAAAGGGGCCAATAAGATGCAATGGGATGCTGAGGCAGACGCGGTACTGGAAAAGCTTAAAGAATACCTGACAACTGTCCCGATATTATCAACACCGCAGCCGGAGAATATTTTACAACTGTATCTGGCAGTCTCAGAACACGCAGTCAGTGCCGTCTTGCTGAGAGAGGAACAAAGGAAGCAGCATCCTATTTACTACGTGAGCAAAACAATGCAAGGGGCGGCGATCAGATACCTTCCCTTAGAGAAGCTGACCTTGGCATTAATAATGGCATCCAGGAAGCTAGCCCATTATTTCCATGCACACACCATTCAGGTAATCACCGATCAGCCAATTGGTCATGTTTTAAAGAGGGCTGATGTGTCTGGCCAGGTGGCAAAATGGGCAGTTTCCCTCGGCGCATTTGACATAAAGTTTATCCCAAGAACCGCAATAAAGGCTCAAGTCCTGGCCGATTTTGTAGCGGAATTTACCACACCAGCCTGTGGTCCAACAAAAGAAGTATGGCAAGTTGAAGTAAAGTCTGCCCCAGCCGAACATGATGAGGCCGAACAACCTTGGCAAATCGAGGTTGACGGATCTTCGACTAGAAAAAGAGGCGGCGTGGGCATAGTTCTGACTACACCAGAAGGGGTCTCGATAGAATACGCAATAAAGCTCGAGTTCGAGGTTACTAATAATGAGGCAGAGTATGAAGCTCTCCTGGCTGGGCTCGACATTGCTCGGCGATTGATGGCAAATGATGTTGTAATAAGGACTGACTCTCAGTTGGTTGCTAACCAGCTGAAGGGTGAGTATATGGCTAGAAGTGAGAAGATGGCGGAGTATTTAGAAATGGCAAAGAAGAAAATTGAAGGCTTTAATAAAGCTAGCGTGGAGCTCATTAGCAGGGATCATAATGCTCACGCTGACGCACTTGCAACGCTAGGCCGCCTCTTCCCGAATAAGGCTAACTGATCAGGTTTTTATGGAAGTTCTAAAGAGGCCGAGCATTACGAAAGATGAGGAGGTAATGTGTGCTGACCTAGCCCCATCTTGGATGGATCCAATCATCGCTTACCTGAAGGACGGGGCACTTCCCGAGGACAAGACAGAAGCAAAGAAGCTAAGAATAAAAGCCGCCAGGTTTTGGCTCTCTCCTGACCATAAGTTGTACAAAAAGTCATTCACAGGCCCCTATCTTCTTTGTGTTCATCCTAACAAAGTGCAAGACTTTCTCTACGAGCTTCATGAAGGGGTCTGTGGAGCATATACTGGGGGCAGATCATTGGCGCACCGAGCAATCACTCAAGGATATTGGTGGCCAAAGATGGGATATGACGCTCAGGCCTATGTTCGGAGATGCAAGAAGTGCCAAAAGTTCGCTCCCATTCCTCACCAGCCAGCCCAAGAACTCAATCCGCTTACCAGCCCTTGGCCGTTCGCTCAATGGGGACTCGACATTGTGGGACCCCTGCCTACTGCTTCGGGAAATAGAAAGTTTTTAGTGGTCGGCACCGACTACTTTACTAAGTGGATGGAAGCAGAACCCCTAGCTCACATCAGAGATGCAGATACCATTCGATTTATTTGGAAGAACATCATTGCCAGGTATGGTATCCCTAGGACACTTATTTCCGACAATGGGACGCAATTTGACAGTGCCCCATTTAGGGAATATTGTTCTAGATATGGAATCAAGAACATTTACTCTACACCAGCTTACCCCCAGAGCAATGGTCAAGCCGAAGCCACGAACAAAGTCGTTCTCAATGGGATCAAGAAAAGACTGGAAGCAGCAAAAGGGAAATGGGTGGATGAATTGCCATCAGTGCTGTGGACGTACCGAACAACCCCTAGAAGATCAACCGGAGAATCTCCCTTCTCTCTGGCTTACGGAGTTGAAGCTGTCATACCGTTGGAAGTTGGCCTCCCGAGCATCAGAACACTATCATTTGACAGAGGGGAGAATTATAAAGCTATGAGAATAAGCTTGGATCTAATCGATGAAAGAAGGGAACTGGCAACACTAAGATTAGCCAACTACCAGCAAGAGACAAGGAAGAAATTTAATAAAGGGGTCAGACATAGAGAATTCGGCACTGGCGATTGGGTGTTGAGAAAATTGATGGGAAGCAGGAAAGATCAAGCCGAAGGAAAGCTTGGAGCTAATTGGGAAGGACCGTTCCTCGTCTCGGAGGTGCTCGGCAATGGTGCTTACAAGTTAATTGACATGGAGGGAAAGCCAATCAAAAGACCGTGGAATATAGCCCATCTAAAGTTGTACTATCATTGATTTTTTCTGTACATTTGTTGATTAAAGACTTTGTACATTTATTGAAAAGCGATTCTTTTGTAAGCAAAAGCAATTTCAAAAGCTTGAGATCACTCCCTGCTTAACAAAAAGACGCCACGTCTCTTTAAGTGGTGGCATGGAAAAGAGCCATGCTCGGCTTGCCGAGCATTGGTACGAAAGAATGCCACATCTCCTTCGATGTTGGTACATTCCTGGTTTATTTACTGACCAGGAAATTCTCTTTAGACTGAGATTCGATTCCTCAGTCTTCTGAAAAGAATTATCAAAAGAAGCCACGCTCGGCTTGCCCAGCGTTGGTACAATCCTGGTTTATTTACCGACCAGGAAATTCTCTTTAGACTGAGATTCGATTCCTCAGTCTTCTGAAAAGAATTATCAAAAGAAGCCACGCTCGGCTTGCCCAACGTTGGTACAATCCTGGTTTATTTACTGACCAGGAAATTCTCTTTAGACTGAGATTCAATTCCTCAGTTTTCTGAAAAGAATTGTCAAAAGAAAGCCATGCTCGGTTCGCCGACCATTGGTACAGAAAGAATCCACATCATTTCTGATGTTGGCCCAATCCTGATTTTTCATTGACCAGACACGCTTTTTTAAGCCAAGATTCAATTCTTTGGTTTATTAATCGGAAAAGAAAAGAAGCCACGCTCAGTTTTTTTTTTTTTAGCGTTGGTACAATAGAAGCAAAAGTTCTAACAACACAAAGAAACATTTCGGAGGAGCTCGGCGCTGGTGTGCAAAAGCCCTCATATCATAAAGATTCACTTCTCCGATGCTCGGTATGAGATTAGAAAGTGAAGTTTTGTCAGAAGGTAGTTACCTCCGTTATTATATGAAACTGGAGGACAGCCGAACTTATTGAGATATGTGAGATTTATTAAAGTATGTGAGATTTATTAAAGTATTGCCTCTTTAGCAAAAGCTTGAAGTCATTTGATGAAAAGCAAACTACTACATGAGCTTGTTACCCTTGAAAGACTTGATGTTTAAAGTGTTAAGAGTTATGGTTGCTCGGCAAATCGGTACAAATGCTTTCACGGTACATACTTCAATATAAAGCATAAAACATATAAACAGAAAGACAGACTCCCAATAGGAGACAATTCAAAAGCTTTTATTACATGTTTCAGAGTACAGTTACAATATATTTTACATAACTGTCAACCGAAGAGGCTATCCTAAACCTAAGATAGGGCATTAGCATTTGTTATAAGGATTTGTAGCTATCTCATGGGAAAAAACGTCAAGGTACTCCTCAGCTGCATTCCTTACAATTTCGTCAGCAAGCCAGTTAAAGCATTCCTCAATCAATTCATCAGCAATTCTAAAGAGACAAAGACATAGAAAAATAAAGCAGGATTAGAGAAAAACCAACGTATTTTCATTCATTTAGAGCCAAAAGTTTTACATTGTTACATCTGAATTGAAGAAAAAAGTAGAACAAAAATACAAAGAGGCTCACTTCTCTCCCCCTTTAGTGGGATCACTCTCCACGATCAGATCAATCCGTTCAGGCGCCTGGGAGGTGTCCTTCTGGGCACTATCCACCTCAACCTCCCCCTCGTCAATTGTTTCTTCGGCAGTCTGAATTGAGGGAGTTTGAGGTGGACGTTCAAAGCTGAACTGGGGGATTGGGCGCTCTGGATTAGGATAAGGGACCTCCTTGTATATGGGGTTGGTGTGATCGATATTGTTCCTCTTCATTGCGGCCTCCCAACCCTCAAGGAAGAAGTCGTTGTGAGCATCCCTCATCTGATCCACGCAGTCGTTGATCTGGGCCTCCACTTCAGCCTTGGCCTTCTCCTCGGCTTCTCGGAGAGCAGCTTCTTTCTCTTCCAAGGGCCCGAGTCTTCAGCGCAAGCTCTGCCTGAAGGTTGGCAAGCTCTTGCTTCGATTTCCCTTACTCGACCCTGGAAGCCTCCAACTCCTTGAGGAGTAATTCTTGTCCAGTCTTTGTTGAGGACAATTCAATCTCAGCCCTTGAGAGTTTGCCCTTGACCTCCAACAGCTCTTCGTCTTTATGAGTTAGGATTTTATCCATAGATTGCACACGAGCTATACTTCCAGCAACTTGGCCAAGGGCAGTGTTAAGTTGGTGCTCGATCTCCTTATTTTCATCTCGAAGCTGACTTCTCTCTTTTGTCAGAGCGTCATTGCTGGATTGAAGACTCTTGTTCTCCTTCTCCAAGGTCCTCACGTTCGCTTTCAATTCCTTTATGTCTGACCTATCCTGCTCGGCTCTGGCTTCGGAGGCTTGGCTCCGGGCAATCAATTCCATCGTGTAGAGAGAAGTCTGTAGAAAGAACAGAAAGTTAGAAAAATCATAATAGCGAAAGGATGCACATAAAGGAATATCATTGTACTTACAGAGATGATGTTCTTCATCAGTCTTGTGGATGTCCTCCGTTCTATTCTTTCTTGTGTTATGAACATCCCGAGGAGGGAGGATACCCTTGAGATACTCCTCGGCGTGGTTGAGGGCTGTATCTTGGACAGTGAAGGGTCGGCCTTAAGGGTGCTCGAGGCTGGGAATAAGGATTTGTGGAACGAATGGAGGGGAGTCTCGAACCGGATTGGCCAGATACTCGATGGCAAGAGGCATGGGCCCAATCGGTTGAGTAGGTAGTGGCTCGGAGGTTTTGGGTGGTGCGTCTTTGGTGGGTGGCACGACCTTGGAAGGTGCTGCCCCCCTCGCAGCATCCTCCTTCGGTAGTTTTGACTGCTCGGCCATTTGAGTTGTGTCAGCAGACTGCGTCTTGGCCCTCTTTTGCTCAGGAGGACCAGAAGGCTTCTTTTGAGCTGCCTCCTGCTCCTTCCCCTTCTCTATTTTTACTTTCATTATCTGTTCGGCAGTTGCAGGAGCAGGGGCCTTCCCCTCATCGAGCTTTCTCTTTCCAGCAGCTTTTTGCTCGTCGGCCTTTTTCTTTTGGGCCTCTTCGGCCCTTTGCCCCTTTGCCTTTGCCATGGCGAGCTTCTTATAATCGATCTTTGGGGCCATGTCTTCTTCCTCTTCCCCTTCTAGACCTGAAACGTAGTCGAAAGCAGGGGGTATTTCAACTTCTTCTTCTTCTTCCTCCTCCTCCTCGTCTAAAAGGACAAATCTTCGCTTCCTTGGCTGCTCGGCAGGCTCAGGAATCGCTACTTGTGGGGTATGAACTTGCTCGGCAACCAACGGAATAGCAAACAGATGAGGACGAGTCCACCCAGGATGCCTTAAGGCGTAGTAATCTTCTTTTTCTTCAGCGGAAGCCCGGAACCACCACTGAAGACGCCTAATGGCCTCTGAGGTCGCGAAGCTTGGAGAGGGGCGATGAACGTCTGGTGCGAAGGGATGAAGTCAAACAGGACTGGAACTGCCCTCGCAAACAGGTAAAGATCTGGACCTCCAAGGAATTTGAACACCTCCTTGAGATGATCCTTGTCAGCACGAAGACCAGTAGCCCAGATCTTCTTTGATTGGACGGCTGCACAGATATTAAATCAAACAATTAGCATGCTTAAAAGAGAAGATAAAATGCTGAAGAAGAATAAGAACTGGTAGCATTTGAAATCAACCAACCTGGGCCCAAAGAAACCCGAGGGACGATTGGATAACGATCTTCGTCTGGATCGTGTGTCCAGTGACCTGTGACGACGCACAGGTCACTTTCTGACTTAATCGTATCAGGCAGCATGTGGACCAAGGCCTTTTCTGGTCGGGATTTCAGGTACCACCTGTTCTCGTCCTTCCTCACCTTCTGGATAGAGTAACAGTAAAGAAGATCCCACTCGGATATGTGGAATCCGTATCGCCTATTTATTTCTATTACCCCATTAACAATTCTATAAAAGTTGTGGGTGAGGTTCCTAGGGCCAAGGTCTAGAATGCTCATCATAGAGCGAAGAAAAGGGTGCAGGGGGAACCTAAGGCCACCTTCGGTGATTGCCACTATGGGGAATTCCCCTGTTTCGCGCTCGCCTTGTTCGGCGAGCCTAATACCTACGTTCTGAGGAATTTGGTATTTCTCCTTGAAAATCCTAATTTTTTCCTCAGAGCTTAGCTCGTTTGCGAGTCTACCCATAACGGAAGATTTGAAATAAAAAGGGATTAACTCACCAGGAACGAAGAACGACGGGAAGGATGAAAGCTCGAGAAAATGAAAACTCAGAGGGAAAGAAGCAAAGGAAATCTGATGGCTCAAATCGCGGAAAGGAAGTAAAAGAAGATGAACCAGGTATATATGTATATGTGTGTGTATCTGTGGGGGGTAACTGAAGCGTTTCCAATGAAAAGGCAACGAGCGGCAAAAATGGCATTTATTACCGCCTCAATTTTTAAATTTCTGACCACTCACGTTTTAACACCCCGAATCTGGGGATCCGCGTAAGCGGCGCAGTAGATGAAAAGCTGAAAGGGCACTACGCGTGTCATTACGAGGAGAGAGAAGAGTCCAATCGGATTTGATGCGCGTCAGGGGGATACTAAACGACAAACTGTGTAGGGAGATTGAAGGATCAGTAAGGTAAGGTTATTCTGCTCTGCTACTCTGCTCAGAAAATATCTTTTTCCAACCAGAGTGGGGGCAAAATGTTGGGCAAAATAATACTTAGATGTACGGGTGCCGAACAAGTGTAGTCAATGCGCCACGTGGCCCAATACCGAGCATATTCATCTGAGCCACGTAGTCATTCACCGAGCACATTGCGTCGTGACACGTGGCGTCCTGCCGAACATTACTTCCACGTGAGTGTTATACATGAACACATGTCTTAAGGTTAGTGTTCCAAAGAATACCCTGAACCTCAGCACCAATGAACAGTGTGTTGTTACATGGCTATAGCCGAGGATCTTGGTAGCTAGTTTGCTCGGCCCATCCATTGGCGGCTAGTAAATGTTGGACCTGGGACCCACTGCCTTTAAAGAGAGCTCATGACCATAAATGCACCGTAGTTAAGACTGAACTGGGTATTTGTCTCTAAGGAAATAACTAAATCAGTCCATCTCGTCACGAGTAATTGGTTGATGTGACAGGAAGACAGTCTGACCCTGAAATTCTGGTTGTAATGCCGTGTTAAGTCGCCAGAAGCATTAAATGAGAGGCATGGTGTATTAAATGAGGGGTTTGAGGCATTAAATGAAGGGGAAGAGTATTTAAAGCAAAGATGGAAAAGAGGGACACGGCAGTGTGCGTAACGTCAAGTCGCAGGTATGCTTTAATCATTACTCGGACTACTATAAATAGGATATTCTACTGAACCACAGAGGTAAGCTGACTATCGCCAACTTAAGCTTTTACTCACTTGTTCCCTGAAAGTTTCCTTCTTTGAGCGACTTGCTGACTTAACCATCGGAGGGTTTTCCGGCCAGAGACCTCTTCTCCGGCCGTCACCTTTCTTTCTGTCTTTGTTCGGCAGGTTGGCGATTGCATTTTCGGTTGGCGTGGTCAGCAGTTTCGGCGGTAATTTTTGCTGCCGAACACTTAATTTATTGTTTCAAAAACTTAAGTAGCTAGCTGATCTTTTGTAGAAGGTTTCGTATGTGTGTGTGTGTGTATATATATACATAGAGAGTATTTCAGCACACCATGAAATCAGGTGAACTGAGAGGGCTCAAATACAAAAATGGCGTTTACTTGCCCGGCCAACTTGACAATTACATGGGGAGATTGACAATTAGAACCCATTTGACAACGGCACCGTTTTTCTACTTACATTTAATTGTTTGTATATTTTAATTTTTGTTTTTTAATTGTCATTTTTTTTTTCGTAAAATGAAAATTGAAATTACATTTAAAAATATAATTTTTATATAATTAATTTTTATTTTAATAAAATATTTAATTAATTGATTTAATTTAGTTAATTTAATTTTATTATTTATTATATAATTTAATACAATATATTTTGTATTCATTAAATTAAATTGAATTAAATTACTTAAATTAATTTAATTTAATTATACTATTTATTAAAAATAATTTAGTTTAATAAAATAATTATTTTAATATGATACAATAAAAATAAACAAGTGTTAAATTGACAAAATATTTATAAGAGATCCCAAACAAAAAAAGAGAGTGAAATATTTTTTTGTTTATATTTTTCTGTTTAAGTATTCTTTTTTTAGAAACAAACAAATAAAAATAGGTTTAACAAATGCATTTTTGTTATTAGTTAAACAAATATGTAAACATGAAAAGAAAAATAATAAACAAAAACGTTACCAAACGATCCCTTAACAGTTGATGCAATTATACACATATTCGTCACTGTCAAAATTTATACCTACTTCAATTATACTCTTTCTAAAAATATACATATACTATTGAATAATTCGTACTTACGTCACTCCTCAATTAAAATTAAATATGTACATATTTGAAATTAAAATATATTAGCACATTTATCCTTTTCAAAAATCTAAAATAAATTCTCTTTTCAAAAGCCCAAAATTTTTATATTTCTCAATATTTCGGATATCATCATTACGTTCAATGCAATGGTCTATCAGAATATGAAGTAACTCAAAGATTGTGTGGGAGTTTGAAGAAAAGTTTTGGTTTGTAAAAGATTTTAGTCATTCATTGAAAAATAAAACTCAATCTCAATTTTTGAATTTTAATTTGTGAGAAAGATATTTTAAAATGCGTTGTGTTTTATTATACAAATATATACATATATTAGATTTGCATCAATAAAAAACATATTTAAGTGGTGTTTGGAGTTTTTTTTGTAATCATTTGAAACAAATTATAATCTCAAAATTAATGAAATTTGTAAAAAATTGGCCGTCATTATTATTATTACTATTTTTTTTGGATAAAATTTGAGAATTCAAACACACCTTACTATTGAATTTCTAAATTTTTGTTTTTTATTGGGTTTACATCAATTATTGAAGGTACTAACTTACCCCAAAAAAAGAAAAAGAAAAAAAAATTATTGAAGGCACTGCAATTATACAAATGGGCAATGTTTGTTTGGGGGATAAAATAGAGAATTGAATAAACAGCTTACTATTTTTGATTAAGTTGATTTTAATCTTGTATTTGGTTTGCAGTATTATAACTTCAGATTAGATTTTATATCCCCTAAAATGAGAGATAAGTAATACTATAGGGGATATGATATTACTTATATTCCACCTTTGAATTTATTTCCCATCAAAATCTAAAGATTTAAAATTATTTCTTGTCAAATCTCATTTCAAATCGCATCTTGTATCCTATTTGATATCTCACCAACTAAACACTAAAAGAAATAATCCACATAAAAAATTAATCTCATATTATATTTAATCCTATATATTATCTTATGATATTACTTATACCTCATCATTCAATCCGTCGAAACAAACATAGCCATAGAGTAAGAGATATGATCACTCCGAATTACCAAAAAGAGTAAGGCTATGTTTGTTGGCCGGATGAGAGATGAGGGATTGGAGAAATAATCCGTGGGACCCACCAGTGAAGTGTTTGTTTTTATTTTTGTTTAATCCGTGGGTTCCACGGATTGGATGAATTGTAAGGAGTTTTGTCGGATGAGTAATCCCGTGGGACATGTGGTATTATTAATACCCCATTTCTGGATTTGTTTTCCTCCAAGATCCAAAGGTCCAAAATTATTTCGTATTATATCACATGTCAAATCACATTTTTTATTCTATTTTATATCTCACCAACCAAACACCAAAAAAATAATCTCACATAAAAAATTAATCCAATCTTTTATTGAATCACATATATTATCCATAATCTTATTTATCCCCCATCACCCAATCCCTTCAAACAAAGCCTCGTAGACATGACAGCGGAGATAACCAGGCCTTTAATTTTAGCTCTCTTGTTACAAATATATAACCAGAAAATAACAACTGATCAAAACAAGGAAATGGAGGGCACTTCGGATTCACTTCCAAGGTGGTTGACCATTTCATTTTTTCTTCTTCTTCTTCTTCTTCCGCTGCTGCTCAGCTGGACCAACTCCCGGAATCGTGCTGCCAAACAGCGACCACCAGGGCCACCAGGATGGCCCGTGTTTGGAAACATGTTCAACCTTGGATCCATTCCGCACCAGAGCTTGTACAAGCTCAGGTTCAAGTACGGACCGGTTCTATGGTTACAACTCGGTCAGTAAACACCATGGTTATACAATCAACCAAGGCAGCTACGGAATTTTTCAAGAACCACGACTCTGTATTCTGTGACCGTAAGGTAGTTGATTCACTCACTGCCTGGAACTACCACCAGGGATCACTTGCCGTCCGAAAATACGGTGCGTATTGGCGCGTGCTGAGACGTCTTTGTACCATGGAACTTCAAGTTAACAAACGAATCACCGAGACAACTGCTTTGAGACGAAAGTGCATCGATAATATGATTCGCTGGATCGAGGAGGATTCAATGGCGTCGCGTGCGAACGGAGGATCCGGGGCGGTAGAGATAATTCGGTTCCTATTCATCATGTCTTTCAATGTGGTGGGCAATGTCGTGCTATCAAGAGATCTCTTGGAACCAGAGTCTGAGAAAGGGCGTGAATTCTTTCATGCGATGAGTAAGTTCACGGAGTGGGCTGGGAGGCCTAATTTGGCCGACTTCTGGCCCTTTTTGAAATGGCTGGACCCTCTGAGGATCAAAAGGAATATGGTAAAGGACATGGGACGAGCTCTGAAGATTGTGGAGGAGTTTGTGAGGGAGAGGATTCAACAGGAGCAGTCACGGACGAAGAAGGTGATCAACAATTACAAAGACTTCCTAGATGCTGTTTTGGAGTACGAAGGCAATGGAAAAGACGGGCCCGATAAGATTTCCGAGAGAAACGTGACTATTATTGTACTGGTAATGTCATTAGTTACATGCATTGTGGCAATGTTTAAAATTCTAAATTTCACTAAAAAAATTTTAAAAAATCTCTAAAATTTATTAACGTTTCATTTTATCATACAGATTACATAATTGTAACTTTTATTAATTTTATTTTATTAATTTTTACTCACTTTTTTAACTCTAAACATATAATATATATATATATATATATATATATGTATGTTCATGTATTCATATTTTGGGTGGATTAATTTGTAGCAAACATATAGCTAAAATTTTGTAGTCAGGTATAGCAATTTGTAATCTTTAACTAATTTGTTAATGGCGCAGTAAATGTTTTTTGCTGGGTCAGAGACTACCAGCAGCACACTTGAATGGGCAATGGTGGAGCTACTACGCAACCCTGGTGCGATGTCAAGTGTTAAAGAAGAGCTCGATCGAGTTGTTGGAACCAGTAGAAAAGTGGAAGAAAGTGACATAGATGGGCTTCCCTATTTGCAAGCGGTGATAAAGGAAACTCTCCGACTACATCCCCCAGCTCCCTTGCTATTACCCCGGAACGCAATGGAAGATTCCAGCTACATGGGGTATTTTATACCTAAGAACACACAGGTGTTTGTGAATGTATGGGCGATTGGAAGAGACCAAGAGTCGTGGGACGACCCCTTGTCTTTCAAGCCGGAGAGGTTTCTAGGCAGTAACATTAATTACAAGGGGCAACACTTTGAGTTGATTCCATTCGGATCTGGAAGAAGGATTTGCGTGGGGTTGTCGTTGGCTGGCCGAGTGATTCACCTTGCTCTAGCCACGCTGCTACAATCTTTTGATTGGGAGCTTGATTCCTCTATCTTTCTAGAGAATATAGATATGAATGAAAGAGTGGGGTTAAGTGCGAGGAAACTAGTACCTCTGAAAGTAATACCTACGAAACGAAACTTCCTGCAGAAAGTAATGTGATCTATCTAATTTAGGTTGCAAACTTGTATCTCCCTCATGGCATGGATTCAACAATTTGATGTATTGTTAAATATTTGCTAAGGTATCGAGGTTTGTATCTTAGCTACTGTTTGTCCTAAATCCAAGTTTTCCCTTAAATCCACAGATGTTTCAACTTTCAACCATTGTTCTATGGTAAAATTCCTACGTTGTCTACAAATGTTCTGTCTTGCAATTATTCGAAGTGGAAGGGTGTTTGCTAATAATTTCCACAGCAAGGGGGGAAAAAAATTGGTGCTCAGGGTGTTCAGCAATAATTTTCAAGGGTGTTTAGCAATAATTTTCAAACATGGGAATCATAAACTTATAATTACCCTATTAACTGTTAATAGTGTTCCTCCAATAATCTTTTACTTTTAAATTTTTCACTTCACATCCCTTTAATGGCAACAAGGTAAGCTTAATTTTCTATTCACATACGGACGACAATTTAGCATCCTGGCTTGCATGGGACTCTCACTGCGTCATCTTAATATATATAATGATTAATTTTATAGTATCACTTGCATGAAAACAATTAAATATCATATACGTATATAAGCATTCTTCTCGCCTAACACATCATTTTCATTTTATATGTTTTTTAAGCTACGTACTTTACTCAAACTTCAATCAGCAAGCTCATACATATATATATATATATATATATAAGTCATAGTAGAGATTTTTCTCCTCTTCAGATCATCGATTACGTATTTTTTCTTTACACATTTTAAAATCTGGTGTCACTATAGAAAATCTGATTTTGGTAGTAACCGGACGTTTCAGCAATCTGTTCTTTAATCTTTTCTTTAATTACTTGATTTGTTGTCTCAAAAAAATAAATAGCTAGCGGATGTTTTGAAGAAGGCTTCGTATGTGTATATTTTTTAAAAATTTAAGTATTTTTTATAATTTTTTTTTTAAAAAAAATAATATGATTAAGTGTGTGTTTGGAGTGAAAAAAAGTGAGATAAATTGAGAGTTCGTAAAACGTGCAGTGAAAGAAAAAAGTTAATGTGATATAAAGTTAATAAAAGTTTATAGAATTTTTTGTTATTTATTAGCAAACTAAACAGTGCCTAAAAGTTACTAAAATAAAAAATAAAAATTCAATAGCTAGCACTCAGATTGCGATCATATTTCCTTTTCATGTAATACGCATACAATTACTGTCAATGGTATATATTACTAGAAAATTATTGCAAAAATAAAAATTCATAAAGTTATATTTTAATTACAAAATTTACAGTTTCAAATCATTCTCGACAATTTTTTACGGTGGAGTGCGTAAAATTTCTTTTATATATACTAGTATTTAGCTACTAGTATGGAAAATTTTGCAGCTTGCTTTACTCATTAAATTGTTCCTAGCTGGCTAGGCTATACTAACAAAGATTGAATTTCTATTAATTAATTGAGATATTAAAAAAAATATTAATTTGGTTATCATGAGACGGTTACTTAATGTTGGGATACATCTAGTCATATAAATTAATAAATGCCATAAGTAATGGCGGTAGATAGCTCGTATGAATCATGCCATGGCCATACCTTTCTGCTCTATCCATTTAGTATTTAAAAATAATAATAACAATAACGGATGGATTGATTGGGGTTATAGGACTGTCTTATTAGGTCATTTGTAGATTAAGATCGTTAAATTATTTAAAAAAAATCAATTTAAAATAAAATCAATTTAGGGTGGAATCGAGTCGAGTCGAGCCGAATTTTAACATGCTCGAACTCGATTTGAGCTTTTATATAAGCTCGAGTTCAAGAGCTCAACTCGATAAAAAAGAATTTAGGCTCGAGCTCAGTTCGCGAATAGTTCGGTTGTACTAAAGCGACGTCGTTTTCATTTAAAATATAATATATTTTAAAATATATAATAAAAATATAAAAATATTATTAAAAATATATATATTATTCTAAAGAGCCTACTCACGAGCTCTCGAACAGAGCTTCTCTAGGCTCAAGCTAGAACTTGAATCCAATACGAGCCAAAAATTAAGCTCGGTTCGAGCTCGTTTTAGTCACAAATCGAGCTCAAGCCAAACTTTTTTTTAGCCGAACTCGAATAGCTTGCGAGCAACTTGGTTCGTTTCTACCCCTAAAATCAATAAATTATTTCGGTAGCGTTTGGCATCACAATTTTTAGCAGAAAAATACCAAGTTTTGTTTTTTTAGGTGTTTAGCAAAGCACCAAATTTTGTCATTTTTTCACTCTGTTATAACAACTTCTCAACGCAAAAGTTACTAAAAATTAATAAAAATTACTAAATGTTATCAAAAGTTACTAAAAAATGTCAAAAGTTCCTAAAAATTTTACTAAACACTCAAAAGTTGTAAAAAGTTACTAAAATTACTAAAAATTACTACTTGCTTCACTAAACATACAAAAAATTATAATTAATAATTTTTGACAAAAAATACTAAAAATTATTAAAAATTACACCTCCAAACACTTCATTAATGAAAAATGAGACCGTCAATATACAGCACTACTTCTACTTTAGCTGTTGAGGTGTGTTTTTTGCGTGCAACACAACTGATTGAAGACTACTATAAATTATATACGTGGAAACAATTCAATCAGAGCTCAATTACACGAGGGTGCAGTTGGTATTCACTGTTCACCAGCCGGTTGATTATTGTTTCATTATTATCAGCCTCTCTTTTTTTTGCGTTTGGAGTAGTAAAAAATAAGATAAATTGAGATAAAATATAATTTTGAATTAATTTTAAAGATTTTTTGAAAATCAATAGTAGCAAACTGTAAGAACGGTTGCTCCAAAATCGTTCCCACAGATTCCAAAATTCAACAGTCATCAATGTTTTACTTCATATAT
Source organism: Vitellaria paradoxa (assembly GCA_019916065.1). Classification (NCBI taxonomy): domain Eukaryota; kingdom Viridiplantae; phylum Streptophyta; class Magnoliopsida; order Ericales; family Sapotaceae; genus Vitellaria; species Vitellaria paradoxa. Next base: position 7,795,712 of record CM034234.1, read on the forward strand.
GCACAGCGTCAAAACCGTTAGAATAGTTTTCTAAATCTGTTCTCACGGATTCAAAAACTCCGAATAAAATGGCGATAATGGTACTCATTTGAAATCTTTCGATCGAAAGAATATGATTATCAAAAAAAATTTACGCATTCGGTTAACCTTATTTTTTATTTTTTATTTTTCTTAATGAAATATTAAAATTTTTTTAAATTGATCAAAGTGAGAATTTGAGTAATTTATAGAGGTTGTTAGAGATTTATTTTATTTTATAAATTTTGTTAGAGTACCAAACGCACACTAAACCGTTTGGCATCTCCAAAAAAAAAAAAAAAAACTCTAAAAACTTTTATCACATCAACTTTCTTATTTCACGTCACATATTACGAACTCAAAATTTTTCTCACTTTATCTCATTTTTTTTTACTTTTTATCACTTCAAACACATAGTAAATTCGTCGACTAATGTTAGGGTTAGTTATGGAATCATACCATTGTTTGGTTAAAAAACCTTAGCGTTGTACCAGTACCAGAAAATTAGCTTAATTGGTCAATCAAATAACAAAATGATATATATATATATATATATATATAAATCATCACGCTCTATTTGAAATGGTAAATTTAATGAAATTTAATTTTATTCTAATTACCAAAAAAAAATTTTAATTTTATTCGATGAAAATTCTTACCACTTCCGATATTTGAAACAAAAATAAAATTTGATGGATTGGATTTAATTTCATTTTATAATTAACTTATATTTTGTAATTTCTATGTTATTTAAAATCTAATTCAAAACAATAAGATTTGATGAGAATTGATTATTTTATTAAACTATGTTAGTAAGTGGACAAATTTATTCTCATATATCATATTTAATATATTTTTTATTTCTTATTAATATGGTCAAATTTGATATTTTTTTTAAACCAAATCAATTCAATTATCAAGCTTAAAATATATTCCGAAAATTTTATTTATGAAATTAAATCAAATCAAATCAAATTATTTATTTATTTTTAAATAAAATTAATTTTAAGAGAGAAATGTTTTTAAACGAAGTGTAACAGTTCCACTAAACCAAAACACTTCATCCCAGAAAATCTCAATCAATTCGCAACAAGTGTTTGAGATAGACAAAGAGAGAGAGAGAGAGTACCTTGGCGATGCTGATGAATTTGGGGTTCAACTCACCCGTTTCTTGTGCCGACTGGCAATGAGTTTGCTGAGAGTCTTCAATACGAGGGTCCGGGCTTTCAATACGGAGGAGTTGTTCCGGAATTGGGTTCTCCAATTCCCGACACGTAAGCAATGGAATCGGCCTGCGAGTCAGTCCCCGCCGGGCCCAGACGAAAAAATATTGACGGCGTCCGTGATTTATTCACGTACGATAATATTGCGACTTGTGAGAGAGTATTTTTTTTAGTTATTCACGATGATATATAATTATTAATATTTACCCATTTGGATGCATTGGGGTGTATTCGAAAACCAAAAAAGTAGTATAAGAAGAAGAAGAAGAAGAAAAGTAGAAAAAAATAATTCTATAATCTCAGCATTTTTATTCCCAAAGTTGAATAAAAATGAGGAAAATAAGTTCATTAATAATTTTTAAATGCCAAATTTACCCCTCGAACAAAGAATTAAAAAAAACACAAATGTATGTTAATGTATAATAATAAATAATAATATTTTTTTATTTCTTATCAACTCACAAGTGAGAGAGAGAAAATCATTATGTTTTTCATCTTAAATTTTCAAACAAAAAAAAATTAAGTAAATAAAAAAATTATCATTTCTTTTTTCTTAATATTTTTTCTTCTTATCTTTTCAATGATACAAGTAGCTACCTATAAATCTGTGAGAAACCTGCCCATGAGGGACTCTACCTGCAAGAGAGTGAAGCGGGAGGTGAAACAGAAAAGTAATACCTCCCATCCCACATCGCTTGGGTCGTGGAATGAAGTGACATATATGTAATATTCGATATCAATATAAGAAAAACGCATTTTAAAGCCGTGAGGGCACTAGGTTCAGTGAGATCTCCAGGGTTAAGCATGCTCCAGTGAGAGCAGTACTAGGATGGGTAACCTCCTGGGAAGTAGCTTACCAAGCCCAAAGCGGACAATATTGTACTATATGGATGCGGGTCGTTACAAATGGTATCAGAGCCAATACCCAGCCTTACCAAGCTCAAAGCGGACAATATTGTACTATATGGATGCGGGTCGTTACAAATGGTATCAGAGCCAATACCCAACCGGAAGTATGGGATCACGCGTGGGCCCTACGTGTGGGGGACCTGCCTGTGAGGGACTCTACCCGCGGGAGAGCGAAGCAGGAGGCCACGCGGGGATAAGTGCCCTGTAAGGGGGGAGGATTGTGAGAGACCTGCCCGTGAGTGACTCTGCCTGCGGGAGAGTGAAGCAGGAGGTGAAACAGAGAAGCAATGCCTCCCATCCCACATCGCTTGGGTCGTGAAAGGAAGTGACATATATTTAATATTCGATATCAATATAAGAAAAACGCATTTTAAAGCCGTGAGGGCACTGGGTTCAGTGGGAACTCCAGGGTTAAGCGTGCTCCAGTGGGAGTACTAGGATGGGTGACCTCCTGGGAAGTAGCTTACCAAGTCCAAAGAGGACAATATTGTACTATATGGATGCGGGTCGTTACAAATTGTATCAGAGCTAATACCCAGTCGGAAGTGTGGGATCACGCGTGGGCCCCACGTGTAGGGGACCTGCTTGTGAGGGACTCTGCCTGCGGGAGAGTGAAACAGGAGGCCACGCGAGGACACGTGCCCTGTAAGGGGGAAGGATTGTGAGGGACTGTGAGGGACCTGCCCGTGAGAGACTCTGCCTGCGGGAGAGTGAAGCGGGAGGTGAAGCAGAGAAGCAATGCCTCCCATTCCACATCACCTGGGTCGTGGAAGGAAGTTGCATATATGTAACATTCAATATCAATCTAATACAATGCGTTTTAAAACTGTGAGGGCACTGGATTCAGTGGGAATTCCAGGATTAAGAGTGCTCCAGTGGAAGCAGTACTAGGATGGGTAACTTCCTGCGAAATAGCTTATCAAGCCTAAAGCGGACAATATTGTACTATATGGATGCGGGTCGTTACAAAATCTACTAATTGTAAACTTTTTCTTCTCGTAATTATTCATATAAATAAGAATTATATAAAATATAAATAAATGTATAGGTACATTCTGTGAGACGTTTTGTAATGGCTTCGTTTTCTAATAACTCTTTCAATTTTGGCATTTTCTGGCAATGCCCTTCCTTCTCTTCGATCAGCGACTGTCAGTATTTCAATCTATATATCTCTAACGTTCTCAAATTGATTCCATGCTCTACCGTCTTTCTATTACCATTTTATGCATCAGGGGGTGCAAAAAAAAAAAAAATCGAATAATCCAAGCATCCAACCGATTCGACTACTTTGATTCGATTTATATCAAAATTAGTTTGATTTTAAGTTAAGAAAGGTAACAATTTGATATTTTTAATTCGTTTCACAAATTAATAAATAAAATAATAAAAACGAATTGAACTAAAAATAATTCAAAGTTAATCAACCTATTATTTATTTAGATGTTTAGAAATCAAAAATAAACAAATCGTACTAAGCTAAAAACCAAGCCAACAAAACTCAATTTAGGTCATTTCAAAAATCGAATCGATCCAACATGACATTCTTTATTCAGTTCACTTCCAGTTTCAAATTGAAATCTGTTCGATTTCGAGTTTAATTTTTAAGAATCAAAAGAAAATTAATTCAATTCTAAATTAATTATGAATTTAAACCAAACTGACTATTAATTCAATTCTAAATTAATCATGAATCTGAACCGAACTAACTCATATATACTCATGTTATACACTAATAATTCTTTAATTTTTAATTTCGTATTAAAATTTAACTTTTCAACCCAACCAATACCCATCGTTTATATAGGAAGAGTGACAATTAGAGCTTATTTAGTAACGTTGTTATTTTTCTATTTATGTTTAGTTGTATGTATTTTTTGATTTTTGTTTTTTATTGTCATTTTTTTCCTTAATGAAAACTAAAATTGCATTTGAAAATTTAATTTTTACATAATTAAATTTTATTCTATTCAATAAAAATTAATTAAATTTAATAAAATATATTTTATATTAAGTAAATTGCTTAAATTAATTTAATTTAATCATATTATTTACTAAAAATAATTTTGTTTTAATAAAATATTTAAATAAAATAACTTATTTTAATATGATGAGATAAAAATGGATAAAGTATTAACTTGACAAAATGTTTATAAAAAAAAGTGAAAATATATATATATATTTTTTGCATTTTTCATTTAAGTTTTCATTAGAAACAAACAAGTAAAAAGAGCTTTAATAAATGCATTTTTTGTTGTTAATATAAAAGAAAAATTGTAAACATAAAAACTACTAAATGATTCCTTAATAATTGATGCAAATTTTTTTTTTTTTTTGGTAATTAATAATTGATGCAATTATAGGCAGATCATCACTGTCAAAATCCATACCTGCTTCAATCGTACTCTAGTTTAATATAGATTTCGAGAAACATATTGAAAGTATAGCAACCGTACAAATATGGTAAGAGATATGACAGCAGAGACGACCAGTAAGAGTTATCTGAAGGCGCTCTGCCTCATTATTCAACAAGTCTTTTGTCATATCTTGTGTTCTATTTAACGCTATCTAAAATATTAAAAATTTTAAATTTTTTTTAAAAATTATTTATTTTTATTTTACTGCATGAATTATAAATGCATAAATTATCTCATTTTATCTTTTTTTTATCACTCCAAAATCACCTAAATATTATTTATAAATTAATCATGAAAATTATTGAAGGCAATACATTAGGGTGTTTAGTTTATTAAAATCTATTAAAATTTATTAAATTTTATCAATTTTTATGTACTTTCTTTCAATAAAATTTCATCACATATTACATTTATATCAATATTTTTATTTTTTTTATCATTCAAACACTCCAATTATAAGAGTGTTTGGAGTTGTAAAAATTAATATATATTTACATCAATAAGAAACATATCTTAATAAATTTTAATAAAAGTTATAATTTTATAACATGTACAGTGAGATAAAAAGTAAAGAATTTTTAAAAATTTTTGAATGAGCAATGGCGGAGCTTTTGCGGAACCCCGATTCTATGAGAAATGTTAAAGAAGAGCTGGATCGAGTTATCAATCAACCCAACCGGAGAGTTGAAGACAGTGACATAGAAGAGCTGCCCCACTTGCAAGCTGTAGTGAAAGAAACAATCAGGCTACATCCCGGGCTTCCCTTTCTGGTACCCCGGAATTCAATGGAACATTGCAACTATATGGGGGTATCACATACCCAAGAACACTCGACTATTGGTGAATGCATGGGCAATTTGAAGAGACCCAGAGTCCTGGGAAGACCCCTTGTCGTTCAAGCCTGAGAGATTTTTGGGGAAAAACATTAAGTTCAAAGGGCAACACTTTGAGTTAATCCCATTTGGATCGGGAAGAAGGATCTGCATTGGTTATCCCGTGGCTCAAAGACTGGTTCGTCTTGCTGTGGCGACCCTGTTACAGTCTTTTGATTGGGGAGCTCAGCAACTCTGTCACTCCAACGACTCTGGACTGACTTGAATGAAAGAATGGGATTAACACTTCGTAAACTGGTACCTTTAAAGGCAATACCCACAGCTCGAATTGCCTAAAACTCTGCAAGCGATCATCAAGGTTACGTAATTAATTCCTTTATCATCAAGTTTTGTATGGCATTGTTGGATTTGGATCGAGTTTATGGGTTTTCCCTGTAATTTACATAAACCTGTTTTTGTTTATGCAATTTTCGTTCGTTAATTTCATGTTTCATGGTATATGGTTGGCCTGGATCATGACCATAAACAAGCTAATTTTTAATTATTTTTATTTTATTTAAATTGTCATTCCTCATATCCAGTAGGTAGGTAAGTTATACTCATTTTTCCTCCATATTTGAATAATTACATTTATCACCCCTCAATATTTAAATTTTCACAAACATAATACTAACCTCCTTCGGTTAGTTGGTTAGGACTTGAATGAAAAATTGATAACATCAGCCATAAAATTAAATATTATATCAAATGTACCCTCCTATAATTGAAATTGTCTCCAGATAAATCATAAAACCATCCAAACCAATACATTCCCACCTCAAAACTTTCAAAGTTTGTCTCGTGGATCAAATCGATAGTTTAATACATATACAATTACTTGCCTGCCATCCCAAGAGATGATAATAATTCTTCAACATCAACCAGAAGCATAAGTAGTTTTTTTTTTTTTTTTTTTTTTTTTGTTGAAGCTAATAGATTTTCTGGGACAAAAATATAAAAATTGGATATGAAGCTTAAATTTTTTTTGGAGCTGAATCAAAAAGAAATTTCATTGAATAACAATCAACTTTCCAAACCAAAAGCATACTTCATTCCACTACATTTCTGAAACCTAATTTCAAAACTTAAAAACACAAACCCTAAAATTACCAATTGCAGGTCCAATCTATCATTTTCAAAAAAAAAAAAAAAAGTAAATAACTAACCAATCAACCGCTGAAACCCTACAGAGTCCTCCCCTGCCTCTTGAGAGTATAGACCACATCCATGGCGGTGACCTCCTTCCTCCGGGCGTGCTCAGTGTAGATAACAAAGTCTCTGATGATATTCTTGTGGAAGATCTTGAGGAAGCCGCGAGTCTTCTCGCAGATGAGACTGATGATCCTCTTCACTCCGCCTCTGCGAGCAAGAGGGCAAATTGCCAGCTTTATGATGCTTTGCTCCTCCCTTTCCCAAACCCCTGCTGCCCTTGTTGCACCCACACATTTCGCTACGAGAGTGGATTTAAAGCTTAAATTTGAAGCTTAAAAAACCCTAAAATTTTTAAATATAAAATTGGTATCAAATGTGAGATCGAGGCAATGGTGATAAGTGTAATGGCAGAAGAAGAAGATGATGAAACCTTAACACACAGGAGGCGAGGTTTATTTACGGGGGATGTTTGATGGAGTGTGTGTTTGGCGACTCAAAAAAAAAAATTTTAAAATTTTTAAAATTTTAAAAATTTTTTAATTAAATTTTTATTACTTATTATTTTTATATTACATTAATCCTAATTTATTAATTTTTTTGAAAATTTTAAAATTTTTTTAATCAAATTTTTATTACTTATCATTTTTATATCACATTAATCTCAATTTTTAAAATTTTTAAAATTTTTTTAACCTCTAAACACACCCGAACAAGAGGCAAATGACATACCCAGAAAATAATAATAATAATAATAATAATAATAATAATAATAAATAAAGGACTAGAGGCTAATGGGTTTTCAGGCTTGCAGGGTGTGAGAGGAGAAGGTACAGAGGGGGTATTAATGTCTTTTTGGAAAAATTAATAACAGCATCATGTATCTAAAAATATATATTTTTTTTGTATGGAAAGATTAACTTGTTGCTGGTATTTTTATTTTAAAATAAAAAATATAAGTGTAAATTTTTAATATTAACAGAAATGCTGGATATAATTTATTTTATCCAGTAATTGCGTGCAGTTTCACTCAGTATCTTTCACTAGAAAGCAATTTACGATTAGCGATTATTGAAAATCACATATATATTACTCACTTACTAAACCTATGAATTTTGGGAGTATAAATTTTAAATATTGACAAAAGGAATGAGTATAATTTATCCTATCCAGTAATTACTTTCACCCATTGTCAGCGATTAATGAAAATCACATATTACTCATCCACTAAATCTATGAATTTTTTTTTTCCTGAAAAAATCAACATTAACAGCTTACTTGTATTGTATAATGGCAATCACTCTAGTGTATGTTGATAATTAAATAATACATAATATTTAATTAAATTTCTTATGATATTCACGTATTTTATCTTTTAACTTAAAATAATACCTTGAAGTGTTGCTAATAATAATCTGAATGCAGAATGTTACCTCAAATTATTGTTCTTAAAATATCTACTTCAACTAAAGACAAAATTGTTGAAAATTCGAATTTCTCCATATTTCCCTGTGATAAACCGTTATGGGTTGTATATTTAATGTGTATAAGTTAATGAAATTTATAAATCAACTAGTAATAACTCATACCTACAGCACTCTGAATAAAATTAATATTAAATTCCTTATATAATTGAGATTTTAGATAAAAAGTTTCAATCAAAAAAATTATGATAATGCATGGGTGTTAATTTTTTTTTTAACTTTAGGCCTTAGCACCTATTACTTGTATTTTAGTCTCTCTTCCAAGCACTATAAAAAATACAAATTATAATGTTTTAATTTGAAATATTTAACTTTCTAAAAATTATAATTGGGTGAAATTTAACTTGTCAGTTTTAATTTGTATATGATCTCTACCTTAAAATATGGTAAAATTTAAAATTTTCAAATTATTTTGTGATATAAATGATAGTGAAATCAACTAAAATAAGAATTGATTCGAAAATTAAAAATATAAAAATGATCTCAATGGTCGAATGAAAGAAAAAACAATCCGTAGCCGTTAGACCTTAGTATGTGAGAGGGACATTTTTAAAAACCGTCCTATTTTATTATATAGATTCTTAGATCTTGTTGCAACCCATCAATTATGTTACAGAGATTTTTTTTTTTTCTAAACTAAAAATTATAAAAAAGAATATTGAGAATTTTATTGTATGGTGCTCACTAACTTGTTTCATGGCTACTTTCATATTTTTCAATCCCCGCTCCGACAATATAGACGATCCTATAAGGCTACTAAATTAATCCTTGTTGTTCTTCTTAAATTAACAACCATCAACATTATTCACATTAGAATTTAGACTATGAAACAAATTGTTTGTCCCGGATCCAAGTTTTCCTTTCAATTCGTAAATATTTCAATTACTGATCTACATTAAAACTAATGTTATGTATAGAAACTTTTCTTCTTGTAACTTATTCAAAGCAGGACGTTTATCAATAATTGTCCATGGCAAAAAAAAAAAAAAAAATTGACATGCACTCGGGGGATACTTTTATTTTGATTTTTTGTCATTATATATATATAATTTTTTTTCATTGAATTTGATTTTTCGTGGTTTTTAAGTATGATTTTTACATTCATTAAAAATAATTCAAAGAAAACAATTAAAAATAAAACAATCTATATGCAAGTGAAAATAATTTTGTTTTTTAACCTATACGTAGATTTTTTTTTAATTTAAACTATTTTTTACAATTTCTTTTAAAAAATAAGAATAACAAGCATAAAAGTTAACAGAACAAAAAATGAAGGAAGAGAGAGATTCAATAGCGCCAAGAGTGATTCATATTTCCTCTACATGCTAAGGGTGCTTCATATATCCTCTCAATGCAGGATACCCATACAATTAAGGTTAATGGTATATTATTAGAAAATTATTTTAAAAATAAAAACTCATAAAGATATGTATTCTAATTATAAAATTAACAATGTCAAGTCATTCTCTACAATTTAATACGATGAATTGCGCAGAATTTCTTCTATCCGAGTCTACGTATCTTAGCTAGAATGGAAAATTTTCCAACTTGCTTTCCTCATTAATTAAATTGTTCCAAGCTAGAAGAAAGATTAAATTTATATTAATTAATTGAGTTATTAAAAACATAATAATAATTTGGCTAGCATGAGAAGGTTACTTGATGTTGGGATACATCTAGTCATATAAAATAATAAATGCCATAAGTAATGGTGGCAGCTCATATATATGAATCATGGCATTTAAAAATAATATTTCTACTCTATCCATTTGGTATTAAAAAATAGTAGTAATAATAATGATGGATGGACTCCGCGATTTAGTCTGGTGATCGAGGCGAGTCCCTTCTGGATTATGTCCTGGAATGTGGGGGTTCGAATCGCCCCAGATACACTACCGCGACTTAAACGGTGAGATGTCTTAGGTCGGACCGCTCTCCCTCCGGTTTGACAAGTCGGGATGAGTCCAAAGGGCCCTACCCGACCCAAGTTCCAGGTCATCAAAAAAATAATAATAATAATGGATGGATTCATTGGGCTTACAGGGGTTGAAGTGCAAAAAAACACAGCAACTATTGAAATATTGCATATCAATGATCTTTCTATATCATTTGTAGACCACACCATCATTAAATTATTAGAAAAAATTAATTTAAATTAGATTATTAATATGGTATTTGGTTTGTTTTTCTTTTTCTTTTTTTTTTATTTTATGTTTTAAAGATCTCAAAATAAAAAAACAAATAATGGTCAGTTTTCTTTATTTTGAAATTTTTCTTATTTTTGGTTAAAAACACTCAAAACAAATTTTTGTCATTTTTCATTTTATATGTAAGTTCATTTTCTATTTTCTAAAATAATTTTTAAAACACAAGTAATTAAATACATTTTAAACTATTTTTCTTGTTTTCAAAAGAGTAAAATAAAAATGAGCTCAAAATAAAAATAAAAATAAAAGAATAAATCACACGCCACCTAAATTATTTATAGAAAATCAACACTGTTCATAAGTAGGACTTCAACTCCCGATTGATTGAAGGCTACTATTTAAATGTACGTAGAAACAATTCGATTAGAGCTCAATTAAATGCAGAAATGGAGTGCAATTGGTGTTCATCACTGCTAACCGGCTGGTTGAGTATTGTTTCATTATTATCAGCCTCTCTTCTTTTTCTTATACTCAGCTGGACCAGGTGCCCGAATGGTGCTACCAAACGGCGACCACCGGGGCCGCCAGGATGGCCGGTGTTTGGCAACATGTTCGACCTTGGAACCATGCCGCACCAGAACTTATCCAAACTCAGGTTCGAGTACGGACCGGTTCTGTGGTTGCGCCTCGGATCAGTTAACACCTTGGTCGTACAATCAGCCAAGGCGGCCGAGGAATTGTTCAAGAAGCACGACCTCACTTTCTGCGACCGCCGAGTCCCCGACGCAGTGACAGCCTGGAATTACAACCAGGGATCTCTAGCTTTCGGTAATTACGGAACGAATTGGCGCACGCTGAGGCGGCTCTGCACCGCCGAACTCGTCGCCAACAAGCGAATCGGCGAGACGGCCGCTCTGAGGCGAAAGTGCGTCGACAAAATGGTGCGGTGGATAGAGGAGGAGTCGATGGAGTCGCGCGCGAACGGGAGATCGGGCGAGGTCGAGATCGGGCGATTCCTCTTTCTGATGGCTTTCAATGTGGTCGGGAACCTCATGCTGTCGAGAGATCTCCTGGAACCGAATTCGGACGAAGGGGTTGAGTTCTTCGATGGAATGGTGAAGTTCATGGAGTGGGCTGGGACGCCTAATGTGTCGGATTTCTTTCCCTTTCTGAAGTGGATGGATCCTCAGGGGATCAGAAGGAGTATGGTCCGTGACCTGGGAGGACTCTTGAAGATTGCAGGTAAGTTTGTGAAGGAGAGGGTTCGGCAGAAGGAACTGGGGATTGAGAGGACGAGCAAAGATTTCTTGGATGCTGTCTTGGAGTATGAAGGTGATCCGGGGAAAGAAGGGCCGCGTAAGATTTCTGAGAGGAATGTGATTATTATCATACTGGTAATTTTAATTAAACGCCATTTAATTTGGGTATGGATGCATGCATGCAATTATTAATTAATTCACGGTCTCATCTAAATCGGATTTTCTATAATTGAAGTCTTTATATAATTGTTTCTATTTTTTATAAATTAAAAAATTATTCTTACAAATTATAACTATTATAAATTTTCAATGCACATGTAAAATTAATAATTTGTTGCTTATGTATTACCCATCTTTTCATTTAACAAGAAATTTTAATTTATAATTATTTCATAGAAATAAAAATTAACATTAGAATAAATATTTAACAAATTTTTAGATTTTAGTTTTTTTAATTGTTTTAATATTTAAATTTATTTTTGTATTATATGACATTTTTATGATATCATGGTTCAGTTTCAAATAAGCCGGCAGTTCATTAATCCTTAATCCAATTATTTTTATTTATTTATTTTTTTTGTTTTCTTAATCATCTAAATTTCAAAATATTGCAAATAGCCTTTGTAATAAATATTTACAAAGACTATATAGGTGCATATAATGAAAATTTCATGTTTTAATCGTTACTGTAAGCAGGGGTAGCCCCAAATTTGTAATTACTAAGGATAAAATTAAATGTTTAAGAAAAAAAAAGTAAATTGAAAATTTTAATAATAATGAGACAATAGAAAAAATTATAAATAAATGAGAGTTAAATCAATACAATATCAGTATAATTTTTCTAATAAATTGTGACAAACTTTTATCGGTCCTCCCATGACTATAGGATCCATATGCAAAGCCCCAAGGTCCGAATCCAAATATTTAATTTTGTGATCGAATCTATTTAATAACTCTTAAAAAAAAAGTGTTTTAATTTTTTTTTAACCATAGAAATATCATTAATTACCACATAACACTTATTGTACAACTTGCTTGTTAAAGAAAATAGTAGGCTATCATTAATTTTCAAAATCATTAATTATAGTCTAGCAATATACATATATATATATATATATATTATAATGGTGCAGGAGATGTTTTTTGGAGGGTCAGAAACCACAAGTAGCACCATTGAATGGGCACTGGCAGAGCTACTACGCAACCCTGTTACAATGACAAAGGCTAAAGAAGAGCTCGATCGAGTGATTGGACCCAATAGGAAGGTGGAAGAGAGCGACATGGATGAGCTGCCGTATTTGCAAGCAGTAGTGAAGGAAACTCTCCGGCTACATCCTGGGCTGCCCTTAACGTTACCTCGCAACGCAATGGAAGATTCCAATTTCATGGGATACTTCATACCCAAGAACACACAAGTGATTGTAAATGCATGGGCAATTGGAAGGGACCCAGAGTCATGGGACGACCCCTCGTCTTTCAAGCCCGAGAGGTTTCTAGGGAAAGATATCGAGTACAAAGGGCAAAACTTCGAGTTGATTCCCTTTGGGTCTGGAAGAAGGATTTGCGTCGGCTATGCCTTGGCTCACCAAGTTCTCCGCCTTGCTTTGGCAACCCTGCTACAGACTTTTGACTGGGAGCTGGACAACACTGTCACTTCCAATGCCACTCTAGACATGAATGAAAGGATTGGGATATCACTGAGGAAGTTAGTGCCCTTGAAAGTAATACCCACAAAGCGAGCTGCTTCCTTTTAATCAGTGATTGATTATATCTCATTACTATATATGCTTTTTCTTAGTGATTAACTTTTGTTGTTTATTTGCATCACTATGTTTGATTATATTATCTGTATTTCAAGGGTATAAAATACGTCAGCTGTCTGCACAAATTCTTACCAGATTGATACTTAAATTTCCCCTTCCATGCATACAATTAAATAGAGAAGAACACAAGACAACACGAACGAATAGACGAACCAACAAGTCCAACCTTGAGAATCATCTTGCTTATGAAAAAAAAAAACGCATGTCATACCTAACCTCTGAATATTAGGTTAATTATAGAAACCTCTCTAAATTATTTTAATCTTATACTTACTTTTCTTATTCCTTAATGTTTGTCACACTTAAACACCTCCTATTAGTTTTTTCCCTAACGTCATTAGGATGCAATAGTAAAATGACATAAATGCTCTTAATAAGCTCAAACAGTTAAGGAAGGTTTCTGTAATTAACTTAATTATATTATCTTACCCAAATAATTCAGTAAAATATATTTCATATTAATTTAACTATATTATATATTATAAATAATTTAATAAAATATATTCTATATTAATTTATTTAATTTATTTTAATTAATTTTATCATTAATTAACTTAATTAAATTATTAATTATTAATTAATATATTTTATTAATTATTAATTAATTAAATAAATATTCTGTTAAATTACAAAATTAATTAAATTACTAATTATTAATTAATTACAATTAATTAATTTTATTTAAGGAATTATAATTTAGTTAATTAAATTAATTAATTAATAATTTAGTTATATTTTTTTTAAAAATAATTTTATTTAAATAAAGTGGTTAAATAAAATAAATAATTTTAATATGATAGAGCAAAAATCGATAAGGTTCTAAGATTAAAAAAATATTTATGCAGAAAAAAAAAGACAATAAAAACACTTTCATTTTTTTACTTTTTTTTTTTTTGGCGTAAGTTGTCATTTAAAAAAAATAAAAAATTTAATAAATTCATTTTTATGTATTTGTTTTTAATTTCCGAATTTACTTAATTAGTTTTTACAGTTTTAAGCAATAGATCCACCAAATGCATTGTTATATAATACAAATCCAATTCAAGAAAGTATTGATACAAATTTGTTTTCTATCTTTTCAAAAAATTGACAAGTTACGCGGAAATAAAAGAAAAAAAAAGTAAATTTTTTTATTATCATTTTTTATGTCATAAATATTTTTTTAACTTCAGCACCTTATTCATTTTTACTGTATCATATTAAAATAATTTATTTAATTTTATTATTTTATTAAAATAAAATTATTTTTAATAAATAATATAACTAAATTATTAATTAATTTAATTTAATTAATAAAATATACTATTTAATAATTAGTAATTTAATTAATTTCATAATTTAATAAAATATATTTATTTAATTAATTAATAAAATATATTAATTAATAATTTAATTAAGTTAATTAATGACAAAATTAATTAAAATAAATTAACTAATTAATATAAAATATATTTTATTAAATTATTTATAATATATAATATAATTAAATTAATATGAAATATATTTTACTGAATTATTTGGATAAATTAATATAATTAGACTAATTACAGAAATCTCTCTTAAACATTAGACTAATTACAAGAACCTCGCTCAACCATTTGAACTCACTAATAACATTTATGTTATTTTACTGTACACCCTAACAACATTAGGGCTCGATTGAATGATATTAAAATTTTAAGGGATAAGTTTTAGATGGGGTAGAAAATAAGAAGAGGTATTATTTTTAGAGAGTTTGCCCACATTGATGTGATATTTATGGAGGGGGATAACTTTTGACTTGGTTTGGATGTTTTATAAATAAGAGGGGGTGAATGATGAAAAAAATAATCAAATGACTCTTTTGCCCTTATGATGTCCCAAACTTGATCACCCATTAAATTAAATATTAAATTGTAAAACCCACTCCATTTAATTATTTTTAGACAATTTAAAGTTATATTATTTATTTCATTGAAAATTTAATTTTTTATAAATTTATTTAAACAACTTTTTTTTAAATATGTACTTTTGAATGGTTGGTTATTGTCTAATTTTATTTTTAATTATATTTATTTTGACTTATTGACCTATCTATTATTTTTTTACTAACATTATATTTATTTTGATTAAATTAATGAAGCCTAAAAATGCCAAAATAATACCCATTCTCCCGGATAACTTTCGGCCAGTGTCGAGCCCCCCCAAAAATTATCCGGAAGAAGCCCGCGCGAGAGGCAAAGCATAGACCCAGGAGAGAGGGGGTGCGGTTGCCAAACATTGACAAAGGTGAGACTCACTAATGATGGCTGGGTATTAATTTTGGCCTGGGGCTTTGCCCGCATCCAAGCATAGCCTTAAAGAAAAAACTAACGAAGAGAATGTAAGTGTAACAAATATTAAGGAATACGGAATGTAAGTGTAAAGCTCGAATAGTTAAAAGATGTCCTTTAATTTACCTAATGTTCAAGAGTCGAAGTGTAATTTGCCCTATAAAAAAATGGCGGTGACTCTGTTCAGCATGCTAAACTAACTCATTTAATTTAACTTTTATTATGATGAGACGGGACACTCGTGAGGATTTAAAAATAAGAAAAGCTTCAAATTAATAATTAGAACAAGATCACATAGAAAAAGAAAAGAAACAAACTTTGAACATTAATATGGGTGTGCATACAAGGATTCAAAAAAAATAAAAAAAAAAACCAACAACAACAATAAAAACTTAAAAAAATAAAAAAAAAAAACACTAATATTAGGTGAGGTAGGTAAGCAAAATTAACAAAAGGAGAAAAAATAAATTTTAGTAATCAAAGCAAATCAAAAGAAGACAAGAAGCAAAAATAAAAAGGATAAATTACACCTATCTCCCCTTAATATTTAGATAATTACACTCAGTTCCCTTAATATTTAAAAATTATACTTACCTACCTTATTTTAAAATGTTATTAACATTGACCTCATTTCGATAAAATTAGTCATTAAAACTTAACATAAAATGTCAAATTAACCAAAAAATTAAAGTATTTTTTATTTTACCCTCCTCTCACATTTCGTCAGTTTTTTTTCACAAAAATGCTCAAAAATTTTTTGTTTTTACTTATGGAAATTTTTGCCAAAAAAACTGACGAAATTGTGAGAGAGTGAGAGATAAAATAGGAAAAGTAACTAAATTTTTCATTATCTTAACATTTTTTATTAAGTTTAATGATTGATTTTATCGAAAAAAGTCAATATTAATAACATTTCAAAATAAGAGAGGTAAGCGTAACTTTTAAATGTTGAGTGTGCTAAATGTAATTATCCAAATGTTAAAGAGAGATAGACGTAATTTACCAAAAAAGAAAATAGAGAGAAGAAGAAGAAGAAGAAGAAAAAAGACTTGTATCCGCCCATGCATATGTATGCAAAAATTAAAAACAAAAGTAACAAAAACAAAAAGACAAAGGAACTTGTGCCATGGAACTCAACAAAAGAAAAACATTTAAATTTATGTAATAAGCAAGCAAAGATCGATCAAAACAAATCAAAAGACAAGAAATACACAAAAACACAAACGCAATCAAAACCAACTAGAGATTCAGACCTCACAATGCAAACAATTAAAAGAACAAATACAAGCATACTTCCACCCCCCCCCCCCCAAAAAAAAAAAAACAAAATATAATCAAATCGACAACCCAACAAGTTTAGGATTGAAAACTATGGACTTTATTCACTAAATTGTTTTTAAGCTACCCGCAGATTGAATTCGATCAAGTTGTTAAAATCACAATATTGATTTGGAACCTATCAGAATAAAGCATCCATGCAAACAATTAAACAGAACAACTACATACGATGGTAGTATTCCATATTTTCCCTTCCATACAAAAAATTAAATGAAACAAAAAACAAGGAAACAGACACAGCAACAAGCCTAGTACCAACAATATTTTGCTTGCTGTTGTTAACTATTTTTTTTTTTTAAGATGCCCAAAATTGAAATTACTTGCATTATTAAAATTATAATATTAATCCATAAAATTATATTAAAATTATAACATATTGATCCATAGTAATTGCTTATATATAGAGTCAGCACACAAGCATTAGGTAAATATAGAGATGGTTCAAGAAAATAAATATAATAAAAGCTCAAACACAGAAATGGAGTGCAATTGGTGTTCACTTAGCTGGTTGGGTGTTTCATTGTCAGCTGCTCTTCTTCTTCTGCTCAACCGGACCAAGGTGTGGAATGGCACTAAAAAACAGCGACCACCAGGGCCACCGGGATGGCCAGTGGTTGGCAATATGTTCGATCTTGGAACTATGCCACACCAAAACTTGTACAAGCTCTGATTCACGTATGGGCCAGTTCTTTTCCTGCAGCTTGGATCATTAAACACCATGGTTGTACAATCGGCCAAGGCAGCTGCAGAATTGTTCAAGAACCATTACCTCACTTTCTGTTACCGCATGGTCCTGATGCAGTAACATCCTGGAGCTACAATCAGGGATCGAGAGCTTTCGGTAAATATGGCACATACTGACGCATACTACGGAGGCTCTGTTCCATGGAGTTGCTAATCAATAAACGAATTAATGAGACGGCTGCCCTCCGACAGAAAATGGTTGACAACATGATCCACTGGATCAAGGAAGATGCAGCAGCATCACGTTCACAGGGAGGACCAGGTGAGTTAGAGATAAGCCACTTCCTCTTCCTAATGGCTTTCAATGTGGTTGGAAACCTCATGCTATCAAGAGATCTCTTGGAACCACAGTCAGAGGAAGGACGTGAATTCTTTGATGCTATGAACAAGATCATGGAGTGGGCTGGGAAGCCTGATGTGGCAGACTTCCTGCCATTTTTGAAACTTCTGGACCCTATGGGCATCAAAAAGAATATGACACGGGACATGGGACGAGCCATGGGGATTGTATCCGAGTTTGAGAAAGATAGGATTCAACAGAAACAGTCAGGAACAGAGAAGATGAACTGAGACTTCCTGGATGTTATGTTGGAGTATGAAGGAGAGGGAAAAGAAGGACCAGACAAGATTTCAGAGAGGGACGTGACCATTATCATACTGGTAATTACATACCCTACATCTATTAATGGGTGTATGCTTTGTGTGAACAGTTGCAAATAGGGAACTGCTCCCTGCAAGAATACAATCATTCATTAATCAATGTGGTAATGATGTAGGAAATGTTTTTCGCGGGTTCAGAAACAACAAGCAGCACCATTGAATGAGCAATGGCAGAGCTACTACGCAGACCCGAGTCAATGAGAAAAGTTAAAAAAGAGCTTGATCGAGTTGCACCCAACAGGAAGGTTGAAGAGAGTGACATGGATGAGTTGCCATATTTGCAGGCAGTAGTGAAAGAAACACTCCAGCTACATCCTTCAATTCCCATGCTACTAACACGGAATTCAATGGAAGAGTGCAACTTTATGGGGTATCTCATACCGAAGAATACACGTGTTTGTGAATGCAAGGGCAATTGGAAGAGATCCAGAATCCTGGGGGCTGGGATGACCCCTTGTCTTTCGAGCCTGAGAGGTTTCTGGGCTAAAACATTAAATACAAAGGGCAACACTTCGAGTTGATTCCATTTGGATCAGGGAGAAGGATGTGCATAGGCTATTCCTTAGCCCAATGAACGATTTACCTTGCTCTGGCCACCCTACTACAGTCTTTTGAGTGGGAGCTAAGCGGCTCAATCACTCCAGGGACTATGGACATGACTGAAAGGACAGGAACAACACTGTGGATGCTAGTACCCTAGAAAGCAATACCCACAAAGCTGATTGCTTAAAAAAAAGAGACTATCTAGGTTGCAAACTTAATTTATCTTGTTACCAGATGGAAAAGTTTGACGTATTTTTAACTAGTTGTATGCTATCAATTGAAGTACAGAAGTTTACAAGGAATCGGAGTTCTTTATCAATGTAATCACCTGTGCTATTACCATTTCCTTGAACTTAGCAAGCTGGCCTAAACCTACCTTTGCTTTGCAATTGTGCTTCTTCTGTACTAGATCAGGTCTATGACTCACAAACTTGCTCACTAGAATTATTTCTCTGCATGTCATCATCCAGATCCAATAACGGCCTACGTTGTCACTATGCATCTGTAGTTAGACAAGTCAAAAACACTTATATTATGAGAACAAGTGAAGTAACATCCAAAGATTGTTACAACCAATAGTATCCTCCCTTAGTGAAGGTCTTCTATGATCTGTCTGTCAACAAATTTTTTGCAGCCAGCACCTGCAGTGCTTAGCAAATTTCTCATTTGCAAGCTAAATAGTTGACCGGCCTTCAAAAAAAAATTCTTCATTAAAGCCCAATATTAAAACATCCAACTCAAACCCAGTTGGTAAAGGATAGAGAGACCCATTAGAATCTTAGATTGGGTTGGAGGCTTGATTTTATCAATGCAAGATAATTCTAACATGCCCCTTACATGCGAACTTCCTTGTATGTGGAGAGGTAACCCGGTGCACCAAGTAAAAGAAGTATACAGCTGAGAAATTAAGTGACAAGGGTAAAGCCATGGGGATGTATTAGACTCCTTACACAAATTAGCCACTTGGACCCTCTAATTTTTAATAATATTTGAAAAAAGTAGCAGCTTACATTTGATAGTAAAGAAAATTTTTTATCTGTTCACATAGATAAAAGATAAAGATCTCATTTTCTCTTAAGTTCATTTAATTTCACGTGCACTCCTCAATAATAATCATATCTTATATCAATATACTATAAAATATATGGTATATTTAATGTTTGGTTGGTGGAATATGGAGTGGGATAAAAGAAGTAATTTGATAGAAAGTAATTTTAGATCTTTTGATCTTCATAGGAAACTAATCTAAGAATATTGTATATCCCCCACTTGGGGGGACATACAATCTCAATCCCAAACCAAAAAAAAACAAAAAACAAAACAAACAAACACACCGACTCCATTGGACTAATTATCCAATATCCCCTCCCAAATCCTTCAAACAAACAAAACCAAACTCCAGAGGACTTACACCTCTACCCTGGATAAAGAGGAGGGCTTACACCTCTACCCTGGATAAAGAGCAAGACCTAAGGATCACTCTAGCAAGTTGCACCACCAATATGCACTCCTAAGGGTCTCATAGGCCATTCTCCTTCATGCTGGACCAACGGAGATTAGTGGTTTGGTGTTAAGAGTAAGGGAACTTTTCGAGGTTTTTACGGTTGATTTATGAAAGAAAGAAGCACTACAAGACTATTTATGACAGCATGCTTATCCAAACTGTACGACCAAAATCGTTGTAGTACTTAATCATGCTAATGATTGCACCACTACCTAGTCAGAGGGACATTCCACTAACAGAGGGTCAAAGCAAAGTTGGCCACCACAAGGTCACTATCCTTGGCAAATGCAGAGGCCAAACTCCAAGAAAGAGCCATCTTCATCATTCTCAATATCCGGAAATCTACACTAGTGCTTCTCTTTTCCTCTCTCCTTGCTCCAAACGACCCTAATTATCACCCCGCCAGCCCCAGTGATCCTTCAACACGGATGACGTTCAGAGGTATTCCCAGACAGCCAAAACTACCAGCCCATCACAGACCATCCATAATGTCAAGTAACACTAAACTAAACGCATAAAAATTTATCAAAAGAAAATGTAATATTGGCAAAACACAAACCAGTGAAGACATGAAATGACTGAAAAGCCTCATATCGAACCAATATTCTATTTGAGTTACATGGAGCAGAAAGTTCATCAACATTACATTATAACAAACTATAATTGACAAGTATCAGGTACCTTTGCAAAAAAATTCTATTGTAGTACTCTCTAATTCAAATTTACGGTCTAGCTAAATGACTTCTCATTGAAATTAAAAAACAAAATGTCAAGACGTATGTTACGAAACATGAGCTTCTCAGGATCACATAAATTTTAATTGCACAAGTTTTAAGTACACTTTACAAGGAAGGGATCAAGATCTGAACTTATCCATCATACAAATAAAAATTGTGGATCTCAACCAAACAAGCCAACTAAACAGAGGCACTAAAGAGAGGCTAACCCCAAAACAAGAAAATGGATTCGTCTAAGGGCATAAAACAGTACCTTCATTGATGGAAGAATACCTTCGCGCAAGCGAAGAATTCAGAAGAGTGGATATTATGCTGTTCAAGTGACCAAGCAGAAATAGAGCTCGTCATGAACTCCAACATTTGTCATGTAGTGAGAAATCTCTTCTGATTCATCACAAGCTATAAACAATGTTATCCCTTTGGAGCAAATAATCATCACAAGCTCTCCTACCAGCAGACTCCGTGAAAGCCATTTCATCAATTTCCCTTCCAAACCTTGAAATGTAATTGAGACCCATAAGAAGTTCTATAATTGCAGCTTCTGTCTTTACTTGATTTGCAAAGTAAATAGTCTGGACCAGAAACGTGTTCATCCCAGGAACCATACGCTGCTTCTCAAAATTCCGCTCAGAATACCACCTTATCATGTTATGAGCAAGTGGAGCTAGCCATTCTAATATTCTTGCTAATGCAAAATTCCACTCTGCTGCAAGGGCAGCATCATAGATCGATGAAGCTGAAGTTTTGGCAAATAACTTAAGCTTCGCCCTCAGAGAGGTTCTCACACTTGTGGGTAACATATTATATAGGTCATCTCTTGCATCAAGGCTGATCAAATGAGGAGATGAAGCCAGCTTCTCAATCAAAATGATAACATTTGCATAGTGGAGTGCTAGAGCAGCAGCACCAAGAGTCGACGGAGGAGCGTTTAGTAACTTGCACTTGGAAACGAAAAGGGATACGTTAGCATGATTTAGATTGCTTCCAGAAAGAGATACCATATTTTCATCTTTAATTTTGTCAGTGTCATTTGAGAAAGCACCAGGTGACCTTGGATAGCCACTGCTTGTCAGCATGCAGCTCCGCAGAACAGGAGATTCACTTCCACCTGTCATGCATCCTTTAAAAGGTCCAACCTGAGGTAATCCTCTACCTTTTGACAGGGGAGGCTTACCACAAGGGGTAGATGACTGGTGATGAGCTTGAAATTGCTTCTTCTTTGATCTAATCTTATCAGCACTCAGCCCCAAATTTGAAACTGACCTCCCAAGAGGTCCAGAATGGAACCTAGACAGGCTGTTTAGGGATGGATGAACTATAGAATGCATACGAGCAGACATGGAATGGCTACGAACAAGATAATCAGCATTCATATGTTGAGAATTATTGGTTTCTTCAGTAGATGCCAATTGATTAATCCCAAATACATGTTTGATCCTCTTGACCATTGTTAAAAGGGATCTTAGCAGAAGGCGAACGGTGTAATCATATGTCCTAACCCATGGAGACATTTCACGCAGATTTTGCACTTCCTGCCGCTGCCACATAACCTTCTGCTGGAACTCAAACAATTTCACCTGACATAGATCAACACTGCCTTGCATTCTCCTGAGACTCTGCTCAAGCTCAGCCAACACTTCCAGCTCTTGTTGCAACTGTGTTGTTACTGCTACAAATCTTTCCATTTTCTTAACTTTCCTATCCATCTTCTTAAACCTGTATTCCCACCCACACCAATTAAGGTCAATCTCAACAGGATCGTCCAAGACATGTTCAAGACGGTGATATACCGGGTCTACGCACCTTTTTCCAAGCCTTGCTACTGATTTCACCAAAAATGACAAATTCTCAATCATCTCAGAAAGTACAAGATCCATTAGATAATCACCATCATCTGATACTAGTTTGCTAATACCAAGTGAGTTCACTATCTCTTCCCTCAACCTAACAATCTGCCTATCATTTAAACATTGCCACAAATTAACCACCTTAGACATTAAACTTGCAACTTCTAATGCCAAAATTCCAATCACAGCCTTTTCAGGTTCCAACGCTATGCTCTTCCGTGAAGTTCTCCACAAACTACTAAACCATGACTCCGTGACTGTCTCACCCTTCATTGTTATGTAAGTAATATGTACCAAAATTTAAAGTCTCAACAGCTATTGCAAGTCCTGCATCAAAGATAACACACCAAAAATTAAACTCAACAATATCACTAATAATCTTCCCTGAATTATTAATTTGGTATGATCCATTGTCAATAATCTATCTCTAGTTTGAATTTTCAACTAATTTGGAGGAAGAACAAAACACAAGAATGCAAGGGTGTGCCCCTCTTTCTGCCCACCTTGCTTTGTTTACTGGATATCGTCCACAAACCCCAAATCCCCCCCCCCCAAAATAAATAAATAAATAAATAAAAGGGAGAATTCAGAAACAGGACTAAACCAAACCAAACCAAAACCCTAAACGTTTGGCTGCGAGAGAACGTAAGAAAAAATCAAACCAAGAAAACTAGCATAATAAACCCAAATAATGAAGCATGTGAAATACTCAAATCTTTAGCTTCCTCTATTTTTCTCCCACTCATTACATTTTCCAAGCAACAAAATCAGCGCTCGATCGTTAAAATTCACCTCGTGTGATGCACCAAAAAAATGAGCCATTCAAATACTAAAAATTAGTAACTTCCTTGGTTTCTTTTTTCGCCGATCACATTTTCTGAGCAACCAAACAGAAGTGTAATTGCCAAATTTATCTCACAATCACAGGCTCAGAACGACAATGCAACAAGCAAACAAGTAAAATCAAAAGAATGAAGGCAAAAATAAGTCACCTTTGATTCGAAGCAGATTGGAGTTTTGAAATTGTCCGAAGCAACATTGACCTTTGAGATCGCAAAAGAAAAGTACAGAGGAGAGATTTGGGAACTGAAACAGGAGAGAAAAGAAAAATCAAGGGGCGTCGGTTTATAACGTGCGCCCTAGCAGCGTGGGTTAGTCTGGAAGTCAACTCGCCAACGGTATGGACGCGATAGATATGGATAAAGGTGCGCCGTAATTTTGTGCAACTGAGATTATAACGAAGAGCGTTGCACGTGGAGAAGTTGGAGCTATAAAAATTTATTATAAATTCGTAAAAATTGTGTTTTTGGCATTTATGAAGTGAATAAAAACTTTGAATTTTATAAAATTTATAAAAATTTGTAAGGTTTTATGAACCTCAAACGGTGCATAAGGATTAGATTTTTTTTTTTTAAATTGTTAAAATTATAATACTAAAAATACTGATAATAATTACAAATAAGAGATTGGTTATTACAATTTTTCTAAAAGGAAAAAGATATTATTCGTTTTACAAATATTCTTATGATTTTGATTTTATACATCGAGACTTTATAGGTTTTATAAATATATACCTAAATTTCTTTAAATTTATATTATATTCACTCAAATCCGTTGATTAATTTTTTTTATTCAAAAAATAACTTTTGACTAATTCAATACTATTATACCTTTACTATTAAAATAAAAAATGTATGAAAAAAATTAAGAATTAGGTTTTTTATTATTCTTTGATATTAATAGAAAGGAAGTAAAAGAAAATGAGAAACTAAATTTATTTTTCTTTTCCATCTTTAGTTTATTAGATTATTAATGGAAAAAAGTAATGATAATTTACATATATGTATAAACCAAAATTATAAGAGGTGTAGGTGAAATAAATCGTTTCAAATATTTTTAAATTTTTTATTTTTAAATATTTTATTTATAAAAAAAATAATTGTGGTGAATTAATCTGGATTCGGCTAGTCATTAGATTTAACCAATTTAGATCCGTTGAATCACAAACTGTATGCATGAGATCTGATAAAATCTTATTGAACCACATCCAAATTGAATATGAATCATATCTAATCCAGGCGTATACATTACAAGTAACCACAAGGTTCCAAAACTTGCGTGTGGAAGAAACAAAAATCAACACGGGGGAGTGCTAGGGGATGGCGTTGGGTTCTGAAAATCCATATGAGCGGCCGGAAAATTTGCCACAATCCATCCATGCGTTGTCGGATCGATGAATAATGTTGTTTATATATATATACACGACATACACACACACGATCATTTAATTTAAGGGTGAGCTTAAAATGATAAAAAGTAAGTTAAAATGAAATAAAATGTGGTTTGAAAAAATTTTTTACGTTTGGTACATACATCTCAAACTGTGTTTTTTGGAGATGAATAGTAAAATTCTCATTCTGACAAATTGGATTTCCGTTTCGAAGGATTCAAAATTTTGGACAGTCATGACTACTTTGCACTACGATTCGTTCAAACGGCTGCGCGAATCCGTCGGAGCGATTTCTACAAACCATTAAAACGACTTCTACGACCCAATAAAAAGTAGTCAAAATGGGTGTCATTCGATATTTCAAAGTCAACAGTGAAAATGGTGAAAAAATTTTTACTATTTGATTAATAGAATTCTAGTTATCGACTTTTTTTGAAAGGTATTGAATTTTTTTTTTAATTTTGAGAAGACATGAATATGTAAAAATATATAAAGATTTTTAAAAATTTTTAAAAATTTTCACTAAAATTTGATACATCAGACCCACCCCAAATAAGATTTTGGGTTAGGCCCAAAATACCGTGTAACGAAAAGTTCCACAATACAAACAAAACTCCATAATACCTCATTGCCACATTTAAACGGAAAAATACATCAACTCAAAAATTCATAATTGCTGTGGGAATTTATATAACTCCTCCAAAAATTCTAAAATACTCGCACCACGTCAGGTAAATAAATTCATTAATTTTCCAAACTAGAAAATAAATTTCTCACATCATGACAAGCGTTTTTTTTAAAAGAATGGTAAAAAAGATACAAAAGATTTGAAGACAAAACAGCCCTATCGTCAAAGACGAGACAGCACAAAATTTGAGAGGGCGTGGATTATTCTGAGAGTAGGTTTTAGTTCGTAAGCCGAATGAGACGAGTCAATAACCAACCTCACTTCACCCAACAGAAATTGACTTGGGAATGATGATCACTGATTCGCGTACTAGCTATTTGGTTAAGATTTGAGCAACTCACGTAACAACTTACGTTGGTCCGGTGATTTGTGGTCAAAATAGAGAAATTAAAATTTAATGATTCAGATGTATTTATATATTTTTTAAATTAAAAAATGTAAATGCATTTTTTAATTTCAATGTCAACAATTAACATAATTTTCTATGTCAACTTTCTTGATCATTTCATTTGATTACTTATATATATATATATATATATACTAACAATTACTTTTGTTTGAAAATACAAAAATATAATTTGGCATATAAATAATTTAAATTTAAATTTATAAAAAAAACTTACATAAAAAATTGTAAAAATAACTTATAAAAATAAAAATCATTATTCAAAAGAGATTAAGGTATAAAATTTTATTATTTATTATAAGTATTATCACATTTTTTAAAATATTAATTTAAAATCTTTTATATAAAAAGTATTCAAAAAAATATAGGAAGAGTGAGAGAAAAAAGAAAAATAATTATAACTATTTAGCAAATTCAACAATTAAAAATATTTTTAATTAAAAATTTTAAACTTTCTTATTATATAAATGACACATAGTATAAAAGTGTATGTTATATTTTTTGAAATATTAATTTAAAATCTTTTATATAAAAAAGTATTAAAAAATATGAGAAGAGTGAGAGAAAAAAAATAATCTTGGCTATTTAACAAATTCAACAGTTAAAAATATCTCAAATTCAAAATTTTAAACTTTCTTATTATATAAATAACACAAAGTGTTTAAGTGTATGATTTAAAATTTAAGTTTTAAGCACATTAAAATTGAAATTTTAATTTAAATCTTTATTTTTAATAAATTTTTTAAAATTTTTAATTTTAAATACAAAAATTTAGTTGACTTTGTCTGTATCCATGCATTATCAATGATAATAGATAATATAAGTAAAAAATATAATTTGTGTAATTTTACAAAATATAATATACTAACAATTACCTATGCCAAAAAGTACAGAAATATAATTTGGTGTGTAAATAACTCAAATTTAAATTTATTAAGCAAAGTTACATAAAAAGTGTAAATAACAGTTGAAAATATCTTAAATTCAAAATTTTAAACTTTCTTATTATATAAATAACACAAAGTGTTTAAGTGTATGATTTAAAATTTAAGTTTTAAACACATTAAAATTGAAATTTTAATTTAATAAAATTCTTAAAATTTTCAAATTTAAATATAAATTTTAAATAAAAAATTTAGTTGACTTTGTCTGTATCCATACATTATCAATGATAATAGATAATATAAGTAAAAAATATAATTTGTGTAATATTACAAAATATAATATACTAACAATTACCTATGCCAAAAGTACAGAAATATAATTTGGTATGTAAATAACTCAAATTTAAATTTATTAAGCAAACTTACATAAAAAGTGTAAAAATAACCTATAAAAATAAAAATCATTAATCAAAAGAGATTAAGGTATAAAATTTTATTATTTATTACAAATGTTATCACGTTTTTTAAAATATTAATTTAAAATCTTTTATATAAATAGTATTTAATAGGAATATGGAAGAGTAAGTGAAAAAAAATAGTTATAGCCATTTAATAAATTCAACAGTTGAAAATATCTCAAATTCAAAATTTTAAACTTTCTTATTATATAAATGACACAGAACGTAAAAAGTGTATGTTACATTTTTTAAAATATTAATTAAAAATCTTTTATATACAAAGTATTAAAAAAATATGAAAAGAGTGAGAGAAAAGAAAAATTAATCTTGACCATTTAATAAATTTAACAATTAAAAATATCTCAAATTCAAAATTTTAAACTTTCTTATTATATAAATAACACATAATGTAAATGTGTATATATTTAAAAGTTAAGTTTTAAGCACATCAAAGTTGAAATTTTAATTTAAGTGTTTATTTTTTAATAAAAATTTTAAAAATTTAAAATTTAACTATATTTTTAAATAAAAATTTAGTTGAATTTATCTGTATCCATATATTATTTAATAATAATAGATAGTATAAGTAAAATATAATTTGTATAATGTTGCAAAATATAATATACTAGCAATTACCCGTGCCAGAAGACACAAAAATATAATTTGGAGTGTAAATAATTCAAATTTAAATTTATAAAACAAACTTATATAAAAAAGTGTAAAAATAAACTATAAAAATAAAAATCATTAATCAAAAAAGATTAAGGTATAAAATTTTATTATTTATTACAAATATTATCACAAATATTATCACATTTTTTAAAATATTAATTTAAAATCTTTTATATAAAAAGTGTTCAAAAAAATGGGAAGAGTGAGAGAAAAAAATAATTCTGAACATTTAGTAAATTGACAGTTGAAAATATTTTAAATTTAAAATTTTAAACTTCCTTATTATATAAATGACACAAAATTTAAAAGTGTATGTTATATCTTTTAAAATATTAATTTAAAATATTTTATATAAAAAGTATTAAAACAATATAGGAAAAGTAAGAGAAAAAGAAAAATAATCTTGCCAATTCAGCAAATTCAACAGTTGAAAATATTTCAAGTTTAAAATTTTAAACTTCTTATTATATAAATGACACATAGTGTAAAAATATACGCATTTAAAATTTAAGTTTTAAACGCGTTAAAATTAAAATTTTAATTTAAATGTTTGTTTTTTGATAAAATTTTTAAAACTTTAAAATTTAAATATATTTTTTTAAATAAAAAATTTAGTTGATTTTGTCTGCATCAATACATTATTTAATAATAATAGATAATATAAGTAAAACATAATTTGTATAATTTTACAAAATATAATATATATTATATGTATATATAATTTTACTGGATATAATATATATATTTATTTGAATTTCAAATTTGAAATTCAAAAGATATGCTTTATTATATAGATATATAGTGTGCATTTGAAGTGATAAAAAAAAAAAGATAAAGTGAGATAATTTAGCAGTTCGTAATTTGTGCAGTTAGATTAAAAATGAATAACTTTTAGATATTTTCAGAAATTTTTAAAATTTTTTAACAATTTTTAGCAAACAAAACACTTATAATAAGTGATAATGTGGTGAAACTTTGTGATGATTGAAACAAATGTCAAATCAAAGTATTATATTGTATATATATAATACGTGCATGTCTAATTTTACAAAATATAATAATATATCATTTGAATTTCAAATTTTAAATTCAAATAATGTGTTTTATCGTATAGATATATAATAAGTGATAAGGAGGCAAAATTTTAGTGATCACTACGACAAATGTTAAATCAAAAAATTTGTCTTATTATATAGAGATGTATATATACACACACATATAGGTTTTAATACATTCAATGTGTGTTTTGAGTGATAAAAAGTACGATAAAGTAAGATTAGTTATAAATTCGTAATTCATGCAGTGAAATAAAAAATGAATAATTTTTAGAAGTTTTTGAAAATTTTTAGAAAATTTTGGAGATTTATAGCAAACCAAACAAAATCTCATTTTGGTTACAGTGCATTTGAAAGTAAAAAAAAAATAATAATAAATCTTATTTTATTTTTATTTTTTTGGTGTTTAATAACATCTCAAAAGTTATTAAAAATTTTTAAAAATTTTCTAATTTTGTTACCAAAAAACCAAAAATTCTTAAAAATTATTAAAATTTTTACGAAACATTTACGTTGCTAAAAGTTCTTAAAATTTTTTATTTATTTCATCAAACACATAAAAAGTTACACCTATTAACTTTTATAAAAAAATACTAAAAATTTTAAAAAATTTTGCTTCCAAACGCAACTTTAATTCTCATTTTTGCTTTGATTTCTCCAAGTGAGGATTAATTAATAGACAATTGCACAAATTTTTTTTTGTGTAGAAAAGACCTCCCGATGCGCTGTGCTTCTTCTCTACAAATTCATCAGCAGAAGAAGTCACAAAAAACATGAGATATGCATAAACTGTTGAGTCAGAGACTCGCTACTCAGCCCTCGTGGTGGAAAAATGCTACATTTACAATATTTTTTTCTAATGTTATTTTACAACATTAAAAACGATGCCGTTTTGAATCAGTGTATCACGCTACTCAAGATTCTTACACCATCTCTTTGACACCTTTTTTATACTATACTGACTATGATGAGTCATGACCAGTGTATTTTTACACTATACTGACCATGACCTATCATGGCAAGTTCATTTTAGATGTTATAAAATAATATTGAAAAAAAGTGTTGTAAACGTAAGCATTACTCTCTCGTGGTGCTCTATCTTTATAATTCATAGAGAATTTTATCATTAAAAAAAAATATATAAAAGTTGAATGTATGCTTAAGAGAATTTGGGAAGCAGGGAATTAGTTCAAGTTGGCACAGCTAATATCAGATTAGTAAGTACAAGACTGAGATGGCACCTCTCAAGTGCTTCTGTTCCCGCACACCGTGGGGGGCTCCCCTTTACCTCGCCCATTAAAATTAATAATATTTTATTATTTTATTTTAAAAATAAAATAAAAATAATGAAAATATATATAAATTAGTTATTAACTTAAAAATAAGATATTTATACAAAAATTAATAAAATAGTAAAAAAAATATGATTTCAACTTCTCAACATATAAAGTGAGATTAATAAAAATATTTTTATAATTAATTTTAAACTTAATTGAGGCAAGGGCAAGATGAGTTTTTTTTTCCACCGCCACTATACTAAAATAGAATTGGATTAGATTTTCTGCTTTGCCCTCTCCATTGCCATTCTTTGACTCAAAGATTAAGGAATAATATAGTTTTGCCTAATTAGACTGTCTTATTTGGTATTTTGGATTAGGGAAGGAATCCAATAGAGTTGAACTTTAATTTGTTCTAGTTTGACTTGAATAAAACTAAAGTGACTCAAACTAGAACAAACTAAAGTGACTCGAGTGGAGAGAAAAATAAGCTCAAACCGGGTAAATTTTTTAAATTATAGAAACTTAAGAATCACGTTTTAATTTATAAAATAAAATTAAAATGCAAGACATTTTAGAATAATTTATTCTGTGTTAATAAAATTTATTTATTTATTATATAAAACTAACAATAGAAATTTACAGGATTCAACAATTAAGTTGGTAAACTTTATTTTATAGGAGGCAAATCTTGAAATTTTATATATAATTGGGTAATGAGGGACAAATACAAAATGAGATGTCATAAATATGACTATTTTTAGATGTGATATTTTATTTTTTATATCAATTGCAAAAGCGTGATTGATTCAGGTGACACTGTAAGTCGTCTCTTTCAATCATGACTTACAACTGTTGATTAAAAACTTATAATAATTACATACTAAAAGCATGATCTTTTACGATGAAAATCAATATTAAAAGAAATATCATGTGTTCTCTTATGGATGTTGATCTCACTTTTTTTTTTAAAAAAACTGTGGTCAAATATAGATAAATAATCACATTGAAAAGTAGATAATTTTAAAAATAATAAATCTATATGGCAACTTTCTATCACACCATCGTGACACCATATGGTGACCTTATATATTTGACATTTTTTTATTGCTGTTGAGAAAAATGAACTCATCTTATTTCTTTGGAAGTTAGTATAGTTGACTACTGGTCTAAACTATCATTTTTATATATTTTTTACATAATATATATATATACAATTTTTTATCAAATTTGGCGACCAATTCTTTTATGTTTTTTTATAATAATTTATTATTACTTTTGCCAACTAATTAGTAGTTAAAAGTAACAAGTTTTTGGATCAATTGATTGGAAAAAATGATAAAAAAAATTTACTTTTATTTAATTATTTTAACTTTTTGTAATAATTTGATATCATAACCAATATATAGAAATATATGTATATTTAATAAATAATTAATGAATATATACCATATTTAATTAAAAATGTTCTTAAATCTTTTTCTTATTTTTCTTTAATCTTTGTGTATAGCACATATTTAATCATAACTAGCTATTTATAATATATTTTTCTTCATTCTATATTATATTTTTAAAAGTAATTAGGCCATGTTTAATTTTAGTTTTAGAAAATTATTGTTCAAAACAAAATATTTGAAAACTATTTAAGAATTGATTTGTAATACAAAAGTGTTTTCAATAATTATATTCAAAAATTAGTTCAAAAAGACAAAAAATGAAAATTTTATTATTTTTATTTCCAAATTTTTATCATTTTCTATAAAATATAAAATAATGCCACTTTTAACATAATTAATATTAAAAATATACTAAACATTTATTAGATATTAAATATTTAATATTTACCAGGTTATAAGTAATAGTAACTATAAAGGCTACTCCCATATATTCACTGGAAAAAAATGATTATAGATTTAGTGTTATTTAAATTTGATTTAGTAAATTTAATTTTAGTATTAATCTAAAAATATTTTTATTTATTGATCTATGATTGTAGTTTTTGTAGCATATTAAATTAATTAAAATTAATAGATAAATGTTATAATAAAATTTATGAAATCTAATTTAAACCATATAAGGTGATAAACAAAATTGTTTGAGTGAGATATAGAAAAAAAATAACAATACTGTCTTTCATTCTTTTAGCTCGATTTTTAAGATATAATTTTTCTCATTTTTTTATCTCGGTTTTCTCTAGAATGGTTTCCACTGATCTTTTACCCCTTTTATTCAATCATGATTTTAACAAAACTGAGATAGAAAGTATCAAAAGTAACTTTTTATCTCATTTGTTAATTAGATTGAGATAAAAAGTTTAACTTATAAATCTGTATCACGTTTTTTTTAGAATTGTGGTCTTTATAAATTTTCTAGTGTGATTTTTATCGATTATTGTAGTAGTGTTTTAACTTATAAAGTAAAATTAAGAAGCAAGCTATTTTGGAATAATTGATTCTCTTTTAATAAAATATATTTATTTATTATATAAAACTTACAATAGAAATTTGTATAGTCCAACAACTTAATTTTTATTAGTTCGTAGACCTTATTTTATAAGAGGCGAATCTTGAATTTTTATATATAATTGAGCAATGAGAGGCAAATGCAAAATGGGATGCCATATTTAGTAATTGGTAAAATTTAAAGTTTTATATGTAATTAGAATATTAAACAAATGTAAAATAAGATGTTTTCTTTTATAATTAGCAAAACTTGATATTTTATATGTAATTGGGTAATATAAGACAAATGTACTCTGGGATGAAAAAAATGTTAAAATATTTTTAAGTTTAAACATGAGCTTTCGAGGCAATAGCTTAAGTCTTAACTTCGCCTTAAATTTAATTGAGCCAAAATTAATGGTCTAATTTGACTTAAATGAAGTTGGAATCATATTGGGATTGAGCCATTATCAAAACAGGTTCAAATAACTTGTCTTGATTCCACACTAATTCTGATGACAGACGACGATTTGAGCTGTGGTAATATTGTTGTGAAGCTTTTTTTTTTTTTTTTTTAGCTTCTCTATCTTAAAAGGTTAGATTACCTAACTCAAAAGCTAAATTATCAAACACACTAAATTTTTTTAAAGAAAAATCCAAAAAAACCAAAAAAGTTGATTTAAAAGATGGTACCGAATGCATGGGACTTCTGTATTTATCCAATAATTATATAAATTCCGGAGGTCTTGTATAAAAATACTACCGGTGCCTAACACTTTGCGGCCAAGTAGAAAACGATTTGGACCGAAAAGGCAGGCACCTTGTATATATATATATATATATATATTCTGGCGTTGATGGTTATTCTATAAATATTTTAGCACTGTCAGGGGAATTTCTAAAAATAGCAATAGATTTTCTTTCACTACCCGTTGCTTGTGTAAACTTATGGGCCGTTATCAATTGGGTTGGGCCGTTCGAGGGATACTTATTTTTTTTTTTTTTGGTAAGTGAGGGATACTTATTCATTTTTTTGACAATGAGAGATGCTTATTCTTATCTTTATCCTTTATTTATTTAATTCTTTTTTCAATTATTTGATAATCATTCTTTATATTCTCGTTAAAAAAAATAATGACACACATATAAGAAAAATTACCCAAAGCCTTCACGTATTTTATATTAAATTTTGGCTCCGTTTAGTGGCAAACAAAATAAAATAAAATTTTACAAATCTCTACAAACATAAATTACAAAACAGCAAAATTTAAATATTTCACTCACTGAACAAATTACGAGACTTTTACTTTTACAATTTTATTTTATTTTATATATTTTTATACAATTCCAAACACACCCATTATTTTATTTTATCTCCTATACTTTAAATTGTGACTTTTTATCATTTATATTTTCAATCAGCTCTAAGTTATACTCGCAATCAAAATTTATGGATGAAAACGTAACATGCCGAATTGACACACGATATTTTTATTACTTTTTTAACAATAATTGATAAAAATGTAAAGTGAAATCAAATTAAAAAATACATATATAGGATGGAGTGGGGAGAACAAAATATACATGGGATAAAATAAACGTGAAATTATGTTCGCATTTATATATTTAAAATTAAAAGGTTTGATGCTAATTGTTAAAAGAATATTTTCTAAATATAATTTGTTAGTTTAAATAGAGATTTCATAATTTATTTGAATAGTTTAATATGATGAGAGATGGTTTTATGTGATTACGGTGAAAAGAGTAACTATTTTAAATTCGTTGCACTCTTCCATTTTAGGATGTAGTAATATAACTAACTGCTTTTGTAGTAATAATTAAAAAATCTCTTACACATTATTAATTATGGGAGTTAATTCTGTCACTCCTATTATAATATAATTTAATCTCAAATTTATTAATTTAAAATTTTTAATTAATTCAAATGGAACCTCACAGTGAAGTACACTAAGTGAGTTTATATATATATACACGCATAATGTGTACATATAAATATAATTGAGATGTGAAATTACGGTTTTAAATTTCATAAAAACTATTTAAAATATTTTTAATTGCAAAATTGTGGCTCTAACAGATTTATTCTTTACATTTTTTTCCTTTTTTTTTTTTGGTATAAAAAAGAAAGTAAGTTTTCCCGCATTTTTTTTTTTTGATCGGTAGGTTTTGTTTGGAATCAATAAATAACTAAGAAAAGAAAAAAGAAAAAGAGGAAGAGAAAATTGGAAGAAAATATGTTAAGACTTCATTTTTAATTTCTTTTCTAACCCAACAACCAAATAAGTAAAATAAATAAATAAATAAAATTTAATTTTCTCTTTTTTCCCACTACTGTTTCCCGACAAAACAAACAAATTAAAAAGGGTTAAAGTTTTGCATCACTCAAATGAAGAATTTTTTTTTCTTTTTTATAATTCTTTTTATTTTTCATTTTTTATTTTTTCGCATAAAATCGAAAGTTTCCCATCCGGGGAGAGGGTTACTTGTTCAAATGAAATTGGCATAGCTCTGCATGTTGACCGTTGGATTGGCAAGTAGTTTAAATTAGGAGAGACGGCGTACTCGTCAGTTCAGTACCACATAGCTAGATTTGCCGATTCAGATCAGATCATATATCGGAGGTAAAATTGGTCTCCGCCTCGTTTAGAATTATGATCATATCTCTTCATTTGGAGCCTTTCTCCATCTGTCTGTAAATTCCCTCCCCCCCCCCCCCCCAAGTGCCACTCCTCTGTTAGAAAAACGTAAAGGACAAATATGGAGAAAGTGATATTTATCATTTAACTAAGCATGTCTTTATATAGGCTTACAAAAAACAATCATAGAATACTAATGGTTAAAAATCATAAATATTGTTAGATTTAGTAATGTATAATCGTATATAATTAGTA
Source organism: Vitellaria paradoxa (assembly GCA_019916065.1). NCBI lineage: Eukaryota > Viridiplantae > Streptophyta > Magnoliopsida > Ericales > Sapotaceae > Vitellaria > Vitellaria paradoxa. Next base: position 7,831,718 of record CM034234.1, read on the forward strand.
TCCCTTATTTTATGCTTTTCCTTATTTTATGTCTTTCCTTATATCATAATTAGGAATATTATTCTATTCCTTATTTTGTATATCCAATCATAATTAGGATTACTATCTCCTATTAGGATTAGGATTATTGTCCTCTTATATAAAGGACCTTGTAGTCTTGTATTCTCACACACAGAAATAAATATTAATATATAATTCTTTCTTTCTTCTTTTATTCTTAACATGGTATCAGAGCAGAGGCTCTAATTTTTTTTTTCTCTCTTCTTCGTCGGCCATTATTTTCCGACGAGATCTTGCGTTGGCATATATCATCAGCAGAGTTAAAGAAGCCTTGATTTTTCGCTTTTGTATTACTCTTCTGGTGAATATTCCAACATTTACATACATCATCGGATTCGTCTCTCATAGACGAACCCAACGCCACCAACCAAAACCGGAGATCTGCTTCCACGCGCCGCCTGAAAATTGCGCGTGACTTCACGCAAATTCACGCGCCGCTGGTCTTCACATTCGCCTCGCTGACGTCATCTCGACGAATCACGGTGTGCCGCGCAGACTGTTCGTTGGTGCACCTGCCACACTGGATCGCGCTCACGCCAGTGAACTGTGATCTGCCACGTAGCCCTGGCTGCTCCAACGGTCAGACCGGTCCGCCCAGACCGATTCAGTGCTTCTTTTGGGCCGGTTCAGCCATTTTTGGCAGATTTTCAACCGGTTCAGACCGGTTCCTTACCTTTTTCAACGTTCCGGACGCACTGGTGATCTCTATTCTACTCGGATTTATTGTTTATCTTTATTGGGTACTATGAAAGCTTTTTCTGTGGATTGCTCTGACAATATTACGTCCCTCTCTGTCATTCTAGATGGGACTAATTATGTTTTGTGGGCACAAGCTCTCTCTGGCTTTATCAAAGGACGTCGTTTATGGCGTATTATCTCTGGCTCTCAGAAAAAACCCATCCAGAAAGACGATGAGGATCAATCTGCTTTTGAGGATCGTCTTGATGATTGGAAAAGCAAAAATTATCAAATTGTCACTTGGTTTCGTGCCACTACTATTCCTTCCATCAGTCTTCAATTTGGCCGATTCCAGGACGATGATCAGTATCCCTCTCCTGCTAAGGTTATTTGGGATTTCTTAAAGGATCGCTATCAGAGGGCCATGCTCACCAGTATCAGTTACTTCAGACTCTTCATCGTATGTGTCAAGAGCCTGGGCAATCCATCAATGATTTTCTCTCTCAAATGTCTTCTATTTGGGATCAGCTCGCTTTATGTGAACCTACCTGGAAACACTCTGAGGATGCTCAATTGTACACTATCCACCGCAATCATCAGCGACTTTTGCTATTTCTTATGGCTCTCCATGACACTTTTGAGTCGGTTCGTGCCTCATTGCTCCATCGCATGCCTCTACCCACTCTTGAACAAGCTATTTCAGAATTCTTGTCCGAAGAAACTCGTCTAGGTCTCAAAACTAAGGCGTTGGATTCAGTTCTTGCTATACCACCATCTCCAGTTCCAGATGCCGCTCTTGCCATGTCTCACGGTCAATCTTCTGGCCCATTGACTCCTCACTCCTGCATCTACTATCTAAAAAGGGGTCTACCACACAATCATTCATTTGAACATTGTCCAGTTCGTGAGTGTTTGACTTGCCACAAAACAGCTCCTGGTCATTTTCAGCGTGACTGTCCCAAGGCTTCCTCCTCTGGAGCTCATTCCAAAAAGGGATCCTCTAAGTCTTCTGCTAAATCTCATGGTTCTCGTACCACTGCTGCTGTTGCTTCAGACAGGTCCTCCTCTTCTGGCCCATCCTTTTCTATGACTGATGTGGAGTCTATCATTCAGCAAGTACTTGCCAAAACTGGTACATCTCCTTCTACTGCCCTATCCGTCATGCCAGGTACTTCCTCTTGGTATTTTGACTCAGGATGTTGCAATCATATGACTTCTGATTCTACAATTTTTTCGTCTATTGCTTCCTCATCCTCTATTCCCACTATTCATACTGCTGATGGTACTCATATGTCTGTTACCCACACCAGTCATATTTCTACTTCATCTATTTCTCTTTCTAATGTTTACCACATTCCTACCCTTGCTTTAAATCTTGTGTCTGTTGGTCAATTATGTGAACTTGGTCTGATCGTTACTTTTTCTGCTTCTGGTTGTTTGGTGCAGGACCCACAGACGAAACAGGTTATTGGGATAGGCCGTAAGCATGGACGTCTGTTTGAGATTGTTCACCTCCAACTTCCACCATCCTCTGCTGCTTCCACTGCTGCTTCCGCTTCCACATCTTCTATTTTTAATCTTTGGCATTGTCGTTTGGGTCATGTGTCTTTTAGTCGTTTGAAAACTTTAGTTTCTAGTGGTCAATTGGGTCATGTGGTTTCTGAAAAAGTTGATTGTTTATCATGTCAAACTGCTAAACAACCCGCTTTACCTTTTAATAAAAGTAATTCTGTTTCTTTTGCACCATTTGATCTCGTTCACTCGGATATCTGGGGACCTTCACCCACTCCCACTATGGGGGGCTCTCGTTATTTTGTTATTTTTGTAGATGATTATACTCGCTATACTTGGTTGTATCTTTTAACTAAACGTTCTGAACTTAAACAGATATACTCTGATTTCTCAGCAATGGTGAAAACTCAATTTTCTTGTACAATCAAGGTTTTTCGAACTGATAATGCTATGGAATATCTTGACTCTGAGGTTTTATCTTTTCTACGCTCTCAGGGGACACAGTCTCATCTTTCTTGTCCTGGTACTTCTCAGCAAAATGGTCGGGCAGAACGCAAACATCGTCATCTTCTTGACACGATCCGTGCCCTTCTTATTTCTTCCTCCTGTCCAGAAAAATTTTGGGGGGAAGCTGCTCTTACTGCTGCCTACACCATTAATCGTGTTCCCACTTCTGTCCTTGGTAATTCTACCCCTTTTGAACGCTTGTATGGCTCCCCTCCTGATTATTCTCATCTTAGAATATTTGGGTCTGCTTGTTTTGTTCTCCTTCAACCCCATGAAAGAACTAAACTTGAACCACGCTCTCGTCTTTGTTGTTTCTTGGGTTATGGTATTGAACATAAGGGGTATCGGTGTTAGGATCCTATTTCTCGACGTCTTCGTGTCTCTCGACATGTTGTCTTTTGGGAACACAAGATGTTTTCTACTCTTTCTCCATTTCATCTTTCTACCTCTTCCCATAATCCTCTCTTTACTGATATTTCCAAAGATTTACATTCTGATATATTTGATGCAGATAGTCCACAGGTCTCTTAGACACCACTGCTTACGGTTCATCCCGAGACACCTGGGTCTTCTGCTGGACCTGTGACCACTCCTGATGAGTCTTCTTCTCCATCCCTTGTTGACGAATCTCCTCCTTCAGAACGTCCTAAACGAGTAACACAACCTTCTGTTCGTCTTCGTGATTATATTGTTGGTTCTGCTGCCTTTTCTACTCACGAACCTTCTTCCTACCGTGAGGCTTGTACTAACCTTTATGGCAGCAAGCTATGGATGATGAGTTACAGGCTCTTGAGAAAACTCATACTTAAGATGTGGTTCCCCTTCCTCCTGGGAAGACTGCTATCAGTTGCAAATAGATCTATAAAATCAAAACTCGTTCAGATGGTTCTATTGAGCGACACAAAGCTCGTCTTGTTGCTCGAGGTTTTACTCAGGAGTACAGTATTGACTATGAAGAAACTTTTGCTCCTGTTGCTAGGCTTACTTCCGTTCGCAGTTTACTTGCTATTTCTGCTGCTTGTAACTGGGATCTTTATCATATGGACGTTAAGAATGCCTTTCTAAATGGCGATCTTATTGAGGAAGTCTATATGCAACCTCCTCCGGGCTCCTCTGTTCCGTCTTCTCATGTTTGCAAGCTTCGTCGAGACTATATGGGCTGAAACAGGCTCCTCATGCCCGGTTTGCGAAGTTTAGCTCTACTATTCGTGAGCTTGGATTTATCCCCAGTTCATATGACTCTGCTTTGTTTATCCGCACCACTACAGCTGGATCTGTTCTTCTTCTCATTTATGTAGACAATATGATTATTACTGGGGATGACAGTGTTGGCATTTCTCATCTCAAACAATTTCTTAGTCGACAGTTTGAAATGAAGGATTTGGGGTTTCTCAATTACTTTCTGGGCTTGGAGATCTCCCGAGATTCTTCTGGTTACTTTATCTCTCAAGCTAAGTATGCTTCTGATCTCTTGACACGGGTTGATATTTCTGACTGCAAGACTGCTACTACTCCGATTGATCCACAGCTCCGTCTTACTCCTCTTGATGGTGCACCATTATCTGATGCGACTTTGTATCGTCAACTTGTTGATAGTCTTGTTTATCTTACTGTCACTCGCCCTGACATTGCTTATGCTGTTCACATTGTTAGTCAATTCATGGCTGCTCCACGTTCTCATCATTTTACTGCTTTGCTGCGCATTCTCCGATATATCAAAGGCACTATGTTTCATGGTCTTCATTACTCATCCCAGTCCTCACTTGAATTACATGCTTTTTCTGATGCCGACTGGGCTGGTGATCCTACTGATCGTCGTTCTACGACAGGGTTCTGTTTCTTTCTAGGGACTTCTCTCATAGCCTGGCGTAGCAAGAAACAAACTCTCACTGCCCGTTCTAGTACTGAAGCTGAGTACCGTGCTCTCGCCGATACCACTCAAGAGCTCATTTGGCTTAAATGGCTTCTTACTGATATGGGTGTCACTCATTCTACAGGCACTATATTATATTGTGACAATCAAAGTGCTATTCAGATTGCTCACAATGATGTTTTTCATGATCGCACTAAACACATTGAAATAGATTGTCACTTTATTCGTCAACATGTCAGAAGTGGCATTGTTCGTCTCATTTCTGTATCCTCAGCAAATCAAACTGCTGATTTTTTCATGAAGGCTCATCCTCCTGGTCGTTTCTTCGAGTTAATCTCCAAACTCAAGCTGCTTCCTGCGTTGCCACCTTGAATTTGAGGGGGAGTGTTAGATTTAGTAATGTATAATCGTATATAATTAGTATCCCTTATTTTATGCTTTTCCTTATTTTATGTCTTTCCTTATATCATAATTAGGAATATTATTCTATTTCTTATTTTGTATATCCAATCATAATTAGGATTACTATCTCCTATCAGGATTAGGATTATTGTCCTCTTATATAAAGGACCTTGTAGTCTTGTATTCTCACACACAGAAATAAATATTAATATATAATTCTTTCCTTCTTCTTTTATTCTTAACAAATGTCACCAAATGCCCATAATTTCTAAAACAAAGAAAACTCCCAAATTAACTCATACATAATTTCCTATAACTCAAAAAGCCACTACCGGTTATACACATCAAACCACAACCGGTTACACAAAAACTAAAAGCCACACATTAATACAAACTAAATGCCACAAATAAAGTTTAATAATAAAAACCTTTTATTTTCTCAACACCCCCCCTTAAACTTGATTTGTTACACCAAGTAAACTCCTCATTTTGATGAAAGTCTCCAACTTGAGGGGCTTCGTGAAAATGTCCGCCGCTTGGTCTTGTGACTTGATATATTTGAGTTCCACTTCTTTTTTCGTAACGCAATCCCGAATGTAGTGAAATCGGGTATTGATGTGCTTGCTCCTCCCATGAAACACCGGATTTTTGGCTAAGGCAATGGCCAATTTGTTATCAACAAAAATCTCCATTGGACTTTCCATTTGAAACTTCAACTCCTTCACTAAGTTTCTTAGCCAAATTGCATGACATACACATGAAGTTGCCGCGACGTACTCCGCCTCGCATGTTGATAATGTGGCTATGGGTTGCTTTTTTGACATCCATGTGAACGCCGTTTCACCAATAAAAAATACAAACCCCGTAGTGCTCTTCCGATCATCCAAGTCACTACTCCAATCACTATCACAATAACCAACAACATCAAAATTGCTAGAAGAGACATAAGAAAGACCATACACAATCGTCCCTTCCCTTTGATGTAGCGAAGTATCCTCTTTGCCATTTTGAAATGCGTTGTTGTCGGCTCCTCCATAAATCAACTAATGATTCCAACCGAATAAAGAATATCCGGTCTTGTGCATGTCAAGTATCTCAAACTTCCAACCAAGCTTTTAAAAAGTGTAGAATCTACCTTCTCTCCTCCATCTTGCTTGGTGATTTTGACTCCACATTCCATCGGTGTTCCAACCAGATTAGCATCATCTATGTTGAACCTTTTGAGCACTTCTTTAGCATAGCCCTCTTGGGATATAAAAATCCATCTTCACCTTGTTTGACCTCGATCCCAAGATAGTAACTCATGAGACCAATGTCCGTCATTTCAAACTCCTTTGCCATCTCCCTTTTGAACTGATCAAACATGCTAGGATCGTTTCCGGTAAATACTAAATCATCAACGTATAAACAAATGATTAGTATGTTTTCACCTTGCATTTTGATGTAGAGGGCATGCTCATAAGGACACTTCATATACTTCTTCTCTTGAAAGTACTTGTCAATCTTCAAATTCCATGCTCTCGGTGCTTGCTTCAAACCGTAAAGAGCCTTTTTCAATCGAAGCACTTTGTCTTCTTTACCCTTGACTTCATAACCCAACGGTTGCTCCACATAGACCTCCTCCTCAAGAATTCCGTTCAAGAATGTCGATTTGACATCCATTTGATGTATCTTCCAATGATTATGGGCTGCCAAAGCAATAATCAAACGAATAGTTTCAAGGCGAACAACGGGGGCAAATACCTCATCATAGTCGATGCCGTGTTGTTGACTATACCCTTTCACAACTAGTCTCGCCTTATGCCTCTTAATATCGCCATTGGCCTTTCGCTTTGTCTTGTATACCCACTTTACTCCGATTGGTTTATGCCCTTTTCGAAGCTTGGTCAACTCCCATGTGTCATTTTTCTCTATCGCTCGAATTTCTTCATCCATTACATCATTCCATTTTTTGTTTGCGATGGCTTCTTGGAAACTAATAGGCTCACAATCACCAAAAAGACAATAGAGAATTATGTCATTTTGATTTTCATTTACCTCATTAAGTTCCCGTAGACTTCGGGTTCCTCTTGGGCCAATTTCGTTTTTCGAATCGCTGGAAAATGCCTCCGTTCCGCTGGACGATGCATTACATGACGTTGAGCCTTCAGATGACGACCGATCGGTCGACCGGGGTGACGCTAGAATGGGCAAAACTTCACTTATTTCGTCCCTGGTTGGCTCGTTTTCATCGTCTTCTTCAAAGTATGGAAGGAAATCATACTCCTCCTCCTGTATATTCCAATCCCAAGAGACTTCCTCATCAAAAACAACATCACGACTAATAATTACCTTCCCATTCAAAGGATTGTAGAGGCGATAACCCTTTGAACTTGCGTCATAGCGGATGAAGATGAGTTTCTCGCTTCGATCGTCGAGCTTGGTCCTTTTTTCCTCTGACACATGAGCATATGTAATACTCCCAAACACCTTGAAGTGACCAATTCCGGGCTTTCTTCCGTTCCATGCTTCTTGAGGCGTCTTGTTAAGCACACTTTTGGTTGGTGCTCAGTTTGTCAAATAGACCGCACAAGCTACGGCCTCCGCCCAAAATTCCTTGGGCATCTTCTTCGTCTTCAACATACTTCTTGCCATGTTCAAGATTGTCCGATTCTTCCTCTCCGCCACGCCATTTTGTTGCGGTGTCCTTGGCACCGTTAACGGACGTCGGATGCCTTTTTCATCACAAAACTGTTTGAACTCATTTGATGTGAATTCACCACCTCGATCGGTTCTCATGGCCTTGATCGTAAGGTTGCTTTCATTCTCCACACGCACCTTAAATCTCTTGAAGATTTCAAATACTTCCGATTTTTCCTTCAAAAAGTACACCCATGTTTTTCTAGAAAAATCATCAATAAAGAGAAGGAAGTATTTACTTTTACCATGAGACTCCGGTTTGATCACTCCACACACATCGGCATGGATGAGTTCTAGAGGCTTCTTGGCTCTTGTCATAGACTCCTTCGGAAAACTACTTCGATGATGTTTTCCGAGTAAGCACCATTCACACACTTGGTTCGGCTTGTGAATGTGCGGTAAACCCCGCACCATCTTTTTCTTCGACAAGTCTTCTAGACTCCCAAAATTGAGGTGCCCGAACCGTATATGCCATAGCCAAGAGGGATCCTCATAACACGTCTTCAAGCATTTCGGAACATATTACATACATTCAAAGGAAACATTCGGTTTTTGGTCATGGAGACTTTAGCAACAAGTCTCTCATGATTATCTCTCAAATACAAACAATTGTTTTTCATTTGAACTTCAAAACCTTTCTCTAACAATTTTCCTACACTCAATATATTGTTTTTTACATTGGGAATGTAATAAACATTTGTGATATATTGATGTTCTCCATTTTTTAACCGAATGAGAATTTTACCTATTCCTTTGATGGCGGCCAAAGAATTGTCTCCAAAGGCAATATTACCTTTCGCCATCTCGTTCAACTCCGCAAACATCTCGCGGTTCCCACACATGTGATTCGAGGCTCCGGTGTCAAGATACCACATGCTATCTCGACTCTCTTCTTCTCCCTTTGAAACCATGAATAAGGTTCCGTTCTCCTCCGCATAATTGGATTGCCCTTGATGGGCGTTGGATGTGCCAGCGGTTGACTGGTTCTGATGCTTCCGGCCGATCGGCTCTGTTTGGGATGAGTAACACTCATTCGCATAATGTCCATATTTATTACAATTATAACATTTTACCTGAGATTTATCTCTCCCGGACCTTCCACCACGTCTTCCACGACCTCGGCCTCCTCTTCCTCTTGAAGATTCACACGAGTTTTGAGAAACGTCGGTGTTGGCTTCACCTCTTCCACCATGGCCTCGACCACTGCGACTTCTTCCACGTCCACGACCATTCTCCTCCTTGAGTTTGAGTTGGAGAAGTTGTTCAACGGTCTTCGTTTGCTCCATCTTCCTTTTCTTTTTCTCCTCATAGGCTTGCAACGAGCCTATAAATTGTTCAATCGTCATGTTCTCGAGATCCTTCGTCTCCTCGATTGTCGTGGCGATGATCTCGAACTTAGTGTTTAGGCTCCGTAGAACCTTCTCCATGACACGAACATCGGCGATTTCTTCACCGTTCCGTCTCAATTAGTTGACAACGGTCATTACTTTTGTGTGATATTCCGCTATCACCTCCGTCTCCTTCATCTGTAATGATTCAAACTCACCACGTAAAGTTTGCAACCGTACCTTTTTCACACGATCAGCTCCTCTATGAGTCGATTGGAGCTTATCCCACGCCACCTTTGACGTCTCAGCATTGGCGATGGTCTCGAATGTATCTTCGTCCACCGATTGGTACAAGATATAAAGGGCCTTCTTGTCCTTCTTTCTTGTCTCCTTTAACGCATCTCTTTGCGCTTGATCGGCTACAGCTTCCGCCTCTTGGAAACCGTTCTCCACGATCTCCCACACGTCTTGTGCTCCTAGTAACGCCTTCATCTTGATGCTCCAATTGTCGTAGTTGAGCTTGGTAAGCATCGGTAGTTGAAGCGGACCCATTCCTCTACCGTTGGCCATTTTTCTCTCGATTTTTTCTGCACGCTCTGATACCACTTTGTTAGAAAAACGTAAAAGACAAATATGGAGGAAGTGATATTTATCATTTAACTAAGCATGCCTTTATATAGGCTTACAAAAAACAACCATAGAATACTAATGGTTAAAAACCATAAATGTCACCAAATGCCCATAACTTCTAAAACAAAGAAAACTCCCAAATTAACTCACACATAATTTCCTATAACTTAAAAAGTCACTACCGGTTATACACATCAAACCACAACCAGTTACACAAAAACTAAAAGCCACACAATAATACAAACTAAATGCCACAAATAAAGTTTAATAATAAAAACCTTTTATTTTCTCAACATCCTCATTAAGTCTCCATCGATCTTCTTCTTCTGCCTCAAACCCTTTCTCTCCTCTGTTTATCTTCCTTCATCTATATATATATTTCCCTCTCTTCTTTCCTTCCTCGCAGTTCCACAGTCCTGCGTCATCCCCCCCGACAAGTGAAAGACAAAGCCTACAATCAGTCAAGGCAAGAGGTATAAATTATATATATAGATATATATATATATACACGTATATGTACGTAAGTACGTTACTGTTTTCCTTCCTATGGATATGCAAACATTTATGCTGTTTGAAACGTGAATTAATGAAAGGACAAAAAAATTGGAAAGAAATAAAAAAAAATTTAATCAAATAAAAATTAAATTATTTTTATAAATGTCTATTTATTTTCTTATCATTCTTAACTCATTTATTTTCTTATCATTATTTCATCTCTAAACATTTATGTTTTCAAACACAATACAAATTAACTAGAACAACATGGAAGCAAGCCAAAGGATAAGAAGTCGACCCAGTACTCCTGCCACCTTCTTCTTCTTTTTTTTTTTTTTTTTCCCCCTCTATCTTTGGCATGACTTAGTTTGGTAATTAAAAAAAAAAAGTAGCCCGGCCGCTTCTTTCTGGCTATCTTTCTATTTTATTTGTTTTTTTTTTTTACTAAAATTCATATTTATTTTTTGTTTAATAATTTTAAAACATGTTGGTCATATTTTTAAAATAATACAAAAATATTGTTTAAAAATAAAAAATTTCATGCGAGGCTTTAATTTCCTTTCCCTGTACGTGAGTTCTCTTGTTTTTAAATATTTTTTTTTATAAATATGAATAATATACTTCAAAAGTAATAAAAGCAAAAGAAAATTAAATTTTAATAAGAAAATACAAATTGAAAAGAACAAGGAGAAGTAGAAGTAGAAGCAGAAGAAGCAGCAGCTGTTAAGCCTAGTATTTACCTTTTGTGTATATATACACAAACAAAACCTCTGAGAAAAGATTAATTGAATTTAGTTAAGTCGTTAAAATTAAGCATAATACTAATAATGCTACCAAGCCAGAAAAACATGTTATGGCTTGTCATTTCAACGTAAATAATCTAGTTACAATGCATTTTTATTAGAAAAGTGTTATCATCTCATTATTTATTTACCTTTTTTTTGATAGAAAATTTTTATAAAATAATTTATATCCATATCGTCATAATAGGGATGAAATTAATTTCTCACTTCGTAAAAACAATTTTTAGTGGAAAATTTTTAAAGGAATAGTTTTCCCTATTTTACGTTTTATCTAATTTCTCCAATTGTGCCACCTTACCTCTTTGAATGGGGAGACATCTTTGGGCTAAGTTGCTAACCCAGCTCAGGGGGATGTCCAATGTACCCTTACTTAATGAGTACCCGCTTCACCTGCTTCTGTTCGAGACGGGTATAAGAATGTTAGAAGTGGGGATGGGGATGAGAACGGGAACAGAAACGGGTATGGAGATCTGTGGCGTCATCCGAACGGATACGAGGACGGGTATAATAGTTCACATCCTACCCCATACTCGTTTAAATATTTATTTATTAATTTATATATATTTTTTTAATTTTTATTTAATGTATATAATATATTTTTATCAATATATATAATATTTATAATAATTTTTAATATTTATTTTATACATATAATATATAATTTGTAATAGTTAGTATGCTTAGCGTGCAAATGGGGACAGAAATGGATAATTCATTATTTAACAGAGACAAGTATGGGAAAAATTTTTTTTCTCAAAATAGAGATAAGAACAGAAACTAGTAAAGGTATTGCTAAACGGAAACAGAAATAAAAACAGAGACAAAGAAAGCCGTACCTACTCCATACCTACCCGTTGAGATTCTTAACCCGCTGTAAATGTGACCTATCTTGTCTTGTCTTTGAAGTTTTATTTGGAATGATACTTCTCTTTCTTTTTGTAAATAATAATAATAATAGTAATAATAATAATAATACAGAAAAACTATATCCTGATTTCAAGCACAAACGTTAATGGCTATTAATTTATAGGAGAAAAATATTATTATACTAGGAAATTCAGAAAGAGTAAAGAGTAAAAAAAATTCATGTCATCACATTAATTTTTTAATTAATTTTATTGATGAATTTTTTGGTTTACTGACTTTTAAAACAGCATAGCTAGCTAGCTAGCTAGCTTTTGCATTATTTTATATGCCTATATGCATCAAAATCAAGGTCAATAATGGACGGCAAGCGGTGCTCACTCGTCTGGTTGATCGGCAAGCGGTGCTCACTCGTCTACTTCTTGTTCTTCTGCGTTTGTCTAAAGCACGAAGAACTGCTTCCAAACAAACGTTAACAATTCAATGGTCTAAAATGATAAATTTACAAGTCTTTCATGTCATTATCATTAAAATTTTTAATTAATTTTATTGATGAATTTTTTGGTTTGACATTTAAAACAGCATAGCTCGCATTATTTTAGATGCGTGTGTGCATCAAAATCAAGCTCAATAATGAAGGGCAACTGGTGCTCGCTCGTCTGGTTGATCAGCATCTCATTATCAGCAACAACTCTTCTTCTTCTTCTGGGTTGGACTAAAGCACGAAGAACTGCTTCCAAACAGCTCCCACCAGGGCCACCAGGATGGCCAGTGATCGGCAACATCTTCAATTTCGGAGCCACACCACACCGGAACTTGTACGACCTCAAGTTCAAGTACGGCTCGGTCCTGTGGTTGCACCTCGGGTCGGTAAACACCATGGTGGTACAATCAGCTAAAGCAGCCGAAGAACTCTTCAAAAAACACGACCTCACTTTCTGCGACCGCTGGGTCTCCGACGCACTCACCGCCTGCAATTACAACCAGGGATCTCTGGCGGTGGGCAAATACGGCACCTACTGGCGCCTACTGAGACGTCTCTGCTCCGCGGAGCTGATGACCAAAAAACGAATAGACGAGACGGCTGGTGTTAGAGGGAAATGCATCGATAAAATGATCGAATGGGTGGAGAAGGATTCGGTGAATTCGCGCTCGAACGGCGGGAGAGGGGAGGTGGAGATAAGCCGATTCCTTTTCCTGATGGGTTTCAATCTGGTGGGCAATCTCATGCTGTCGAGAGATGTTTTGGATCCAGAGGCTGAGGATGGGTATGAATTCTATGATGCGATGAACAAGGCCCTGGAGTGGGCTGGGAAACCCAATTTGGCCGACTTTATCCCTGTTTTGAAACCGCTAGACCCGTTGAGGATCAAGAGGAATATGGAGCGGGACTTGGGTCGAACCATCAAGATTGTGTCTCGGTTTGTGAAGGAGAGGATTCAAGAGAAGGAGTCGGGGGTGGAGAGGGTGAACAAAGATTTCTTGGATGTTCTGTTGGAGTATCATGGTGATCATGAAAAAGAAGGGCCCGAGAAGATTTCAGAGCATAACGTGACTATTCTCATACTGGTAATTACACACACACACACACACACACACAATATTTATCATTTTATTATATTTGTAATTGTTGGCGGTATTTCCATGCCGGTTGTTGAATGGGTCTGTAGTGTACAAGTGTCACCCAGGGGCGGAGTTGTTTTGGGGGTGTAGCCGGTAACTGAGCTAAAAAAAAAGAAATTAAAATAAAATAAAAAAATGTAATTTTTTAAATTTAGCTTATCTCAAATTTTTGTAACCCTGTCCATTTAATCTTTAAACCATTTAAACCATTTATTTAATTTAAGTTTTTATAATTCAACTCATTTTATTTTAAACACTTCGCTCAATTAAGATAAAATTTAAATTTTGAATTTATCCTGATCTCACCTTTTAACTTGTAGGATGAGATAAATCTAAAACTACTCTACACTAATACAAGAGTTCAGATCCACGATAGGATGGGATGAAATAGAAGCAATGCCGCCCATAAGTTCCACTAATATATTATCCTATATATTTAATTCGAAAATTGTTGTAAAATAGCATATATTAATCTGGCGCAGGAAATGTTCCTAGCTGGGTCAGAAACTTCAAGTAGCACGGTAGAATGGGCAATGACAGAGCTACTACGCAGCCCTAGTTCAATGCAAAAGGTTAAAGAAGAACTGGATCGAGTTGTTGGACCGAACAAGAGGGTTGAAGAAAGTGACATGGACTCGCTGCTGTATTTGCAGGCAGTGGTGAAAGAAACATTCCGACTGCATCCGGCGGCTCCCTTCTTGTTACCGAGGAACTCGATAGAAGAACGCAACTACATGGGGTATCAGATACCCAAGAACACGCAAGTTCTTGTGAATGTGTGGGCAATTGGAAGGGACCCGGAGTCGTGGGAAGACCCCTTGTGTTTCAAGCCCGAGAGGTTTCTGGGGAGAAACATTGAGTTCAAGGGACAACACTTTGAGTTGATTCCATTTGGGTCGGGAAGGAGGATCTGCATTGGTTATTCCATGGCTCAACGAGTGGTCCACCTTGCTCTGGCCACCCTGTTGCAGACTTTTGACTGGGAGCTTGACCGTTCCACCGTCACTCCGGAGACCATTGACATGAATGAGAGGGTGGGGATAACGCTGCGAAAGCTTGTACCTTTAAAAGCAATACCCACGAAGCGGAATTGCCTGAAAGTGAAGTGAGTGCCTGAATTGGAAACTTCCTTGTGTTAGATATATAATAGATATGCATGTAATGTACCATGCAGGAAGGTAGGAGTTCTATGACTGTTAAAGGTTCTGCTCATACATTTCCTCTGTAATTATGCCAATAAATGGTACTTTTTAATCGCTAATGCAATTTGTGTTTCTTTTCTATCTCGCGCGTCGATCCCAGAGAGTTGTAAGTTAACTGTTTAGAATGGATATATCCATTTTATTCAATTGCAAGCCTATATTTTATAATTTAGTTTAATGGGTAAGATTTTGAATTTATTTATGCAAACCGATCCGAATATCAAACTTATCCGAACACACACACCACACAATATATATATATATATATATATATATATATATATACTTTATACATTTTTAAAGGCATGTGTCAATTAAACCACAATCTCTTTAATTTTAAAAGTTGAATTTTAGTAAATTTTTATCAAAAGTTGGTAGTTATAATTTTTGGTGTGTTTAGTGAACAAGTAGAAATTTTAGTAATTTTTTTTAATTTTGGGTATTTAGTAAAATTTTTTGTAACTTTTGATAATTTTTAGTAATTTTTGGTAATTTTTTATAACTTTTGAATTAAGAAATTGTTATAACAGAGTAGAAAAGTGGTAAAAGTTAGTGGTTTGTCAAACGCTCAAAAATAAAAAAGTTAGTAATTTTTTGCTAAAAATTTCGTTGCCAAACGCCTCTCCAATCAAAATTACTGTCATTTTTATACAAATAATTTTAATAATTTAATATTTTACAAACTAATTTATTAAGTTTTAGGGTGTATATATGCTTAACTCTTTCTCATCTTCCCCTGTTCAAGAGGTTCGTCTTATTTTAGTCGACTCTTATTTAACTATAAACTAGAATTATAATTGAATTCGCCATTCATAATGGCCACTTTTAAGTTTTTAAGTATTCCAATTAAGACTATGCATATCTTACCTTATCAGGATCGGCTATTATAAACACAATAGTAATAGAAGTATTCCAACATCTTGTTAGTTTAATTGATTTAATTCATAAAATATTAATTTATGTAAATTATTAATTAGATATTCATTATTGAAACCATGTAATTTTAATTAATTATTAAAAATTCAAGACGTTGCGTCTTAATTTAATTCGTACATCACAAAATGCATAAATTGTCGATTTTTTATTAAATAAAATAAAAATATCCATTCCAATAGAAAATGAATTAGAGCAAGCAAATCCCTAGTAATTTTGAATTGTGCGAGCATTAGCACTCCACCAACTGAGCTGGTCTACTGGAGTATATCTCCAAGTACTTGCAGAGTTGCCTCTTTACGTTACTCAGGGCGGCTTGGAGCTACAAAAGCTGACATAAAATGTAATTTGGGTCATTTCTTTAGCGTTTAGAGTGTAAATAATAAATTACAAAAAATAAAGATGAATAATTCTATTTAAATGAATTATCATTTATTTGAATAAATTTGAGTGGATATTTTTTTATTTTTTTGTCAAAATTTTTTAAATTTATAAAAATATTATTAAAATTTATAGAAATATATAAATTTATAGAAATTTACATAGTTTGAGGTTAAAAAAATTTTATAAAAAATTATAGAGAATTTTTTGACATACTTTGGAGGCCCAAATGGACCCTGAGAGGTTGCTTCATTGGGAAAATCAGCCTAGGCTCTTTGAAAATATTTTTAATTTCAGTCCCTGAAAATTACATTCAATCATATGCTACAATTATCTTTGCTTAATTCTTCAAGTTCTAAATGATCCCCCGGGGCCTTTTTTTTAAAGTTTGATACATATCACATGGTTTTAGTAGGATGGGGATAAAATTAAGGAGTAAATATTAGGTAAAATAAATATTAATATTTTGTTTTCTTAAATTTTACTCTTTAAGAAGTTAATATTTGAGTTTTTTAAAGAAAAAAATTAAACATAATTAGATACATAAAACAATAGAAAGTAACATTTACTCCCTTAGACCCCGAAAAATAAAATAAAATCAAGCAATCCAATATGATTATTAATGTTTCAACAATTAAGCACGTGGAGTATCTTCCTCCCAAAGATACGCATTCTTTTATTGACTTTTGCTTTTGGTTGGTACTCTTCAGGAGATTAAAATATTGTTACTTACAAGGTGTTACCTTTGCCGAGACGTTTTATCGTAACAAGATGCTATTCAATAGAAAAATGAAACGTGGACGATCGTCAGACTTACTGAATGCTAAAAATTATAAGAAATTTATTTACTTAAATATTATTATTTATTAAAAATCATTTCTACAGTTTAAAAAAAATGAATGTTATTTTTTGAATCCGTTAGAACAATTTTATTAGAACGGTTTGGTAAAATCGTTCCAACGAATTCAAAAAATAATATTAACTGTTCTAATAGATTATTGCGTCAAAATTTATCCAAATCACATATTTTTTTTTATTTTTTATCACTCTAAATATAACCTTAGTATTTACTTAAATATTATTATTTATTATTTGATATAATTATTTTAATTTTTTAAATAATATATATATGTATACATATATATAAAAATACTTATTTTTGTTTTACTTCTTAAAACAAAATGTTTCAATTTTTTTATTTTCAATTATTTATTTGATAATTTCAAAAATATTATTACAAAAAATAAATTAAAGGAAAAAAGTTCTGGTTCTTTCTCGCACCCAAATTAAGTATGGGCATTACCTTTTAGGCTGCGTTTGGTACACAAAAGATTGATGAAAATTTTTAAAATTTTTATAAAATTTTACACATTCTTGCTCTATTAAAATTTAAAAAATGTTTAATATCTTTTAAAAAAATCGATAACTAGAATTCGGTTAATCAAATATCAACAATTTTTTTACCATTCTCACTATGGACTCTCAAACTATCAAATAACACCCACTTTGATTTTTTATGTGCTGTTTCTAAAACCGTTCCAACGGATTGTAGAAACCATTTCGATGGAATCACGCGGCCAACTTTCATCCAAACGGTTTCTACAATTCGTTTGGACAGATTGTAGTATAAAGAAGTCATGACTGTCTAAAATTTTGAATCTATTCAAACGGAAATCCGATCCGTCAGAACGAAATTTTACTATTCATCTTCAAAAAACACAGTTTGAGTAGTGTGCACCAAACACAAAAAATTTGTTCAAACCATATTTTATCTCATTTTTTCTCACTTTTTGGTACACCAAACGTAGCCTTAATGTATACATTGAAAGCCTTTTATCAATAATTAAGTCAAATATTCCACCCTTTTATATTGGGGGGTTTAGTTGATTAAAACTAATCAAAATTTACTAAATTTTACCTTTTTTTTGTACTTTCTTCTAATTAAATTTACCATATATTACTCTTACATGAAATCTTTATACCTTTACTATATTTTTTGACTAAATTTTTACTAACTAAACACCTTATTATAATGAAGGGTGGATCTAAATAAAAAGGAAGATTATAAGTTTTTTTTTTTTTGGATAAAAATACCAAAATACATCTAATATTTTAATTTTATTACAAAATTTTCACCAGAACTAAGTTTTCAAACTCTTCCTCTTTGAATTTTTATTTTTAATTTTAGGTTTCACTTGGCACAAAATTTCTCTCTCCAGGACAGCAAGTGAAAATTGGTTCTTTTTCACTTTTAGTCTTAACACGCTCTCTCTTCTTGATCAAGATAAATACTCGTAAGTTTTATATAATTTCATACACATTGGATTCCTTAATGAAAATTCTGGTTCTTCCTCTCATTACAATCATCTGAATAAAATTGATATACATGCTTCATTTTGAATATAAACTCAACTATCAATATTAAAAAAAATAAAATATTACATTTTTACCAATATATACAGGCATGATTTCACTCATTAATTTTGTTTATCCAAGTTAATAAAAAATTATTTATATTTACAAATAACTAATCATAAATTTTGCTATAGATTAAATAGTTTTCAAGGGTTAATATTTTAAGCACGACCTCATTTATTATTTTTCATGTTTGAGAAATTTTTTTACACTACTTAATTATATGAACTGAGATTAAAGTTAAGCACATCAGGCAAAAAATAAAAATATATTTTTGTATATTATTTTACTTATATTTTTTATAAAATATTTTATTTTATTGCTAAATTATTGACTTTTATAACTTTTAAATTCAATTTTACCTAAAAAAACAGTCTCATTTTTTAATTGAATATATACGGATGAATTTAAGAATTAAGTCTAAATTCGAAATTTTTAAAAATTCAATTCAATGAATATCAAAATTATGCATAGTCGGCCCGGCCATTGGCTAGCCCTACTGTTTTCCCTTTGGTTGTCCAAAGAGTCCAACTTTATTCAAATTAAATATTGCTAGTCAATATGCTAGTCAATACGCCATTAATAAATAACCTCACACATTTCACACATTTGGAGTGGGCATAATTGTCCTTTCACATAAGTTTCGTAAATATGGGAAATACGTAATAATGCATCAATTAAGCTCTGCTTGATTTACTATAAATCTATAAAAATTTTTAAAAATTTTTAAAAATTATTCACTTTTTATTTTTACATAAATTATAAATTTATAATTTATCTTGCTTTTTATTATTGTGCCAAATGGATAGATTATTATGGGTGTGTTTAGAATTGTATAAAATTGTATAAAATAATGGGTAAAGTACAAAAAATACCTCTACAGTTTATCCTCAGTATTACTTTAGTCCCACATGTTTTAATTGTAACAGTCAAATCCCTACATTTTCGGTTAAGTATCAATTCGGTCCTTCCGTTAGTTGACTGTTAGAAACAACCGTTATACTAAAAATAAAATGGTAATTTAATTTATAATTTACTCTTAGTGTCACTTTAGTCCCTCACGTTTTCAATTATAACAATTGAATCCCTACACTTTCGACATAATTAGAAATATATTTTATTAAATTATTTTTAATAAATAATGTACTCTAAAATATATTTTATTAAATTATATAACATATTTTAATTTGAAATATATCTTATTAAATTATTTTTAATCAATAAAATATTTAAATTATATTTAATATATTCTATATTTATTGAATTAAATTAATTTTCAAAAATAATATGATTAAATTAAAATATAATTAAAATAATATTTAGTTTATTTTAACTAATATGAAATATATTTTATTAAATTCAGTTAATTTTCTTAAAATTAATAAAATTAAATATTTTATTAAAGGGTGATTTGATGATTTCACTAATAGTTGTTATAATTAATAGAATAGAATTAAAAAAGTCACATTTATAAACGTATACTCTTGAATTGAATATATATACAAAATTATATATAGAAAGAAAACTGCAGAAATAGAAAATTTAGAAAATAGCGATTCTAAGGCATTTTGATAACATTATTGTTTTTTTATTTTGTTTAACTTTTTATTTTTTGATTTTATTTTTTATTATCATTTTTTTCTAAAATAAAAATTGAAACTGCGTTTACAGATGCAATTTTATTTATATAAATTAATTTTTAATAAAATATTTAATTTTATTATTTCTTAAAAATTATTCAAATTTAATAAAATATATTTCATATTAATTAAACTATATTAAACATTATTTTAATTATATTATTAATTTAATCATATTATTTATGAAAAATAACTTACTTCAATAAAAAGAAAATATATTAAATAAAATTTAAATATTTTATTTATAAAAAATAATTTAATAAGATATATTTCAAATTAAAATATGTTATATAATTTAATAAAATATATTTTAGACTATTTTATTTATGAAAAATAATTTATTAAAATATATTTCAAATATATATCGAAAGTGTAGGAATTCAATTGTTATAATTGAAAACGTGAGGGATTAAAGTAATACTGGGAATAAACTATAGATAAAATTACCATTTTATCTTCAGTCTAACGATTATTTCTAACGGTCAGCTAACAGAAGGACCGAATTGATACTTGACCGAAAGTGTAGGGATTTGACTGTTGCAATTGAAACGTGTGGGACCAAAGTGATACCGATATTAAACTGTAAGGGTATTTTTGTTTTTGTACTTTATTCTAAAATAATATAAAATTATAAAAATAAATGTTTCGTAATTTATGTAATAAATAAAAATTTTAAATTTTATTATCTCATAATTTATATTTATAAATATTTATAAAATTTTATTTTATTTTAGAGAGTTGGAAACGGATCCATAGTATATTCTTTTCCGTCAAATAGGGTAGCTTGTGCCCTTTAGCAGCACAGCTCAGCATCCGTTGACTAGTCTTTAGACTTTCGATGGTTTTGTAGATTTCGAAAATATCCAAACAGAGGATTCGAGTTCTTTTATTTCCTGGTTTGCCCTGCAAATGTGAAACGTGATTACTTTTTTGATTTGTTTGGGGCTCACCCTCAATTACTTTATTAGTTATTTATGGTAGATTTCATGCAAGTACACTTATTTAGGAGACATTTGGAGTGACAATAAAGATAAAATGAGATAATTTAAAATATTTGTAAGTTCATAATTTATACAATAATATAAAAAGTGAATAATTTTTAAAAATTTTTAATATTTTATATCGTACCAAATAAATCTTTATAATATAATCTTAATTTAATCTATTCGTTGAATATGAATTTTTGTATAAAAGTATGCTTGTTTCATATAACAAAAGTTGATAGATCTTTAAGTAGGTAATACAAAAAATTAATTTGTTTGTAAAAAAATATTGTTGTTAAACTATATTATGCTACTTTTTTTTTATAGTTAAGCAGGGGTAGGGGGCTGGGGTCAAACCCCGCTAGTTTTTTTTTTTTTATAGTTAAGTAGGGGTAGTGGATCGGGGTCGAACCTTGGTGGTGAGCAGGCGCAGGAAAGACTTTGCCAACTCAGCTAACAGTCACGCTCATATTATGCTTGTTATATAATATTAAGCAAAATCAATAATTTAACTTTTATTGTAAAAATAATATTTATTGTTCAAATGTTAACAAAGAAATAAAATAAATAACTTGTAAATGAAAAACCTGGACATCAACTAATTTGTTTAGAAAATTATTTAAATACTCACAATAATAATAATAAAATGACTTACAATAATTTATTAAAAAAAAAAAAAACTACTTCCCATGTCTGATAGTGGTGCAATTTATTTATTTTAAATGTTTAAGGTTGGCTTGGTATCATAAATAATTAATTTATATATATTTTTAGTTTATTTTTATTTTATATGACTTTTTTTATTAAAATTTAATTTTATTTTTATAAACTGTAATTTTTAATTGTTAATCGTATTCATTAAAAAATTACAAGAAAATTAAAATATTTACGTCCATTCAAAAAAAAAAGTAGCAAAAAAATTGAATTTTTTGGGTTCCTTTTATCCTTTTTTTTTTTAAATTACACACATTTTTTGAATTTTTTTTTTTATGTTTGTGTTTAATACACATAAAATCTACAACTTAAAAAAAATTAAATTTTGGTGAAAACAAATCATGTAAGACGAAAATAAGTTAAAAAATAAAAAAATGCTTATGGTACCCAAACAAACCCTTAAGAGATATATTGTTCTAGATTTATAGTTGAAAAAGGGAAATTTTCTATTATTCGTTTTAGTTGGGAAAAAAAAAAACTGCACATAGCTACTGGTACTTAACTTGAAAAAAAAAAACAAACAAACAAACAAACAAAATCCTTTAAGTCAATATATAATTTGAATAACATTAATTGACAAATTAATATAAATACGTGAAATATCGTGATATATGAACAAATCTCTCCAAATTTGGGTAGAAACTAAATTAAGATATATCATGATACTAAATAATGGAATAAAATCAAAGGAAATTTCTAGATTTTATTTTCTAATTTTTGATATGTGAATTAAAAAAATAGATTATGATTCTCCATTACAATTTACTAAAATATTAAGTACATTCTATTTAAAATTTTTCATATACTATTCTATTGACATGTTTGGAGTGATAACAAAGAGATAAAATGTGATTAGTGTTGAATTTGTAATTCGTATAGTATGATGAAAAATAAAAAATTTTAAAATATTTTAGAAATTCATAATAAATTAAATGAAACTTATACTATAATGAATAATATTTTTAAAGTATAAAAAATAAAAATAAATACATGCTAATATTTTTAAAGTATAAAAAATTAAAATAAAATATATGTTGCATTGTTCAGTGATTGATTTATGATATGCAAATTTAAGAAACAAGATATTTTAAGCATTCAAAAGGGTAATATGGGAATACAGAAAACTAGTCTTTCTGGTAATTTTAACAATCAGCAATCGCAGTAGTCTCAAGACAGAGACAACACAGTTCTTCCTTTCTCTTCCATGTCCATTAATGGAGGGAAATCAGCTTTACAAACTCTCTTCTTTAAACGTAAGGTGCACTAAAAATTAATTGGGAGCAAAGAGAGCGAGAGCGAGAGCTTCTACTTCTGGCGCCATTTGCAGAAACAAAGAGAAACGCTTTCAAAAGCTTTTCTCTCTCTCTCTCTCTCTCTCTCTCTAGAATCATCAGTACATTTTGTTGAGGAAAAAGACTTGGGTATGGACGAGAAGGAGACTATCTTATCCGGGTCACCGGCAGGCATCTCGGAGAATAGGTCACCGCCGTTGAGTGGTGATGGTGGGATGGTTCCACAAGGGCTGAACATGAGCGTAGAGAGAAGCCTAGTAGTCACCACAGACGGCGGCGGAGGCGCCGTTGGCGGTGGTGGAAGTGGTGATGCGTCGGGGAAGAAAAAGAGAGGGCGGCCCAGAAAATACGACTCAGATGGTAACTTGACACTGCCATATATGTCACCCGGACCTCCACCGCCTGCCGGTTTTTCTCTCTCTCCTCCTCCTTCCAAGTTCTCTTCCAAAAGGGGCCGTGGAAGGCCATCTGGTTCTGGTAACTGGCAACTGCTTGCTTCTTTAGGTGAGTTTTAAGTACACACAAAAAGTTAAGGTTTTAGATGAGATTGGGTTCCTTCCAGTTTTGATACTTATTGGCATTCCTTTTTTTTTTTCACTCTAATTTATTATTTATTTATCTTTTTTTTTTAAATCTCTTCCTTGGGGAGGGTTTGGAACCTTGGGTGTTTGGGGGCCGATCAATTTGGCATTATGCACAAAAAAATTATGTTGAATTCTCTCTTAAAAATTTGTCTGACATTGTAAATGTTCTTGGATATAATCAATGCGATCATGTGAGTGATAAAGGGCAATGTTGTGCTATTCTATTGAGGAAGAATAATCATCCACTTTTAAGTAATGGGTTTGCTTTATTTTAGATTTAGCTCACATTTAATTCCTTGATCCGTGATTCTGTGAAGGTGAGTTGTTTGCAAACACAGCCGGAGGGGACTTTACACCACATGTGGTCACTGTAAATACAGGAGAGGTGATTCATGTATAGATTTTGGAAATTAGTCTGCCCTGCCTTGTGAGTTGTGATCTGTTCGGATCTTAGATAATTTTATTGCACCTTATAGAAATTCCACATTGTTAATTTCAGGATGTAGCTGCAAAGATTCTCTCGTTTTCTCAGAAGGGTCCTCGAGGAATATGTATCCTCTCTGCAAATGGATCGGTTTCTAATGTTACCATTCGGCAGCCTGGTTCCTCAGGCGGGCTTTTGACTTATGAGGTATGCCTCCAAATTTTTTTATCTCTGTTCTTTAAGACTGGCTGGCAGTTCTTTCTATACCTTGTTGAAAAATTATGGTTTTATAGATCTACTTTAAGTATGCCTAGTCCTTGTTAACAATTGCCCCCGGATAGGTTTTTGTCCTGCTGATGTTTGTGATCTCTTGGCCATTTCATGGATAAGTTGTGGATTTTATTCTTGTGCATCGTCGGTGGAACATACCAAAAGTTATTCCATGCGAAATTAATGGACTTCCTTTGTGATTGGAACATCTGAAAAGTGATATCATACTTATCCAAATATTAAAATTATGACTGTCATTTAGTATAAATTCTAGGAATATAGGGTGGGAAGGAGGTGGAAGGTGTCTTTTGGTCCCCCGTATCCTTTGTATGGATTTGGGATGATGTGTGAAATAACAGGACTTTCACGGGTGTGGTGACACCTTTGTACAGGTTTAGGAGTTCCCCTTTGTCTGTACGTTAGCAATGAGACTTCTGGAGCCATAGAATAGTCTTTTGCTACTTATGTATTGGCTCATTGGGCATCATCCCATCTTTGATGCTTTCTTCATAAACTTTCTTTGTAAGGAAAAGAGAGAAAGAAGAAACATTTCATTTGGGGGATATGCTTCTTTGAGAAAATTGTGCCAAATGATGTGTCAATGACACCTTTGTAATGAAAATGCACCTTTGTGCGTTTTTTTTTATTTAAAGTGATTGGCTCTCAAAAGAGACACATCATTCTTGTGTTTTTACTTGATTTTGGTTGCATAGCTCTATTCTTCATTTGGTCATGGACCATTTTTTTTTTCTTTTTTTTTTTTGGGGGGGGGGGGGGGGGGGGGGGGGAGGGGGTATAAAAATGTTATTTTGTTTGCTCACCAGTATGTGTAATATGATCGGATGTGTTTTTTACACCAAAATTTTTTCATAATTTTTTATTTCATGCAGGGCCGATTTGAGATATTGTCTGTAGCAGGATCATTCACTGTCGCTGAAAATGGTGGTGTGAGAAGTAGGACTGGTGGATTAAGTGTGTCACTGGCTGGTCCTGATGGTCGAGTTATTGGTGGCGGAGTTGCTGGTTTATTAATGGCTGCTAGCCCAATCCAGGTAGAAATATATATAAAGAGATATATGTATAACTGAAGAGAGTTACTACATCACTCATGTGTCACACTTTCAATTGTGTATGTATGATACTACTTCCTGTATAGTTGGGTTTTAAATAAGATGATGAATCATTATTTATTTGACCAATGAACAGTTAAAATTCCAGTAAATGTACTAAGAACAATTATTTTTTCTGACACAATAGGAATAAGGGCTGAAAACCTGAAAATTCAGATTGTATGACTGATTTATGCAATTTTTTGCTAGCAAGAAACTTATATGTCATAACTTCAATCTAGAAATAACAGTTAATAATTCAACTTCATTGAATAAAAATCCAACCTTTTTCTCATTTCTTTCCTTCTTGAGAGAAGAACAAGCCACCTTTCCTGCCAAGAATAAGCATTGGATCCAAATGTGTCTCATCATCCTTTTTGCAGTTCTGTTTATATTTTCTCCATCTTGATAACAAAATGAAAGGAACAGCCTCATGGCACCGAAGTTCAGTTCCATTATATTACCATATGTTCATACACACACACCCTAAAAGATTAGACAGAAAGACATTACCATAAAATGTTGACACTTGTGGACTTATCACATTAAATGAAAAAAAAAAAAAAAAAACCCATTATAATCCACTTTTATTTTGAAAATGCATTTCTGGCAACTTCCTTTCTGGTAAATTCTCTTGGTGGAGTATTATTTTCCTAATGATAGTGCAATTTATGCTAGCTTTCCCCTTTCTCATTGAGTTGAAACACAATGTTCCCGTAGATTACTGCAAAATGATGTGGGTTCTGGTTACTTGCCAGGTTGTAGTAGGAAGCTTCATTCCTAATGGCTATAAGGCATACAAAAGAAAACAAAATTACGAGAGAATCACCCCTCTTAGTCCAGGTACCACTGTGACAGCAGCTGCATCAATCTCCAAAGCAGCACCAGATCGAAACATCCATCAAAGCCACGGAG
Source organism: Vitellaria paradoxa (assembly GCA_019916065.1). Classification (NCBI taxonomy): domain Eukaryota; kingdom Viridiplantae; phylum Streptophyta; class Magnoliopsida; order Ericales; family Sapotaceae; genus Vitellaria; species Vitellaria paradoxa. The sequence continues at coordinate 7,858,034 of CM034234.1, forward strand.
AAGCAGTAGACAACCGCACAGGCAATAAGCAGAACCCAAATGCTACATCCACTGATTGTGCTGATTGGAACGATTCAGAACCCACTTCGGCTCGGCGACCTTCTCCTGACATCAACTTGTCATTGGAAGTAGAATAATAGTGCTGCTGCTGCTGAAGGTGTGTTTCTTTTTTTTTTTTGGGGGTTAATTTTTCAGTTACCTATCATAGGTTTTGTAACTTGGAAGACAATTCTGGGTCTAATTTAGAGACACACACAGGCTGACATTGTGATTAGTCACAAGCTAATTTTGATTTCTTGTGATAGTTCCTTATACCCGAGGATTTGTAGTGACTAATTGATCAGCTGTCACATTGTCTTGAAGTATTTTTTTTTTCTTTTCAAAGAAAGTAATGACATTTGATATTTTGTTTGTTGCAATTCTCTTTGGGCATTGATTATGTAAAAAGTGTAAGGAGAGGGAATAGGGATGCTGGCTTCCGGAATAGCCCAAGAAAACATATTTCCAAGAATGCAGTTAACCATATAAAACCAACTCATGGATAGTAAGATAAAACGATTCCATAGATAATTAGCATATATGGGGCTATTTAGCACGGCAAAATTTACCAAAATTTAAAAAAAGTTACAAATTGCAAACTTTTTCCAATCAAAATTTTGCCTCACACTAACTTTTTCAAATTTTTGGGCCATCGAACCACCCCCTATATATAAAATTTTTCAAATTCCAAACTCATAGTGACCACCATATATTTGAACTTAACATCACTCATAACCTTGGTCTGTCAGCTACTCTGGACGAAATTTTCTGACAATCTTTGAGTAGTAATCCCAATCGGAATGGGACTCAGTTATTGCAGGTTGTCCAATCCGATGCTCCTTCACATAAGTCCGAACGTCATCAGCATCAACCAACCCTTCCAGAAACAGCTGCAGCTCACCTTTTGGACCTATCCAAATATATATATATATATATAGCATATTACATTTTTCCTTTTCCTGAATATTGCATTTGAGATTGCAACAAATTTAAACACTCCGACGAACCTAGAACCGTGTCATTGCGACTTCCGACCTTGAACAAATCCGGAAAAATTGCGTTGTTATGCTGAAAATTACGAGAAGTTATTAAAACTACTTTTTTAACTTAAATTCCAACTCAGTTAATATTAAGTTTCAAAAGGGCGAAACGTTTTCAGGAAAATTACAGCATCGAGCAAGGCCTTGGAGGGATCATCATCGATCAACAGTGTGTTGGAGGAAGAGAATCGACCATGATCCCACGGCAGGGAAGGGCGAGGCCGGTCCCATAGTTTACTCAGGTCCTTTAAGAACAGGGGTTTACTCTTCTTCACCAAGCTTTTGAACCCAGAATTAGTGCATTCTTCTTGGCTCTGGAAGGACAAAAGCAACAACCATTATGAAACTTAAGCAGAACTTTTCAGAAAAATAAGATTTATTCGCCTTTGGGAAAAAAAACCTGGTAGGTACTAGCTTTTCTATTTTTTTTCTAAAATAATCAAATTTACTTTCTTACATTTTAAATTTTTTTTAAATTTAAAAAATAAAAATATCAAATTAATAAAAAATTAAAAAATTAATTTTTTTCTTTTTCAAACACAAAAAAGTTAATTTTTTCGTAACTAACCAGTAGCCAATTACCAAAAAAAAATAATAATTTTTTTTCCTTCCTAAACTCAACCTTAACATTTCAACAAAATTTTTCATTAAATATAATATGAATATTCAAAACGGCAATATTTTAGAAGGTTAAGCAGTGCAGACATGCCCAAACAAACAGCAACTTGTCTTTCAAACCTATCATGGTAGTGCTCAGAACACCATCTATGTTATCTCTGTTGATTTAACAGTGGCAGTGAAAACGGGTATATATATTAGAGTAGCTAAAAAAAAATAAATAGAATTGTTGGGCATAATAATACTAAAGCTGTACTCTTGCCGAACAAGTTTAGTCTGGTGCCACGTGGCGCAGTGCCGAGCAAATTCACATAAGCCACGTAGCCACTTGCCGAGCACGTTCCGTTTGGACACGTGGCATCCCGCCGAACAACTGATTATTGGCACGAGAGTTCCACGTGAGTGTTATACGTGAGTACACGATTTAGAGTTAGTACTCCAAAGAGTACCTTGAACCTCGACATCAATAAACAATGTATTACCACGTGGTTATAACCGAGCAAGCTAGTTTGCTCGGCCTATCTGTCGACGGCCAGTAAATGTCAAACCTAGGGCCCACAGCCTTTAAAGAATGCTCGTAATCATAAATGCACCTTAGTTAGGATTGAACTAGGTACTTGTCTCTGGAGATGTAACTAAATCGGTCTAACTCGTCACGATTCGGTGGCTGATGCGACAAGAAGACAGTCTGACCTTAAAATTCAGGTTGTAATGCCGTGTTAAACCGCCAGAAGCATTAAATGAAGGGCACGGTGTATTAATGAGGGGTCTGAGGCATTAAATGAAGGGGAAGGGCATTTAAAGCAAGAGTGTAAAAGAGGGACACGGCAGTGTGCGTAACGTCAAGTCATAGGTATGCTGTAATCATCACTCAGACCACTATATATGGGATATCCTACTGAACCACAGAGGTAAGCTGACGATTGCCAACTTAAGCTTTGACTCCTTTATTTCCATAAAACTTTCTTTCTTGGGTGACTTGCTGACTTAATCATCGGAGGGTTTTCCGGCCTGAGACCTCCCCTCCGGCCGTCACCTTTCTTTCTGTCTTTGTTCGGCAGGTCGGCGATTGCATTTCCAGTTGGCGGTGGTCAGCAGTTTCGGCGGTAATTTCTGCTGCCGAACATTTGGCGCCCACCGTGGGGCTCGTTGTCTAGCCCAGCATTGTGTTCGCTAGCTTTTTTCTTGTTTCTTTGTTAAGTCTCCAGTATTTGTCCACATAATGATTTCGGGAGGAAACACTACCCCACCACCATCTCCACGGGCAGGAGACGCTTTCACTCCTGCCAAAACTAAAGGGAGTGCGTTGGTTATCCGGACTCCAGGCCTGGAGCATGCCCGGAGAAGAAAAATGGAGGATCCTGAGGTACTGAAACGGAGAGAGGAGCTGATGGCTAAGGCCAGCGAAAAGCAGGCAGAACTGGAGGAGATTCTGCTGGAATTGAGTAAGGAAAAGGGAAAATCCCCTGCCAGCCATACAGCCGATTCTGGTCAATCCGACTCGGAATCTGATGAAAGTTACGATGCTCTTTACGAGAACCCCACTGATGAGGATGACGGGGACCCCCATGAACAGAAGGAGGTGCGCTCTCGCTCGCGACGTGATGTCTCTCCTTCCAGGAAGGACTCGCGCCGTGCTAAACCCGTCGCAAAACGTGACGTGAGATCCGATGTTGACGCGCCCATCAAAGCGCATCACCAAAGGAGTTCCTCAAAAAAAGTGCTAGAGGCGCACTCAGAAGAGGCGGATAGCTCAGACCAAGAAGAACTAACTTTGAAGCGTAAGAAAGCGGGAAAGGCGAAGATGGAAGAGTGGGGGCAAGCAGAGGAATGGGGCGCTCAAGGCCAGAGCACACGAATGATGGCAAGGAAAGCCCTGGGGCAAATCTCTGCCTCCCCATTCGTTGATGAAATAATCGATGCGGAGCCTCCGGAGAAATTTCAAACTCCGAGACTTAATCTCTACGATGGGAGAACTGACCCCCTGGCCCACTACCGTCACTACATGCAGGTCATGACATTATGGAACAGCAACGACCACCTCATGTGCAAAGTATTCCCTTCTAGTTTGGGGGATACAGCGTTTCAGTGGTTCCATAAACTGTCCCCTGGCAGTATTCGGTGTTGGCAGCAACTGGCGGAGGAGTTCGTCACCCGGTTTCTGGCTAACACAAAACAGCCCAAAACCGCTGACGTTCTCCTCACAATGAAAAGAAAGTCCGGGGAATCATTGAGAGATTATTCCCGCCGCTACCTGGAGCTCTACAATGAGGTGGGAGAATGCTCGGAGCAATTGGCGGTCACCTCGTTTAAATTGGGGTTGCGGAAGGAGGATAGGCTGTGGCTCTCCTTGACTAAAAAGCCAGCGGCTAACATGTCAGATCTTATGTGCCGAATCGAGAAGTACGCCAAGGTGGAGGATGAGACACAGCCGGCCGAACAGAAAGAAAGGAGATCCCAAGGCCAGACAAGAGAGAAAAGACGGGGAGACGGCCGCCGATTCATTGACGAAGGGAAGTCCGTCTTTGAAGCGGTCAATACGGTGTTCAAAGAGCCAATCTTTAAGATCCTACTCCAAATAAAAAATAGGCCATATTTCAGATGGCCCGGAAAGCTGCCGGATTTCCCTGGAAAGGAGAATTCCAAAAACTACTGCGCGTATCATCAAGACAAGGGGCATCGCACCGAAGCCTGCCGATCGCTACGACATCATCTGGAGGAATTGGTGCGCAGAGGCCACCTTAAAGAGTTCGTCGACGAGGGCAGAACTAGAGAAGCAGCCCCACAGGATAGAGAGCCAAGGAGGTAACGAGAAGAGACTGCCGAGGAGGAGGCAGCCGAAGAGGTTCAACCCCCACCAAGGGCCAGGGCGCGCAGAGATGTCCCGAGACCTGCAGTCATCCACGTGATTCATATGGAACGGCGACCCCAGAGTGTCATCAATCATGCCCCTAATCCACCAAGTAAAGAAATCTTGGGCGTCGCGGATCAGTCGAGCAAGCGCCCAAGGACAGCCGCCATGGAGGAAATCACTTTTCATGAAGATGAGCATCCCGGTGTTCAGCTGCCGCACAATGATGCCCTGGTGGTCACTCTGGGCATGTTCAATTCAGAAGTAAGAAGAATCCTGATAGATGCAGGAAGTTCAACAGAAGTTATGTTCCTGAGCTTATTTAAGAAGCTCAGATTAACTGAAGAAGATCTGGAACCGGCAGAATGCCCGCTCATAGGATTCAATTCTGCTCCTGTCTGGCCTCTGGGCAGAGTCGTCATTCCTGTCCACGTGGGTCCGGTGGAGCAAGAGGTTGAGTTCACTGTTGTGGATTCCCCCTCTTCCTACAACGCTATAGTGGGGAGATCGTGGATTCACGTTCTGAAGGCGGTCCCCTCAACCTACCACCAGGTGCTGAAGTTCCCCTATTGCGGGGAAGTGATTTCTATTTTGGGAGATCAGAATACCTCCCAAAAGTGCTTCTCTGCAGCCCTAAAGTCCAAAATGATCCCCGAACAAGTCCAGCTGGCGGAACTACCCGAGGACACACCAAAGATCGATGATGTCGGTGGTGATCCGCAGATGAAAGCAACAGAGGGTTTGGAGAAATATCAAATTGGCCCGGTTGAGGATGATAGATTCTTCCTGATCGGCGCTAACCTGAGCGCCGAGGAGAAACTAGAGCTAACCGAGATGCTCTTGAAGAATATTGGAACGTTCGCCTGGACTCCACACGAAATGCCTGGCATTTCCCCCGAAGTCATGACTCATAAGTTGAATGTGAATCCGGAGGTAAAGCCTGTGGTACAAAAAGCCAGGCGATCAGCCCTCCAACACGCAGAAGCTGTCATTGAGGAGGTCAGCCGACTGTTAGAGGCGGAGGCCATTCGGGAAGTCTCATACCCGGAGTGGTTAGGTAATACGGTCGTGGTCAAGAAGAAGAATGGGAAGTGGAGAGTCTGCGTAGACTACACAGACCTGAACAAGGCCTGCCCTAAGGATCCATTCCCCGTGCCAAAGATCGACCAACTCGTTGATTCAACTGCTGGATGTTCCAGGATGTCGTTCCTGGACGCCTATAGGGGATATCACCAAATCCATATGTTCGGCCCTGATGAGGAGAAAACTTCTTTCATAATCCCGCGAGGCATATACTGTTACAGAGTTATGCCATTCGGGCTGAAGAACGCTGGAGCCACCTATCAACGGCTGGTTACAAAAATATTCAAAAAGACCTCGGGCAGACGATGGAGGTCTACATTGATGATATGGTGGTAAAAAGCAAGGAGCCGAACACACACCTCCAACATCTCCAACATGTTTTCTCTACCCTTGATCGGTATGGGTTAAAATTAAATGCTGCCAAGTGTGCCTTCGGAGTTGGCTCGGGTAAATTTTTGGGCCACTTGGTGAGCAGAATGAGAATTGAGGCTGATCCCGAGCAAATACGTGCCATCCAATCTGTTTCACCCCCGCGCACAAAAAAGGAGGTACAGAAGCTGACAGGGATGGTGGCGGCACTCAACCGGTTTATTAGCAGATCATCCGACAAGTGCCGGCCATTCTTTAGACTGCTCAAAGGGGCCAATAAGATGCAATGGGATGCTGAGGCGGATGCGGCACTGGAAAAGCTTAAAGAATACCTAACAACTGTCCCAATATTGTCAACACCGCAGCCGGGGGATATTTTGCAGCTATATCTGGCAGTCTCAGAGCATGCAGTCAGTGCCGTCTTGCTGAGAGAGGAACAAGGGAAGCAGCATCCTATTTACTATGTGAGCAAAACAATGCAAGGAGCAGAGACCAGATATCTGCCCCTAGAGAAGTTGACCCTGGCACTAATAATGGCATCCAGGAAGCTAGCCCATTATTTCCATGCACACACCATTCAAGTTGTCACCGATCAGCTAATTGGCCATGTTTTAAAGAGGGCTGATGTATCGGGCCGACTAGTAAAGTGGGCAGTTTCCCTTGGCGCATTCGACATAAAGTTCATCCCAAGAACCGCGATAAAGGCTCAAGTCCTGGCCGCTTTTGTAGCGGAATTTTCCACACCAGCCTGTGGTCAGACAAAAGAAGTATGGCATGTTGAAATAAAGTCTGCCCCGGCCGAACATAATGAGGCCGAACAAATTTGGCAAATCGAGGTTGATGGGTCTTCGACTAGAAAGGAGGCGGCGTAGGCATAGTTTCTGACTACACCAGAAGGGGTCTCAATAGAATATGCAATAAAACTCGAGTTCGAAGTCACTAATAATGAGGCGGAGTATGAAGCTCTCCTGGCTGGACTCGACATCGCTCGGCGGCTGATGGCAGATGATATCGTAGTAAGGACTGACTCTCAGTTGGTTGCCAACCAGCTAAAGGGTGAGTATATGGCTAGAAGTGAAAAGATGGCAGAGTATTTAGAAGCAGCAAAGAAGAGAATCGAAGGCTTCAATAAAGCTAGCGTGGAGCTCATTGGCAGGGATCATAACGCTCATGCTGATGCACTTGCAACGCTAGCCGCCTCTTCTCGAATAAGGCTAACTGACCAGGTCTTTATGGAAGTCATAAAAAGGCCGAGCATAACAAAAGACGTAGAGGTAATGTGTGCTGACCCAGCCCCATCTTGGATGGATCCAATCATTACTTACTTGAAGGACGGAACACTTCCCGTAGAGAAGACAGAAGCGAAGAAATTAAGAATAAAAGCCGCCAGGTTTTGGCTGTCTCCTGACCAGAAGTTATACAAAAAGTCATTCACAGGCCCCTATCTCCTTTGTGTTCATCCCGATAAAGTGCAAGACTTTCTTTACGAGCTTCATGAAGGTGTCTGTGGAGCACATACTGGGGGCAGATCACTGGCGCACCGAGCAATTACTCAAGGGTATTGGTGGCCGAAGATGGGATATGACGCTCAGGCCTATGTTCGGAGATGCAAGAAATGTCAGAAGTTCGCTCCCATTCCTCACCAGCCAGCCCAGGAACTCAGCCCGCTTACCAACCCTTGGCCGTTCGCTCAATGGGGACTTGATATTGTGGGACCTCTGCCTTCCGCTTCGGGAACTAGAAAGTTCTTAGTGGTCGGCACCGACTACTTTACTAAGTGGGTGGAAGCAGAACCCCTAGCTCACATCAGAGATGCTGATACCATTCGATTTATTTGGAAGAACATCATTACCAGGTATGGCATCCCTAGGACACTTATTTCCGACAATGGGACGCAATTTGACAGTGCCCCGTTTAGGGAATATTGTTCTAGATATGGAATCAAGAATATTTACTCTACACCAGCTTACCCCCAAAGCAACGGTCAAGCTGAGGCAACGAACAAAGTCATTCTCAATGGGATTAAGAAAAGACTGGAAGCGGCAAAAGGAAGATGGGTGGATGAATTGCCATCAGTACTGTGGACCTACCGAACAACCCCTAGAAGATCAACCGGAGAATCTCCCTTCTCTCTGGCTTACGGTGTCGAAGCCGTCATACCCTTAGAAGTTGGCCTCCCGAGCATCAGAACTCTATCATTTGACAGAAGGGAGAATGATCAAGCTATGGGAATAAGCCTGGATCTAATTGATGAAAGAAGGGAACTGGCAGCACTAAGGTTAGCCAACTACCAGCAAGAGACAAAGAAGAAATTTAATAAAGGGGTCAGACGTAGAGAATTCCGTACTGGCGATCGGGTGCTGAGAAAATTGATGGGAAGCAGGAAAGATCAAACTGAAGGAAAGCTTAGAGCTAATTGGGAGGGACCATTCACCGTCTCTGAGGTGCTCGGCAATGGCGCCTACAAGTTAATTGACATGGAGGGAAAGCCAATGAAAAGACCGTGGAATATAGCCCATCTAAAGTTGTACTATCATTAATTTTTTCTTCACATTTGTTGATTAAAGACTTTGTACGAATATTGAAAAGCAATCCTTTTTACAAAGCAAAAGCAAACTCAAAAGCTTGAAGATCACTCTCTGCTCAACAAAAAGACGCCACATCACTTTGGGTGGTGGCATGGAAAAGAGCCATGCTCGGCTTCCCGAGCATTGGTACGAAAAGAACGCCCCATCTCCATCGATGTTGGCACATTCCTGGTTATTACTGACCAGGAAATCCTCTCTAGACTGAGATTCAATTCCTCAGTCTCCTGAAAAGAATTATCAAAAGAAGCCACGCTCGCTTGCCCAGCGTTGGCACATTCCTAGGTTTATTTACTGACCAGGAAATCCTCTCTAGACTGAGATTCAATTCCTCATCTCCTGAAAGAATTATCAAAGAAAGCCACGCTCGGCTTGCCCAGCGTTGGCACATTCCTGGTTTATTTACTGACCAGGAAATCCTCTCTAGACTGAGATTCAATTCCTCAGTCTCCTGAAAAGAATTATCAAAAGAAATCCATGCTCGTTTGCCGACCAATGGTACAGAGAGAACCCACATCATTTCTGATGGTGGCCCAACCTTGATTATTCATCACGAGAAACGATTTTTTAAATCAAGATTCGATCCTTGTTTGTTAATTGGAAGCAAAAGAAGCTGTTCTAAAGAAGCTCAGCGCCAGTATCATAAGGTACACATTTCCGATGCTCGGCAATGAGATTAAAAGCGAAGATTTATCAGAAGGTAGTTACCCTCCGTTATTATGAGAAAGAGGACAGCCGACTTATCCAGGTACGTGAGATTTATTAAAGTTATGCCTCTTTAACAAAGCTTGAAGTTTATTTTATGAAAAGCAAACTACTGCATGAGCTTGTTATCTCTGAAAGTTTTTACTGTTTAAAGTATTTCTGTTAGAAGTTGTGGTTGTTCGGCAAAGTGGTACAAATACAGAACACCATACATACTTCAATATAAAGCATAAAATATACAAACGGAAAAGACAGACGTCATAGTGAACAATTCAAAAGTTTTTCATTACATGCCTCAGAGTACGGTTACATACATTTTACATAACTATCAATCAAAGAAGCTACCCTAAATCTAAGATGAGGCATTAAAATTTGTTGTAAGGGTTTGTAGCTACTCGTGGGAAAAAAACGTCAAGGTATTCCTCGGCTGCACTCCTTATTATTTCATCAGCATAGCCAGCTAAGGCATTCCCCAATCAATTCATCGGCAGTTCTAAAGAAACAAAGACAGAGAAAATAAAACAAGATTAGAAGAAGTCAAACTGCTTCATTCATTTGGAATTAAAAGTTCAATATTATTACATCAGGAACAAAAAAAAAATACATATATGCTCACTTCTCTCCTCCCTTAGTAGGATCACTCTCCACTATTAATCAACTTGTTTCAAGCACTTGGGAGGTGGTCCTTCTGGCACTATCCACCTCAACCTCCCCCTCGTCGATTGTTTCTTCGGCAGTATGAATTGAGGGAGTTTGAGGGGACGCTCAAAGCTGAATTGAGGGATGGGCGCTCTGGATCAGGATAAGGGACCTCCTTGTATATGGGGTTGGTGGGATCAATTGTTCTTCTTCATTGCGGCCTCCCAACCCTCAAGAAAGAAGTCGTTGTGAGCATCCCTCATCTGATCCACGCAATCGTTAATCTGGGCTTCCACCTCAGCTTTGGCCTTGTCCTCGGCTTCTTGGAGGGCAGCTTCCTTCTCTGCCAGGGCTCGAGTCTTCAGTGCAAGCTCTGCCCGAAGTTTGACAAGCTCTTGCTTTGATCTCTCTTGCTCGGCCCTGGAAGCCTCCAACTCCTTAATGAGTAACTCCTGCCCAGTCTTCATGGAGGACAACTCAATCTCGGCCGTGGAAAGTTTGCCCTTGACCACTAAAAGCTCCTCGTCTTTATGATTTAGGATCTTATCCATTGACTGCACACGAGCTATGCTTCCAGCAACTTGGCCAAGGGCAGTGTTGAGTTGATGCTCAATCTCTTTATTTTCATCCTGAAGCGACTTCTCTCTTTTGCCAGAGCGTCATTGCTGGATTGGAGATTCTTATTCTCCTTCTCCAAGGACCTCACGCTCGCTTTCAACTCCCTTATTTCCGTTTTATCCAGCTCGGCTCTGGTTTCGAATGCTCGGCTCCTGGCAATTAACTCCATTGTGTGGAGAGAAGTCTGCAGAAAGAACAGAAAGTTAGGAAAAATTATAATAACGAAAGGATTCACATAAAGGAATATTATAGTACTTACAGAGATGATGTTCTTCATCAGAGTTTTGTGGATATCCTCCGTCCTATTCTTCCTCGTGTTATGAACGTCCCGAGGAGGGAGGATACCCTTGAGATACTCCTCGGCATGGTTGAAGGCAGTGTCTTGGATAGTGAAGGGACGGCCTTGAGGGTGTTCGAGGCTGGGAATAAGGATTTCTGGAATAAACGGAGGGGAGTCTCGAACCGGATTGGCCGGATACTCGATGGCTAGAGGCACGGGCCCAACTGGTTGAGCAGGTAACGGCTCGGAGGTTTCGGTGGTGCGTCTTTGGTGGGTAGCACGACCTTGGAAGGTGCTGGCCCCCTCGCGGCGTCCTCCTTCGGAGCGCTCCTGCTCGGCCGTTGGAGCCGCGTCCGCAGATTGTCTGGCCCTCTTCTGCTCAGGAGGACCAGATGGCCTCTTCTGAGCTGCCTCCTGCTCCTTCCCCTTCTCCATTTTACCTTCATTATTGCTCGGCAGTTGAAGGAGCAGGGGCTCTCCCCTCATCAGTCTTCCTTTCCCACCAGCCTTTTGTTCGTTGGCCTTCTTCTTCTGGGCCTCTCCAGCCCTTTGTTCTTTTGCTTGCCATGGCAAGCTTCTTGTAATCGATCTTCGGGGCCATGATACTTCTTCTTCTTCCCCTTCTAATCTGAGAAGTATCGAAGCAGGGGGATCTCAACTTCTTCTTCTTCCTCTTCCTCTTCCTCCTCGTCCAAAAGAACAAACTGTCGCTTCCTCGGCTGTTCGGAAGGCTCAGGAACTGCAACTTGAGGGGCTTGAACTTGCTCGGCAATGAGTGGAATAGCGAATGGAGGGGGGCGAGTCCACCCTGGATGCCTTAAGGCGTAGTAGTTCTCTTTCTCTTCAGCAGAAGCCGAAACCACCACTGAAGACGCCTAATAGCCTCCGAGGTTGCGAAACCTTGAGGGGGGCAATGAACGTCTGATGAGAGGGGGTGAAGTTGAAAAATGGAACGCTCTAGCGAAGGGATATAAATCTGGACCCCCGAGGAATTTGAACACCTCCTTCAAATGGTCCTTGTCAGCACGAATGCCAGTAGCCCAGAACTTCTTTAACTGAACACCTGCACAGATATTAAATCAAACAGTTAGTATGCTTAGAAGTGAGGGTAAAGAAGAATAAGAACTGGTAGGATTTGAAATCAACCAACCTGGGCCCAAAGAAACCCGAGGGACGATTGGAAAACGATCTTCGTCTGGATCGTGTGTCCAGTGACCTGTGACGACGCACAGGTCACTTTCCGACTTAATCGTATCAGGCAGCATGTGGACCAAGGCCTTTTCTGGTCGGGATTTCAGGTACCACCTGTTCTCATCCTTCCTCACCTTCTGGATTGAGTAACAGTAAAGAAGATCGTACTCGGATATGTGGAATCCATATCGCCTGTTTATTTCTATTACCCCATTAACGATATAAAAGTTGTGGGTGAGGTTCCTAGGGCCAAGGTCCAGAATGCTCATCATAGAGCGAAGAAAGGGGTGCAGGGGGAACCTAAGGCCACCTTCGGTGATTGCCACTATGGGGAATTCCCCTGTTTCACGCTCGCCTTGTTCGGCGAGCCTGATACCTACGTTCTGAGGAATCTGGTATTTCTCCTTGAAAATCCTAACTTTCTCTCAGAACTTAGCTCGTTTGCGAGTCTACCCATAACGGAAAATTTGAAGTAAAAAGAGTATTAACTCACCGGGAACGAAGAACGACGGGAAGGGTGAAAGCTCGCGAAGACGAAAACTCAGAGGAAAGAAGCAAGGGAAATTGATAACTCGAATCGCGCGGAAAAGAAGTAAGAGAAGATGAATCAGGTATATATGTATATGCGTATGTATCTGTGAGGGTAACCGAAACGTTTCCAGCGAAAAGGCAATGGGCGGTAGAAATGGCATTTATTGCCGCCCCAATTTTCAAATTTCTGACCATTCACGTTTTAACACCTCATATCTGGGAAACCGCGTAAGCGGCGCAGCAGATGAAAAGCTGAAAGGGCACTGCGCGTGTCGTCACGAGGAGAGAGAAAAGTCCAATCAGATTTGATACGCGTCAGGGACATACTAAACGACAAACTGCGTAGGAGGGTTGAAGGATCAGGGAGGTAAGGTTATTCTGCTCTGCTACTCTGCTCGGAAAATATCTTTTCTCGACCAGAGTGGGGGCAAAATGTTGGGCATAATAATACTAAAGCTGTACTCTTGCCGAACAGGTTTAGTCTGGTGCCACGTGGCGCGCGATGCGAGCAAATTCACATAAGCCACTTAGCCACTTGCCGAGCACGTTCCGTCTGGACACGTGGCATCCCGCCGAACAACTGATTATTGGCACGAGAGTTCCACGTGAGTGTTATACGTGAGTACACGGTTTAGAGTTAGTGCTCCAAAGAGTACCTGAACCTCGACATCAATAAACAATGTATAACCAGTGGCTATAGCCGAGGAATCTAGTTTGCTCGGCCTATATGTCGATGGCCAGTAAATATCAAACCTAGGGCCCACAGCCTTTAAAGAAGGCTCATGACCATAAATGCACCTTAGTTAGGATTGAACTAGGTACTTGTCTCTGGAGAGTAACTAAATCGGTCTATCTCGTCACGATTCGGTGGCTGATGCGACAAGAAGACAGTATGACCCTGAAATTCAGGTTGTAATGCCGTGTTAAACCGCCAGAAGCATTAAATGAAAGGCACGGTGTATTAATGAGGGGTCTGAGGCATTAAATGAAGGGGAAGGGCATTTAAAGCAAGAGTGTAAAAGAGGAACACGGCAGTGTGCGTAATGTCGAGTCATAGGTATGCTGTAATCATTACTCAGACCACTATATATGGATATACTACTGAATCACAGAGGTAAGCTGACTATTGCCAACTTAAACTTTGACTCCTTTATTTCCAGAAAACTTTCTCTTTGGGTGACTTGCTGACTTAATCATCGGAGGGTTTTCCGGCCTGAGACCTCCTCTCCGGCCGTCACCTTTCTTTCTGTCTTGTTCGGTAGGTCGGCGATTGCATTTCCGGTTGGCGTGGTCAGCAGTTCGCGGCGGTAATTTCTGCTGCCGAACATATATATATATTAAGCTAGAAGATAAGATATTTAAGTATAATTTTTAAATAAGTATCGGTAATATTTATACGTGGCTTAATGTGGGTGTGCCCCTGATCGAAAAGAGTTAATGTAAGGAGTCCAAGGCCAAGAAACCTAACGTATTTTACAATACTATGTTTTCTCACCAATTAAATCAATAAATGACGTTTATTTTGAAAACTGAAAACACAATATCTTAAAAGTTGACTAGAGGCACTTTAAGCTAGTGAGAGTGGATGGGAGGCAAAGAACTTGCAAATTTTTTGTTTCAATAAAAAATTAGAAAAGGAAGCGTCTATAAATAATTTTTAGGTGAGTGCAGGTAATTTTAGGATTTGTTTGGTAAATCTAAAAATGCTATTTTTTTTTTACAATTTTTGCTCTGGTACTGACATGTGTAATTTTGATAAAAATTGTGTATTTACTAAAATTTGTAAAAATTAAAAAAAATTGAAAAAAATTAGTAGTTTTTTTGTGTGATATTTTTTAATAAAAAAGTAGGATAAAATTAAAAAAAAAATGGAAGTTGATGTTCTCTGGCGTGTTTCCAAACAAGCCCTTCTTAATCGATGTGCATTAGATGATAAGATAAAGACAAATATCACGCCACCTTGCCCCTAATTTACGCTCATAAATCTTGCATGAACTTCGAGGAGTTGAAAAAGCAAAATTAATAAGACAAATGGCGATGGCACTAGTTACCGGTCTATACCCTATAATATGTAGGCACCTGGCCCTCTAATTATTTTTGTTTTTATTTTTTATTTTAGACTTTGACCAGAGAAGTTCACGGGTAATATATATATAATCAGTTGACAGTTGATTATTCCCATGAATCCATAATCTCATCTTCGACTTAAATTAGGGCAAATTTAATTAATTATTTGCCATGTGACAAGTGACAGAGACGCCTAAATAATTTACAACGGTTGGTTAAATTGTCAGTATTACAATCTTTGAGTAGTGATCTTGGCTTTAGCGGCTGTTAGTAATTGATTAAGGATAGTTGTAATCTAGGGAATCATTGGAGCCAAATTTTTTTTTTTTATTTTAAAAATCTTGATGAAATCAATAAAAGTATTAATTAAGGTAATTCTAAATTGATTTTTAATTTTTTTAATTTTTAATTGAAAAACATGTATTAAGAACTTTCATGTTTCCATTACAATTACAAATTAATTAAAATATAATTTAAAACAAATGATATATTCATGGGCCTAGTCGTGCTGTACCTAGTTAGGAATGACAATTTCAAACCGCCTCGACAAGCATCGGATGCCTGTCTGGCTCCGATCCGATAAGTACGGTTATTTTTAAATTTTACAGGTAATAATGTGGATTATGATAAAAAATAAAATAGTCATAGGGTACGGTTACAGGGGATGATAATTGTAGTGTAACCGATGGTATTACCGAACTTGCCTTGATTACCCTAATTATAAGGTACTCGACAGGCATTACTCCATTATCGTCTAAATTTTCTGCACCAATTACTCATTTATTGGGTACTCAGCAGGTATTACCTAATTACTTATCTAAATTATTCGATTATCAATTTAAATTATCGGATAACATACAAATAGTACCATTAATTCGGATACTAAATTATATATATTGGTTTAAAGAACAGAATCCTTTTAATTAATACTAAATAACTCAAAATTCTGATATCAAATAATTTATTTTATAGTTAGGATTTGATTTTCAATTTAATGAATAGAGAATTTTTTTATTTAACAATCTCATATTTAAAGATTATGAATATCCGATTACTCGATTGGTTACGGGATGATAATTAATTAAAATACCCGTTGAATACCTGCCCAATCTAGGGATTCTTTTTACCCAATGGATTTAGGAATGGTAAATAATATCCGACCCCAATCCATCCTTTGCTATCTTTAACTATAGTTCCTTTTGAACCTAATTAAGGGGGTGTTTGGATTAGAAAAACAATTTAAAAAAGTTAGTATAAAATGACACGTAACAAAATTTGATTAGAAAAAAAGTTAGTAATTTTTTGTAATTTTTTATGACGAAACACCCCCTAAAGTTCCACAAACTTGCTTATCACTGTGGAGTCATGCCTAACATGCATAAATATGAAAGATACAGTGTTGATGTGAGCTACCATAGAGAAATGCTAAACGAGCTACTATTTAGATGTAATGAAGTGCTCTTATCATACATATTGTCTAAGTAAGTTGAAGTGAAGTGCTATATATATTGGATTTAACATCTCTATAGTAAATCGTTTTTTCAAGTTGTGAAAACACTTCATTCGAACTCTAAAACTAAGTGTGCCTATGAGAGTAGCACTAGGTGACTCATAAAAAATTCTCTCGTCGCACCAAATATAAATCAAATTAAACAATATTATACTGTAGTAGATATAGTTTGTAACAGAGTGGTATCAAAATGAAAATGCCAAAAAGGGGGTGAGTTGCGGTGGGTGGTGATATGAGTTGGCATTAGGGTCAAAGGTTAATTGAAATGCAGGACCACAAGAGAACATATGTCCGAAAGGACGAATTGCATGCGTTAGTAACGTGGGCAAGTGCAGAGAGATGTTGAATGAATTGTTTAGGCGAGGTGCAGTGTTTTTATCTCATATTATCTGGGCAAATTGAGATAAATGACTATACATTATATAATATATATATGATATGGACAAAATGCTAGATATGTTGGATTCAATATCTTCTTTAAAGTTATGCTGAGTTAAGTTTATTTAGATGAGAATATACACATTCAAATAAATCTTTGTATTACACTTAGCTCAAAATAGATAATGTATATTATTATTATATTATATTATAATAGATGGACGTTGTGATACCCGGCACAACTTTTAATCATATCGGAGTGTGTCATCCAACTCCTTTTGACACCTCTACTCCACTTGTTAAACCATACACCGACGGATGCCCATCATTGTTCTTGCTTTTGATTTTGCTTTCGGTTTTAGTAAGATTCTAAATGGCATTGCCATGTACGTACGTACAGTCCCATGTACTTTTTATTTCTTTAGGACTAAACTATGCCCAAAAGTTATAAAAGTTGAAACAGTTTAGCAATCCTTTTCTGTGGCTTTATATGGTGGTGTGACTGTGCATGCACATGGGACACTAACGCAGTTCATGTAGTGTAGCCCAAGGACTTAAAAAATCAACCATTTTATTTTTAATAAATGGTGCACGGGAGTGATAAACCCCCTAAAGCGTGTTTGGATTGGTAGTGCTGTTTGGGTGGTATTTGAATGATCAATTTTTATATATAAAAAAAAAATAGTGTAAAAGTGATATATAATGAAATTTAATTAAAAAAATTAAAAAATGGTCAAAATTAAAATTTTTCTTCTTGTTTTTTTTTTTTTTTGACCTTCCAAATTATAAAGTGGTGCAATTTGTAAACGTAGGGCCTCTGAAGATAATTGATAATAGTTGGTGTTTTTTAATCCCAACTTTTATATGAAGTCAAATTTGGCTAAGCGAAAAATAATTTAGTTTTGGGTTCGACTCATAAATAGTTTAATTAATTAAAATGATATTATTTTAATTTAAAATATTATAATACAAAATAAACTTGATTAAATTAAAAAAATATTGATCGTTTTATTAAACTAAAACAATTTTGTTGTAATCTAAAATATTTTATGAGATGCATATTATTTTTTTCAAGCCAAATAGCTAGTGGCTTGAGTTTAGTTTGAATTTTAAATGAGTCATTAAAAAAGTTTAAATTTAATTTGTTTGAGGCAACAAGTTAAACTCAAGTTAAACATCGGTTGAGTCAAAATCGAACAATTCGTGAGTTATTTAGTTTGTTGCCAATTTGACACTATTCTCATTAATTGTTGGATCACTAAAAGTTATGTTGATGCACGATTGAGCCACTTGAAAGAGTTAATAGTTTAGGATGAGTACAAAAGATCATAATTGCGGACTGGTATAGAATTTGTAACCAGTAGGATAAAAGTACAATTTTTAAGTGAATGAGGGTAAGAACAAATAAATAAATAAAGTGAGAGGAAAAGTAAAAAGTAATATTAAAAAAAATTTTTAGATAAAAAATGACAAAAACAATGAAATATAGGGTTATAAATGAGCAAAGTCGAATTATTTGTTAATGTTTTTGGCAAACTTAAGTTCAAGCTAAACTTTTATTAAGTTTAAAGTCTTATGTTTCAAATTTCTTTGTTAAGATTTTTGGTAAGATCAAGCTGAACCAAACTTTTAACTAGTTCAAAATCTTGTGTTTGAGCTCAAGTTATTAGTTTTAAGCTAGTTTGAGTTTGGTTTGAACTAACTGAGTCTGATCATGAATTTTCATTGAATCCGCTCATGAGTTTTTTTTTTTTTTAAATTTAATGAGCCTACTTGCATGGCTATTATAAAATAAAACATAACATATTTTAAAAATATATTTCTCACAAAATATAATCAATTGCTGATATTGGGTTTTACATAAAAATGAGTGGCTGAGATTTTTTATCAACAAAACATTC
The DNA here is from genome assembly GCA_019916065.1 of Vitellaria paradoxa. Lineage (NCBI taxonomy): Eukaryota > Viridiplantae > Streptophyta > Magnoliopsida > Ericales > Sapotaceae > Vitellaria > Vitellaria paradoxa. The sequence continues at coordinate 7,876,439 of CM034234.1, forward strand.
CCTACAAGCTCCTGCGTTCCCCACAAATACACACATATGTACATACATATCAAGAATCCGCCATTAATACTTTACTGCACGTCCAATCTTTCAATTTTCACTGCATCTTTACACACACACACACACCACACACACTCTCTCTCTCTCTCTCTTTCCTCCCGCTTTCATTTAGAAAAACTATTCAATCTTTTGATTTTTTTTAAATTATTAAATTTATTTTCTTATATTTTAATTTTTTAAATTATACAAAATATCAAATAAAAATTAAAAAAATTAAATTTTTGGCTTCTCAAGCAAAAATAAAACAAAAATTTTCAAATTAATGGGGGTGTTTAAAAGATAAAAAGTTAGTAAAACTGTAATGTGTTAGTAACTTTTTAATGTTTGGAGGACAAACTTGAAATTTTTTATAGAACTCACTAGCAAATAATCCGTATCTATGGTACTCCTTAATTAAAATTAAATATGTACACATTAAAATTTGAAATATGTTAGTATATGTTCCATTTGTATGCCGTGTCTACAGGTGAATAGCTTGGTAAAACTAACATTATTTGCTTGCCAAATTAAAAATTTTGAGTTTTTGGAAAGGGAAAATGCGTTAACATATTTTAATTCTAAATGTATACATATTTAATTTTAGTTGAGAAGTGTCGTAAACACGAATTATTTGCTAGTTAATGAGTAAGTTACATTTTATAACTTAACAAACTAGTTTTAAATTAATATGTTTAATCTTTAACATTTTTCTATGAATTGTAAAGAAAATTTTTCGCCAGATTGTTCATGATCAAAGATTTAAATGAGATTGTTCATAATTAATAAAGGAGCTTATTCGTGAACATTTAAACGAGATTGTTCAAGAGTTATGAACAAATTTGTTTATAAATATTTAAATGAATCTATTCGCAAATTCACGGGTCCTCTTTAGTCAGACACATCTTTTTTTAATTTCGATTTATTTATGTATCAAGTTTAAAAATGTATTTGAACCTACTCATTTAACTTATTAAACAAACATAAATGAACTCAATAATTTACAAGTGACTAGTTAAACTCTTAATTTGTTTGTACCCTAATAAAATTTTATTGTAATTTTTTTTTTGAGCAGTAATGGTTTCTGTTGGTCTTCGTCATTGTTCTTCGCTTATACCTAAATAGATTCTCTACGGTCCTAATGATAATGATGATGATGATGATGATGAATAATTGAGTGTTATACTCTACTAACACCTTTTAACCACCATGAAAATTGTGATGTTATAGTTGAGTTTCAAAATAGGTGCTTAGGCAATTTGATGATTTAACATTGGGACTAAGGGGCCATTTGTTGATAAAGTTTTGCTAACTTTGCATACTAAGTTAACGCGTGTTACTATATTTAGGTGTCGAGTGTTTAGTAAAAATTTATAAAAGTTAAAAGAAATTGATAAAAGTTGATAAAAATAAAACAAAAGTTGATAAAGTTGATAAAAGCTGGTTTTGTATATGTTGGAGAAAGTTGAAGAACATTAGAAAAAATTAATTTTTTTATTTTTGGTTAAATTTGACAAACTAAATAGTCCCTAAATTTGTGTGGTATAGAAGAATTGTTTAAACTATAATATTTAATTTTTAAGTCCAAAAATAATTTTATCAAAATATTTTTTACTCATTCAAAATAATATATAATTACTATATATGATATAATTGTTTTAATTTAACAAAAATTAAAACTGTTCTAACAATATCATTTATCTTAAATTTCTAAATTCATTTGACTCTTGTTGCAATATATTCGAAAACAAAGATTCAACTAGTTAAAAATGTTGCCCTAACTAAAGAACATGAGCTTGGGTATGAAAATTTTATTCAATTGGTACTGCAAATTCTACCCTGTTATGAATAGGATGTGCCCTACTTGTAAAATTAATTAATAGTTGAGGGTATAAGTACTTAAATATATACCCTAATTAGTATAGGTGGGGCATGAGTATGAGACTTCCATCTATCAATTTACCTGTTAAATTTTTAAATATTTGTTAATCATATATATAATAATTATATATGCATGATTAAAATAATAAAAATAAAACTCGACATAACACATATATCATTAATTATCACGAAAGTCTTACAATAATGCAGATAAAAAAAATCCTAATAGTAAAAGTAGAATATGAATATTTTTTATACTCATATCCGTATATATATAGTTACATTGTAGATAATATTATAAATAGATTTAAATGGTAGTAATTAAGATGGATCCTACTCATATAATGTAGGTTCGAATAATCATTGAAGAATAAAAATTACGTGTAAGTTCAAGTGACTATTAAAGAGAAAATTATTGTTAAAATTCCATTGATAGATTTTGTATTTATTTCTAGATCTAGGTTTATATATATAAGGTATAATTTTTTTTTTAGTCATTATAAGAGCTCCTTTAACCGAAAATATATACAAATTATTGCCTTTCATGTATAGTTGGATAGTGATGCGTGTGTATTTGTGTTTGATTGTGGGTGTATAGCAATTAAGTAAAATTTTTTATTAAAATTTATTTGATAGAAGAAATTTTAGTCAATTATATATATATATATATAGTTAAAATTAGTTTTGAAATATGCAATATTGAGGAAATGCCATATGCATTGGTTTGTTTTATTTTTCCATTCATTGCCAAACAACAAATAAATATTGAGAACCCCTGTCCCGGCCGACGTGGGAACCAACTAGCCAAACCAGTGGTTGATGAGGTTATGTCCCTCTTGGCTTTAGAGTTATGGTCTACTTGTGCTCCCCCAAAAAATATATATATATATATAGGTTTTGTTTGGAATGGTAAAAAAATTCTAAAAAAGATCAAAAATATTAACAAATTTTAAAAATTATTCACTTTTTATTTTATTGTACCAATTACAAACTTATAACTTATTTCATGTTATTTTTTTATCTTACTTTTTGTCACTACAAACGCACTAATGTGTGCGTTTGGCATACAAAAACTCTATAAAACAAAAAAATCTCCAACAATCTCTATAAATCACTCAAATTCACACCTTTACTAATTTCAAAAAATTTTAATATTTTACTAAAAAAATAAAAAAGCCGAAAAGAGGTTAATCGAATGCGTAAATATTTTTTTGACAATCATATTTTTGGATCGAAAGTTTTCAAACATGTACTATTGTCGCTATTTTATTCGAATTTTTTTGAATCCGTGGGAACAGATTTAAAAAACCGTTCCCACGATTTTGACGCTGTACGTATATAAAGCAGAACATTGAGTGTAGATTTCTTAAATTCATGGAAACGATTTTGGGACAATCGTTCTCACAGTTTACTATTATTCAAATACAAAAAGGCACCAGAATTAACTCAAAATTATATTTTGTCTCAATTTATCTTATTTTTTTACTACTACAAACGCAAACATAAGTGTTTTGGGCTCATTCTTTAAAATGATGCATAAAAAAAATCTAGTAACTCTTTTAGGTCTCATAAGATTCTACACTGACATACATGTTATGAATTTATATAACATTACACTGATTTATATTATTTATTAAAAATAATTTAATTCAAAAAATAAAATATTTATTACGTAAGCATAGGAATTAAACTTGCGCATATTTTCTTAGGCAAGTCCAGGCCACCTTCATCAAATTGAGGTTATGTGTGGAAAACTTTTAATATTTTCCTAGCTAGTTTTTTTGTCTTTTTCTAGAATTAGTAAAATTATCTCTTGGATTGTATAATTTTTTTGCAAATTGTGAAAGGTAAATATGCTAAATGAATAAAAATTTTTTAAAAAATAGTTGCAAACAATGAATCCGGTGACTGACAATCCAATAACAATACAATCTTTGAGTCATTTGATTAAAAGTCGATAGTTTAAGCACATTTACGTATTTTTTTATATTAAAAATTTATCAAAATGTTATCAGACTGACATTTCTCCTTCTTTCACAAACAATTAGTTTTTTTTTTTCTAATTTCTAACTACAAAATAGGCTAAATTTTGAATAAGCAATTAAAAAAAAAAACTCTTTATAAAAGCCAAGTTCTAATAAATCTTTTCAGATCGGTTCACCAATACTCATTAAACACTTTAAAAAAAAAAAATTAGTCCTTCAAAACGTGTACTTTATTTCCAAACAAAGCCTCGCATTGTTCTCGTCATCTCTATTAATTAATATATTAAAATAATAAATGCTCTCCTCAATTAATTTTCTTATTTCATTTAACTATTATGGAGTGTGAAAAGTTAGGCATGTGCATTATTTGATTAAAATTTGATTTTCGAACCATATCGGTTAAATTTAAAAATTTTAGTTCAGTTATTTAATTAGCAACAGTACGTTTGGTTATTTTTTTTAAGAATAACGGTTGTTGGTTTTGGTTATGGTTTTAAAATTCTAAAACTAAATAAACCGAAATAACCGAATTAAATTACTTAATATTTAACATATATATATATATATATATAAAATTAATTTAAATATCCACTCATATCAATGGTTTTGTCTTTTGAAATCTCAAAGTTTAAAGGAAATCAACAAATCATAATAATATTAAATGCATACTTAAGTCTCAAGTAGAACTTATATAAAAATTATATTTATTTCTATAATTAAATTATAAAAAATATATTTAAATTTATAAATTTATAACTGAACCAACTGTAACCGAATTAATATAATTCGATTTAGTTAATGTTTAGTTAGTGTATATTATGGTTGGTTTGATTATCATTTCTAATTTTTAAAATTAATCAGTTTGGATATAAAATTATATTTTTTGAATTATATGATCGATACTCACTCTTAAGAAAAGTTAATGAAAGAAGGCAAATATACCTATCTTTAATATATAGTACATATATATATATATATATATATATATATATAACATATATTTTTTCTGTGTTAATATTTTCCCGCGTAGTATCTAACAAACATCTATATTATAAAATATGACGATTTTTTAAAAATTTTTCTCATAAACTAAGATCCAATAGTTGAGAATTATTTTTTATTTCATTTAATAATTGAGATTATTTTTATATTTTATTTTTCATTTAATTCTTATTTAGTTGATCTCATCATTTATCTCATAAAACAGTTTCGATATTTTAAAATTTATCATATTTTAGTGTACCTCACTGCTAACTTAAATTTCCCCCAATTATAATTTTTAGGAAGTTGAACATTTCAAATTAAAAATATCATAACTTGTTTAAAATATCTATATTTCTTTTTCTTTT